>CM077033.1:69140483-69740483 GCA_039090855.1 Macrothele yani | reverse complement strand
TGTAGATGCCATTATGATGGAACTCAGCAAAAGGTTAAGAGACTTCGGTAAACTCTCATTTTTTTCTGTTTTTTTTTTGTCTGGCTAGTACATGAAAATTTAATGTTAACAATTTTGCAACAGATTCCTTACTTAGTACAGTAAAATTTTCTAAAAGTTGCAGCGTTTACTGAATGAGCTGGACCATTTTTATCGAGAAGAAATTTACTATATCATGGAAGTTCAAAGTTTTTCAGCTTCTTCATGATAGTTATGTGCCTATGAATGTATTCCAAGAAGTACCTAGCCTTTTCTCTCTAGTTCTTACTTATTATACCTTCAACCGCTGTAGCAACAGAAATATTTTTTTTCTGTTTGAAACGAATGGGAAAATTGCGTATGGAACAGTATTTTAAAGCAATGACTAACATCGTTATCTAATATTTCTGTACAAAAATAATTCTTTATACTTGATGTTAATAAGCCAATTTTAAATGACATCACTGACCGCTAGGCTTCCTTTAAAGGTAGAAGAATTAACGTTCTTCATGTGAAGTAGATGAATTTTTATCATGGATCCTCACTTCGTGACAAATCACCTGTTCCTTTTACCACACGCCGCCATTGCTATATTATACATGAAAGGGAAATATAGCTTTGTTTTAAAAACAACCAGCTGCATAGAACATATAATGGATAATTTATTTATACGTTTTACTATAGAAACCCTGT
Source organism: Macrothele yani (assembly GCA_039090855.1). NCBI lineage: Eukaryota > Metazoa > Arthropoda > Arachnida > Araneae > Macrothelidae > Macrothele > Macrothele yani. The sequence goes on along the minus strand of CM077033.1, from coordinate 69,739,772 downwards.
GAAAGAGAGGTTGATCTTGAAGAAAATGAATTAAGTTCACCATTCCCAAGAATCAGTACACACGAAAGTAAACAGGAATGAAACAGGTCGGCAAAACGTAACTCGGAAACCTTGAAAATTCCTAAAAGAAATTTATAATACTGATATCTTTATTTATTAATGAACAATTAAAGAATGGACGTCCACGTGGCGCAGTGTTCTAAGCGACGGCTTCTGATCATTCGTCGGAAAGGCGTACGGGTCCGAATCCCGGTGAGGCATGGATGTTGTGTTTGTCTTACGGCACTGGCTTTATCCCTCCCCTGTAACCAATGGCTCTAAATTAGGGACGGGTCACTGCTTATATCCCACTGAGTTTATCACAATGGTTGTTAAACTTCCTATTAAAAAAATAACGCATGAAACACTAATTACCCCTTTTTCACAGATATCTTAAACTTCCGTGCCACATTTCTGGAAGGGCAATCCTTCTAACATCTCTCAAGTTTCCATTACATGGAGCTGCAACATTTCTCAATCATTTTGAGAAGTAACCTGCGTGAATCCCTGAAGCTTTGTGACGGCCTCCACGTAAGAACCAATGCTTTAGTTGAAATGTAGATTCGTTTGTTAACATTATTCTTCTGCCGTGGAAACAAAACCCGCCATTTATGTTCAGCTGAGAATTCGATGGATTTCACTGATGGTAGTAGTCCATTGATTTATCCCGGTCTCTAGGTGAAGAACAGATGCTCTAGTATGAAAGAAACGTGTAAGTAATTGTATATTATACTTCTTACTAAAAAACATCCGTCTAATATTGCAATTCAAGCATTAATTTTATTTTCTACAATATTTTCTTCAGTTTAATTCCTACAGGAATGGGATGGATGAAATTGCCAAATATACCAGTTAGGTTAGAGAGTTGGGGCGGTCTTAATCGAACATTTGTTTGAGAATCAATAACAATGTCGATATACATGAACAGTTCTTTGGTGAACTGCATCTTCTAGTGTAACTGTAAAAAGGAAAGACCCGCTATTCAAAAACGTAATGGACCTTAACCTGTATTTTATAATGGCACATTGTTGTTCTTAATGCGTACATATCGAGAATGGTGAAACCTAAGATGCCTCAATGTGGAAAGAGTATTATGTTTGTTTCCTGGTTTGACGGTTGCCCTCCGGAAAACTAGGGGATACGTATTATAGAGCGGTCCGAGTTTGATTTAACGCTACTTTTTCCCAGGACCGACAGGGCACAAGTTCGCATAAGAAGCGCATCTCCGATGCCACATCAGGACTCGAAATCGGACATACTCTAGCGGCCGCCAAAAGTCTTGTGCGTACATCATTAAGAGATGGAGATTTCCTTTTCTATTTTATATGTGACTGAAGGCTTAACGATCACCGTGACCAAATCGATGAGCTGTATCGGGGCTCCCGCAACTCAACCCTCCTCTCTTTACGGGCTTTGCCATTGTTTTTGTGACGTCAAGCTAAGCGAATTAGTTGAGCCCCACCGAAAAGGTTACAGAACTACGTTTTTGGGCATTAAGTCCTATTTAATGCTTGAAGGAAGAGCTTAAATAAAGTTCATACTTTAGTTTTCTGCAAAGTATTTTATGACACAGCTGTTCTACGGAAATGAAAAAAAAAAGATACATAAAGAAAATTACATCAGTTTTACCTTTCTCGGGAATTACGCTTTCTCGATATTTCTGTTATGTACGAGTCTTCATCATCATCATCATTGTCAACCATATTCAATCCACTGCTGGACGAAGGTCTCCCCAAGTGTCCTCCACAACGGTCTGTCTTGTGCCAGTCTCCTCTATGTCACTTCCGCATACTTTCGAATTTCATCCACCCATCTCCCATGTGGTCTTCTTCTGGGTCTTTTCCTGTCCCTTCGAATCCAATCTAAAATTTCGGCTGTCCATCGATGGTCTGTCCTTCTTGCAGTATGTCCAGCCCATTGCCATTTCAGGGATTTTAATCTGATCATGATGTCTTCCACTCTTGTCATTTTTCTGATCCACGAGTTCCCCTTCTTATCTCTCCTGGTTACACCAAGCATGCAAATCTCCATGCCTGTTTGATTTGTATGCAGCCTTTGTATGTCTCTTTTAGTTAAGGTCCACGTCTCTGCAACATACGTAAGCACTGGAAGGATGCATTGAACAAACAGTTTTTTAAGACATAATGGCATATAGCTCTTGAAAATTATGTTGTTTTTTCCAAAAGCTCTCCAGGCAAGTTTTGTACGCCGATTAATTTCTTCATCAATGTGACGCTCACTTGATATCTGCTGTCCAAGATAAACGTACGTGTCTGTTATCTCCAGCTTTTCTCCATCCATTGATAAATCTTTATTTCTTGTAAAAGCATTGAACATCACTTTGGTCTTCTGAATGTTCATTTTTAATCCCACTTCTTTACTCTTGCCAGCAAGTTCCTGGATCATACTCTGCAGCTTTGATGGGGTAGTTACAAAAATGACTACGTCATCAGCAAGTCGAAGGTGGGATAGATAATCTCCATTAATCTTTATCGCCTGGTTTTCCCAGCTCAGCGACAGAAAGACGCCCTCCAACGTGGCATTTAAGAGCTTCGGAGATATGGTGTCACCTTGTCTCACTCCCTTTCAGATTTTTTTTTTCTGTTGTATTTCCAAATAGCCGAATCTCTGCACTTTCATTTTCATAGATGTTATTAATAATATTAATGTACGCATCTTCAATACCGCAGGATTTCAGAGCCATTGTAACTGCTGATGGTTTCACCGAATCAAAGGCTTTTTCATAATCAATAAAATCCATGCACAATTGAAGCTCATATACCCTCGATTTTTCAATTAGTTCTCGCAGTACGTGGATATGATCGAGTGTGCTGTAGCCACTCCTGAATCCAGCTTGTTCTGTCGGTTGAGCCATGTCCAGTGTTACCTTCAAGCGGCGTGAAAGAACTTTTGTGAAGATTTTATAAACCTCTGATAGGAGGCTGATAGGTTCGTAGTTCCTGAGATCCTCGATGTCACCTTTTTTATGTAACAGGATCATTGTATCCTAGTTCTAGTCCTCAGGAGTCTTCCCTTCATTAAAGCATCGAGTGAAAATTTGGGCGAGTACTGTTTCGATTTCTCCACTTGCTTCTTGTATGATGTCTACAGTAATTCCATCTCCTACTGGAGCTTTTCCCCGCTTTCTGTTCTTGATTGCATGTGCAACTTCTGCTGGGAGGACTGGAAGAACTCTGGTACTGGTACCTTTCATGATGTTTGAAAAACATGTGTCATCCCTTTCATATAATTTGGAATAGAAATCTTTCATTATTGTGAAAATTTCGCCTCTATTTCTTGTTACAGAACCATCTTCTTTTCTTAGTGCCATAATCTGTTTTCTTCCCTTACTGAGATGTCCCTTTGCTATCTTTAGGCTTTGGTTGTTTTCAATTGCTTTCCTCACTAGTTCACAGTTGAATTTCCTTACGTCTTCAGTGATACTTTTTCGTACTGTCTTGCATAGCTCTATATATTCCATTTTGGAAGTCACATCTTCTTTAGTTGTCCTCATCTCTCTTCTTTTTTGTATCAACATTTTGGTGTTTCTTGATAATTTCTTCACATGCAACTTTGTTTTAGACCCAGCTAATTTTGTTGCTGTTTCCATAAGAGCTTTCGTTAATTTTCTGTTAACTTCAGAAATATCCACTTCTTTTGATGTTAGGATTTCTAAAGCAGATAATCTGTTCTTCAGTTCCAACTTGAAGGTATTTCGGTGTATTTTAAGGTTGGTGATGTCAATACATTTTGTTTTTCTTATGAGCTTGCCATGTTCAAGTTTAGTGTTGAGGTGCATCTTACATCTCACCAATCTATGGTCACTACCCCTGTTGATCTTGTTTAGCACAATATAGTCTTCTATGACGAATTTTTTGTTACACATAATAAAATCAGTTTCACTTGTCGTCCCGTTTGGATGTCTCCATGTCCACGAGTATAAACGGTTATACCAAAAAACTCTCTTAACGTAATTTTAAACAGACGCAGAAAATAACTTAAATGGAATTCATTAGTACCTTGATGTACTGTTGCATTGCAATTTACATCTGTGAAAAAAACTAGGTAAAAATAAAAAAAAACAGCCTGTAAAATTGCTTTTCTAGACCTTAACATTTTCTGATAAAATAACATTGCTTTCATCCAATAAATAATAAATTTCAAATGGCAAACTGTTTCTAAATTAATACTGAGCACGCATTTTTAAACTGACGTCACACACTCACACACATAAAATGGTAATACTCTTACTACGGTCTACATTTTATGTGTGGTTTTAACAACTTAGCCTTCTCCCTCGCCTGTTTTATTTTGAAACTGAAGAAACTGGGAATTACAGATAACGTTTTCTCGCTTTTTAACTGCATAATGTTGCAGGGTATACAGTAATAAATAAAAATGTTTTGGGGCTGCCAACAATTAAATTAATTAATACTGAGAATACTACGCTTCCTCGCTATTTCTGTTCTGTACGAGTATAAACCGTTATACCGAAAAGCTCTCTTAACGTAATTTTAAACCGACGCAGAAAATAACTGAAATGCCGTCCATTAATACCTTGACGTATTGTTACATTGCAATTTACATTTGTGAAAAAAACTGGCTAAAAATAAAAAAAAACAGCCTGTAAAATTGCGTTTTTACAATTTAACTTTTTCTGATCAAATAACATTGCTTTCATCCAATAAATAATAAATTTCAAAAGGCAAACTGTTTCTAAATTGAGCACGCATTTGAAAACGAACGTTACACACTCACACACATAAAATGCTAATAATAATGTGTGGTTTTAACAACTTAGCCTTCTCCCTCGCCAATTTTTTTTTCAAACTGGGAATTACAGATAATGTTTTCTCACTAGTTATCTGCATAATGTTGCAGGGTATACAGTAATAAATAAAAAGGTCTTGAGGCTGCCAACAATTAAATTAATTAATACTGAGAATTTATAAATTAATACTGAGAATGTATAACAACCAGCAGAACGTACACACATAAATAAATGAACGGGAAATAAACTTATCTTGTACTGATCTTGCCACCCATGGTTATGAACATGTGTTAGAAAACGCATGCTTAATAATTTTTTTCCCCGCACATGAAATGAAGGTTGATAATATACAAAAAACGGAGATTGAAATATATCCATTTGTGTGTGGTGTAGGGTAGTTAGAGTAGGGCTAGTATTTAGTTTCCTGTAATGATGATTATTATCAAATGTATTTGCCAAAATTTGAAGGGCATTTTCCGTTTACCAATTCAACTCTCAATCTTCTTTACATCTAATTTTTTAACACAAGTTTTACATTTTGTACATGGAGCAACTGTTCACAATCATCAGTCAAAGGAATTTAAATAATTTGAAGCAAATAATGAAACAGTTCACAATGTCTTCTGCTACCAGTTGACATGCCCGTTGTTCAGCATGACATCACAAGCAGGTTCTTAATCCGGTGGCCAGCCGCCCCGGTGGCGCAGTGGTCTAAGGCGCTGGCCTCTGATCATTCGTCCGTAAGGGGTCCGGGTTCGAATCCCGGTCAGGCATGGATGTTGTAATTGTCTTACGGCACTGGCCCTCTCCCTCCCCTGGAACCAGTGTCCCTAAATTAGGGACGAGCGACTGCTTATAGCCAATTGAGTTGCTTACGGTGGTCGTTAAACCTCCAATAAAAAAAAAATCCGTGGCCACGCCCGTAAAGATAGAGAGGAGGAGGAGGAGGAGTCCCGGCGTCCCAGTCTGCATGCAGGCGCCCAAGCCTAATTTACGGCCACTATTTGCAGGAAAAGGAGAGCGCCAGCGCCATTAGTGTTGGGCATAATCGATTGAATTTAAGAAACGAAAGGTTACAATCGAGAGATCTGACAAATCGAGATATTCATTCGAAATAATCCTTCGAACGATTTTTAATTTTAGAATTTACCGGAAGATGGCGCGATACGCTCAAAGCCGCAGTCTGCGTTTGACAAATCGAGATATTCGTTCGAAACAACCATTGGAAAGATTTGTAATTGGTGCTATACGCTCAGATCTTTCTTTCGCTGGAGGGAATGACGCTAAGGGCACCTGTTTTTTTTCGAATAGCATAACCTAGCTTAAGAAGTTAGAAAGAACCAAAGTGATTCCCCCTGCGAGTGATAATTCGATCACGTGAACAACCTATGCTCTTGAGAAGAGACGAGCGATTTCGCCTTTCGAATGCACTCGTTTGAACGAGACAGCGTATGAGCAATCCAGAGTTATCTCGAGGGGTTTTTTTCATTCGAATGAATTTGGCGCAATCGAATGTTTCGAGAGATTTTCATAATCGAATGAATCGATTATTTCTTCTCGATTATGCCCATCACTGAGCGCCATAAGAAAACCAATTATTCATGCCCCACCAGGACTTGATTCCGGATTCATCTCGGACGAATGGTGAGACGTCAGCACTTAGACCACTGCGCCAGCAAAGCGGCAGCAAAAGAGGTGACGATACTTATCTCTAACAGATACTCCATTAATATATAGTGGATACCCAATAGTGTGTCTTTTTTTATAACACATGTGTACGTGAGAAATACATATTTCTGATTCCTGAGCTCTCAAGCTGCACGTGCAGATAAAGACATTAAAAAAATATTACTGCTTGAGTGTTACAGGTAATTTGCTCATTCTCTGTTCCTTGTCCTTTACTTTACAGAGCAGACTCAATTTTTGCTTTCCGTCTGAAACCAAGCTGTTGGAGGGACTTTATGACACTGAATAACGAATTCATGTATTAAAAAGCTAACATGCATCAGTTGAACTCTAACAGTAGTTTGTCAAACGTTTTTTAGCACGATCTCTCACTTACATATTTTACGAAAAAGTTTGAAAAAGAAAGGTGTTATTAAGACTGAGAGGACAGTGAATTGCGATTTGCTGACAATGCGAAGAAACAGTGCTCAGGTCTATGCGTATGAAGATGATCAAACATGTCTTCCACTTGGACATTTCTTTTACATCGAAATATTTCCCTTTTTACTAGCGGAAACAATATCAGCACGTGTTGTATGACCTTAAAACATTACAGTTCTATTAATTTGTTTTAGCTATGTGAAAATTCTGCCTCAAACGCGCTTTACATTTGACGTCTAGTTTCACGAATAATGATGTCTTAATTAAGCACACACCAACTGGTAGGCATATCGAAGTACGAGAAGAAGCGGAAAAATATCTTCCTTTTGTCCTTTGTGCTTTATGTGATGTTGTTAGGAAATGAAGTATTCTTATTTCTCATCAGTGAATTGATCTATGACGTTAGCCACAAATTTTCACAGTACACCATTGGGCCAACTGTAGGCAGCGCGAAAATCGTCAGCATGCTATAGACCTGTTACAGTTTAATCGTCTCTGTGAAAATCACAGATAGCAGATTGTCCCAAGACTTTTGTTTTCTGTTCTATAGAGATACCATTCGCTTTGACAAATCTGTGTTTCACAAGTACCTCAATATTAAGATTTCTTTAGCGAGGAACCACAGCAGAGTTCAGTTATTAATGAGGCTAAACCATATAATTTGAAACAAATGATAGATATATTATCCGAATTTCAAAATTCAGACTACAACTCTTTCTATCTTCGAATTTAAATTTTGGCATATTGATGCGTTAATTCTTATTTTATATGTTTCCTTTTAATTCCATTGGAATAATTTTTAACGTAAAAAAAAGTGCTATATTCTTATGCTAAAAAAATTGATCTTGTTGCTCAACCAAACTAATATTAAAAAGAAAAGAACAGGTTTTCAGAAGAAGCAAAAAATATGAATATTAAGAAGAATGAAAAAAAAAACCAATCAATTCCACATTTAAATACACATGAACGTGATTAATCATTTACCGGGTTTCTCACATATTACCCATTTCTTTGCAATTGTTACACTTCTATATTTTAATACTTCTTTCGAATTGCACCGCCATAAAAGAGATAAAAATAACTGAAGTACAGATTGCTAGAATGTGCTAAAGACATAACTTTATACAACCTTGTTAAGCTGACGTCAGCTCTCCCAGTAACAAAAAAAATACAGGCCGCTTGTCCGAGTTTTCAAAAATGTTTTCGGAAATATAATTTCTTTCCTAATAAGTACTAAAATTTACTTTCTCTTGTTTCAATGTTTTGTGAGAGATTGAGGATTGCAAATCGTAGGCCTTCGTATTTCAGTTTGAATCCGGGAAACATAAGCAATTAATACATAAGATTTGAATGGTAATTATTGTTTATGCTCTAAAGCAATTTAAAAACGCACATTCTTGAACTAGCAAGCAAAGGAAACAGTTTCGTTGACGTGTACTTGGAGGAAACAGGAAAGTACTTCGGATCAAGAATCATTTTCTTTTACATAGAATATCTAAAGTGTTCCTTTCCTGAATTAATGGTAGCTCCATGTTGGAGGCAGAGAATGCCATTTGGCTACAGGGAGCGATTTCTTCCTGGTTCAGCAAACACGTCGCTAAAATGGTAAATTTGTCACCAGATGTAAATTGGAAGCTCTAGTTTTGTCGACAAAGAACTTATGTAACATCTTTTCCTGGTTCTGCATGAATGCCTAGCAAAAAGTGTCAAAGGAATTGTAGTAACAAAGTTTACGCGAATAAAAGACCAGATCAGATTTCTCGTATTTCATGAATGCCTACCTACCAAAAGGTGTCAAGAGAATTGTAATCAGAACGCTTACGGGGAAAGAAGTAACTGATTTATTTTATATGTAATTTATTTTATAAGTAAAATACTTATAATAAATATTTAAATAGGGAATAATATGTATTAGAATATTCAATGTAGTAAATATGCTTTATATTTTTTAGTAAATGAGAAAACGAAAACAGGTGGAATGACACCGAATTTTGATTCTTATAAGGATATTTTTAAAATCAATTTAGCCTTGAAAAAGCAGAATTTTTATATTAAACCGTTTCACAGTCAGAGAACATGTAAGAAAACAGAAGCACGTATAACGGACTTCTAAAATAAATAAATATTATCACATAGAAATAAACAGCTACTTTTAGTAACTAGCTGCTAAAATCTATTCTAAAAGAATTAAAAATTGTGCGATCAGCGTTTCCCATGTGTGAACAAACCCGACTCAGATATCTTATTTTTTTTTTGCAATACGAATATGAGAAGAGTTATAGCGGAGAATCATATAACTATATGCAACAAAAAGAAAATGTGTACGTGCTTTACTCAAAATATAAAATTAGCACACAATATTAATTGTTGAAAAGATTGTTTTCCGATAAGGAATTTCTTAAGATGTATAGAAGTGCCGGTATTCCTTACAGAAATTTGCAAGAAATAAATGTTAGGTACGAATTCCAACTACATTGTCATTTGACAAGTTATGTAAATATGCTGAATAATAAATATCCTTATATCAATAAATACTATCTTTGTACGGTAAAGGTCACTTTCGCTAATTCTTTCACTCTTAAAATTTTTTTCAGCTGTAAATGCATTTTTCTTTTCAGTTTTAAGGTTAATTAACAAAGGGTACTGCGTATAAACTCTACCTTATTTTACGTTGATCCTTCATGAAACCATTGTCGTTAAGTTACATTTACCAGGTGACAGACACCATTTTTTATCTTTTACGGCTGAAATATCATACACAGTTTTCTTCTCTCTGGAAATCTAAAGAAAGATACAGCAGCGTCAATCTAGTAGCACTCAAAAAGAGTTTCGTGTAACAAGTTTATGAATTTTCCTTTTGGAGATGACTAGGATTAGCATTGTAATCTAAAGCAGAAGTGCCAAATGATGGCAGTAATTCTGCCAAAGAAATGCAACAGTACTCGTTCCTTATTTTCCAGTCTTGAAAAGATGCCTTTGACTGAAAATTTCATAAAATTGCGCTCAAATAACAAAAACCTGCTATTTTAAATACTGCACTGATACGCACGAGACGATCGGCAGAGAATTTCTTGTCTCAACAGATAAACGTGTGCACAAAAGGCTCATATGCAACATCGGATTTAAAGGTTGACAGATGGCCGCACCGAGGGCAATTGCCAATCTCGGTTCACTGTTTAGGGCGCATACAAATAGCATGCGAGCAACAAACCTGCATCTTGATTGATTGGATGAACACAGTCTGACTGATGAATCTCATTTCCAGTTGCACCAGGAAGACGGCGGTGTACGTGGGCGTCGATTCATTGGAGAGAGCGTGTGGCAAAACGCACCGTGCGAGGAAAACAATCTGGTAGAAGTGTAATGCTTTGGACAATGTTCTACTGGAAAAACCTGGATCTATATTTTATGTGGAGGAATCTATGGCGTCCACCGCCTACCTAAACAACATTTCTAACAGGGTATATCCTTTCATGGCAACGGTATTCCACCGAGAAATTCCTTTTTAAAGGAATAATGAGTCATACCGCACTGCCCGAATTGCTCAGGAACAGTTCGCGAAACATGATGAAGATTTCAGAGTATTGTCTTGACCTCCAAACTTCTTAGTCAACAATTCAATCTAGCATCTGTGGTATGCATTAGAACAAACAATCCAACTGCGGAGGTATTACAACCGAATAAACATCATCATCGGAAACATAATTCACGCCGTAGATATCAGAAGTGGAATAGAGTAGAGAATTACGTTCGTCTCATAGTGCACCTTATTAGCCTGCACATTAGAAAAAACAACCTGCCTCGCATCCTAATTTGTTAAAATTATTAGTCATTAAAAATTGGATTGCTTGTTATATTCAACAGATAACAAGCTGCCAACCATTTTTATATTCTTGGAGAAAGAGCTAAGGCCTTTGAGATCTTAAGAAACCAGAATACAAGAATTCACTGAAAATTCATTACATATAATTTAGTTTTTGAATTTAATAGTGCGAAGCAATATACTTTCCATCATACACTCAACGTGGATCAGTAGCACCAAACCGAAGTCATCGCTCTTTCCACGTTAATAATAAACAAGAATCAATAGCAGCACCTGATATCTGAGTGGTCTACATTCTCTTTCTACATTATTTTTTTTAGTAAAAAATATAAATATACTTTCCTTTTGTAAAGCACTTCATAGATGAAGTAACTATAATAAAATAATAAAAATCATTACTGATTATGGTTTTATCTTCCATAGAAAACAAAATACCTCACAGAAATCATTTATAAATACACAGTCCACGTGGATTAGGAACATGAAGTAGAAGTCATCGCTCTTTCTAGGTTAATAAGTGAGTCACGGAAAAATTATCACCGGCAGCCACCGGGAATCAAACCCAGGGTCATCCAGTTACGCGCGGGGCATGCTTCCACTGCACCACTGCTGCCTCGCAATTCTGCTTCCACTGCACCACAGTTGCCTTGTATGTGAGTCTGGAGAAATTCGAGGCCGCTGTGGTGCAGTGGAAGCATATCCGGCGCGTAACTGGAAGTCCCTGGGTTCGATTCCCGGTGGTGGCCGATTAAAATATTTCCGTGACTCACTTAAGGAACGTGGAAAGAGCGATGACTTCTATTTTAAATCATCTATTTACTTCTTGAATTGTCTATCACTTTTGACCAATTCCTCTATGTCATTGTAGAGGGAAGCTTTCGGGAAATTCAGTTTTATTCCCTCGACGTTTCAGTCTACAATAGCAGCACCTGATGTCTCAGTTGTCTACATTCTGTAAGACAAAAAACAATTAAATAAAAAACACAGAAACATTACTAAGTCTTGCATTCGGAAAAGTCGGATATTGCGTTTTCAATGATCAGACAATATCGATGTCTTGTTTATTGTCACGACACTCACAATCAGTAGCTCACGTGAAGATGAAGTAAAAAGAGAAAGTGTTTAAAATGATGTGGCAATTTTTAAAGAACTGAGCAAAAAGGCTTTTCATTCAAAATCAATATAAGACATGATTATTGAAAAGGAGTATTATTTTGTGTAAATCATGTATTCTTGGTACAGTACATTTCTCATCTTTATTATTGAAAATGAGCATTAAATTCCGACTACTCTTCCTGAAATGTTTTCAACATAAAATCAGTAGAACTTATGAAGTATTCCATTTATTCGCTTTCATTCTGATCTTCTTTGCTAGACATTTCAGCGATCTTCACAAGACTTAAATTATTCTTGAAAACTGACAGGTAATAACGAATAATACTTTTTCGGCTCTATCTTCAGAACTTGCAAGAAGTTAAATTTAAGTAAAACTATCCATTTTTCACCAGAGATTTCATAAAAGAACCATCTCTGAACCCTGACCTCATCATGCCAGCGCTTGTACCAATCCACTGGGACGGCTCATATTTTTTGCCTAATCTTAATTTCAAACTGTCATTTATCACGAAAATGTTTTATTTACAATATTTAACTAATGAGAGCGGTGAATATTTTGATTAAGCCTAAATAATTCATTCTATGGGGTAGGGGATGTTGAACAATGCTTTAAATAGTGCTCATTACAATACTAACTGGTAATATCCTAATACGCAAATTTGAAAGTCACAGGTAGATACATCGAAGTGCATCCATTGCAGACCACGGACAGAGAAGAGAGCTGTCTTCGGTAACGACCGTTAATCGTGGGACACCTAAGCAGCCCCTCTGCAAACTGCGTTTGAAACAATCACATATTGTCAGGAAGCGCACGCAAAGGGAAATTTGACTTAAGAAGGAAACCAACAATATATTATTTTTCTTCTTTTAGCCTCTAATGGTTACCAGTGCAACCCACAGTGCTGCCCCGGTGGCGCAGTGGTCTAAGCGATGGCTTCTCATCATTCGTACGAAAGGGGTCCGGGTTCTAATCACGGTGAAAAATGGATGTTGTGTTTATCTTACCGCACTGGCTCTCTCGCGTTCCTGGAACCAGTGGCCCTAAAAAAGGTACGGGCAACCGCTTATAGCCCTTTGAGTTGCTCTCGATGGTCGTTAAACCTCCAACAAAAGAAAAAAACACAATATGATTTTTTCTAGAGATGCACATTATGTCAGTTCCTTGACTTGACTTGCATTGAGTTTTTCGCACTTAAATGTTCATAGCTTCTACAATTCACTTAGTTCAAACTTCAAATCTAAGAAAAAACGAAGGCATCTCGCAGAACATAGCAGGCTTATTTGTATCATTTGAAAATGGATGCTCATCATTTCTGTAGTCAGATTGACTAAATTGGTGTCCCCCCTCTGGCAGCAACTCTTCTGGAGAGTATTTAAAATGAAATATATATACATATATACATCCCATCTATTTGTCTTCAGAGATCGCAATTTTCAAAATCAGACTTTGCAGAAATATGCGACCTTATGGTAGAAAAAAGTGACATATCCTGAGTGAAACTCCATAAAATTTTGTGCTGGTAATAAACAGCAAAGCGCATATACCGAAAGCGAGTATATACACTGGATGACGTATAAAACGAAACGGGCGTTAATGAAGTTAATCAAGAATTTAAATGGCATACATTTATATTCTGGCGGAGGTGGGCAATTTTCAATTTCTAAGTGTTGTTTCCTCCCAAAAGATGCAATACCGCAATATATGTCTAAATTTGCTACAGGGCAAGAAACCCGAAGGTACTAGGAAATAACGTCCATGTCAGATACAAAAGGCTGAATTAAATATTTTTGAGTTTCTGAGGGTGGAATTGGAAAAGAGGGCGATAAAGAGAATAATTCTCTTAATATGTTTTACGTCTTACAAGAAGCTTTTTCTAAATTTTTCCATGCATCTGTTTCCCAACATCACGTTGGCAGAGTTTCCAATCGTGAACTTTCAAATATCGGTCCTCGAGTTAGATAATTTTTGATTAATTGCTTAACAACTGTGGATACCGTTTAAAACATTGAAAACAAATTCGTTGTTTAACTTCATGTGTGGCTGCAGAACCGTCATACAGTACGTCCTGATTTTTTACATGATCACCTTAGAAATATATAGAATTAATGCTTCCTGGTATTTCAGCTTTTTGGAGCCTCATGAAAGGCTGTCATGAAATACTTTGGAAAACAGTGAATGTTATTATATCGACTTTAAACGTTTATAAAAAAACTCATTTTTACATTTAATATACTGAAAGTTTAAAATTGAAATCTCGGAATGTATTTTGTGCTACATAAAGACATTATTAAAGCAAATTGTTTCAGTTAATTATTTAATACCATCTAATACCGTAGGAAATCCCAATTGAAGAGGAAAAATTGATTAAAGTAAAATGGAAACAGAAGTAAAGCGGAATGTACAGAAAGGAGAAGAGATACACAAACATGTAAGAATATACCACATGGCAGCACAGCCGACGGAAACTGTTATGCCTAGCCGGTAGAAATATGTCGACATAGCACAGACTGTCTTGTCCAGTTTGAGAACACTAGCAAGAGGATATTGCAAGTTAAACCATCATACGCCGAAAACACTGTATTACAACAACAAGAGGTTTGTTGCATTTGTTGATTTAATCCTTGGATATGTCCTAATGCAAGAAACTTTGAAATACATCGTGATGTACAGCAAAATATCAGGCATGGATCTCGAATAGAGACGAAAACTTTCTTCTCTGACGCCTTAAACTTTGCGACCACAAAGAAGTCTGAGATGTACAGCCAGGATTGAGAAGATGCGGTATACAAATTCAAATCTAACCATTCATATTGGCATAAAAAGCATCTGCAATCTATTATAGTGCAATGACATAATTCGTCCTTACCTTGTACATGTACGTGTGTTTTCTCATATTAAAATGTGGCACTCTTTACAACACATGGAATTTTTCGTTAGAAATGAGTAAATTTGTTCTCGTGTTCCGGGAACCAGTCACCAAGCCCCTTAGCGACGTGGCACGGAGCATTGTCCTGCTGGTAGACACCATTACTCTCAGGATAAACGCCCAACATGAAGGGCTGCATGTGGTCAGCGAGGATATATAGGTAGTCATTGGCGTTCAGTGACCAATCCAATGGTACTAGCGGTCGCAGGTCATACCAAGAAAACACTGCCCATACATGAACACTGCAACCGCCGGCATGTGCTTGACCGACAAACGTGTCCGGGTTTGGTTCTCGTGCGCCTGACTCCGTATCTGCCAGCGGCAATCACTTCTGTGGAGTAGAAACCTCTAATCGTCGGAGAAGGCAACCTGTTTCCACTCTTCCACTGTCCAATGATGGTAGTCTCATGCGAACTGCAGGCGTCGTTGCCGATGGACTTGGGATAACATGGGCGGATTGATGCATCGTCGACTACGGAGACTCATTCGTAACAGGGCTCACCGTGTAAAGAGAGAAGCACTGTTTGTAACAGAAGAAATTTAATTCTTAATCAATTATATAATCAATTATATAATCACCATCTTTAGCTGTAAAACTTGCCCATCGTGAAACCAAACTTTCAATGCCGTCTTCATAAAAATACCTTGGCTGTGATGCAAAGTTCGAGAGCCCCGTTTTGACATCAGCAATGTTGTGGAATCTTTTCCCATTAAGTAAGTGCTGCACAGCCTGGGATTGGCGTAGGAACTCATGTCTGACCTGGGGAAGCCATTGGTTTCCACATTTGTTTTTCACGCATAGAACCCACTTTTCATCTCCAGTGATAATTCGATGAAGGAATTGATACTTTTCCTGTCGGCTGAGCAAAGATTTGCCGATGGTAGAATGCTGGGATTTGTCCTCAGGTGAAAGTTGTTGTTTGACCATCACTCTTTGTCCATAGACATTCCCTATCTATTGCAGGTGCTCTTGAATAGTAGACTATGGTGCATTAGCAAGTGGGATTTATTTATCAGTGGTTTCACGAGAATATGCTTCAACGGCTGCACTTTGCAAGTCATTCGCCACTTCCATGGGCCACCTGCACGAGGGCCATGAAAGAAGTCAAAATTGCCCGAACGGAATAGGGGGAACCTACACTGGCAATTGCGAACATTTAACGCATTCGGAAAAACAGCGCAAATGTTATTGGTTCCCACAATTACATTGTTCCCTTTGTGAAATTCTTACAGCGTACAATGACGAAAATGGCTCTCCTCGGGTTTTGTGTCACTCATTTTGTTCTGCAAATATGAAGACAAAAACACATATAGATGTTAAAGGCAAATAAATAGTTCATTCACTTGTACATACACTTACTTTACGGTGAACGTATATAAGCACCTCACAACGTCAGCTCAAACTTAGCCTCCCGAAACACGACATTGCTTGCGAATCCCCCTGTATTATCTGGGACACGACGTGGGTTCCCCAGAGTTCAGTTCCGTGGGCAATTGTTGAACTTTTGCGTGTCGATTGACCTTTACCAGTCGATGGAAGCAACATTCACCTCTGGGGTCGATGGCCTTTGCGGCTTCACGGTTATTATGTCGGAAGGTAGTCGGTGTGCTACAGGTCCATTCTTGGTTCACCTTTAATGCAGTACCGGCCGAACGAAGTCTGCTGTTTCTGAGATGCTTCCACTCTTGGCGTAGAAGCCGATTATCATTCTTTTTTGAAAGTCCGTTAAATCATTTCCTCTGCCCATTGGGCTCACTTAGTGAACTGTGGCTCATCTGCCTTTTCCGGCCTCTCATATCTCCTTGTGGTGGACCGTATCCTCATATTATCAAGAGGAGGTAGTATTTTATTTTTCCAACGTTAATCTGTTTTTCTACGGGTTATCCATGCGATTGCATTATACACTCATTGCTTTCATCATGGAATTTCTGATTTCGTCATTCTGTTATACCACGTGTTCCTTTTCCGATCTTACTTGTTTTGACTAAATATGAATATCTGTATGCTTTGAAACTTCAGTAGATTCTGTTGGCTTTCTGTAATTAAGATGCAGTTCTGGGACCAATAAATTAGCTCTAGACTATACAGTTAACTATTGTGCCAGGTTATACAAATGTACCAGGCTATACAGTTAACTAATTAATCATAATAGTTAATTGATTTTGAAAATTATATTGTTCCTTCTAAATGCGCTCACCATGGTGTTATACATCTGTCAAACGTTTTCGACGTAGCGCTTGCTTAATATTCCTTGGAAAGTGTAGATGCGGACACTTTCGCTTTAAAATTTCACCCACTAACTGCTTAATATGCAACAGTTGTAAAAGCACGTCACACTAAATTTGTTTCTGTAGGTTCAAGCGAAATATATATGCATTCAGAAAACCAAAGATGAGTTGAAAAAGTCTCCATTGAGTGTAATCACATTGTGTTGGAGTCAGTGATTCAAGAAGGTAATTGATAGTGTTATTTACACTGAATTAACATAAGGAAGCCCTAATTATCCCAAAAAGTATGTACGGAATATAGATAAGCGAGAAAGAGAAGTTTACAAAGTTAAGCTATAATTTCGGTCAAGGAAGAGCCTATTTTTAATTTGCAACCATACAGGGCGTATGATTTTGCAACAATGATGCGCTATTATTATGAGATGATATTAACCGAGCATTGCAGGAAAGCAGACAGTTATTAAGCTTTAGAAATTTAGTTATATCTTGTTTCAGGGTACTACATATCTTTCCTCCTTCCTTAATTTCTTTTTGCCTGACGTGTTTTATCTTCGGAAACAAATTATTGCAACACTAAGTCAGCTAATGGAAAGCACACAGCCCGTAACAGTGTTCAGAAGTTTTTAAGAAAAATATATAATTAAAATATGAAAAATATTCAATTCCCATAGTTGTATCAATTGCACATATGTGGTTTTACGTTACCTCTCGAAAGGTGTCTAAAACACTAGTATATTATGAAAGCTGTAGAAAAGTATGAAGGAATAACATACCACACATTGGCATTTATTTTAAACCCTTCAAGCTCTGTCTGAAATCTGACGAAATACACAACGAATGATGCATTACAACTCTGCTTTTTGATTTCAGTGTTTAAAGCATTTATTAACTTCAGAAATATATCTTAGGTCAACGTTCTGTTTGATAACCATATACCGGCATTTGAAAGTTTATAAAACGTTGATCTTTCGAAAGTATTTTCCAAAATTACTACGCGATACGTAATTTAACTTCCATAGTGATGGTAATCAAACCATTGGGTAAAACGTACGTGTTAGTTCATGAACCAGTAGATTGAGGTTTATTACATATTGCTTAAACAAACAACGCCTTTTGAATGTTCTGCATATAATGTATTTTGAGGTGGCGATGTTTTAACAATTGCTGTCGCCTGGCATCTCTGAGGGGTTCAGGGACGTAAAATGTTTTATTTCAGGAATGTTTAGAACTCCTAAAATTGTTTTAAAATTAGAAATTTCTTTCTTTTAATAGTGTCGTCTTCTGATTGCGTCCCTTCTGTGTTTTGGGAAAATAGCTACGCTCATCCACCATATTCTGATATTATTGTTAGTGAAGAAGACATTTTTGTTTTTCATGTAGCGCACTGATACGACATTGGTTATCAAGTTCGTAGGCAGAAAGAATAAATGCATCTATGCCTGCAAATAATTATTTTGTCTCAATTCAATGTCAACGAGCGAAACCGAGACTACATTACTATTGACAAAAACTCTTCTTCTAGTTCTGTTTTTCCCATGCGCGTAGCTCGGTTCAACCTTTACTTATCTCTGAACATTTATTTATGACCTACTAAGCAAATATGACACCTGTCACAAAACAAGCACAGTTAGGACAAAGCACGAATCATTTGTATTTATAACAAATGTTGTCAAAAACTGCGTATGGAGATTCTTGAAACGCGTTTTTTTTGCGGATACATAAGTATCTACCGTATATAATCATGTTGCATGCCAGTGGGGATGTAGAATAATTGTAGGAAATACTGCTGCATGGATGGTGCAGAACTTACACATTATTTTTAATTCGAAAGAAGTACAGCAAAATTGACACTTACGATTCTGCGACCTAACACAATGTTGATAAGCAGTCAGTGACACATTATGGCACACGCTAGATGTGACCGTGCAGAGACACCGGAAAAGAGTTGAATTCCACAGAAGTATTTAAACTGTGAAAATATAAGACCGATCGATTCGAACATTCGGTTGTATATTGTCATGCAACGTCTACTGTTCCAATCGAACCCATGAGAGTTTTATTTCCATTTTTTGCCGTGTAAACCATTATTTGAGCCAGTCCGTGCCGAATTACACTGTAACGAAGACGAGCGATTCGACTGAATAACAATTCTGTTCCCGTAGACTAGCAGGTGTTTTTCTTTTGATTCTTACAGGTGCGTGGCATAGTGTTACACAATTGCTTACCATGAAGGGTGGCACACAAAGTTTTTTGTGTGTGCTTTTATTTTTGTAAGACTCGTGAGAAGTTGCAAGAAAACGAAGTAACGTCACGTGGTAAAATCGGCATCTCGACCAAATCTAAAGCCAACTTTCCGTCAACAGTTGCGCCAACCGGCGGAGATAATTCGAGGGGTAAAATCCACAATCGCATGTGTGATAATTCGGCAAGTCAAATTGCAGTGGAATGGACATTTCGCAGACCAGAGAGAAAATAAAAACGAAGCAACAAGGCTGGATCTTGCAGCTGAGCAAGCCTTCAGTCAGTGATTCTTAATTACAGTTTTTCTCAAAGTGTATTCCGCGGAGCCCTGACGCTCCGCAAGCAATCTGCTAGTGCTCCGCGACGCCTTCCGTGAAAACTCTCCCGTATCACCGACATGCTCTTCTTCGAAAACACACTAGGAAAATCCATGTACTTCTTCAATTTCCTTATACAATAAATGTATATAAATTATAATGCTTCCTTAGGTACAGCGCGACCGATACTAAAACCCGCACGTAGATGTCCTGCATCCTCCGGACGCAGTGGCAGCAGTTTCGAAACAGGCAGTCAAAACAAAACACAACACATTGACAGCATTGATAAAAATGTGAGGTTGGGATTAGCACGATTTATCAATATTCCGAAATATCGAGATTTCAGCCGATATTTTGATTTTTAGTAATGATATCGCATTTTTGATATATCAGAAAATCAGTACATCGGTATTTAATATATCGGAGCTATATTCAGTGTATCGGTAATTGATGTGATATTCAGCATGTCAGATTCAGTGATCATCCTGAGGCAGTGATTACACTGGAATATCAGCCGTATTGGGATCAGAAGTTGAAAAAACATCTGATCAAAAATATGGAAAAATGAATGTGATATATCTTCGATTCAATATTCGGTCTCAAATATCGAAAAATATCAATGCCGATGTTTTAAAAATATCTCCTATTCCTAGTGTGAGGTCGCCGTTGCGTCCTTGCCTTGCATATCTTTCCCTCACGCTTGCGTGCATGTCCGGCATGGTGATCGAAATGGATCTTTTGCTGCGAACATGCAAAATATCCATTTCGATCACCGTGTTGGTCCTGAGAATGATACCGCTTCTGAAACAGTGAACTGGCGAGACCCGCCCTGGTCAGTGTTCCAAGAGCGATTTGTGATAGCATTAACTTAATTCTTTGTTCTCTATTGGTTTTACTATGAAAGGGTACTGGAATATCAGAAATACTAAAAGTGTTAAGTATACTGTTAGCTAAATAAAACCAATGCTTCTTACTTCACAGATTTCTAGGAAATGAAATTCTTAAATCCTCATTGCCTGTGTAAACACAATTTTCACTGAATATAAACACGGGCATAGAAAACAATGTTGTGGCTCCACGGCCTCATCCTTCATTGAAAAGCGCTCCTCGCTATCAAAAATTTGAAACTGCAGCTCTATTACACCTGAACGGGGTGCGCATGCATACGGACCTATGCTGAATGCTAAATCAGATAAATTAGCTAAAACGCTGAGACACATGAGTTTTAAAGCAACAGATGGTTGGCGGTTCAGTGGAAATCCGGGAGTACTACTTGATTTCAGAAATCACGTTATAAGAAGGGCAATGCACGATTCTGAGAGCGCTGAACAATGGAACAATTATCAATGAACAAAACATACTTCATGAGGAATTTCCTAAAAGTGAATGTTTTGAATATTTTAGTGAAATTGTAATCTCACCAGAGAATTTATTAAAGAGTTACTATCAGGATATATTTGTTTTGCCGATTCTTCAGAAAAAACTTTTTCAGTGGAATACATGTTTATTATAGTGTCTAGGACCAATATTGCTGGAGTAAACTCAACGAAGAAAAAGTTATACAACGTATCCTACAGTTATTGAAACCTTCGTGTTGTTTGATAAAAATATTTTCAAAATTTGAAAACATTCGAAACAAAGAATGTAATTTTTATCTGAATCGATCTTCATAAAATGTTAGTATGAAATTCAATATAAAACGGGACGAGTTCGCTAAACATTGATCAATATACAAATAACCTTTGTACAAAGAATATCTCTACCTGCAAAACAATATTTTAAGTTTTAACTTCCATGTGACCATTTCTTTTCAGGGATAATTTCAGTTATTTTTAATTCTGAGCTGTGTTTTTTTAGAATAATATTTTCCTTAAATTTTGCGTTTCATCACTTGTCACATTTTCAATGATTAACAAGAAAATTCCTTTAAAAATTAGCCACTGCAAAAATGTTACTAAAATGAAAATCCTTTAATAAATACAAAAAATATTGTGCAGTATTATAGTCTTAAAAAGAAATATATATAAAACTTATCATCAAAATTTTAAACTGCTTGCTTCGACTTTTACACAGTGATGGAAAGTGCCTTCAACAAGGCGCTCATTCCATGTGGAAGGTGGTCATGTACTTGTTTCCAAAATAAGTGCTTCGGTTCTGTAACTTCGACAATGTTACTTAACGCCACCTTGTGTCATGATTCTTTTAAGCAGAATTTTGCTTTTAAGTACACTAACACAATGTAAAGTCTAATAAAAAATAAGAAAGGAAAGTTATCAAATAATTCTACACTATCTACCAACAAAATATTGGACACTTCTTCAATTGACGATATCTGCGGTCCTGATACACGGCACGGCCGCCGCCGTTAAGTATCGTGTGGGAAACAACAACGCATGCAAGATGCCACGCAGTTCGGAGTTCTCTGATTCCGCGAAAGGTGTAATCGTCGGCTATCACAGAAGAGGCAGATCCATACGTCACATATCCAGCGAGTTGAAGTACCCAAAATCGACAGTGGCCTAAGTGATTGACAAGTGGAAGATGAGAGGTGACTGCCGGAGTGTGCCCGACCCGGCAGACCCACAAATTTAGGGGTTTGAGACCGACGGGTGCTGGGCAGAGAAATTCTGAAAAACCGCACCAAATCGATGGGCCACATCCGCGAGGAGTTTCAACAGACATCCGGGAGTGTTCTTTCGTTGAATACCAATCCGTATAAAAGCCCTTCTGCTCGGTTCTCATGGGCGTGCTGCCGCCCACAAGCCTTTGATCACCAAGTCCAACAGCGCTTCTCTTCTAACGTGGTGCAAAGAACGTTTACAATGGACCGCAAATGGAAACAGGTTCTCTGGAGTGACGAATCAAGGTTCACCCTCCACCGTTAGGATGGCAGGGTCTGGGTTTTGCGTCTGCCTGGAGAACGCCTTCTTCCATACTGTATTTTTCCAACTGTGAAGTTCGGCGGCGGTGGAAATATGCAAGGCGGTGTTTATCCAGGTATGGCACGGGACCCTTGGTCGCAGTTTCTGGTAGACTCAACGCCGAGACCTACTCCACCATTTTGGATGACCATGCGCTTCCTACGTTGTGGCAGTTTTACGGGGTGGACCCATGTTACTTTCAGGATGACAATGCCACCTGTCATGTTTCGAGGTCCACCATGGCTTGGTATGGTGACAATGGGGTTAATCGAATGGACTGGCCTGCGCAGAGCCCGGACTTTAACCCTATCGAGCACCTCTGCGACGAGTTGGAGCGTCGACTTAAGGGGTGCCCCCACCGTCCGAAATCGGTGAAAGAACTGACCTGTCTTCTCCACGCCGAGTGGAAGAAATTACCGCTAGCCGTCGTACAACGCCTGGTTGAGAGTATGCCCCGGAGGGTCGCAGCTGTGATCGCCTGTCATGGAGACTCCACCAACTATTAAAGGTGAATAAACTTCGTTTTCCTTTGCTATCACAGGTTTCCAATTAATTGTTGGTAAATAGTGTATAAAGATACATTTTTACTTTAATTATATAATTTCCTTATAGTAAAAACTCATAAATTTCATTTACTTCGTAATAAATTGAAATTAAATCTAACAGAAATTTATTATTAAAATGTATGGATTTAAGAAATATATTACTGAACAATATACCAATTAACTATATTTCTAAGTATTATATAATATTCAAAAAGGTTTAACCGAATTATCAGGCATTGCGAACTGCTCTGTCCTGTGCTTTCAGCGAATTTGTCGCAAGATCTGGAGATTTCCATTTACATCTGGAGATAAAATTATTCCTTCAGCGACATGTCTCAATCCTAGATATATAAATTTTCATCAATCGGTAAATTTGGAGATTTCCTGATCTTAGCATCTCTGTTTGCTAAATTGCAACGATAACCGTTAAGGACCTTTTCCCAGTCCGAACTTAATATTTCGGAAAACTGATTGTGAGCACCGGGGAGGCAAGTATCTCTTAGCGTCAAAACATGACAATACATTTTTTCGACCGTCTTCGTGGTCATCATTTAATTCTCTTAAATTCCATTTCCAAACCTTACAAGTTTAAGAAGCTACTCCAAATCACTAACTGATTTTAATGGTATTCGGAGGTAAAACTAAAACGTTAAAGAGAAAGTTCTTCGAAATTTGGCGTTATTTCACATAATACCAATTTTCGAAGAACATTCTCCTTCCACGTTTTAGGTTTATACCAAGCATACGGACTTTAAGGTCCTATTTAGGATTGTTCGAACAATTAACCAAAAATTCAAGCAGGCAATGTTCCAAAGCCGCAATTTTACATTTCTGGTTTCGCGACACTTTTAAGTATCCTACCTTGATGCCTATCGCCATGCTAATTTTCATATCTATAGGTTATTTAGTAGTAGTCGAATAATTCACAAAACGTTCAAGTAGACAATGTTCCAAAGCTGTCTTTTTAATTCCTTTGGTTTTCAGATTTTTCTAGGTATCCAGAATTTAAGGATTATCAGCAGCCAGTTTTCAAATCTCTAGGTCGTTCAGAAATGATCCAAAAATTCGCGAATGGAAACCCTTGTATTTTTTTCACTGTGCTTTATGTACATGAACAGAGACATATCAGGTAGTTTGCTTTGCCTACCTTGAAAGAAATGATGGTTAATACTAAATTATTTCGGTTCTGCGTTAATATGAATAAAACCGATGTCTTTTTTCTGTAGCATGTATTTAAAACTGCAAAAATATATTTGATATGATGAAAATAGCAGTTCTCACAATATCTAAAACGAAATTCATGGCGCTTGACGTTTTTAATCTTTTGCCTATTCTTTCGTTTTGGATTGGGACCTATGTGTAAGGCGCCTTATAGAAATGAGTAAAAACTTGCGACAGAGATCTCAAGAAATAAATAACAGTGCGAAGGGCCTTGAAAGGTCTAAAAACGGTACTACAGTAGCATATCAAAAAATTTTCTATGTCATGTATAAAATATTTTAGATGCAAATAAAGACAAAACGGGCAAAACATCACCCGAGAAATTGGAAAGCAAACAGCAATACCTCCTTCATGTAAAATTGCGTTTGTAATGATACGTAAAATATTTTTTTAAAAACATATACAAATGTATTTAAAGATAAGAAACTAATATCAAAGAACGAAAGATCGAATGATACATCATAGATAGGGCCCGAGACCTGTGTGCAGCACCTACTGAGTGCACCATGCTTTCGATTTCAGATTGTTTGGAGATCACCAGAGTATTTCACAGTAAATATTTCTCTATGGTGACTAAAATAAATTAAATATTTTTTGGCGTCCTAACGGAATATATTCCATTATATAATTTTCCTCTGACTGCAGTAATGCGCAATGGCGAATTCTTCGGTGAAGAGCATTACAATTCCTTCCAGAGCATTACAATGAGAGAACATTTGATTGTCTCTAGGTATTTTTCTAATACGCCCTAGCTATTGCTTTACCTGAAAGTACTGATCCTGTGTTTTTGTGCCTGCTGATTGTTTTGCCCCTTGTTTTTAACACGTGACAGACACTAAACGTAATTTCATATTCAACCACGCAGCACAAAAAAAAAATCAGAAACTGTACAACAATCGACAGATAAATGTTTCTGAACAGAAGTTTTGCCGAATGAGTATTGTCGAAGCTAGAGCATGGCAAATGTTTGGTGTAATAAGAACAGTTAATAGCAATAATTCAATAACTATTATTATATATAGTGATAATTTTACGATATATTTTTGAGCGCTATTAGTGAAACCGGGATTTCAGTTTAATCATAACTTACGGTGCATCGAGTTCCCCTGCTTTCATGATCACTTGAGTATTCCATATTTATTTCTCCTTATGCTAACTGAATAAATTTTTTGCATCTTCAGAAAATTAATTTCGGCGAGGAATCCTCTGGTTAAACTTGTAAGACTAAATGTGCTATATATTTTTCTGTTAAATTAGTAATAACCGCCAGACCATTGAAAACAAGGAAAATATAAAAGAATGTCAAAAAGATCCTCCGTGCACTTTATATCTATAAAAACTGTAGTAATTTTTTGTTTCTTAAGAATCAGTTTCATTTGCTGCCTTGGCGCAGGGTCCTGCTTACGTCATACTGTACTTGATATCCCAATGGGGGACATTATTCCAAATCTTCAGAAGATGCAGCAGTCAGCTTCATCCATTTCGCTTTTCTCCTGTAGTGCTGGAACCAGGCCGTTAATGAAGTGCAAAGCCATGACATTAGATAGATTGGCCCGTCCTTTTTTTGCGTTACTTTCGTGTTACCTGGACAGATACATCAGTGTGGTGTTTGGCATCACACACGACAGTGTTAGAAACCAACAGGGTTATTTGATTTCAGCTTGATGTCAATAAAAGCGGTGATTGAGAGAGTTACCATAGAAGACGCAGTTGCTCTGGACTAACAAAAAGCCCGATAAAGGGAGTTTGTCGAAAAGTCATTCACACGCACGTACGCGCGCAAACTAGGGAGTCCATCCTGGGTACTGCACTGCTCTTTAAGAATACTTTTTCCACCAAAACGATTGTGCTAAATGTTTTAACCATAAAGTGAGAAAAACAATTAAAAAATCAGCACTATTTTTCTGCGTTTCAATTGCGTGCTCAGAGCGGAAACTAACTCCGTATATGAATGTTATTCACATTCAAGACTATGTATGAAGGTCTAATTTAGGTTTTACAATTTACAATCACACGCCCACATGCGCACAAATATTTCGATTTATGATTTATAAGCAAAATACGATATATCTGTATAAGTTTCTAATACGATTTGTTAAATCTTATGTTTTCACAGATCTTTAAGTATTAGGAAATTTTCTACACTTAACTTTCAATTTTCATTTATATCTCAGATCCGTGTTTCCCACTAAGTTTTGTAATTACTTCTTTAGAAATATTTGAAATCATGGAAATTGCTGGAGGATGTTTTTATAGAACAGTCACAAACTTGAAATGTTTAGTAGAAAGTACTGTTCGGTTTATTCTCAACAAAAAGATTTATATTAAGAAATAAATTTTTAGGGATTTTTAGAAATGCGGTGAGGTCACTATAATTAGAAGAAATAGGTCAAAATGACCTATGAAACTCCATTGAAACTTCTTTTTCTTTTTTTTTTTTTTGATTGAAGGTTTAACGACCACCGTGAGCAACTCAATGGGCTATAAGCAGTCGCCCGTCCTTAATTTAGGGCCACTGGTTCCAGGGAAGGGGACCATTGAAACTTCTTGCCTTTGAGTAGGCTGATATTTCAACAACTAATGAGTTACGATTTGAGATTCGACGAAATTATAACGATGGAACCTTTGTCTTTTGACAGCTGCAGAACTATTTGCATTATACAGCTATCTTCAATCTCCTGATTATATGTAAACAAAGGCACTAATAGATTTTTATCTGAATTCGATAAATGTTACCTATCAACTACCGACATACTGTATACATTACTGAACCGCCTGCAACTTCTGCTTGAACTTTGATGGAGTAAGATTTCTATTTGCCTTTCCAAAGCTAAAATTTGTTATCCATACAGCCCTGTGTAGTCCGCACCTAATTGATGCAAGAGGGGAGCGGAGACTGTCGCGCATTGTTCGCAGCGACCGCAGGGCCAGAGTGCGACAAACCACCCGCAGATTCAACAGATGTGATCAATTCAATGTGACACAGCATACAGTTCATGTTAGCCTTCCGTGTATGGTCCTGCCAATCCGAAGACCCAGCAGGGACCCTATGATCACTGCACGTCATTACCAACACCTCATCAAGTCGGCCCACGATCACCGAGATTAGACCGTGGACGGTTGGAAGAAAGTAGCCTGGTCGGACAAATCAAGATTCCTGGTGTATCACGTAGAAAGCCGAGTGCCGATACGCCAATTACCAACAGAGTCTAAGGCACCTGAATGCACTGCCAGAAACAGGCCGGCGGCGGTGTTATGCTGTGCGGAATGCTTTTTGGGATCTGTTAATCCCCATTATTCAATTAGCACAATCCCTGATTGCTGTCAGGTTCCGAACAACTTTGAGGACCAAGTTCACGCATTCATAGCAACTGTATTATCTGCTGGTGATGGCCATTACCAACAGGATTATGAGCAGTGCCATACTGCCAGTACCGTCATTTAATGATTGGAGGAACATGCTGGTGACGTTTTGTTAATGCCATGTCTTCAAAATCATCTGACATGAACCTAATCGAACATTTGTGGTTCGACTTGGAAAAGCCGGTTCAGGCTAAATCACCATCACGCTGTACAGGACATGAACGGGACTGGAGGACCGTACAGGTGCCGTACAGTGTCGGTCCTCCTGTCGACATTATGGTACCAGATACCCCAGGATACATATTGTCACCTCATCGAATCCATGCCTCATGAAGTAGTAGCTATTTTGCGGTCTAAATGGGGTCCTACAGCTTATCAGGTAGGTTGTCATAATGTATAACCTCATCTTTGTAGACCATACAAACCGTTGTGCTTCTTATGTACAGTTTATTGATGACACTCGCGGAGTGTTGAGTAACTTCCTGCCCGTGGCCGAAAAACCACAGACAGGAACCAGAGCCGAAGCAGAACAAGATATCAGCAAAAAGCAGGGGCCCTACTGAAATGACTGCTGTTGACCCCAAACCTTTAAAGAAGAGTCTCCCAGCTGCTTCCATGCTGCTACAACGTCCAAGAAGAGAAAAAGAAAGGCAAAAAGAACGAAAACAAGACTGCTGGTCAACCAGCAAATGTTACGCCCTGCCGCTGAGGCGGTAACAAAAGTGACTCCTCAACCTGCCACTACCAAAGTCCCTGATCCAAAGCTGCTCTCA
Source organism: Macrothele yani (assembly GCA_039090855.1). NCBI lineage: Eukaryota > Metazoa > Arthropoda > Arachnida > Araneae > Macrothelidae > Macrothele > Macrothele yani. Next base: position 69,711,380 of record CM077033.1, on the reverse strand, counting down.
GGGCTTGTGGAGCACATTGATCACGCCCTGGTCAAACGGGTTCTGGTTGCCTCTCTGACGGCTTAAGCCTGAGCTTCTCAGCCTGGTTGCGCATTATGGACAGTCTTAACATAATGTTTGGAAAAGCGAACCGCATCAGGAATAAACTTGCAAGCTTCCAGAAAGATCAGGGTATCGACGTTGCTCTTATCTGTGAGTCCAAACTCACACCTAAGACAAGAGAGTCAGTGTTCCGAACTACCAGGTGTTTCGAAAGGACAGAGATCCGGACCTTTAAAGGCACGCAGCAGGAGGTAATGCCATTTTAGTCAGAAGTGGTTTAAGTGCATCCATCGCACCGTTCAAGGAGCTCAAGGATATTGAGGCACTGGCTGATAAACTAAAAATAAGCTCAGGTTTGATTAAATTAGCTTCCGTTTATAACAGTACATGGAAGGTATCTTCTGACGATGAACTTGACATCCTCTTTGGGGACCCCATCCCCACTGTAGTGGCTGGTGACTGGAATGCTAAACTTCCTGACTAGTTTTGTCGTTCAACTTATACTGCTGGGGTGATACTACCGCAATACAGTGACGAGCTCTATCTTAAAGTTGCAAGTCTGGTCCTATCCTATTTGCACATGTCATTGATTTTGCTGTGCTCCACTTATTGAGGCACTTTCATCAGGTCTCTGTGGTTTCTGAGCTTGACTCTGATCATGACCCAGTCCTACTGAGATTGAACGGAGTAGCAGCCTCCCGGCGGTCTATGATGTATACTGACTGGAAGTTGCTCCAGGAAATTATTGCTCAGATTGATCGGCCTACAATGGACACTAGTACCCGCTCGAACGTCGACAGTTAGGTGGAGGAACTCACTCGTTGCATACAAGCAATTTTGGATCGATGCCGGAAGCTATCAGCTCCTTCCGGAGAACCTTATGCATTTCTTCCACATATTGTCCGGATGATCCGGGAGAAGCATTTCGAAGGATCTGGCAGCGGTAGAGATCAGCCGACGACAGGGATCGTTATAACTCGTGTCGCGCTCTCGCCAGGGCAGAAACTCGAGCGTTCACATAACGGCAGTGGAACAAGTGGCTAAAGGTGAAGAAAGCTCCCGGAAGAGATGGAGTTTCGGCAACAGTTGTTTAACTATTCCTGATATCTGGGATGTGGTATTGGTTGAGATTTTCAACGGGTTCGGAACTAGTGGAGATTTGGATTTTATATGTAATACCACGCATATTTCATGTCAACAGATCACAAAACTTTAATCACCTAATTTTATTAATGCGTGGGAATTTGACAGAAAGTGCATTTTAAATATGTTTCAAAGTCTTGTAAAAAATTATCTTGCTTAATAACAAAAACAAAAACAAAAAAAAAAACATCATGCACGTTTTTAACTTTCCGTTTTAGTGACCTGTGTTCTGCGGGTTCTTTTTCACAATAATTAGTTAAAAACAAAAATTTTATAATTACAAAATTGGAGAAGGGAGAAAAGAACAGAGCCGTTGAAAAAAAAAAGTATTGTGAAATGACAGCAAAATTCGAATATTCGAAAAAAAAAGCTAGTTGTTCATTGGATAGTTTTTCCTTGTAAAGGAACGTAATGTCACATTTTTTCAATAATATGCTATGCACGTTTAACATTTTTGCATTCTGATGATTTTTCATTACTTATGTGGTACGTTGAATAACGTCGTGCAATATTTATCAGATGAGAAACAAAAAAAAAACGTAATTTCTAGCATATATTTAATAACAGATAAAAATAATTTTTGTAGAAATCTAGATAGGATTCAGATGCTTTTCACTTAGAAAATATGTGTATGTAAGAACAAAATGACTCTTTCTTTTTTTTTTATGCTTTTTTTCATAAACAGTGACGGTTCCTTAAAATTCTGGTTGTACGAAATACACATTCGAAAGTGTTTTATGAAGCTTTGTTTAGTAAAAATAGTATATCGTTCCTGGGGAGTAAATATTGTCCCATTGAAAGGACAATTTTAGTTACCAAGTAATGTCACAGTGCAAGATTTGTTTGTTTGAATATGCTTAGCAGTATTGCTAACGCTCATACTTCAGAAACAGAAGCATTTAACATACCAGACTATTCGTGATGTGATTAAATGATAAAATTTGAACTTTAGTTCTTCAAAAATGATCATATGACACGACTATCACGAAGAGGAATGTTCTGCAATCTGTTGGACATCTCTTAGTAAAAGACCATAAACCGATATCGTACCATTGTGAGAAAACTGACACAAGTCAAAAAAGTAAAATATTACAGTAACTCGGAAAATAGTGCGCTCGTATCGTTAATACTTTATATCACTAGAAACGATACTAATGCTCTCTACCGAAATCGCTTGCAGTTACACTTGTAACCCTTTTATAGTTGAAAATACACACTTTTCTACTGCCGTAAAACCAATAAATTGAAAAATGTTGACTTGCGTCACTTTTCTCGCGAAAGTGCGATGTATTTATAATTATTTCTCTTTAAAAAATTTAACTCTTTTTTTTAAGGTATACAGGCCTAAGATTTATCATTTGGATATTAAGAAAAGGATACAATAACGGTCCACACAATTCTGTCAATTTCACTCGGTGTACTATATCTTCTTATTGGTGAAACGCTTTAAACATTAGGACTATTCTTCATCCCTGATAAAGAGGTATTTTAAGCAACAGCTCCTCATACTGTTTATCATGGCACTGATAAGTCCTCAAGGGTTTATGACCACATCTCAACTAGTGCCTTGCTAATTTCTTGATATGGTCTGGCAGAAGATTAAAAAGCTAAAGTTCATGTCTATAGAACATGCAATCCATGTACATTCTAAAAAGGATTGAACTTAAAGTATTTGGGTGCCATCTTCATTCGGCGAATATCTTCTTTTTCATGTAAATTATAGACAAAATGATCTGGATCAGGTTAGAAATTCACGTTCCTAACTGTAAAATCTGAAACGAGGGATTCATTTAATATCCTGACATCTGATTTTATGTTTTCGCTCCTGTTCCTCAGCGCATTTACGGAACATCTCTGTCAGATGTGCAGGCATGTGCGACTGGTCGTCCTGACTACTGGTCAGATTTTCAAATCACCATCACTAGGATAGTCCTTTTCTCACATGCCTGAGGAACTGTTGTAGCTAAGGAGTTCCCTACAGAGGATAATGAATCGCGAACCTATATTTAAGTTGAATCGAGATTCGTCCGTCAAAAGGAAATCTGCCCAGTTCCTTGGAAACAAGTGTGATGATCGCGACTCCACGGTAAACGAGCTTGCTGGATAGCGGAAATTAGAGGAAAGCAAGTTACTGGTGTGCTGTCAAAAACGTCATGCTCACCCGTATACAAATACTATACCTGAATCCTTGTTGCAATAGTTGATCTAGGCTTAAAGAAAGTGGCTTAGTGTATATCTTTCGATCCTGTCTTGCAGTGAGACCCATACAGCAAACATCTGCAGCAGATGTGGCTCTTGAATAGCCTTGTCGTGTTCGACGTTGAAATTATCCTGTTTGTTGGAACGGTCTCCAAAGTATTGACATTCCATTTTGTAGAACATTTAATGCTCTGCAAACTTACGTGCGTGGTTGGTATGCTTCGATCCTTTCAATCGCTCTCTACCATTGAATATCATACATAAGAACTGTTCAAGACATAATTACACCCACGTGTCACTCCAGAGAAAGCGCTAGTTTCCTAGAGATTCAAGATTGGAATCTTCATGTGTCTGTTTTAATGCAGTTCTAATTTGCATGGTATACCAGCAGCAGAAATAAATGTGTGACAGTCTTAGGGAAATTTGAAAGCTCTATTTTGAAAGTCGCAGATAAAAATGTGAAAGTTCTGCAATTGTTAGAGCATAATTTTAATTGCGTCAACAGCAAATTACTTTTTGCGGAACATAAGGGTCAAGCGTGGACATCTACTTCTGCTATTAAATCGCCATAATATTTAATGGATGGTGACTAAACAAAGCTAAATTGAGTGGTCAGTAAAATTAACTAATCATTGGAATTAACCATTTTAAACAAAAAAAAAGCTAACTGTGAAAGAACAAAATTTGGTGAATAAACTATTTTACATAAATGTTTATTCTGATAATAAACTGAAAGAAATAACAGACCATAAAATCTTTAGAACATTGTTAAACAAATATTTGAAAATTGTTTCAGCTATTCCATAGATTTAAAATCAAGGCTTATTTTCGGACAAAAAAGCGCTTGAGCCCTAATTGCGAGATGAGACCAGTGAACAGCACTCTTGCAGTGAAATTACAATAATTGAAACCGAAAAAGTTTTCCGTCACTCTTACTTTTTAAAGGAAGAATTTGTGACAGAAAATGCTCGTTCAATGTGTGTAGCAAAAATAGGTTTGATGTTTTTTCACGCGATTTTACGCGTGCGTTCCGTCGTGTAAAGGAAACATGCGTTCAGTGCCCCAGCGGACTCCGCGGACTGATATCTGTATATTCGCAAAAATGCACAAGTAGTGCAGTAGTGCTCCTGTGAGTTATGGCTCAAACTAAACGATGGTTTTCATTCGATATGGCTGCGATAAAATAGAACTTCTTAATTAAAAGAAACTTAAGGCTATATTGATTGGCTTCTTCATTCTGAGTATCACATTTCCTGGAAAGGTTACGTATGAATGTACCTTTGGTTAGGTCGTCAAGTAGAATTAACCATTTTAATGAAAAAGTCTTGTCTGGAAAAATAATACATACATCATACATGTGACATTATGTTTCTAATAAAAGCGTCGTAACTAATAGTAATATTTATGACCCTTTTAGTCTTTTCGTTAATGCCATTACACTTGGATTATTTAAACCTTTCAGAGCTCTGTCGTTTTAGTGTTGATTTTATCATCCGTGTAAAGAAATTTCGGTACTTTAAATGAATGCAGAAATATAGTAAGTAAAAGCAAAAAACAAAGCAAATTTAGACAGAAATATAGCTCTTACCTAATTATGTTTAACATTTTAACAGATACATTTAGAAATAAAGATTTGGACCATTTACTTGTTCCTTTTTTTTTTTTTGAAAGGTGTTGCTTTTATAATTAAGAACGTAAATGATTACAATGCCAAAATTTAGAACAGATTTCCGCACTATTTAAAGCTTCAGCAAAAAGGAGCTTTGTGCATCAAGAGTTTTCACACACACACACACACACACACACACACACACACACACACACATATATACACTGAAGTGCCAGAAAAACTGGTACACCAGTCTAATACTTGGTAGGTCCCCCACAGTAGAGCAGGACTGCAGAAATACGACGGGACATCAACTCCACTAGCTTCTGAAAATATGCTGTGGGCAATTCACACCATACTTTCTGCAGAGCGTTTTACAATTCGGGTGTATTCCGAAGTCTCGGATTCCTGTGTTCGATAGCGCGATGAATGGCATCTCAAATGTGTTGTATCACGTTCACGTCTGGGGACATGGTGGGATGGCAACACCCCAAACTCAAATGAATGCTTCTCTCACCATAATGTGGCGTCCAAACACTTGTGGGGAGGTGCATTGTGCTTTTGCAACAGGCCCAACCCATCAGCATGAATGCAAGACATGAACGGGTATACCTCGTCAGAAAGGATGCTCACATACCGTTGGCCGGTCACAGATGTTTGTAGACATACCAGAGATCCCAGGGAAGTCCAGCGAAACACACCATATACCATTACGGACCCCACCAGCCGGTACGGCTCCCTGTTAGCAGGCGGGATCCATGGCTTCATGGGTTTTCGCCACACACGAATCCTTCCGCCTGCCCGATATAGTTGGAAACGCGACTCGTCAGACCAAGCTACTTTTTTCCAGTCATCATGTGTCCAGTGGTGGTGTTGCCGTACCCAAGCGAGGCGCATAGCCCTGTGTCATTCATCCATCAAGAGGACTCGAGTTGGGGTCGGCTCCCAAAGCCAATATCGTGCAGGGTACGTTGCACAGTCCGGACGCTGATGCTTGCTGAGGCTCCAGCATTGAATTTCGATGATGCCTGCGAGTATGTTGCAGTCCTATCGCGTGAAACGGTTCTTGTCAGCCGACGATTGTCACGTTCACCCAATGTCTTTTTACGGCCACATTGTTATTGCAGGTTGGAAGTTTTGCCGGAGTTCTTGTAGTCACGGTACAACCTCGCAATGGTCGTCCGAGAAAACCCGAACTTCTTTTCTACCTCCGAAAAACTATGGCCCATCTCACTAGCGCAAACTATAACACCGCGTTGAAAATCGCTTAAACCGTTATTACTTGTCATTATCATGCGAAAAACAGCTCTGACAGCTGGCAAGGATCTCTATCGCTTTATATACGCACTAGCGGACACAACCGAGTACGCGCATATGTGACGTTGCTATGCATTTTGCATAAGCTCGTCTGTACCAGTTTTTCTGACTCTTCAGTATATATGAGGGTGGTCCTTATCTTCAAAAACTATAAATCTTTTGCTCCCACCCGTCACAAATATTTGTTTATATGATAATAGACTTATGTTAAGATTTCATGAAGATTAAATGATATTTAGGCGTCGCCCAATCAGTTTTACTGAACTAGCATAAAGTGAGTTAACCACTTAACAATTTTGCCCGTGCAACGTACGTGCGCTGTATTTTAAATATAGTTTAATGGCGCCTGTACAGATGGCTCTAGTAATCCAGTATATTTTTCATTAAAAAACTAACTTTAGTGTGAGTTGTTCAGAAGAACGGAGAATATTTTCAATTGTTCGCATTACAAGCGGACTTCTTCGTTATATTTTGTTGCTCTTGTATGTCTTGTGACAGTTCAGTAAATTATTTTTTATTTGTTTTGCTTTCAGAAACAAGAGAAAACTATTAAATGAAGAAAGAAATAATCTTCATAATACATGAAAAATTCACAGAATATTCAAGCAAAGCAAACTAAATGTGATTGTACCACTTACTGGTCATCTATGTAACACTTTTCAGAAAACTTGAAAATTTTCCGCTCCAGGACGTTGAAATGCTCAAGTTTTCTGACCAGTAAGTGGTTCAAGCAAATTTAGTTTGCTTTGCTTGAATATTCAGAAAACTTTTCAGTTTTCATGAAATAATATGGCCGATTCAGAACACATCCATTGTTGATTGCATGTGAAACTATTCACAGAGTTTCTGTTTTTACAGTTATGTTTACTGGAAGCAAAACAACATTGAATCTTCGGGATCATCCAGTTCTGAACTCTCAAATGTACGTTTGGTTTAAAATAGGAAAGTTTTGGAGCTAATATATCATATCCACATAACGTTAAAGAAACCGATTCGGAAGGTATCATCTTCTGTGACAAAACAAGCTACAGAAGTGTGTGTGGATCAAGGTTCGTATACCAACATGTAGAAAGATCATTCCATTACAAAACTAGAAAAACTTCATATAGAATGGACAAACCTAAAGAAACACCGTGATAGAGACTCTCAAACACTCCAATAAATAGACGATGTCATCGCTCTGTCCACATTATTTTATAAACACCGTATAGTAACTGAAAATATTTTCTACTAACATCGCTGGGAATCGAATCCCAGTTCTCTCGATAACTAGCAGTGCTTTCGTTTTACGCTGCGGTTACATCGTCAATTTTCATTATCTCCACGTATTTGAAATATATTCGCCCACACCATTCAATAGAATACGCGACCTGTACTAAACTGAATAATCTCTTCGATATTGCTAATGCTAAGTCATTTAATTTATCAAAATAGAAGAAGACAGGAATTTAACCTTGGGCAACGAGAACCTGGACGTCGTTCTTACATTGGCTTAGGTTACACCGCGTTAGCATCTAAAGAAGTACGTAAAGTTCAACGTGTTGAACAGGAAAATAAAGAAAAGATTTGGAAAAGCTAAAAAAGAGTCATCTTCCAGTTTTAGTTTGTCAAAATGCAGTTATGATAAAGATGACACAACTGAAAATCAGTCTTCTGGAATAAAGTTGAAGAGCACCTATTTCACGAGGAATCCAGCAACGAAAGAAATGATTCTCCTCCTACGAAAAAGACCAGCAGAGCGAAGGTAAATGTCATAATTCCGTATCTTGCTCCTGCCTTAGACTGTACGCAAATGAGAGACAAAGGGGCCACCTCTGTTATTGCTGAAACAGCCCATTGTGTTGGGCATAATATGGAAGATTTGTAATATAATCGCAGTTCTACAAAACGTCACCGTGAAAAACATCGTTTTGAAGTCGCAACTGCGTTAATGCAAATGATCTATCTAAACACGTGACCGTACCAAAATACTGCCTCGCACTTTAGACTGGACTACGCTAACTCTCTGGCAACTACGCTCCATGTTGCAACACCAAAGTCTTACATGATTGCAGACTGATGCCCCTTTTGGAGCTCACAATTTTCTGTCTTAACGCCTCGGCCTACACTCCTTAAACTCTAAGTTTTCACTCCTCCTTGTCCCCTGTTCAGTCAAGCTCCGCTGCCTGTTTCTTCCTTTCTCTGTGTAGCCTGAGAAGAATGCCTCACGTAGTCAGATGTCAGCTCATCCTTGAATGTTACAATGTTCCACTCTGTTATTGCCCCACCTTAGGTTTTGACGCATCGGAACCAAACCTAATTTGAAGGACTGACTGACTATTGACTAATAAACTGGTACAAAACTTCTGCCAGTACGAAGATATTGTTTTAAAGTTCAGGAAAACAGATCACGAACATTATTTTAGATGATATATTATCTCCTGTACGGTGACCCTTAATGTTACATAATACGATATACTTCTTCTTTTCCGGATTGTCATTTTCTGTACTAACAATCTTACCCATAAAAAGTCTTCAGATTTGCACCCTCTGGTGCAGTAATCAGGCGTCATTATAACTCAGATAATTCCTTCAGATGATTCACTGGGATACAGACTTGTGGAAAAATTAATAGCATGACAGTCCAACGCTAAACTGGTCAGATGAATCAATGTGGATCGATCTGTATTAGACGCCTTTGAAGATTAATTCCGGACAGTGAAACATATCGATGTCTTGGCAAGAAGGGTGGAGTGTCACTTCTGCTGGACAAAACATCTTACTGGTGTCAGCCACTAGGCAAAAAACAAAACCCCGGTACACCAATTTGGACCTAAGTGGACTTTAGCGAGATGTATTATACATCAAAGATTGAAAAATCGTGGACTTTAGCGAGATGTATTACACATCAAAGATTGAACAATCGTGGACTTTAGCGAGATGTATTATACATCAAAGATTGAACAATTGTGGACTTTAGCGAGATGTATTCCACATCAAAGATTGAACAATCGTGGACTTTAGCGAGATGTATTACACATCAAAGATTGAACAATCGTGGACTTTAGCGAGATGTATTAAACATCAGAGATTGAGCAATCGTGGACTTTAACGAAATGTATTACACATCAAAGATTGAACAATCGTGGTCTGTATGCAGGACGGTGTGTTGTGTATGTGTTTGTTCCTTTCAGCTAATCCTGTCTGGAAAACTGGTCGTTTCGAAAGACGTCATCGACGCGTTCACTGGACCAGCCAAGACTAGGCACGCGAAGAATTTTACCAAAAAAGAAAAGATTCTGTCTGAAACTAGATTTTATTTCGATTGGAGGGTTAGCGACCACCGTGAGCAACTCAATACATTATAAGTAGTCACCTGTTCCTAAATTTGGGCCACTTGTTCCAAGGAAGGGAGAGAGCCAGTGTCGTAAGACAAACACAACATCAATGCCTCGCAAGGATTCGAACCCGGACCTAACTCAGACGGTGCATCTAGATTCTCGAAGAAAGTTAATGAGGATAAAAATTAATAAACGATATCAACAGATGAACTTACTAGAACGGGACCATTGCGGAGGTGGTGAAATAATGTTCTTTACAGCAATTATTATCAGTGGTCGTTCGTCTAATTCAGATAACAATCAAAGAAAGCTATCGAGGTCTAACGACCGCAGTATACAGCAAAGAAATCCTTGATCCTCAGGTTCTTCTTTTCAGAGGAACAGTTAGCTGGAACTTCCTGTAAAAGGACGACAACAAACAAATTCATAAGTGTTTGCTTGTAAATCATAACATTTAAAGCGACAATACTGCACAAATGGGTGGCCAGTGCAGTAACCAGATTTTATTTCTGTTGATCATGTCTGGAACAACTTATTTCGACAATTTGTTGCTCGCTCACCCTCCTTTTACCATTATGAAGGGAAGAGCAGGAAAATGAACCCACATTCTCTTAGGAACACCTTCGCTTAACTTGTGGTTCAGAGCTATAAAGCACACATTGCTCTCCTAGATGATCATATTTAGTATTAAAACGAGTTCTTTCACTTTGGCTTGCAGATTGATGGGATAAAATTTCATGCATCACTTCACTGATGTTTTTACGGGCCCATAATGTCTGGGCTTGAGCATCCATCCTTGTCCTTTTGTGTACACACGCATGTACCACAGCACTACACAGACTTACGTAAAGTCCATTTATTTACGTTCATGGTTTTACTAGTTACTATATGCTGCTTCGGTTTTTTGCGGCTGCTTCTTTAATTTTGAAAACCAGTGATAGACACGTTCCGTTGCCCCAAAGGAACGTGTCTATCACAAGGTAATTTATGTATGAAACCAGAGTGTTTACTTTGAGAAAAAACAGGAAGCGCTAAAAGGCTGCAGTTATCAAATACCATTATTTTCGGAAGTTATGGTTTTGTTTTATTTTTGATTGGAGGTTTAGCGACCACCGTGAGCAACTCAATGGGCTATAAGCAGTCGCCCGTCCCTAATTTAGGGTCACTGGTTCCAGGGAAAGGAGAGAGCCAGTGCCTTTAAGACAAACACAACATCCATGCCTCACCGGGATTCGAACCCGCACCCCGTTCGGACGAATGATCAGAGGCCATCGCTTAGACCACTGCGCCACCGGGGCGGCGTTATGGTTTTAAAGAAGAACTGAACAAATTAGTGCGATACTGTGACACGCTTTTTCCTGTTCTGAAGCGGGTCGCTAAAGTTTTAGTAAAATATTGGAAAATAATTATATTTAAAATAATTAACTGTATAAATTTTAATCTATGAAACTGAGGTGTCGAGAATGTTGAAGTAGAGAACTATCGATAGTCAAAAAATAGCAATCGATAACTATCGATAGGGTATTGACAAAGTTGCTCGCCAGAAAATCTATTTTCCGGTAAGAAACATTATTTCTGACAATAATGTTTCTTACTTTTTCACGTTGTCAAAAAGCTAAGCTCCGATAAACATTGAAGCTAACTTTTTGACGATATCTTTTTTTTTTTTTAATGGGGGTTTTAACCACCACCATGCGCAACCTAATTATATTTAAAATTATGGTTTTAATGGGCGATAAGCAGTCGCCCGTCCCTAAATTAGGGCCACTGACTCCAGGGAAGGGAGAAAGCCAGTGCCGTAAGAAAAAGTACAGCACACATGACTCACCGGGATTCGAACCCGGACCCATTTTGGACGAATGATCAGTAGCCATCCCTTAGACCATATCCTCCCGAACTGAGCGATAAAAAGTCCCGAAAAGAATAATTTGCACAAAGAAAGAGCTAATTCGGAGCTCCTTAATTCTCATTTTCTGTTTGCAATGTATTTTTTTTATGTTTCTGTTCACATAAGCTGCAGAAGAGAATTCTGCAGTTTTATATGCAAAATAATTTTTTCTCTTATACTTGGTAAAATCGTGGTAATTATCCATGAGAAACTAAATAAATAAAGTTTTGAGTGGGGCTGTTCCTCAATTGTTTTCTTCCACATTGTTTTTTGCGGTAAGCCCAATCTCATACAACTAATATGGGAAATGGGATCAATGGAGCCGAAGTACGTATGAAGGTAGGCGAATGTGTGAATTTGTTGTCGAATATGACGGCTAGGGTACGTAGGCACGCACTTGTAGATATCTACTAATTTTTGACAACTGGTTCTTTAACTTACAACACATGTTTCTAATTGACATCTTTTAAAGATGCAATATATTGAAAAGAAATGTGCCACTTTCCATTCGTTCGCCAGAAGAAATAGGGATTGTATGCAATATGCATAAATCCTCTGAGAAAAAAGATGTCATGATTTTTTTGGAGACACCAACATATATATTAACGAATCAGAACCAAAATAATTATTGTCATTTAAATCTTAGAGTATGTAATGAAATGTGAATTGAAATACGCATTTCTACACATTCCTGGCCGCTGCGCAACGATTATCTGCACCAGAAATCTGCCAACATGTTCGAGGCTTATTCTTTCCATTTGGCGTTACCAGTTTTATTGCGGAAAGTGCAGTGGAAAAAAGACCACTTTTCTGATTGACTAAAATGCATTAGCCAGTATTTGGAGTATACACTGGTGTCCATAATCTAAGGACGGACTATATTTTTACCTCAATAAGAATAATAATAGCTGCCAAAAGAGAATAAGTTTATTGCCAGCATGCGGCACATGAAAAGGCACAAAACCGTTTATAACGGACGCACAAATACATTTTAATCTATGTTTTTGCAAAAGCTACAAATTTCCGAAGCAGATATTTGGTGAACGGGCAGTGCTTGCCGATAACCAGGAGAAGGGACATTTCAGTACAGAATACACTATATTAACAGAAGTCAAGGCACAACACTTCAAAAGTAAATGAATGGATCCACAGCTGAAAACGGTATAAAAACAATTCTGATGCTGACCACGATCACATCGCACTGTGAGGTTGAGTGAAAATGTCGCGGAGGAAAGAGAACTGACTTTGAGAAAGGCAAGATTTTTCGGTGTTATATTAGTAGGTTTTCCATAAGAGAAGCCAAGAAGTGTTTAAACATACACATGCCAACTGTTTTGGATGTACTGAAAAAGTGGAAGACACATGGCGGGCATGAAGCAGCAAATCGTACCGGCAGACCAAAGAATATCAGTGATAGAGGACGTCGACGCCTCAGGAGGGTCGTTACAGCTAATCGACGGAGTACTGCAGAAGACCTCAGTGCACGGTGAATAAAAATGCTGGAACATCCGTATGTACACGTACCACTCGCAGAGAACTTCATTTCATGTGTTACCGTGGTCGTGCAGCTGCTCATAAGCCTTTCATCTCCACTCGGATTGCTAGTCGTCGTTTAGCATGGTGTAAAGAACATTTATCGTGGACCGTAGATCAATGGAAACGGGTTCTACAGACTAATGAATCCCGACACACGATTCATCAGTCTGACGGCCGGGTGCGGGTGTGGCGGGAGCGGGAGGAACGCTATTTATTACAGTTTATTGTTCCTGTGATCACGTTTGGAGCTTGAGTGTATTCGTGCGGGGCTGTTTTTCGTGGTATGGTCCCGGCCCATTACTTATCGTAGACAAACCTGTTAACCAGCACTTCTACCTCGATGTTCTGGACAATTATGCCCTACCAACTCTGTGGCAATACTATGGAACCGAGGCTTGTTGGTACCAACAGGTTGATGCACCGATCCAGCAATAAATGTTACGGCGTGGTTTGATGATAATTCCTTATCGTGTGTGGACTGGCCAGCAAGGAACGCTGGTCTTAATCCCATAGAGCGCCTATGGGATGAGGTAGATCGCCACATTAGAAGTTTGGAACCAAAGACTACTACTAACCAACAGTTCGCGGCAGCACTACATACTGAATGGGAGCTCGTGCCTATCAGTGTGCTCCAAAACCTCGTCGAAAGCATGTCTCGAAGGGTCAGTGCATGCATTAACGCCAAAGGTAGACCGACACCTTATCACAAATTTTGTATGTAGGGCTTATTATAAATATGTATTTTTCCATCTTAATTTTTAGAAGTATCAGGATGCTTTGCAACTCCAGAACATTTTAAACTAACAATATCTTTCCATTATCTTCAAGGAAAGGTCAAATATACAGTTTTATAATGCTATTTCACAAACACCCAAATATAAAATTTACAATTGATAGCTATAATAAGTTTTGCCTTAAAGAGCCAAAGACTTAGACAACATACGATAAATTTTATAGTTAATTAAAGTTTAGGTATTCCCGCGAATCGGTCCTATTACCGGCATTTTTCCATCATTTTGATACAGAAAATTGAGAAAACTGTCTTGTTAATATACCAAAGAAATTGCTGAAGAATTTCAGAAAATTCAGAATTTTTTGTTAGCACATTTTAGAAGCGCCATATTACTGTCAATATAATAAAGGGCTTGTGGAAAGGTTTGTGAAAATTCAAAATTGTCCTATGGTACAAAATACTCAAAAAAAGAAAAAAATTCAGGATTCAGGTTTTATTTTAGCCTCATTTCATGATCAAAGTTGTATCAGAAATTTGCTTTGTTAATTTAGGAAAATAATCACAGAAAATGGCTCCTGAATTTCAGAATTTATTTACTCTGTAAGGTGCTGCTCTTAAGGGTATTCGACATGGTCTTCAAGAAGACCATGTCGAATATCCTTAAGAGCAGTGGCGATTCCTTTCGACTACTGCAGACTCATAACTTCGTGGCGTACTGCTTTCAATGGTTCTTGAAAGCTGTCTGATGAAAATGGAAAATCTTCAAATTGTACTTCGCCTGTGTTTTACTGGGTCCGTACCTCGTCGTTAAACAATAACGTTATCATTTTTTATGGGCTTCTGCTCCGTCGTCACGATACAGGTGTCCCTAACACCAATGGCACCTGTATCCATTTCAGACCATTTTAACTTCCTGGCAGCCCCCTATTTGATGTATTTATGGCAATATCTGGGATTTCTCGTGCGACCACGGAGTAATTGCACGAGGAATCTTAGATATCTAGCAATACTGGAGAGGAACTACTCACCATACGCACACTGACTGTCTGACCAGGACAGATAATGCTCAGTTCGTCCTATTTAGCGATTGTCACAGTCATGGGCTACTAAACTACGGAAAGTAGGTGTTTGAGGTTTATGAAATCCCAACTATATTTCGGTAGGACGGATTATTGTTTTTGTGTAGGGCAGATATTTGAGTAGGTGTAGGGCGTAGGATAAATTAATATTGTCTTAATGGTGTTTCCTCAAGAACACCTAAACGTTTCACCACGGGGAACAACAACACTTTGATGTTTTTGTTTGTGGTGAAATAAATGGGAGGCTCGAGGTGCTGTGAACTGTGATGAATGTAACCCTAGAGTTTGGTATAGCCCATTGCATTGTATTGTACTGCGTGCGTGGTAGGCCTTGATTACAGGTACAGCTGTGCAAAAACTCGTGGTGGTAGCCCCCAAATCCATCCCCAGTCAGGAACGCTGTCAGCTCCGACAGGGTAAGAGGGAACAGCACCAGATAGATTCAGTTTTCTGCGAAAAGAGTGCTTGAGTCAGAACTATATAATCTTAAACGTAATAAGCAACCTATGTATAATTTCAGGCTGCAGCAATATAATTTCATAACTTTAACAGCGTCGATTTGGAAACAAATGATTAGATTTGCTAAAGAACATTAATGTTTGAAGACGTTTTAGATGTGTTCGATAAATAAATGTTAAACAAAATAATGTGAAAAATGACTGTAATTGAAGTACAGGATTTGAGCCGTGTGCTAATCTTAGAGATGCCGTCACCACTGACGTCAGATATGTAAAGAGGTGAAGTGTGATGTCCGCTATTACGCAACAATTCTGCAGTCGCTGATGAACCTCTCTTGTGGAGAAATCAACAATACTGTAAGATCTCAGTAACCTCAAAAAAGTCAACATCATTAATGAAAGTCTTGTAGGCACTTCAATAAAGTCAGAAATAGTAGATATAAGACGATCAACTTGTATCTCTAAGGTGCAAATTGTAAACACCGTACGAGCACACGACAACGGAACAGCAAATAATACCAGAACTCAACACCTGTGGGAATCATTTGTTTTCCTGCATAAAAGTTTGTTGAAAACTCCATTGTGCTGGTGTTTGTGCCCGTGTTGCAATCCATAAACCTATGATTACCAACATCAACGTAAGAAAACGTGTAAGGTGCGTCGAAGCAAATAAAAGCTGCGATGCAAAAAATTGGGAAAGTGTCATCTGTTCTAATAAATCGCGCTTCATATTAGTTTGCCTCCACCGGTAGAGTGTAGTCTGCCCAAAACCAGCAAATGGCACTTCCTCCACTGTTTGGTTCCGAACGTAACGATGGAGCTGGATGCCTGATGCTCAGGGGTTAGATAACGTGGTAATCCTTAGGGCCCTTGTTTATTGTGCAAGACCTTGTCCCATCTACAAGGTACAAATTCATTCTTTTGAAACAGCTGCGCCCAATGTTACAGGCGTTGTTTCAAATTTCCTTTCTTAGTTTCAAGCAGATTATGTCCCCTTGCGTTGTGCGTAAGCTGTCACATTGTGTTTTTCAGAGGATGAAAATTAGGTACTACAGTTATACTGTCCTCCTTAATCTCCAGACATCAATGTTATTGAACACTTATTGGAATGCCTGCTGCAAAAGTTCAGATAACACTTTCGACATCCAAAAGTCACTATCGCTGTCGGATATTTTTTATGGCAAGAATGGTCCCAAATGTTTTAGCCTATGTGCATCATAGCTCGGTAGAAATCTACTGAACATCAGATTGCGTCTGTTTTGAAGTCCAGATGTGATTGTACAGGTTATTAATAAAAAGTTCTCAACAAGGTGTAAGTGTTTTAATTATTTTGCTAAATCCCTGTATCGCATAGGGTATTTCCTGTCACCATGAACTTCTGTTTGTGTTGGGTCATTCCCAATTTTCATGCTAAGCGGGATTCTTCATGACCACAGATTAAAGAAATAATAAGTGATGTTCTAGCTAAACATATAAAATAAACAGAGTTTAATCATAAGTCTGTTAGGAGTATATTTCCACATATCGTAGGTATCAAATATTTCATATGTTTTATTAAACATTATTTGAGTGTGTCTAAAAAAATAAAAAAATCTTTATCATCAGTAGGCAATAAGCATATGCTTTTCAATGTAAATTCCAAATGAATATCATAAATAATTATAAACTCTTCGTTATAGTGCTTGACAATTAGGCAATATTTTTCCTTTATAATATCTTAGTGCATTATTCACTTATAATATGATAACTTTCCATTTAAAGCATCATCCCTCAAATGTAACAATTTCTATCATAATTGGGGTACTTTTGCAACTGAAGATCTGCAGACGTTCTATAAAAGTACTAACAGCACTATTGAAGATTCAAACACAGCTCCACTGAGAAATCATTAATTCCATGCCATGCCGAGTAGAGCCTTTCTCCTGGCAGATGGAGGGCACACGAATTAGAAAGAAAACGTCTAACTGATAAATTACTATTTGGTGGTCCTTTTCAGCAGAACATTTTTGCATTTAAGGAATCATTTAGTCTCAAATGAATTTTTGAAGTTTGTCATTTGTTCAAGCTTCTTAAACCGATTGGATCCTGCGAAAACGAACTTTCGAAGAAACAATTCATTCGAAAGAGCAGGTATTTCAGAAACTTAAGTCTTACCTCATTTTTAATGATATATTGTATATAACATTATTTTAACCAGCTAATTAGAAGCATACGAAATTCTTTGCTTCATTTTCTTCTTCTTCTTTTAACTAATTTTATAGCCAATAGAGGCGATATGTTTCCCTCATCTCTTTCCAAATGTTCCTGTCTTGGGCTTGTCTACTCGACAACATTACAGAAGTTGTGATTAATCACGACTTCTGTAATGTTGTCATTAATTAACTTATCATGATATTAACTTATCATCCACCCATCTTCCCTCTGGTCTTCCAGCTCTTCTGTTTCCTTTGTATGGTCTCTATTTTGGTACTATTTTAGTTCATCTATACTTCTCCATTATTTTTATATGTCCAGCCCATTTCAATTTAAAATTGATTATCATTTTGCCTATGTCTAGAAATTTTGTACAGGATCTTATATCGTTATTCTTTATTTTAACTTTACGTCTTATATTTAGTAGCGATTTTTACATTTTTTGTTGTGTTTTCCTGCAATTTGTCTAAGATGCTTTTCTTGATATGCCAATGTCATAATGGGTATTATACATTAACTGAAACGTCTTTCTCTGTTTTACGGCTTTATTTTACTACATGGAATCTTCTGTAACTTACCAAAAGCTTTCCATCACATGTTTACTCTTCTGTCAAGTCCTTCCATATTTCTCTCTTTCTTTGTGGAAATAAGTTTTCCTAAGTACAGGTATTCTTCCACACATTCAATTTCATTATCCTTTATTCGAATATTTCGTTTTTCCTTCGATATTATGAAGTTGGCTTGATATTGTTTTTTTAATTCAATATTCATTTCTAATCAAACTTCTTTTGATAAATATGTTAGTTCTTCTATCATTTCTTTTACTTTATTTTTATATTCTTAAGTGAGGACCATGTCGTCTGTAAATCCTAAATTGTTCAAACTTACTCCATGTATTTTGATCACTTTTTCTAGCAAATTTTATTTGCTCATTATGTTTTCTAGCGTTAAATAAATAGATGTGGCCAGATAGTAATTCCTTTACATATGATTAAATTTAGGATCACTTTGAAAGACAAAATTTTATATTCATCAATGAAAAACCAGAGAGATAGCATTTCAGGGTATGAATTTTGGCAAGAAAACATAAAATCCTGTCATTTTTCTGTTTTTTCACGTCTTTTTATTTAAAACAATCGTGAAGAACAGAAAAACGAAAGGATTGTCCTTTCAACATCAATTGCTAGAATGCCGTCGTTGCACGATATAAGATGAAATTCAAATTTAACGATGGAAAATTGCCTTTTTATTACACTGAATCAAAACTTGCTAGCGGAGAGTTTACACATAGCGACTTTGCTAGCGGAGAGTTTACACATCGTCAATAACGCTGATAAATGTTGTAACGATGAAATACCCAGATTTATACCTCCAACTTGGATGCAGTTAATTTCGAACAAGAAGAAGCAAATAAACCAATAACTCGAACTTTATTTCGGAACTCACCCAATAACAATTAAGACACAACAATCATAAGTCAGAGTATGGTGACGTTTTTTGAAGTCATTCGTGTGCTGAACGCGATGTATATAAACAAAAGCGACGTTCCACGGTGGACTCTTTTTCAAATTTTTACGATACCTGTTTTAGAATTCACCTGAGGATGTGCTGGGAGCCAGCATGAAAGATCTAGTGATGTGATTTTGACTTTTAGCTTTTGATTCAGTGTAATAAAAAAGGCAATTTTAAATCGTTAAATTTGAATTTCATGTTATATCGTGCAACGACGGCATTCTAGCAATTGATGTTATTGGCACGAATTTCGTCAACGACTTCAAGATTGTCATTTGCTTGTCCAAATTCATTTTAAAAAGCCACGTATTAACGATTGAGTGGTAGGACATGACCATTTGATCCGACATTAATTGCAGGGTATGTAAGGCAAATCGAAATTTTATTGTTAGAACTGAAAAACAGTGTTTTTGATAAATTACTCCACATAAAATTTAGTAAGGGGGTTTAAGCTCCTGTGGGACCTTGTTCCTCAAATATCTTCGCAACCAATCACCATAAACTCATCATTTCGTGTAGTCGTCTTATAAAAACAGCTTATTCATTATTCTGTGCATTCTATTAACAAAATTTGTGCACTGTTTTCCTTATAGTAGTACACCATGTACGAACTTTTGGTATACCAAAACACACACACGCGCGCGCGCATTATTACAAAGTCACTGACAAGGAGACATTGTGAATATTTGCAGAGGATCCTTTTAATTATCAGAAATAAAGAATATTTCATTACCATTGAGAACATGTGAATATCTACTTAAAATTAAGGTAATATTATTAATATGAAAAACAAGCTATGGACCTCGACCGCACCGAAAGAACCAAAAGGAAGACTATGTTCATTATGTCATAATGTTTCTGCTATTATTTCTTTCTAAAGGACTCTCATAATTTTATTTTCTGCCAGTTTTGTTTCTATTTTACACGTCTCTCATTGAATTTAAACCATGAAAATGACTGACATATTTTAACTGATGTCAGCATGTGATAAAATACGCAGAAATATTTCGCACTGTTTATTCATGTTGAAGCCAATGTTTAGTGTCCAAACGCAAGCCTTGCGTTTGGAAGATACGCTTTTGAAGAAGAAAGCCACTGTAAGGAGTTTATTTGTCATTTAATCAAAGTAAATTTGCTGAATTCAATTTAAATATGGCTTACAGCATAACATTGAAGATATAAATTTTATGTAAAATTTATTATTAAATTTGTGGTATATATCAGTGATGTTTCACTTTAAATTTAGTGATTTAAACCTCCCTAACTAGTCAAAAGGAGTTCTACACGCTCTTAAGTTTAGGTACCTTAAACGTCCACCTAAGGGTTTGAATAGTCTGCATACTTCTAATGTTTTTTTCTGATTTTGAAAGCAATACAGTAGATAAAACATAAACACAGCCGAGTCACATTTTTGTGACCACCTCCTACTTTTGACATCAACAACGCGTAGGCAGTGAAAGAAGGTACGTGTCCGGAGCTGGATTGAAGGGTATATAACATGTGCTGTAAGCATTCTGAAAACATATCACTCGTTGCTGTCCTGGATAAATGGAGCGATTCACCAGGTTTGCAAGATGGGATGATTATCGACTTTCATACTAAGGGTTGCAGTATTTATGAAACAGCGCAGTTTGTGATCTGTTCGCATGCTGCTGTGATTAAATGGTATCGTGATTAGAGAAATGGCACCATTGCGAATAAGCGACGTGGAAACAGGAGAGCACAACACGCCATTGATGTGAGAGGTGAACGACGTTGGCTTAATTTGTAGTTGGCAAAATTGTTCTTGTTCTTCTGCCTATCAGTCTTTGTCCTGGAGATCCCAGTGAATCATGAGTTTCAGTGTTCCGGTAAACCAAAAGAGCAAATTACAGGTCACTCCTATCACACTTGGACTTCTTTAAAATACTTTTTGCTGTTTGTACAAACCTTTCAACTAAACCATTCGATTTGGGATACCTACGCTACTGGTTACCAGCCAGAATTGGTGTGTTTCAGCAAATTTCGCAAATTCACAACTTCCATATTGTGGACTATTATCCGAAATTAATTCATATGTTGTGATGTATGTTGTAAAATGTGACTTTATATAGCTTATCACTGTTGTTTACAGGGGATTGTTGTAAATTGACACCTAACATATCTACTTTGCTTTTAGAAATTACATTGCATATAGCACATGTATCTAATTGAAATTTTATTATTAGATTCCTACAAGTTAAATCAACAGCCCACTTCTTATAATCAAACTGCTCTCTACTTATGACTCCAATACACATTTCTGATTCTATTTCTCTATCTTCCTTTACTGGCTGTATAGACCTTTCGCCTTTATGTTTGTTTTGAAATATAGGAGTGACTTTAGATCTACATTGTTTTCAGAATGATTAATTCCTTTGCATTTATGACAAATCTTACCAAATGCTGGACACTTTTTTATAATCGTGAATTTTCCCACATTTACCTCACCTTTCTTAAGAGCTGTGTAACTTTTTAGCTCTTGAAATCTACCTATTTGAGAAGACATTTGCGTCAATGCCTCTTAACTGTTTAGGATTATATTCAGTGACTTCTTTGTGTTTCAAGCTATGAACTGTTTTATCTTCTTTTATTGTTTTGAGATGCATTACACTTATTTCTGCTGATCTACATATATTTAAAGCTTTTTCTAGAGTTAAATCAGTATCATGCAGTAACCTAGCTCTAACTTGGTTCTTTTGTGTGCAAACCACTGGCACAGTCGTACAATTCAAAACATTGCAGGCACTTTTTCCAGTTATCAGCAACATTACCTTCTAATGACACTCAATCCGGAACACATAATTGCTCCATTTTGGAAGATTTTCAGAATAAAAAAATATAATAGTCGATTGTTCGAATTTATCCTGACACCATGTAATGTTTTAACTCTATTTATAACAATGATTAGCAGTCATTTGTTCTTTAAGACTCCTTCATTTTATTTAATTACCAAAAAACATACCTAAGCCATTCTGCAACGTGTCAATCTTCTCAATATATTTATCACACAAACGACACTTAAAGAACACCACCTATTTACATATCCATCACTGTTTACATCTGATTCTCAACTCGCGTTGCCAGTTCACAGTCCAAAAAAATGTTCTTATCTGTTGCCAGCTATGTTACAATTTAGGTCAATCTAACAGTTTAGCGTCAGTTAACAGAAATTGGTGGTTATTTTCCCCAAGAGTGCTGGGCTGTGTAAGAATTTCTTATTTCCTACTTTTTAATATATGATTGGTGTTCTTTTAATCTAAATTTAGGCGATCTTCGTTTGTCACCTATGTATAAAAAACCACATCGACAGTGGATGTGATAGGTTCCCCAAGAATTTATTACAAGAATTAGGTCCGTTTTTTGCAGAGTAAATCATCTTAGATGCAGGAGTTAAGATAACTTTGAAATATGATGATTTAACGATTTTTGAAATTTGGAAAGAAATTGTTGGGATAAATGGAATAACCGCTATGTTTCGTTAAGAATTTGGAGAGATCGGGGTCAAGGTGGAGAGGTGGAGAGATCAAGGTGGAGAGATCAATTTGGAGAGATCGTGGTCAATACTAAGGTTTAAATTTTTTTTTTCATAACTGAGTCTATTAATGAATGTTTGAAGCCTCTGTTGATGCAAATATGTTTGATGTAATTCAGTTCTTCCTCGAGACACCACTTTGTAGAACAGATATTTAAGTCTCTGTACACATGTGCATAAATTTCACTGGTTTTATGTTGAATGAAATGATTTGATTTTGTATGGGGCGTCCAACTAACAGTAAAGAGTTTCCGATAAACAGTGGTAAAGAATGAATTTTCGCACCGTGTAACTAGTATGTCTAGAAAAGGAAGACAACCATCCTGCTGTAAATCAAAAGTAAACTGGATATTTGGGTCCAATGAGGTGATTTGTTGATAATAGTTCGAAAAATTTCGAAATTTCACTTTCCCAGAGAATGAAAATTTCGTCTACGTAGCGTACCCTGTTTATAGGAAACCATTTGCTGTTAGTGTGGCGTCGCTACTAGTTTGTAGGGGCATCCGGTAATTGGTATTAACACATTTTTTTACAAATATACCTTGTCTGTAAGATGAGGAATCGGACCATGTTTTGATTAATTCAATGGCGCAGAGTCTACGTACATGCATTTTGTAATGTGAAGGAGAGATATTAACTTCCGACATCAAGACGTTTGGGGGTTCATACAATTGCTCTCTGCTAGTGTACTTGTCTAATTGTTTTGGACAACATGGAGTCTGGTTTCCTGTGTTCCCTGACACTTAAGCCGTTGTTACCTACGTACCCCTACTATTCTTCATGATATTGTCATGATGTGGGGAGAATTGACATCCACTGTAAAGTAAGCTGACAGAAACAATAAAAAAATTAGCTTGGCAGAACACATTATGGAATATTTATCCGATGGAATTACCTTTTCTCAGAATACTAGTTTGAGGTATTGATTCATATAAATAAACAGCTCTACCTCAGCAGGGACCAATGTACCTGATTCATTCTGCTAGCTAAATATTACGACTCACCGCAGGAACAAATTGTTGTCTCCTGAATTATAATTTCGGAGTAGGGCTATAACAAACATTTTTAAAGATTTTTTAAGTTCCATCCGAAGTTGTAATGGTACATTATTAGATGCATATTTATCGTGGTGCAATCTTTGATATTGGACGACAGATGGCAGCACGTCGATTCTCACTCGCGCAGAGCGGGCTAGGCATGGAAGAATAACCCAATTTTTCGTGTTCATCAAATTCTCAAAATCCTTTTTCTATTACCTAAAATTTTGGAATTCAAAGCTTTCCGGTACTTCCTGTTCAACTGGGCTGAATTTTTACATATACGTTAAGGAAACACGAATGTAAAGCACACAGTGATCAAACATATAGGAAGACACGCTTTTGATCTTAGAAATGTTTAGTATGCCTCATGTCGAAGGCAAGGGATTCCGTATAGATTATAACTAACGAAGAAACATAATTATTAAAAAAAGAATGCAGGAAATGAAAAACATTCAGGACAATAAATTATTAAAATTCCCAAAGTTTGCATTTTTAATATATCATATAATCTCTCTTGTTTCTAAAATAAACAAGTAAGCTTTGGGTCCTCTATTTTCTTGTAATGAAAAATTATATATATAATAACTTCTTTTTCTTTTCGATATGTATAATTTATGCATGATTTCAATCAACGCTGTCCACTGATATAGGACGGTGTGTGAAGAATTTTGAAGAAACGTGAACTTCGTGCTAAGTTTTTGAAAATTGGCAAAGTGTTAGGTACGGTTATAAGGTTTTAGGAAATAATCGCAGCCAATTTGTGGGCTACCTCTGGTGGCCTGTTTGCCATAAATACACTGGAGGACAGATGCTAAGGACGGATCATAAACGGCTATATAGCGCATAAAAAAGTAAATGTGGTTGGATGCCAAGTGAAATAAAATAATGTCAGAATGCCAGGACATTACAAGAAAGACAATTTATTGTGCTCTGAAATATATGAAGGCTTTGGAACGTGTTCAAGGGACAAACAGGCCATTTTGCGCAGAATACGTAAACGTGAAAAAAATGCAATTACCGTCCGCAGGCGCTCCGGCGTAAGATGTCAATACGGGATATGGCCGCCATGGTGGGCGATGCAAGATTCCACACGTCGTGTCATGCTTTGCAGAACATTATCAAGCAGCTGTTGGGGTAATTTATCCCATTCCTCTGTCAGTGCACGGATGAGGGTGTCCTTGTTTATTAGAGAGCATTGGCGACCAGCAAGACTCCTCCCCAAAGCATCCCACACATTTTCAATGGGATTCAGATCTGGAGAACGTGCGGGCCATACGAGGCGTTGAATATCCTCGCTCTCAAGACACTCCTGGACAGCGACTCTTCGATAACATGTTGCGCTGTCGTCCATGAAAATGAATCTATCACCGACAGCACCACGGAACATGCGAACATGAGGTAGCAGAACATCATTAATGTATCGTTGGCCAGTCATAGTCCCAGTTCGAAGCACATAGATGGACGTACGGCCATTGATCATGATGCCAGCCTATACTATGACACTACATGTCGGATATCGGTCAATTTCCTGTATGTTTGCTGGACAATATGCAGTTCCACTATCACGCCAGATAAGTTTTCGTCGACAATCAGACGATAGACTGTATCTACTCTCATCTGAGAAGAGGACAGAAGACCAGTCGTTATCAGTCCAAATGTGATGTTGATGGCACCATTGCAAATGGGCGGTACGGTGACGTCTGGACAATGGGATGCACACAACAGGACGGCGTGCGTATAGTCCTCCTTCATGCAAACGTCTGGCGGCAGTTTTTCGGGAGATCCGCTTGCCAGTAGCAGCCATAAACTGATTTGCTACCTCACTAGCTGTGCTGCCCGGTGTCTTTTTGTTGATAGCACTAAGTACCGATCTTCTGCAGGTGTCGTACTGTGAACACGACCTCCCCCATGACGTTTGCTACTCTCTCTATTTGTTAAAAATGATTTCCAAAGCCTTGAAACAACACTGTGGCTGACGTCGAACTCCCTGGCATCATCTGTGATTTTTCGACCTTCTTCAATCTTGCCAATAATACGGCCACGCGTAAACTCATGTAGGTGATGTCGGGAAGACATACTGAAAATTGCAAGTTCGTCAATTGATTCTTTTCTTTTCAACTTTGCGTTTGAACAACAACGGTCAATACGCGTCAAATCCTTTATATCTCTTATCAGCGCTATGACGTCACGAACAAGTTCGGCAATCCAAAATTTGCATACGCACAACACGTCTTACCGTATCCCACACTTATGCTAATTTCCACATTTTCCTGCCTTCCATTTTATGGTTGCTATCGTTGCTATTTTCATCCGTCCTTAGCAATTGTCCGGCAGTGTGCAATATGGCGGCCACAGATATAAGTCCTTGTCTTGGCTTGGCTCCTATTAGCCACAAAACGTTTTGTAACACCACTTTCACTAGGTTTCTTGATACCCAGAATCCATTTTTGAGGTCACTTTTGTGATTTAGGATCATTTTTAAGATTAGTACACAATAAAAATAAAATGCGCGCATCGAAGTGGTTTTTACAGATGCAACATTTATTATCATTTACAATGTTGTGTTGAGACAAAAAAACTTGTTGTATATGTAATTTTTAAAATGAAGCTTTATGATATAATACAATTCAAAGACTATAATTAATAACAGCTTTGAAACAGTATACAAAATAGATCATGTGCCCGTAATATTGTTTGTGGAGCCTGCTTAACAGTTGTATAATGGACTGCAGCGAATTCCGGCTCGGTAACACTTGGAGTTTCCCTTGCATGAGATTAAGCAGCCACAATGAAGTTGCAATAAACATCCATGGATGGCATCCGGCAAATCTGTCCAGTATGGTGTCCATATTTTAGTTCCGTTATTCTATTCCCTACCCCATTCACTTGTGGAGCAATATCAGGCTCTGTGGACGGGGACTGCTTCGAAACCAATCCAGTAATGAGCAGCGCCCGCTTTGCATGCTTAAATAAGGCATGCTGTGGCGGCGGGATGGATTCCAGATATTTCAGGCGGTGGGTAAACATCAACTTCCTTGCTTAATAGACTAAATGTGCGCCACAGTTTTTGCTGTACATCAAAACTATAAAGCGCTCCAGACGGCGCATGTTCTGTGATTCTAGCATGAAACTGTTCGGATTATTTGTCACGTTAATGAAGCTGTCAGTTACCTCAGGTAAGCAGCCCATGCACTCCAGGCTGTCTTTTTACCTATTCTAAACATCGATGACGTTGCATCACACCCCGTGAATGCATGGAAGAAAATTTGGGCTTCACAGAGTTGAGGTCCCAGGTGTTGACAGATGCGATGAATTGGAATCTCTCTGAATGTCTTTCCCGATTCAAATCCGATCCATATTTCTGACACATTTAACGTATTGAAATGATAGATAGCCTGAACTACCACGACGGTGTCCACTGTCCTGAGAATATGCCTTGCTGTGTCCCTGCTCAGCAGGGTGTTGCAAGTGGAGCGTCATTCTGGTGTCAGCTTCTTCTTGCTGGCATGGAGACATGGTTGATACGTCAGTCGGTCTGTTGCTAAGCACGACGTTAGCCTTTGTGGTTAACAGATGATACTTTGCACCAGTGGTAAGTTCTGCCGATTGCTCGCTGAGGAGGTGAAACAGCTCATCGTTGTTTTGATAGTTTGTTAAGAACTTCTTCCATTCTGATCCTTTGGGTATAGGAGTTTTTGCCGACACTCTAGTTCGACACACTCTAATACTGTATCACCTTGCGTTACCCAAATTTGTGATTTGAGGCTGTCATCATCATATCGGTCCTACACTGCGTATACTCTCATGGTGTTACACGTCAGCAGGCTTTATATAAATGGCAGCAAGGGCTTATGCGTATGTTCCCTGAAAACAGTGGCATACTGTGGTTTGATAATATGTATGACTGCCGTCATATCCAGCACCAGAACTAAAGCCTCATTGGCTGCTTGAGAGCGTCCAGAATAAGACATACCAGGCAAGCAACCAAGAGGAGCTGATTTAGTTCCTGACATTAGTTTTTCCTGATTAGATAATGTTGTAGGCTAACGTTGGTACTCGTGTCTGAAAATGTCGTATAAGTCAGCATGTAGTCGTGCTTTTAGGCATAAAAATAGCTTAGAGATGAGCGCTGCATTTGCGTTGGCTGTTACCAACTTTTTGGACCACTTCTTAAGATCAACAGGTGGCCGGTTGCTGAACGTGTATAGGTTGACCCTTGGAATGACCTCCGAGAAGGGGTTTGTGCCGTTTTTAATTATATCTCTCAAAACACCGTAAATATGGTTTCCCATATCGTCTTGACGTCCCTCAGGCATCTGGTAATCTGAGAAACCATGTGCTCACCAGTATCTAATTACACGAGCTCGGTACCTATCTCTTTGAACGGATTGATAATTGTTCCCTCCTGTTCAAGTTGAAGAAGGGCTTTGTGGTGCTGAAGATACTTTTTCTGTTTGGCAGCTGAATATTCTGGGTGCTCTAAATGTACTCGGTATGAGGAATGTAGCGAATTATTTTCAGATTCATCTATTACCTTCAACACCTCAGGTTTGGAAATTTCAATAACGTCCTTCTCTTCTTTCTGATCATACAGACCCTTGGCTCCACTATCCGCTTTTAGGAATTTGATACTGTGATCGTGGCTCTGATCAAGTGCCATGAGAGAGAACTTTTCTGACTTCATTGAACGACAAACTGCCCTTTAATGAATGCTTCATGGACACTTGGATGGATATCCTGGTGATGTGCCATGTCGTTCAAAAATACTGGTATGAAGCGTGCATATTTCGTGCGGCCGAAGGCGAAGAACCATGGGCACAGTTCTTCGCAAGAACCCAGAGTCGGGGACCAATCACCCACTCGCTGATCTCTAACAAAACGACAATTCTGCAGGAGATAGTCTCTAACAGTTATCCAGTAAAGCATGGTTGGGGCTTGGGCAGTAAGTGTATTCTCCCACACCTCCATGGATTCCTGAGGCTCAGATCTCTCTTGACAGTACTCTTTGTACGCCTGAACTTCAAGAATGTGCTGACATGCAAGGGTAAGGTTATAAGCAAAACGAGTACGCTTGACATGATTGCCGCCTAGGAGGGAAGTCGCGATGTTAGACGTGAATACTTTTGCATGGAAAAACAACCGTCCCAACCCGATCCGGCTAACAACTTCCCCACACATTCTTGGGATGCCATTTCAACATGTAGAAAACCCATAAAGCACACCATCTTCGATTCGCCAACCTCATCTGGATATACCCATTGACACTTTTTCTGCAGGGCGTAGAGTGCGGCAGTCTTCCACAATCACTGGGATATGGCCGGGATTTACAAATTCTGTAGCCTTCATAGCAATACGTATTGAATGTTTCTGCATGGCAATGGATGATGACATCTCGTAGAGTATAGGAAAGATTCCAACAGTCGCCCTTGGTCTGACATGACATCTTTTGAATGTTGCCCATGAGAGTATAAACCAGAATATCTCACTGGAGTTTGTTGCAACTGTCCACCATTGTCCATCAGAACCATATGCACATGCTGTAACCATGCTTCTTCGGACGTCCATATTCGTAGATTTTTGTCAATACCTGGCGTAATCGATTCATTATCATTCGACGAAATCATGATGTCGTCAGCATATTCATCAACAAAATGTGCAAACGCATAGTCATCAGGAAGCCGGACAGTGCTGGATTTAGGAAGGTCCAGGCTGAGAGGTGGAGGTTCCTCCCCAATGTTTTCATGGGCGAGGTTACTGGTCAGTGAGAGGGCAGTGGCATGAAGTTCATAACGACCCGACTCGTCAATGTTGTCCACTGCACTTGTTACAAAGACTTTCCTCTTGACGATTGTAGGCACCACGACTCCATCCTGAGCCCACCGCTTAGAGACAACTTGGACAAACGCCTTCCTAACTTCCATGAAACGATCATATGAAACCAAAATGCCCGGAGCATGGAATGTTCCAATATTTACTTTATGTCTGTCGTTGGCATGAAGCTTCAAACCCATGTAAAGAAGAAACGAGGTTTCTCTCCTTTCGTTGATACAGAGTGATCGCTTTACTGGACTGATTTGCAGCGGTGCAACATTTTAGATGAGAAATGGTGCAGGCCACTCTGAGACTGCCACTTATGTTGGCCTGATTATCTGTAACATTTTCTGCTATGGAACTTGACCCTTCCAGCATGACATCTATAAGGGTCAAAATAGGATTGGCGATAGGTTCACTAAGACAACTTGCATTAAAGGACCCATTGAAAGGAATTTGCTGGAGAAGGATTTATTTTCGCATTAAAAGAGCAACGTCCAAAATTTTCTCAGCCTCATCTTCTGTAATCTGTAAGCGAGCAGTTTCACCCAAAGCTGTGCCAATCTTTTTCCTGTGGGAAATATAAAACTCCTTTCCATCCTGGAAAGCGGACCAGTCAGATCCTAGATTTTCGGTTGGTGTTCCTTGAAACTGGTAGGATGAACTATGGGAACTTGCAAATCAGATCCCAGTGTTTCGAGACAGTTATCATATCATCTTCTCATTTGTGATAGCTTATGATGAGACTTGTTAAACTTAACTAAAGCTAAGAGCTGCGTAATAATCAAGGAATCGTAAGTTTGCTGTTCGAAAGCGCTTCTTGGCGACTTTGTTCTGACTGCACGGGCTTCAGAATTCAGCTTCATATAGCACGACGGTTGATAATGAATATCCGCAGCCTCTGCATCTACTGCGTTGATTGTGGTACAGAACTGTGCATGCACCATCCAATTTTGAGATTCCGTTGCCCATTGGAACATATTTCTGCCGCAGTTAGCACTTCTGGCACGATATATTTGTCCATCACCATCCGCTTCGTACTTTTCACAGTACACACACTGCGGGTTTTGAAGATCGAGGGTTTCATTAAAACTTCTTCGCATTTTCTTGGGACTAACTGTAGCTTCTGCAATCGCTGTATTATCCGTTTCTCTCTTCTTGAGTTGTCGCTGCAGCATACCGGAACAAAAAAGTGACCGACATCTATTATCATATGTTGCCTTATTTTTCTTCAGTGTGTTCGCATTCCCTGAGTTATCGGCTAAACGTTCAGTGTGTTCGCATTCCCTGAGTTATCGGCTAAACGTTCAGTGTGTTCGCATTCCCTGAGTTATCGGCTAAACGTTCAGTGTGTTCGCATTCCCTGAGTTATCGGCTAAACGTTCAGTGTGTTCGCATTCCCTGAGTTATCGGCTAAACGCTCCAAGTTCACGTCAAGCGGTGTAGGTACATCATTGTCGAGAAAGTTTTTCAGATCTACTTCTAGGGAATCATATGCTTTTTGATGGCACTCTTTGTTATATGAACATCGCAAGTCTTTTCCAGATTCTCGCTGACATAAGCAACACAATGCCCAATTAGTCGTTATCCTCTTGACACTAGTATTTCCGAAACTCATGTTGACAGAAGACACTCGATATGGCTCTCGGATGTCACGTTCAGCATCTAAACAGAAAAAATACATATACACTGACGGAAAAAGAAATCCTAAATCCACGAAAAAATAGTTGTAGAGGAATGAAATGGCAGCAATACATTTTTATAGGTAACATATTTAATCGATTAAGGTTTCAAGATCACATCTTATTGTAAGCGCGAGAAGATACATTTTAAAACTAAATGCTGGTAGATTAATAACCGGTGTAGCCGCCAGAATGTTGAATGCAAGCACGCAAACGTTCATGCATTGTGTCGTACAGGTGCTCGATGTCAGTTTGTGGGACGGAGTTCCATGCCTGTTGCACTTGGTCGGTCAATACACGGACGGTTAATGCTGGTTGGGGTTGTCGCTGGAGTTGTCGTCCAATGATGTCCTATACGTTCTCGATTGGTAGAATATCTGGTGATATAGCAGGCCACGGCAACATGTCGACACTCTGTAGGGCATGTTGGGTTACAACAGTGGTATGCGGGCGAGCGTTATCCTGTTGGAAAGCACCCCTGGAATGCTGTTCATGAATGGCAGCACAACACGTTGAATCACCAGACCGACGAACAACTGTGCCGTCAGGGTGCGTGGAATAACCACAAGAGTGCTCCTGCTGTCATTAGAAATTGCTCCACAGACCATAACTCCAGGTGTAGGTCCAGTGTGTCTCGGCCGCTGACAGGTTGTTTGCAGGAGCTCACCTGGCCTCCTTCTAACCAACACACGGCCATCACTGGCATCCAGACAGAACCGGCATTTATCAGAAAACACAACAGATCTCCACTGCGTTCTCCAATGAGCTCTAGCTTGACACCACTGACGTCGCAAACGGCAGTGGTTTGGAGTAAGTGGAATGCACGCTACAGGGCGTCTGGCTCGGAGCAGTCCTTCAAGTAACCGATTTGTAACAGTTCGTTGTGCCACTGTGGTGGCAACTGCAGCTCGAATTGCTGCCACAAACGCAGTACGATGCACCACTGCCATACGCCGTACACGGTGGGTTTCCCTCTCAGTAGTGCCACGTGAACGGCCGGAACCCGGTCTTCTTGAGGCAGTCCCTTCCTTGACCACCCCTGCCAACAATTATGCACGGTGGCTACATTCCTGCCAAGTCGTTCAGTAATATTGCGGAAAGAAAATTCACCTTCTCGTAGCCCTATTACATGACCTCGTTCAAACTCCGTGAGCTGTTGATAATGGCTTCTTCGTCTTCTTAAAGGCATTCTTGACTAACATCAACACACTACGTCGAGTCTCAACTATAACTAACGCTCACGAACGTTACAACGCTTATTTACAGCAAACCTGCTTTGCATGTTCCGAGGGGTCGAGCGCGAAATTTGCATAGACGTCATCTTACAGACGTACTCTCACCGCCTACCAACTGTCGTTTATCTAACACAACCGCTTCTTGGTGTTGGGATTTTTTTCTGTCAGTGTATATCAGTTTCATGGTAGAGTACATTTCTAAAGTCATTGATCAAACATTGTACTATACTATTACAGTGAAGTCGTAAATACGATATTTTGATTGAAATACCGCATCGAAGTAACTAATAGTCTTTAAAATGATCTTAAAACACTAAATTGACCTCAAAAATGAAGTCCTCGCGTCAAGAAACCTCGAGAAAGTGGTATTACACAACGTTTTGTGGCTAATAAGAGCCAAGCCATGACAAGTACGTATACCTGTGGCGGTCATATAGGATTTATGGCAAACAGGTCACCAGAGGTAGCAGACAAATTTCTTGCGATTATTTCCTAAAACCTTATAACCGTACCTAACACTTAGCGAAAGTTCAAAAACTTAGCACGAAGTGCACGATTCTTCTAAATTTCTGTCTATTACTACCCAGCTAAGAGTGCGTAAACAAAGAAATTTTATTCAACTCGTGGTTATTAATAACAATCCAGAAATTGTAATGTGAATAAAAATATTCTTACTAAAAGCTCTAAATATGATCAAGCACATGTTACACTTTATCTAGAAAACACGTTCCCCAAGCATTCAAAGAAGAAATTGTATATCAAACTTCGTAGTTCATTTAACATTAAAAAAAGTTCAATGCTCCCTTTATAAGTTTTTCTTTAAGTTCTTTAGTTTTGGGGGAAAATAGAGGAAGTTCTATTAATTTGCACCAATTATTTATGTTGAAAATCAAACAATACAAACAAAACTAATGTATAATGCGTTTCTTGCAGGATTTCAAAAAAACATAAGATACGTTTTTTAATCAAAAGAATGATTTCATAACACTACAAACAATCCCAGAACGTCAAAAACGCGAGTAGGACTCACCGACAACATGCAGATACAGAGTCCTACGTAACTAATGCCAAGAACAAATCAGCAGTTTCTTTTAACGTATACTTACATCACTGAACCGAGACATGTTATTAACATAAGTAATCTTCGATGTTCAGAAAGACACAATTAGGAAAAACTTATTAATCAGAAAAATCTACGTAATTAGAGGAGACTTTGTTTATCCTGTACTATTTACAATTACAGAAGTTGAATGAATAAAATTTTTAAGACTTTATTTTGTTTTTAAATTATAATTATTTATTCGTTAATTTTCCGTGCAACCAATTTTTTCACCAATATTATAATTGATAACTGTGTTAATTTTCATTTTTATGTGTCTCATTTTTTTCACTATTGTAGATCTAATTTATTATTCTTTCTGTAAGACAGCGGTATGAACCATAGTAATATAAGATTCCCTGAATTGCAACAACGGTGAAATAAAAGCAAACGTCTTAATTGCTAAGATTTATGGTTTTTAATAAAAAACAATGTAATTTATCGTCTTTGATATAACATTAATATAACCTGTGTTGAGAGAACAAAAACGCTCAATAATCTTATACTTTGATCATCTCATACAATGTAATGGCTTATCGAGTATTTATCCGTTTTCAACACTACTGAATTACACGTGTTCCAATTCATACGGCTCCCAAAGCCCATATCGTGCAGGGTACATTGCACAGTACGGACGCTGATTCTTGAAGAGGCTCCCGCATTGAATTCAAATGATACCTGCGAGAGTGTTGCACGCCTATCGCGTTAAACGATTCTTGACAGCCGACGATGGCCACTTTCACCAAATGTCTTTTTACGGCCACACTGGTATCGTAAGTTGGAGGTTTTTTCGGAATTCTTGTAGTCACGATACACCCTTGCAATGGTCGTCGGTGAAAATCGGAACTTCGTTTCTACCACAGAAATACTATGGCTCATCTCACGAGCGCCAACTATGACACCGCGTTGAAAATCGCTTAAACCATTATTACTTGTCATTCTCATGACGAAAACAGCTGTGACAGTTGGCAAGCATGTCTATCGCTTAATATACGCACTGGCGGACGCAACCGAGTAAGCGCATAGGTGATGTTGCTATGAAATTTGCATAATCTCGTCTGTACCAGTTTTTCTGGCACTTCGCTGTGCATACAGCTTTGTCATGTAACAAACAAATGAATTCGCGAATTCTGAATTTAATATTTTTGGCAAAATGCCAAATTCCCGGATAATTGAAGTCACCATAATTAAACAAAAATTTTGGGGGGCTCAGCGTCATTTTCTTGTAGGACTTCCGTCCACAGGGAGTAGAGTTTAGGTCCCAGCCACCTACAGCGATATCGCCTTTTGTGCAGGACACAGAAACGGAAGGAATGAGAGCAAGTCTAGCGACTTTGACAGAACAGTTTGTAGTGAGATTAGAGTACACTAGAAGGCGCCACCGTACAAGTACGATATTTCACATAGAGGGGTGAGAGAATTTCAGGTAGGGTATAGGAAAGGATACCCATTTAACCAGTGGGTCTAGCCTGGGGCCGTCACTTAACGTGCTCGTCCGATGCACGGCGGATATTCAGCGATTGTTAGTAAATCACACCATTTCTGAAGGATCAGCCCAGGCTAGAATCTGGGGACCCAGCATCGATAGTCTGAAACACTAACCACTAAGCCATCCGCGGCAAACAAAAATGTTTTAATACTGCTGAATAAATTTACCACATGTTTGCAATAAAATACTGCGCATTACGAGTTTCGGTACTTTGAGGAATTAATGTTGTAATAGGTTGTAAAGACTAGGACTATGACAGTGTTGTCATATTGATTGCTATAGAGCATTGCGCGCTAAACTGGAAAAAAAGTAGCAAATAAAAAGTGTTTGGAAAGCTGTACTCGTCTTAGACGTTCATACATATAGTATCGTTATTCTGCTTGATCCAAAAGTCTTGCACATTTTGAAAACGTAATAACTCGCAGAGTGTTGAGAGTGGGGCAACGCGGTTTGCCTAGAAATGATCGGAATGGCATTCGGGATTTTTATGAACTTACATAACTTTTTACTCATTTTACTTACATTTTCATCGTCAGGT
This sequence comes from Macrothele yani, assembly GCA_039090855.1. Lineage (NCBI taxonomy): Eukaryota > Metazoa > Arthropoda > Arachnida > Araneae > Macrothelidae > Macrothele > Macrothele yani. The sequence goes on along the minus strand of CM077033.1, from coordinate 69,675,904 downwards.
GGCGCAGCAACCACAGGTTGGAAGTGTCGAGAAAAATAGACACCTGATTGTACCAGGTAAGACTACTCATTGTACCAGGTGTTTAATGTGATGGCAGTCCTGTTCCAGCACTGCCTGCAGATGAGAGAAGACACTATGGACGGCATTGAAGAGCATGTCCGGTGAATAGCTACCTCATGGTGTCAAAAGACATCTTTCAGCATTGCTAATGAAGTTGGGCGACATCTGTACACTTGTGATTTTAGGTTACCCCAGAGCCAGAAATCGCAGGGTGTCAGGTCTGGTGACCGAGAAGGCCAGGCCTTTGTAAAGTGTCGGCTCAACACAAGATTGGCGCAAAACGTCTCTTGCAGCATTTGCTTAACGGAACGTGCGATGTGGGGTGGTGTACCATCCTGCATAAATGTGCACAGATCCACTGCATCCCGCTCTTGCGAGCTAGTGATATCGTACGTTCGTAAGATGTTCGCATAACGTGTACCTTGAACTGAAATAGTTTCGAAGGAGGTGCCACGTTCCTCTATAAAAAAAGGATCGATAAAGAAGGAAGCCGTGAATCCACACCACACTGTCCCTTTCGGCTTATGAAGTGGCGCTTCAACGACTGCTCGGGGATGTTTCGTGGCCCAGATGCGGCAGTTGTGCGTGTTTACCGTTCCGTTTAAGAAACGTGTGCCTCATCAGTCCATAAAACATTCATCAGCCAGTTCTCTTCGACATCCAATTGTCGAAAAAACCATGATGCGAACTCCTGAAGCTGCACGTAATCGCCGGCTTGTAGTTCGTGATGCCGTTCCAGTTTGTACGGGTATCTGTGCAGAATCCGTCGTACTGTTCGCCATAGAGTCTCGTATGGAGTGAATGTTTGCCGAGAAACATGGCGAGCACTGGAGTTGCCATGTGCGGATGACATTGCAATCACATCCATTTCCTGCGTAATAGTCTCTGCTGCAGCAGCACGTGTTCGTGGTCTACCTCTTCGTGGGTGTGCTGCCAAAGATCCCGTTTCCTCGAATTTTTTCACCATTCGCAGCAGATCAGCACTTCAATCGGTCCTTTTCTCACTGCGATCACTTTTGAGTGACCGATAGGCTCTCAACGCAGCACTCGCACATTCAGCGCTGCAATAGAACAATTTCACCAAGAGCACTTTGTCCATTAATGACAGCATACTGACACGGACCGCTGTGACTTGTTGTTGCTTCTCATTTGCTGTGTTTATACACACTATTCCAGACCCGTTCGCTTATAACGCCATCTGACGATGAAAAATGTAAGTAAAATGAATAAAAATTTATGTGATTTCATAAAAACCCCGATGCCATTCTGATCAGTTCTACGCAAACTGCGTTGCCCTACTCTAAAAACTCCACGAGTTATTACGTTTTCAAAATGTGCAAGACTTTGGATCACCCGGTACTTATCCTATTAAGATGTGATTAAAAAAAAAAAAGCATTTAACTTTAAAGTATAAGTTTTGTTGCTATTTACATATTAAGATAGAAAATAGACCTATCCCCTTCCGATGTAATCATTATCATGCAAGTGTGAGTGCAGTCTCATTGAGTAAGGACTGACAGAGGCTTTGTAATTTCAATATATATTTCAATTATTCCTATCAGATTTCGGTAAGGCCCTAATAATACAAGACTCTTTGAAATCCATCGGAAGACTCTGGGAAGTCATGCGGCGTACATAGCGGGCACTGTCGGCAGATATTTTCGCTGACGACCGTCGACTGTGGTATCCTTAAGGGTCCTGTATAGAAAGTTCTTTTGTAAGGGATACCAAGGAAAAAACAGCCAGGACAAATTCAAGTCTGACTTATCACACTGAGAAGAAAGCCTCTGTATATTTGCACGTGTGGAATGTCTAGCAGTTCGGGCAAATGGACGGAAGCGTAGCTGTAATTTCCGTGTTGCATACATTCTGTTTTGTTAAGATCTCAATTGACTCTCTTAGTGCCGTTGCTCTTGTGTTTCTTTACCTCATCACAAATACGGGTAGCTGCTTGTGATATGTATTTCGTTGCCAGCTTTGTCGAAAATCCCGTTTTTTACATATCTTTTGTGTTCAGAGATCAGGATACGGAACGACCACTTTGTCATGCCTATGCATAGCTTACGTGAGCCATCTGGGTATTTTAGGGGTATTGCATACACTCTCGTTTCCGATGAAGGTGTAGGATACCGTTTATTTGAGGTGCGATGGGAAATTAAGGACGTCGCGGTCTTTATTCCAAAATCGAGTCCAAAATTACTGAAGTTGTTTCGTACGAAAAAGTTAAGTCCCGAGACATGAGTTATTGATCGGATGAAACGGGTTTCAGTTGCTGTGAATCCGGTTGTTCCTCGAAATACAGGTGGAGTAGCGGTTGTTATTATTGCTGGAGTTGGCTTCACAGGATACTGAATTTTGAAGCGAAAAAATCGTGTATATGTTTATAAATATAATCACGTATCTCATGTAACATGATGTCTCTGTGATAAAAGTTGCACTTGAATACAGCGATTCTTTTTTGGCGTTGCAATTTTCACAAAGAGTATTGCACATTATTATGCATAAACACTTTCCCTTCAGCGGAAAGTTCACGAGTATCAGCTTTTTCTATGATAAATAGTTTAAAAAACCCTATAAAACCCCTGCAAAATGCTTGTTATACTGGAATCTTTCGTTGAAAGCAATAATGATCAAATCGACTGACAAAATCATTTGTTAAATCACGGCAGTGGAACAAAACAGAATAAAAATTGTGCCTAACGAGGTAGGACAATCACTTTAATAACAGGAGCGATTCCGAAAGTATGACCGCCTGCCGCCCAGATAATTTAGATTCAGTAGTGACATTTTTTAAAGTTTGGCAGTGTAACAAACCCAGTGAGCAACTCAATGGGTTATAAACAGTTTCACATCCATAATTTAAGAACACACCTTTCAGGAAAGTAAAATGCCGTAGGACAAATATATCGTTTCGGGCTCACCCGGACCTATTTTGGAGTAGCGTTTTGAAGACACCGAAAAGTACTATCCGGCCACTGGGAAAGGAAGTCTTCTGAAATTTGCCTATTACGTATCGCAAAAGACAATAATCGTGAATTTTAAGAGTCAAATACAGGCATTCGTTTCAATTATACGGAATATACCATATGTCGCACAAACATTTTAGCTTTAACAAAAGAAAAACAGCCCACGCTAAGGTCGATAGCTCGTAAACTTCGTGCTACATTACGCTCTCCTGAACAATAAAGTAAAGGTACCACCGATGGCACTATGGATAGTATTGATAGTTTTGTCCAAATCAGTACATTCACAGTGAATCGATAGTGTTTCGTAGATATCGATAGTTTTACGTTTACCAATGCTAAAAGTGTAAATCGCGGTTTTGTATACCATTCAGCTTCCGTCGAAGGCTTTGACGACTGGAATGCTCGTTTTCAACTCATTTATACTGGTGTCGAAAACACTGAGCCCAGCCATATTGATACATGATGACAATGCGATACTAAAGTTAAATGTAATCAAAAGAGTAAACGGTGAGGGAGTGCGGTTTTTGCACTCTGTTTCTCTTCACGACAAGTCAATCTCAAAGAGAAAGAGTACGTTTCAGTCAAATAAAGAGGAAGCCAAAGGCGTTGTTTATTTTGCTTGCACTTTGAGTTTAAAGGTGTGTCAGGTGCTGAAACAGTTATTTGTTGAGAAATATGTCATCAGTAAAAATGGGTAAACACAAAATATCTTTTGTGCAATTTTATATATCTTTTGATAAGTTTTTTTATATTTTTTTCCCTCACCAAAATAAATATAAAGTTGCAAAATATAGGCTTTCCGGAAATAACTACAAAACATCTGGCAATACGTCAAATGTTAAAGATTCTTTAAAACGACATTATTCAGCTGCCGTCGTTTTAAATGATCCTAGAAAATAAAACGGGGAAACAGTCCTACTCGTAACTTTATTTAATCAGTTTCTCATGAAGTAATATCGTTGATTTTGCTAAACATTATAGAAAAAAATATTTTTGAATACAGAGCAGAAATTTCTTCTTTAGGTTTTGTGAACAGAAAAATACACAATTCATACAGTAAAAGTAGAAAATGAAAATTAAGGATCTACGAATTAGTTCGTTCTTCAGGCAAAACATTTTTTTCTGACTTCTGACAACTCTTTTAGGGAGAATATCGTCATCCGATGAAATACCCAACTGATTATTTCCTTCCATTTTCATACACACGAGTTAATACTCGTTTTCAGTAATGGTTCCACCTTATTCCATATCTATTTTAAAAGAGAAGCAATTTTTATATATAAATAAATCTGTGTGAATATTATATTGTTGAACACAATTCATTAAATAGATGTACCATACTGAAGCACTGATACCATGAAAAATGCACATTTTTTTTTCAGAGTAATGTTTTTTGTTGTTTAAAGTGTTTTCTTCTCAAAGTTGAGCTTCAGAATTACATACACTGCTGGCCACCCAAAATGCAACACCAAGAAGGACACGAGGTAGCAAAGCCAGATTTACTGGACACATAACAACAGATACAAAGTTGAAACGATTGAGCTTAGAGGCCCGTGCGACTTGCGGAAAACGCAGACATCATTAGTTCGTGTGGCCCCCATGGCTAACAATAAAATCCAGCCAAGGGGCCACACGAACCTACCATTGGCAAGAAGATATATCATATGACCTTTTTGCCAGTGGTCAATTTGAACTACGTCATCCTGCTCCGGAGCAGTTGTTCTCCATTTAAAAGATAGATTCAATATTAGAATAATTTTTTATAACAGAATGCATGTTTTCCTATTTCTAACAATCACTTCAAAACCAGGCAATCATTATAGTAAACATTTTGTCCTTTTTCGTTTTTAAAGCCAAATTCAATTTTAAAATTGGTATTTAATCTGTCCATGGTGGAATCTTCCATTTCCATGACTCATAAAAGGGTTATGGCAAAGTGTACAACGCTGTATCGATCTGTGACATTTGATATCACTTAAAGCATGTCTTCCCTCAATCCATAGTAACATTTTTTTTAAATATTTTTTTTTGTTTATTAAGAGCTGAGCAAGAATATATTGTTTTGTTTAAATCAAAATTAATGTTCCAAAAACGCTACTGCGTGCTTTCGTTCCCTGTTGTGTCACGTTTTTTTTTGCACAACGTGCAAAAGAACACAACGTGCAAAAGAAACGTGACGCAACAGGGAACGAAAGACAGCAATAAAAAGCTAAAGTTCCCATTTGAACTTCAATTCGTTTCTTAACAAAATTAATTGTTGCTCTTTTTCGTCTGTTGATGAGCAGGAAATGACTAATAAATGGGAAATCATGTATTTTCGAAAAAACGTAATAAAATGCGAACTGCTGATGTCGGTTTGTGACGTCAGAGTCCCAGCTGAAACTCAGATGTCCTTCCTGCCCAAACTTCAGTGGGAAAAACAACCGCCTCCCCTTTCTCGAAGAATGAATCTATAAATAGATTACACCCACTTATTAATTGAGCATAAAATTGTCTTTCCCCACGTGCGAGTTGGATGATAGAAAATGATCTAGCTAATTTATAGGAGGGTTTTGAAAAATGCAAATAAGTTATTTAGTAATGAAGAAATAATTTGAACGCCAGACCGTTGTGAGAGTCAAATTTTCGAGCTTGGCGAGTAAAGTAACTTTTTCTACCGGCCATTTGTTTTATTCAGTGGCCACACGGCTAGAGGTAACCACTAATTTTTTATGTTTTCTTGAAACCAGGGGCCATAAATTAACGACGGACGACTGCTTATAGCCCTTTGAGTTGCTCCTGGTGGCCGTTAAACACCCAAACGGGCGGGAGATTGCAATTTCTACTCGATCACGTTATCCGTAAGGTTTGCGGGTGTTGTATTCGAGCAAGACAATTACACGGGTGCACTTTAACAGGTAGTTAACACACACACACACACTTTTTAACAGGTAGTTAACACACACACACACACACTTTTTAACAGGTAGTTAACACACACACACACACACACTTTTTAACAGGTAGTTAACACACAGACGCATTTTCAGTACATACACCAAGTGATCACTGAATTATGCTTACCTACCTAATACTTTACAGGCCCTCCTTTGCACTCAGAACAGCACATATCCAAGGCAGGTACGGAGGTGATTCATTTATCCCGACGCTTGATATGCTGTTCCATAGTGTCCCACAAGTGCTCTAGCGGATCGATATTGGGCGAGTTCAGAGGCCAATCGATATGCTGTGAGTCCGAACGGTGTTCCTTGAATCAGTCTTGCACAATGTTGGACCTGTGGCTCAGACCATTGTCATCTAGGAAGACACAGTCACCATTCGAGACATAGTTCCTGCCAAGTGAACATGTCCAGCACCATACCACTGGCTAGTCCGATAAATCCTTCCATTTTCCAAACGCTTAGAATTTTGCTACCTGCTGCTACACTCACGCCTTATATATGTTCAGTCAGTCGACTGATTGTGCCCTCTCAGAAATCACGTGGTCAACGCGCCGAATCCCCTTTTGCTAGGGGTAATCAGAATTCAGTGATTATTTGTTGTATATTGGTAAGTTTCCAAAGACTTATTAGTCAGTTTTCCTTTTCCACAGATTCCGCGTGCTTTGTTTATGGGGAAAACTTTTCTCATATATCCCAGAGGTTTAATATATTTTTTTATTATAATTATTATCATTTTAGTATCTGTTATGCTACATTGGTTTAATATTGATGACTGCAGGCTACTTGGCTAGAACTTATAACAGAACTTTTTCTACATTACGCCTACTTTGATTTAGGCTTAGTGTCCACCCACAAGAACAGGAAACCTCGCTTAGCAATTGGCCACCACATAAAACTAGCTTGAGATAATTTGAAGCAAAGAATCGATGGCTTATGAGTTACGATCATTCATATGAGAAGGGTCTGGGTTCAAATGCCGGTGAATCATGGATGTTGTGTTTGTCTCACGGCACTGGCTCTCTCCCTTCCCCTGGAACCAGTGGTCCTAAATTAGGGACAGGCGACTGCTTATAGCAACTGTTTAGTTTATGAAAATTTTGATGGATTTTTTTGGTAAAAATCCATGGACCATCGTTTTTATCTTAGTATTTTATAATCTGTGTTTTTATCAGTGTTTACTGCACCCAATATGTATCTGCAAAGTGTAAAAATATAAATGGATGAATAATATTTTGCTGGTGATCTGGGAACTGTCATTTCTGTGGTAATTAATCATGGTTCAATGGTCATATGTACTGCAAATTGTTTACTTTTCACTCCATATGCTAGAATAGCTGAATGGATTTTTTAGAAAGCCAGCCTACTTTTGAAGATTAGATTTGATGTTGGAGACCCAATTTCCATTTTCTTTTAAAATAAGAGCTGTGCGTGTCTTTGAAATTAAGAGCACATCCATTTACTCATAGTCCTAAATTACAGTCACTCTAGAATCACACAATCTGTATTTCTTGAAAATACAAATCAGTCAGTCATACATTTCCAACACAATTGTGGAATGAATGTAAACATTAAGTAGGGGAACGTTTCACACCCCTTCCCCACCCGCCTAACAAAATAATACGAATATCCGGTCTCCTACTTCTACACCGAATTTGATTTTGGACAGTGAAAGGTAGATGTAGATATACTATAACTAATGACCGATTGTAGATTTCAAACAGTACCCAGCTTTAGCAAATTATTTAATTTAGATGTGAGAAATAATTTTAAATGGTGCAAATATTTTAGTCAGTCAGACAATTTCTTTTTTACATATAGGTTTCCGAATTACAATTTTTGTATTAGTGACTTCAAATACAGTTCCAGCGCTATTGACGAGAAGAGTGGGAGGACAGTAACTGTGGATTTGGAGGTACCCAAACTAATTCCTGGACGTGTGCCGTCCAAACTTACTAATTTACTATCCTATTTGAGTGGTACCCCATGTGTTACACGTGAAGAGCCAGAAAGTGGAAGACAACGCCTTGAAGAACAGGCACTGAAAACAGCTCTCGAGGAAAGCACTACAGAAAAGAGGACTGATAAAAAGCATGTATTTTGTTCTGTTGTTGATTTGCAATCAAAGGGAGAATTTATTGACACCACTTCATGGACTCCTTTTTGTAAAAACGGCATGGCAATGGTTATGCATATTTCAGCTTATCCTGCTCCAAATGTAAAATGTTCTGTTATTATAAATTCAGAGCTTATGATTAGGGCATTTAGTAAAGATGTGGAGTTTCCAAACTTGGTGAAATATTCATTTCCATGTAAAGTAACTCATACTGATATTCTAAATGGCATTTTAAAACATTTAATGCAGCAGTGTGAGTCACCTATAAGTTGTAAGATTTTACGAAATGCAGTTGATCAAATATTCATAGCCGCCCCGGTGGATCAGTGGTCTAAGAGATGGCCTCTGATCATTCGTCCGAACGGGGTCCGAGTTCGAATCCCGGTGAGGCATTGATGTTTTGTTTGTCTTACGGCACTGGCTCTCTCCCTTCCCTGGAACCAGTGACCCTAAATTAGGGTCAGGCGACTGCTTATAGCCCATTGAGTTGCTCACGGTGGTCGTTAAACCTCCAATCAAAAAAAAATATTCATAGTTTTAAAGAATCTCCGTGAGAATAATGTAGGTTCTGAAACTCACTTCAAGTTTATTGAGGAACAACTGGTTTTGTTGGGTCGAGACAAACATGGGGTGTAGATATTCACCAGATTTCAAGATTTTTTCTTCCCTTTTTTGTAGCATGGCACCTCATGCATATAATTTTGTTCGGGAGAGTATAATATAATTTTACTAGGCTGCCACATCCCAGTACTATTCGACATGTTTGCCAGCAGTTGAGTGTGAAAGCTGAAGCTGAAAAAATTGATTCAAATCTTCTATCTTATATTCAAAGAAAAATATCCTTTTTAAATGATGTTGATAAAAAAATGTAATATTAATGCTTGACGAAATTCATTTGAAACAGTATTTCGATTACAGAGATGGTAACATTTGTGGTCTGTCATTTAATTCCGAAAGCATGGCAACAAGTGCCCATGTCTTCATGATTAAAAGTTAACTTTCAAAGTACAAAGATGTTGTTCATGTACTGCCTGCCAAAACCATGACTTCTGAAACACTGTTTGATGTTTTAAAGAAAATAATCATTGGTTTAGAAAATATAGGTTTTACTGTGATTTGTGTTGTCACTGAAAACAATTCTATCAATCGTAAGTGTATCTCATTATTTGTTTCCCCTCCTAAAGTCCAAATTGTTTATCCTCATCCAATTGATAAATCCAGACCATTATTTGTTGTTGTTGATACAGTTGACTTATTAAATTGTATACGTAATAACTGACTGAACCAGAAAAATGGGGGGACATTTATGTATTTTCCTGAATTTGAAGATGAAATTGCATCATTTCAAACAGCATCTTTGTGAACACTCCAAGAATTGCATAAAATTGAAGCCAATTCGGTAACAAAATATGGGTATAACTTATCATATAAAGCTTTTAATCTCAGCAATCTGGAAAGACAAAATCTAAAATTAGTTCTCCAAATATTTAATGATTTTGTAATAAAATGTCTGCCAGAAATTGGAGAAAAAAGAAATCGTGTGAGTACCAATGTACATCACGTTACATTGGAATAATTTTAATTTGGTGGCAAATTGTGAATGTGAAGTCACCTTATAAAGGTATCCGTCTGAATAATATATACCAAGCTCCTTTAACGTTTTCAGAATCTGATGAAAATTTTGTGTTTCCTAATAAATTTTTGGAGCGGTTGGATAGGTGGGAGAGGATGTGTTGCACAACTAGTATGCTAACGAAAGAAACCCACACTGCATTAAAATTAAGTACACATTCATTACTGGAAATTGCTTCATATTGTATTACGGAACTAAAATTTAAGTATTTACTTCCTGGAAAGTTCCAGACTGATGATTTGGAAAGTAGGTTTGGTATTTATAGGCAATTGGCTGGAAGCCAGTAAAATATAAGTACTCGGCAATTGTTTGAATGTGAAACCAAGTTGACAGTCCATTCACTGTTGAAACTTCAAACTATGTCACGTGGGGAAATTGAAATAACTGATTTAAATTTTAGGGATGACTTTCATGTAGTTCATTTGAAATTGACTTGCAAATTAAAATTTGACGTTTCTGTTCTTTCTTCTGATGTATCTGATTGTAATGATTATGTTCCAGTCATTGCATACATAGCAGGGTATTGTGCATTTTCGTACTAAAGTGTTTCAAGTGTGATTTTTGCAAACAACTGTTATTGATAGACAAAGACATAGAATTAGATGCAAGGCATAATTTCCTTCAAAAATTAGACAGAGGTAGTCTTAGCTGTCCTACTGATGTTGTAATTAATATTGTTCTGTATAATTACATTATTTAAAAAATATATATGTTGTAAATATGAGAAGGAGTTTTTGGAAATGTCTAATCAAAGAAATGTAATAATGTTGATCACAAGTAATGCTCTTGATCAGGGAGAGTTGTTCGACAATAGCATTTGTTCCTCTGGTCATTATATTGAAAAAGCACACAAAAGAATTATTTGGGCTTCCACAAATGTGTTTTTAAATAAGTATTGTAAGGTTAAAAATGACAAATCAGCACAGGATGCTACAGCTATTAAAAAAACAGTTTTAATCACAAAAAAGGAAATTCGCAACTTTGACAAAATAATTATTAACTAGGGGTCGATATAGGTGGCATTTGACACCCATTGGACGGTAAATTCACAAAAAAATTCAGCTCAAACGGCATTCTTATAAAAATGTTTTGGACTGTAATGATATCTTCACAAAATATTTGGAATAAAATTATATTAACATAAGTGGCATGAAAACTGTCGATGTGCCCCCCTCCCCGGAGAATTCAGAGTCTTCATTTTGCTGTGAAACCATAGTTGGTGTACATTAATTTTTTCCACCTACCCGGCCAGGCAACTAGATTTTTTATTCACATGCCAAGACCACTCATTTTATTGACCATTGCATGTGAGGAATGGCATATTGCAAGTCCTGATCCGATAATGATTCTATCTACGATTTCACACGACTGCAAACTTTTGTGTTTTTTTGAGAGTTTTTGGCAAAATTGCTACAAACAGAAAAGTAAGCAAATTCCACAAAAATAGGGAAAATTTCACAAAAGTAGACAGAATTTCACAAAAATGGGTATCAATTTTTAAAAACTTGGATTTACTCCTGTTAATGTTACCCTCAAAGAAATGAAGGGTAGTTCAATGAAATCTAAAGCAAAAGTAGGACATTTTTATAATAGGTTCATGTTATGTATTTTCGAGGTTTAAAATCTTTCCCGCAAGAAAATTTAGTTTTGTATGGTATCTAATGCATTTGTAATAAAAGGTTCAGCTAAATAAGTTGATGTGTACATACGAAGAATTTTGATTTGTCATAAATCACTATAGATCTTAAGTGTAGTTCTTGTTTTTGAACTTTTAACAACAGTAGAATGTGAATCGGTGTTGTAGTATGGTTAGAACAATATTTACTAGTTTGAAAGCAAATGTGCCTATGTACTATAACCACAATATGAATAAAAAGTTTTTAAGGCATCTTCCAAATGCCAAAAACCTATGTTCCAAACACTGACATATAATGCAAAAGTTTCACTCCGTGTACAACCCCTGGCAAATATTATGGAATTGGCGCCACATGAACATGGAGGTGCATAGTAGGAAGTACGTAGAAACGACACAAAAGGAGAATGCAAAACGAAAACATAGTTTAACGAAAGCTGCACAATTGAGCTACAGACTGCAGGACTCAGATATATGTATGTACTGTATCTGATGGAAATACATGATGTGTAGCAACATGTGTGGAAAATAATTGTAGACTCTCCAACATTGCAGGAAAATAATGGAATCAAAGTATAGGTTGCAATTGAAATCTGGCAATACAGAGCGTAAGGAATATACAAATAAGTGTGGGGATAAATAGGTGTAGCAGTATTACTCTGTTGCTGCAGTACCAGCATGGCTCCTCGGAGGGCTTTATCAATGGTAACGAGGGACAGAATTCTGAAGCGTCTTCAAGAATGATATCGACAAGTCATCGCAAAAAAGGTTGGTTGTTCGTAGTTGAACAAGGAGGCCTATTCACCGGTTTTCCGAACCAAACTTTGACATGCCATTCGTGAAAATATCCCGAACTGTCTGTTGTAACATGGTTTCTCAATCCACAACGAAAGGCCCTATACAGGTCATAACTGTGTGAGGTTCCGGGGTGAGTATTTTCAGAAAGTTAAATGGCAGGATTATTAAGAACATGACATTTAAGGTAACTATTCTATCCTGTCCATGAATTAAATTATCACTCCTACTATGTGCATCCGTATTCATGTGGCGTGATTCCATAATTTTGGCCAGGGGTTGTATCATATGTGTAATGAGATGTAATGCCTAATGAGTACAGAAAGAGCATAAAATTCTGATTAATATTAACCCTACCACCTACTTGTGATATGACATATGGTGTATTGCGCAAATTATTCTTTGTGTGCTGGTAATTACTATGTTAAGAGAATCATTTTAAGTTTCTCAAGTCAATTTTGTATTGAGAACATTATTTACAATAAGGATTTCAGATTTCTTAATGCACGCAAGGCAATGAGCCTACCGTCATTCGTGCATAATATTATGTTATAATTAATACTTTGTTTGCTACAAAGATATTGGTGTGCTTATGCCTTCTTTCGTGTCAAATGTAATTGCATAAATGGCGCATGTTTGACATACGGTAAAATGAATAAATTGTTTATGGGAAATTGTGTGATGGATTTCGTTTATTAAAGCCTGCTTTACCTTCACTGCTTACATAACTTCTATTAAAGTATATACATGTATTTGTAGAACGTAGCAAACCACCCTCGAAAATCATTTGGGAAATTTTAGTGTTTTGTCTTGGTTTAAATGAATTAGTGTAGGATATATATAGGAGAGAGTGGTAGTAATGGAAAACACTTTTTTGACAAGTTACATATGTGTGTATCTTATACCCCCCCCCCAACAATGAGGCATTTTACTTAAAAATTGTTAAAAATACCTCGATTATACATCAACCACATTTTCCTTTTCTAATTCATGCAATGTCATCTTCCTCTAGAAAACTTAAATAACTTGGCCAAGCGTTTGGACATAAAGAGAAGAAAAAAAAGCATTCTAGCAAATGGATATTGTTGAAATGGCATTTAACAAATATTGTTGGTGAAAATATCATTTTCGCAATCGATATTTTACCCCAAAAAATGTCATATTAGCAATGATATTGTTTGGGTGAAAGAGTTCTGCCTGTTGGGGTGAAAGAGTTCTGCCAAAAGGTAGAATTCCTCCTTTTTGGAAGTCATTTAGGGAGTTCCTGAGATTGAGAACAAAAAATAGCTGTTTAAAAAAAATAGAGCATATGTTGTATACATATACACTGACGGGAAAAAAAATCCCATCACCACGAAAAAATAGTTGTAGAGAAATGAAATGGCGGCAATACATTTGTATAGGTAACATATTTAATCGATTAAGGTTTCAAGATCACAGCTTAATGTACGCGCGAGAAGATCCATTTTAAATGTGAAATGCTGGTACATTAATAACCAGTGTAACCGCCAGAATGTTGAATGCAAGCATGCAAACGTTCATGCATTGTGTCGTACAGGTGCTGGATGTCAGTTTGTGGGATGGAGTTCCATGCCTGTTGCACTTGGTCGGTCAATACACGGACGGTTAATGATATTTGGGGGTTACGCTGTAGGTGTCGTCCAATGATGTCCCATACGTGCCCGATTGGTCAAAAATCTGGTGATCTAGCAGGCCACGGCAACAATCGACACTCTGTAGAGCATGTTGGGTTACAACAGCTTTATGCAGGCGAGCGTTTACCTGTTGGTAAACACCCCCTGGAATGCTTTTCATGAATGGCAGCACAACAGGTTGAATCACCAGACCGACGTACAACTGTGCCGTCAGGGTGCGTGGGATAACCACGAGAGTGCTCCTGCTGTCATAGAAAATTGCTCCCCAGACCATAACTCCAGATGTAGGTCCAGTGTGTCTCGGCCGCAGAAAGGTTGGTTGCAGGCGCTCACCGGGCCTCCTTCTAACCAACACACGGCCATCACTGGCACCCAGGCCGAACCGGCTTTCATCGGAAAACACAACAGATCTCCACTCCGTCCTCCAATGAGTTCTATCTTGACACCACTGACGTCGCAAACAGCAGTGGTTTGGAGTAAGTGGAATGCACGTTACAGGGCGTCTGGTTCGGAGCTGTCCTTCAAGCAACCGATTTGTGACAGTTCGTTGTGTCACTGTGGTGGCAACTGCAGCTCGAATTGCTGCCGCAGACGCAGTACGATGCGCCACGGCCATACGCCGTACACGGCGGTCTTCCCTCTCAGTAGTGCCACGTGGCCGGCCGGAACCCTGTCTTCTTGAGGCAGTACCTTCCCTTGACCACCGATGCTAACAATCATGCACAGCGGCTACCTTCCTGCCAAGTCGTTCTGCGATATTGCGGAAAGAAAATCCACCTTCTCGTAGCCCTATTACACGACTTCGTTCAAACTCCGCGAGCTGTTGATAATGGCTTCTCTGTCTTCTTAAAGGCATTCTTGACTAACCTCAACACACTACGTCGAATCTCAACGATAACTAACGCTCACGAACGTTACAGCGCGCATTTACAGCAAACCTGCTTTGCATGTTACGAGGGGCGCTACTAGCGCCACATGTATGCGCCGAGCGCGAAATTTGCATAGACGTCATCTTACAGATGTACTCTTACCGCCTACCAACTGTCGTTTATCTAACCCTTCTTGGTGTTGGAATTTTTTTTCCGTCATTTTATGTCAGTAGCTATCAGGCATCCAGAACTTGTGCCTGCAACATGTAAATTTTTGTGTCGGTAAACTATTTATTCAAATCTAGAATGGTAAACAGATTAGATAAATATGGGATTCACATTATTTGTTTGGTGCAAGCACATTGACTAAAATAAAAATTCTTATTCATTCCTAAAGAAATGTTAGGCAAAAATGTTGTGGCTTTTATAATATGGTGCTTAGGGTAGTTAATAAATGCTGAGAGATTAATTATTTTTGCATATTCCTATGTTGGAATAGTTTAATAATTTTCTACCGTCACCATTTTCATGCTCGGGGCTACTTTAAAAGAAATAATTTTTTACATGCCTACTGCGGTGCTGCCCAATATGGTAACTGTGAACATTTGTTTCATATTCATCTTCTGGAGGAATAATATATATATATATATATATATATATATATATATATATATATATATATATATATATATATAGGAACTGGACATGGAGCCATCCAAATGGGACGACAAGTGAAATTGATTTTATTATGTGTAACAAAAATTCGTCATAGAAGACTGCAGTGTGCTAAACAAGTTCAACACGGGCAGAGACCATAGATTGGTGAGATGTAAGATGCACCTCAACACTAAACTCGAACGTAGCAAGCTCATAAGACAAACAAAATGCATTGACATAACCAACCTTGAAAAATACCATAATACCTTCAAATTGGAACTGAAGAACAGATTCTCTGCTTTAGAAGGCCTAACATTGTAAGAAGTGGATATTTCTGAAGTTAACAGAAAAGTAACCAAAGCTCTTATGGAAACAGCAACAAAATTAGCTGGGTCTAAGAATAAATTGTATGTGAACAAATTATCAGGAAAAACCAAAATGTTGATGCAAAAAAGAAGAGAGATGAGGAAAACTAAAGAAGATGTGACTTCCAAAGTGTAATATATAGAGCTATGCAAGACAGTACGAAAAAGTATCATTGAAGACGTAAGGAAATTCAACTGTGAACTATTAAGGAAACCAATTGAAAACAACCAAAGCCTAAAGATAGCAAAGAGACATCTCAGTAAGAGAAAAAAACAGATTATGGCACTGAGAAAAGATGGTTCTGTAACAAGAAATAGAGGCGAAATTTTGACAAGAGTGAAAGATTTCTACTCCAAATTATATGAAAGGGATGATACATGTATTCCAGACATCATGAAAGGTACCAGTACCAGAGTTCTTCCAGTCCTTCCAGCAGAAGTTGCACATGCAATCAAGAACATGAAGCGGGGAAAAGCTCCAGGAGAAGATGGAATTACTGTAGACATCATACAAGAAGCAAGCGGAGAAATCGAAAAGTACTCGCCCAAATTTTCACTCGATGCCTTAATGAAGGGGAAATTCCTGAGGATTGGAACAACACTACAATGATCTTGCTACATAAAAAAGGTGACATTGAGGATCTCAGGAACTACAGACCTATCAGCCTCCTATCAGTGGTTTATAAAATCTTCACTAAAGTTCTTTCACACCGCTTGAAGGTAACACTGGACATGGCTCAACCGAGAGAACAAGCTGGATTCAGGAGTGGCTACAGCACAATAGATCATATCCACGCACTGAGAGAACTTATTGAAAGAGCGAGGGAATATGAACTTCCATTGTGCATGGCTTTTATCGATTATGAAAAAGCCTTTGATTCGGTGAAACCATCAGCAGCTGCAATGGCTCTGAAATCCTGCGGTATTGAAGATGCATACATTAATATTATTAATAACATCTATGAAAATGCAAAGTGCTAAGATTCGGCTGTTTGAAAATACAACACACATAAAAATTGGAAAAGGAGTGAGACAAGGTGACACCATATCTCCGAAGCTCTTTAATGCCAAATTGGAAAATGTCTTTCAATCACTGAACTGGGAAAACAAAGGGATAAAGATTAATGGGGATTTTCTAACCCACCTTCGTTTTGCTGATGACATAGTCATTTTTGCAACTACCCCATCAGAGCTACAGAGTATGATCCAGGAACTTGCTGACAAGAGTAAAGAAGTGGGATTAAAAATGAACTTTCAGAAGACAAAAGTGATGTTCAATGCTTTTACAAGAAATAAAGATTTATCAATTGATTTAGAAAATCTGGAGATAACAGACACATACGTTTATCTTGGACAGCAGATATCAAGTGAGGGTCACATTGGTGAAGAAATTAATCGGCGTACAAAACTTGCCTGGAGAGCTTTTGGAAGAAACAGCCTAATTTTCAAGAGCAATATGCCATTATGTCTTAAAAGAAAAGTGTTTGATCAATGCATCCCTTCAGTGCTTACGTATGGTGCAGAGACGTGGACCTCAGCTAAAAGAGACATACACAGGCTGCAGACAACTCAAAGTAGCATGGAGAGGTGCATGCTTGGTGTAACCAGGAGAGATAAGAAGAAGAATACGTGGATTCGAAAAATCACAAGAGTGGAAGACATCATGATCAGAGTTAAATCCCTGAAATGGCAATGGGCTGGACATACTGCCTGAAGATCAGACCATCGATGGACAGCCGAAATTTTAGATTGGATTCCAAGGGACAGGAAAAGACCCAGAAGAAGACCACATGGAAGATGGGTGGATGAAAATCGAAAGTATGCGGGAGAGACATGGAGAAGACTGGCACAAGACAGACCGTTGTGGAGGAAACTTGGGGAGACCTTCGTCCAGCAGTGGATTGATAATGGTTGACATGATGATGATGATGATGATATAGTTTTCACTACAATTAGTTCAGATATTTTTTATAACAGTTAAAAGCAATGACGTAGTCTTTGAAAACATTCTCCCACGATCGTTCATTCCTGTTACTAAAGTTGTTTAGTGAAAAACAGAAAAACATGTGGAATCCGTAGATTGATATTTAGATTAAAAAAAAAACGGGAGGTACTACCACGTAAGAATTTTTTTTTCTCATTCTTTCAATAAAAAGAATATGTTAAGCATTTGCAGTGATATGTCACATTTGTGATGTAATTTCTTACTGTAATACCGTAATCCTAAAACAACAATCGTGACCATTGGAAAAATGCTCTGATTCCGAAACATTCTCCCACGATCGTTCATTCCTGTTGCTTAAAGTTATTGAATGAAAAAAAACAAAAAAAACTTGCGGAATCCGCAATTGATTTTGAGATTTAACAAACGGAAGCTACAACTTCCTAATCATTTTTTCTCAATCTTTTAAAAAAAAAGAATGAGAAATAAAGCAATATGTCACATTTGTGGTTCAAATTTTCACTGTAATACCAAAATTCTAAAACAACGATCGTGACCACCGGAAAGATGCTCCGACTCAGAAGCATTCTCCGACGATCGTTCATTCCTGTTACTAAAGTTATTGACTGAAAAAAAAGTAAACATACAGAATCCGCAGATTGATTTTGAGATTTAAAAGACGGGTGCTACAACCTCGTAACAATTTTTATTTCTTATTCTCTTTAATAGAAGACTACGTTAAGCATTTGCAGGGATGTCACACTTGTGATGCAATTTTTCACTGTAATACCAAAATTCTAAAAACAACGATCGTGACCATCGGAAATATGCACCGATGCGCCCAGGATCGCTCTCTCATGAGATGCGTTGATCCACCGCCGGTGACGTCACAAAGCTGTGCGAGGGCCTTGAAGAATCTAGAAGGTAACGTCTGGGGGCCACTTTTTTTACGTACTCGCTACAGCGACAGGTGAACAATCCACAAGCAGCGGCGTTTCCGAGATCGTAGTTTGGAGGATCCGTACCATCACTATGTGTCCTTTATCAAACTCCGAAAAATCTACCGCTTTTCTCATTGTGACTCCGAACACTCTACTAACCGAAAGCCTGTCCTCGGGTGGTATATATACTGCTCTGTGAAATTCACCTACGCCTGCGTTGGGTCTGCAGGAGCGCTCATTCTCTAAGCTGAGGGTTGTCGTAATGTATTGGCTAATCGATGTATATGCCCGTAGAATGCTGAATACCCAAATGATTTCACAAAATCTGGTAAGTAATGCCGTACTATTTCCTGAATCTGTTTATCTGTACAAGTTTTGTATTACTGTATTGTGTTAAAAGTAGAAAAAATAATCTGTTGCATGTGTGAGAAATATGTTCACATTTTCTCAGTGCATGGAATATAATGCGACCTTGATGTGATCGTCAGTAAAATATTTAGAAATGAGAATTATATTAAATATATTTTTCTTAAAAATTTTCTTTCATATAAATTATCACCTTTCCTTAAAATTAGTGAAATACACCGTAGAATTCGAATATTATGAGCACTTGAATGGCCTTACGTGTATTCGTAACAATCAATTTAGTCTCTGAGTAAAGCGTAATATTGTGCCTCATATAAAATGTAAGACAATTCGTAAATTGAACTCCGATATGAAATCAAATTATTAGATTTGAGGATTAACAGTATTCGAAAAGATTTTGTATGAATAAGTTCTAACGGTTGTACAGAGCTGCGGGTCATGCAACATATTTTATATGTGGGTTAATCAAAATTATAAAATCGAAGACTGCGTGTGGAGTACAGTAACCACGCCATATGTGAACAACAGGAAATACTTTACCTTTGCTGTTAGATACGTACAGAGGTGCAATACGGTGTTGTCTATCACGTAACAGTGCCAAGGTATCAGATGTATATCAGTTGCGGCGTAATTCACGAAAATCTCAGATTTCGGTGACCTCAGAAAAGGCATGATCAGTGTAGAGGGTCTTGGAGGAACTTCAGTAATGTCAGAAGTAGTAGATGTTATCAAAAGTTATGACTACCTGTCAGAAAACTCATGGCGTTGATTAAAAAAACAATTAGAATTTGAAAACATAAGAATATGTGTGAAATCAAATTTATCTGGAACTCAGGTCCGCGGTTCACTTAAGCACAGGAAGCAGGGACTCCAAACAGAACTATTTGAATAGATATAATATTCTGCTTGACTTCAGCGTCATTGTTGCGTTCTTCACACGTGTGGAACTTCAATGCTCTCCACCAGTCTCAAATTTTACATCTTTTTGCAACCCTTTAAGTGGACCGCTTACCTAAGCCCAAATTCTTAGTAATCTCCAAACAAACATATTCCGAGAGCCACTGGGTTTTATTCATGAGGTGGCAAAACAATACCTTCCCCCTTCTTGTCTTAGCAGAACGGGCTATAATCCTGTCACTTGTGATAAATGCTTCCTTCTGGTCTTCCATTCTCTGCTTCGTGACACAAGGCATGAGCGAAACTGCTAGTATCGCTGACACGTACATTTTGCTACTTTGTAGAAAGCAGGAAATTGAACATCGTTCTCCTTTTTACGCTCTCAATCATTGTCATAGTGGCCCATTTAGCAAGTAATGCCTCAGAAAGAATATGGTAATGCCAGTCATTATCCTGGATGACCACTTTGAATATCACAGCGAAGGCCCTTCTTATCCACGGATCTATTCTTGGGGCAAATTTCGTTCGAGCTGATTCCAGTCCAACTTTCTAACTCTGATTTAATTCGTATCAACTAGTTCAACTCATAAAATAAATATTTTATAGTTAGAACGACGGCATGGGATACAAAGGTCATACATTTGAAGGTATTTAATTTGGTGTGTTAAACACCAATAAGTAAGAGTATATTGTTTTCTGCTCTATAACTTGCTCTTAATCGTTCTTATATATATTTATACATTTATTTACTAGAAACCTATAGTGAAACAAATTGTCGTGTATTAGTTTTGGTGTTCCAAACGACGCATTTCCTTCAATAAATTTCTTGAAATTTAGACCAAGGTTATTTGAGATAACGGATAATTTATAATTCTACAAAAGATAGAAGGTAAATTTAAGGGTTCAATAAACATGTCAATAAATATTCCAAAGCATTTTACTGTATGAAAGTGTTCAGTTTCACTCTGAGTTTTCTTTCCTTCCTTTCACTCTTTAAAATAAAGGAAATCACTTTTTAACTTGAGTATACATATGTACATACAGTCAATGGACTATACATTAGGGATACTAACGTAAGAATGTATTGAACCTCTTCTAGTGCGAATAACAGCCTGTACACGCCCAGTTGTCGACTCTATTGGATCAAGGAGTTTTTCCCGCGGTATGGCAAGCCATGCAACTTGGAGCATTGTTAGAAACTCCGCCTCAGACATCGGTACGGGATTTATGAATCTGTTAATCCTCTGCAAAGAATCCCGGAGCTTCCGCAGGATTTAAATCCGGGTAACTTGGGGGAAACTCGATTGTTTAAAAGGTAGCTGAGTGTTCCTTAAGCCACGTGTGGGTGGTTCCTTCCCATTGGGGCTGCGCCTTTTCTTGTTGAAACATATCCATTAACCGCAGAATGCGCGAAGGCCGTGAAAACGTGTAGATGTTCAGCCTGCACATGCTTGTAACGCATACAAGTTAAGGATTTCACCAGATATATTAAGAGACCTAATGTGTCCCATGAAAAGTGTCCGATAACCATCACAGAGAACCACCACTGCCTCAAACAGAGCAGACCTGGCACGACGCACTGAAAAAACAAACTAAGCTGGAGCAGCATAACCAGTTTTGCTGCATTGAGTTTTGCTCGAAATGCCAAAATATCTTTTGCTCTAGCAAACAACAATATTCTTTTGGTTTTTATAGCAAAGCCTATTTAGGTACTTGAGCAGTTTTGTTTTGCTGACAGAAATTTACTTACTGCAACTGGAATTTTGTTGGCCGAACAACGCACTTTGCTGAAACAACCAAATGCTTTTGCTATGTCTACCACACCAGCTGCCATAAAAAATGAGTAATTGCAGCAAAGGTGTCTGTAATATTCAGCAAAATTCAAGATGATGGTAACAGCTGAAAACGCTACTACCGCGAAGAAAGTTTGGCTAAATGTACTAACCCTAACCGTTCATGAATTCCAGCATGATGACGGTCTGGTCTGTTGGGGGAGAGGGGTGTGTGTGTGACGTGCTGTACCGCATGATGCACATGAGAAAAAGACAGATAGCAGCGAGAGCATGCCTTCGCGTAGCTCAGTTGAGAGAGCGACTTATTCCGGAATGAGGGGACCCCGCTTCTATGCCCGGCGTGGACTAAATGACGGTGAAATGTACTTCGTTATACACCGGAAATGTTGATTTGCCAGGATAGGAAATCACGGAATAAACGCAATTTAGGAAATTCCATTTATTAAATTACAACAAGGAAATCAACATTACTAAAGATTTATGTTTGTAGCATTACATCTTGGCTGAAGTAGAAATTCAACATTGCAAAGAATTTTGATCTCTAGCAGAAAATATTTGCTACAGTAGCAAAGTTTGTTTGCTGGATGAGCACACTGACATTGCTGGAGATCGGCATCTGTTGCTGAAATATTTGCTGAAGTAGCAAAAGTTGGTTTGCTAGACGTGCAAAGAAAACTTTCCACAGGAAACGGATATCTTGCTGCTTCAACAAAGCAGAATTAATTAGTATTTACACCAAACTTTTTTTCTGTGCCTGTATTCACTGGCGAAATTTGCTGCAATAGGAAGTTTTTTTGCTTTTGAAGCAAATATTCTTTTTAAGTGTGAGGTCATGGCCTCAAGCTGTCGACGCCGCACTCTCACTCTCTCATCAGCTCGACACCACCGAAAGCAAACCAGGTCCTCCGCTCTGCAGAGGACCACGTTTCATGTTTCCGGCAAGAGGAGGGCGTAACTTCTCATGATGGACAGTCAACTATGGTTCAACGCAGGCAGCACAACTTTGCAATTTAACGTAGGTGCAACGCTGGTCCGCCGTATCTATTCGCGATTTGGTAGGCAAGACATCATCCTTAAATGATGACGTAAAGCCAACGAATTTCTAAGTGATCTGCCGACTGCTCTTTAGAAAAACATTCCATTTTAAGTGACTAATAATGCCATGTAAATATTAGGAATGGACTGGAATTTAATTAGACACCTCAGTTTCCATGCTTTAATTTAAATGTAGCTTTTCTGACGATTGGTCGTTAGTAAGCATTATCATATTTTTACATGGCCGCACTATATACTCTGTCTGGGAATTAAAGATAGAAGCACGAAGAACAACATATCCCATGAAGAAGTTCAGCATGCGAAGCTTGTTAGGGGAGTGTATGTAATACGTAACACTAAAAACCTTGGTTACTCCTCATTAGCTATCAACGTCGACCCGCTCCCAAAGAAAAAAATTATGTTTACGTTTAAATTGTATGAGAAGTATGAAAGTACTTTTCCTTTCGTATAAATATCCCGATGGTAATTCAAATCCATGAGTGAAAATACGCATTATTGAAATATGTACCTTAAACACTCACTGCACTAGCTCAAATAATATATTTAACAAAAATTCAAATCTTAGTTAAATATATTATTGGATGCAAATACGATTTGTTACGTGGTTTTTCGTTCAAACCTGCTTTTCTCTGCTTCATTTTAAAAGTTAAAAAGACCAGAATAATATTTTCAAAACGGGGCTTACATTAACAAGAGCTTTAGATGACCTTTTTATAGAATGTGATTTGTATATATAATTTTACATGTTTGTCGCTATGCTGCCTTTTTACGGCATAAATGATTGCCGACTATTACGATATTTCTTGAGGAAAACGCGTTTTTTCTTACAGCATCATCAACCTTATGTTCAAGGAGTGCTGATTAGATAAAAGTAATTTGAGCTTGATAAGGAGTCCTTTAATTCACCGTATTGCCGGCGCATAATTCTGAATTGACTTCTTGAATAATAATACAGCAGTTCTAAAGTTTCCAGTTTTTAACTTCGTTAAAATTTTCTGTTACAAATTTTGAAAGGAATTTAGCATATTATTAAATGAAATTCTGAAAATTCTTTGCTTAAAAATTTTATGAGGATCACCCTGAAAATTTCAATGGAAGGAGAGAGACAAAGAAGACATTATTATCTCCGAAGTATAAGAAATACGTCGAAAACTAAACCCCTGTGAGTCTACATTGGATAGTATAGGAAACTTAGGGATCATATGAGTTGAAAAATTGGGTGAAATTTGAAGTGCGTTTTTCCTTTACTTACAATTTCAATTATTTCACACTTTTCCAAAAATTTATTGCGAAACAATAGAAATATCTTCTCAAATGGATGCAGATAAATATGCATGTATAATTAACATTTAAGGAAGATAATTCCCAAGAATTAGCTTAAATATTACTTCGTAATTCTCATCGGACTTTTAGATTTTTGTTGCACCACTTTTATTTTCGTAACGGACGAAGAACTGAAACGAAAGATTTCTATACAACTCTAAAATCATCATGATGACAGAGAACGCAGAGATTGCATATTTACTATACATATATATAAATAAGTTCTAAAACAGTGGGTATGATTGAAAATATGGTAGTTTTGTAGAAAAATTATCTAACGCGATAATTTTTGACAGTTGAATTTAAAAATAATATAGTCCATGGAATGAAGTTATGCTTAAAAGTTTGCGGCTTTACGATAATTTTGATTTTTTACATTGCACGCACGACAAATGATATGAAAATACTTTCTCTTAATAATTTCCATTGGATGCAGTATTTTACAGTTCAATTATGTACGTAAAAATAGGGCAGAATATTTGTTTTCGTACCTTCATTTTCTTGTTAAAATGTCTAAGGTCATAATTTCTGATAAAAAACTACTATCTGCGGTCATTAATAACAAAATCATACGAAACAAGAAACTGATAAAGATATGATTTAAGGTTTAATTCAGAGGCCCACCCGTTAGCATTTATCAGTCTGTACAAAACCTAAAAGTGCTGATTTTTCTTAGGTAATATGCAGGCAGTACAAGAGTCAGCGCCGTAGTCGTCCAAGTCATTTGGATAATTATCCAGATGACTTGGGCGACTACGGATAATGATTTTACTCTGGATAATTATCCAAATGACTTGTATGTGTAACGTTCTCACTTTTGCAATATTCCTGTTTTACGATCTGCTGACAAAGCCATTTCTGGCGTTTTCATGCAATCTCTGAATGTCAGGAGCAGTGGATTCAACGTGACTGGTATACCACATGTATAAAATTAATTAACATCACAAACTACCATAAACTGAATTAAATGTGAATATTGTTAGACATTATTATTCTGTCTTTGGTAGTAGTATTTTTCATTAATATACCAGGCACACACACTCATCTTTCTTTCATATTTCTAACAATGTTTTGATACGGGTCCAAGGAGTGTTACATATGTAAAAAAGTGTATCACAATTAAATATGCATTGTAATTGTTACGTACATTTAAATTTTGCCTTGGTTACATATATGAAATTTTCTTATTTTGTGAAATGTCATATACAAATGTTTCAGAACATCTACGTTTCCTAAGTTGTCGCATAGCTAAGAATACAGCATAAAGCTACCCTGATCTCCAACATAAATTTAATGATAATTTCAAAATATTCGCTATGAGATTGGAAAATAAAAATCCTTTATGAAAATATATATATAAATGCCAAAAAACGAAGTCAATTCCTTTGGAAGAATTTATTAAAGTGTCTTTTCTTTCGTTCTTTTAACAATATTAGAGCTTCTAAAAGAACATAACACAATTTTTTTATTTGCTGAGAAGGCGATAGATAAAATAATCTCTTACTGAATATACATTATTTTTGTGGACTTCATCTTTTAAACTATGCGAAACATGCGTTTTAAAATTCAGAGAAAACCCTAAGTGTTGCGTAGTTCGTAAGACTGCACTGGTTCCTGTCTTTATTTAGGTAAATACGACCAATGTTTTTAATTTTTTGTGTACAGGTTTAGGATTGTAAAACTTGCAAGCAATAAAATTACCATTTTGAACAGTCTTTCTAAATATATGCCATTAATATTTACTTTTGTTTCACCAGAAGTACAATAAGTTTTGTGCGTTTCTTTTTTTTTTACACTTTCACTTAGAATAGAATTCCTATTATTTCGTGCTATAAGCATAAAATACATTGTAACATAATGCAGACATTTCTGTGTCAAAGACTGCACAGGCTTTATTCAACAAATTATAAATATTATTCCTATCAAACCAAACAAAAGTCTTTCCCAAACTGAGTGTCAAAGCACAAATTTTTCTATTGCATGCAACTCTATGGATTTTAGTAATTTATTTATACAGCAATGTATTTTTTAAAAATAAAATGATGTTTCGTTGATTTTTCAAGAATGCTCTACGAAATCAAATAGAACGGTGTGATCGCACCGTTGTATTTCCGCCTATCCTTGTCATCCGTCAATTAAATTACTAAGTCCTACAACTATTGTTCTACTTGCAGTTATATTCCTGAATTAACACGATGACAAAGGGAATGGAAATAATGTTCGTAGCTGGCTGAGGCGGGTGGGTGAGAAAAGCAGTACTGATATGTTAATGGAGAAACAGATTCATACGTTAGTACTGGAGGAAAGCGTAGATTTCCCAGGATTGTTCAAAACAACTGATAGTGAGTAGGGTGAAACAGCAATAAATTATATGCAGCGTCAAGAGAATAGTACACTAAAAAATATTTGGTAATTCACGACCCGCTATCTGTCATTTCTTTCGTGAATTAACGAAGAATATTTCTGATACAACCTTTTCCGTGAAATGACGGAAGCTTGAAATTTGGGGATTTTTCATACGAGGGGAAATTATGAATTTTCAGAAACCTTTCCACAGTTTCTTATACTGACGGTAAATTACCGTTTTACAGAATGTGTTAACGGAAATTTCTGAGTTTTCAGAAACCTTCCCGGAATTCCTTTCGCATATTAACCGAAAAACTGCATTCTCTCTTTTTCCGTATCATTACGACCAGAAATTACCGGTAATAGCAACGATTGGTGAGCATATCTGAGGTTTGATTAACTTTTAAATTTTAATCGTCTGTTGAATTTTGAAGTTCCGTAGCGAGATAGGATATTGAGGATATTGCATGAATTTTGTTTATTGTGGCACACGATATTGTTTCTACTCTTCCCTATTTCGTGCACCATTCATTTAATATGTAATGTGTAAACGTAAAAAAACAGGTACTTAACTTATTGTACGGGTAATTATACAATGTCTATTGATTAGTCTTTTGGCAACTTAAGGTAAAGGCTATTATAGCTATCAAGAGTAAATTTTATATTCAGGAGTTTTTTTGTTAAATAATACTATAAAACGTACATTCTACCTTTTATAAATATAAGTGAAAGCCTTTGTCATTAAAAAATAATAAGTTGCAAAGTTATTTGCTGTTTTAAAAAAATCAAGATGAAAATTGCTTTATTTGTTAAAAGTCCTACTTACAGACAACAATTACTACAAACCTATTGAGAAAAATAATGAACTCGAACAGAAAATAAAATAACTAAACCACTCGCATTAATGACAAAAACTAATTCATCGTCGGGCAATTTACTTTAGAATGTACGTGACTCGGATTTCCCAGCGTTTGTAGTTCAGTGGGTAAAGGCTTGCTCTATCTGTTGATCGAAACGACAGGGATTCGATCCTGACTGTGGCGGAAAAATTATTCGGGGGTGGATCTGAAAATTGTCGAGTCGTCGATTTTGCAGGACTTCAGTTTAAATACGTAAAAACCTGAAATGAATTTTTCTGAAATATACGGAATTTCTGACTAAGGGAAATCTGTGAAAATGCGGAAGTTTAAATAAACGGGCACTTTTAAAAACGGAAATTTCTGGAAAACACGGACACGTATCTCAAATGTTGATGCACGTTATTTTAAGAAATGTTCAATGAATTTACACCATTGATTATTTACAATATACTCCATTGTTTCGAGAACATTGAACTGTTGTTACCTTTATGATATCGTAAACCTACCAATAATTATTGTATAACGAACATAGTAACACATTTGTTGTCATTTGGTGAGTATCGCGTGTAAATACTAGTTAAATGGAGAGGGTTCATACAATAACTTACTTTTAACGACGTAGAATGAACTACTAGAATTTGGAGATAGCTACCAAAGAACTGAAATTATTATCTTATAGACACGAATCTCGTGGTGAAGGAGGAAACTGTAATTGTATTCTGAAACGTTTTCTTACTGGAAAATTGTGGGCTCTTAAATCTAGTTGGCATACGTATGAATGCCGTACTGTATATACACTTACTCTACTACATTGCAGCATCCCTGCATCTCACATACTCGTACATCTACCGAATTGTTTCATTTCGTTCTTCAGTAAGTCTGAATATTGTATGTAGTACTGTACTACGTATAATATTTTATTACCATTCGAATTTATATTTAATAAGCTTATCTAAAGTGTTCTCCTTTTAATTTTTCTTCTTTAGATTAGCAACAGAAAAAACATAATTTAACTACATTTACTTCACCGTAATCGCATACAAAACTGTAATTTATTTATGAGAAGAGAAGGAGCTATCCAACTGACGTGCGCTATGATCATATTAGAATGCTGTTATTCGACTTTTTTGCATTTCATATCACTGACTCCGAAGGACAAAATAATATTGATCGTCAATATTTTAAAACTTATAACAAAGAAAAGTGCTAATGATGCGCTCTCTGTCACGCAGAATGGATTAACTGTTTAAAATATGTGAAAAACGTTTCATATCTCAAAAAGAATCGTATATTCAAAGGCTGAAATGGGGAATGACGACATTTAAATAAAATTAGAATATTTGTTCCGAGACTTTAGTACAGTGAAATAAGATGATCCGTTGTATCCTGCTAAACAGTGAGAATCACAAACCAGAAACACTTCTTATTTTCATCTCATTCGGGTATCCTATGCAGAGTAATAAATCTATCATTTTCTAAATTTTAAGAGAAAAAAGTGACTTTTGTATGATTCTACTTGCCTTTGGAAACGTAAAATTAAAAATTGTGAAATCTTGGATGCTATCGTAGATTTAGAAAGTTCCATTCGAATAAAGAATTTTCAAAAATCTGTTTACGAAAACCTTATGCCAGAAAATAATTAGTTGTGGTTAATTTAGGATTTTAGAAAACGAGCTTTTCCAAAAAATGGTCATCGTTTCTGAGCTATCCGACTGATGTGCGCTGTTCTTAAATATCAAGCGTGATTTTAAGTGAACGTTGGGTTGTTTTTTGTGTGTGGTACAAGAATATTGATTATACAATATTCTGTTGCGCTTATGACCGGTTAATTATAGAGCTGTGATTAAATGTAGCATCCCATTAAAATTGTCTACCTGACAACGATGTCTGTTTGGCGTTCTCCAGTATTTCGTTTGTAAAATATTCTTTGAAAATAAATGTTTTGGTCTCCTTTAGTCGTCTTTATTTAGTATTGTAGATTAGTACACTTTGGCACAGCGCCAAAAAATGTGGTGAAGTAGTGATTAAAAAGAAAATTGTCAAATACTTCTAACCGACTGGTGAAAAGTTGCTTGTCCAGAGTTTGCATTTTTTTAAATTTATGAAGATTACAGACAGGCCGATACATGGCAGCACGTTAGTTCTTATTTTAATTTGCGCTTAGCACGATGGCACGTTTATTAGTTACACTGTGTTTCTTAAACATGTGGTTTGAAGAGCAAGTCTAAGTTTTTTTTTGGTTCTGGCGCCATTTTACTGTTCTCTAAGATGTGGAAGTGGAAGAGATTTTTTTGTTGCAATTCTTAGAGATGCGTCTACGTTTTTTTCGTGATGTGAAATTCATGGATTGGTATCAACAGTAAGATGTTCAGCGTCCCCTAGTGACTGTTCGAGTAGATATGTCTCATCGTTTTGAACAATTCAGGTGTAGGTAGTACAATGTTTTAGATAATGATAAGCTGTGTTCCCGTATGTACGAAAAGTGCTCCCATGATGCAAATATTCCTTTTGCTATCGTAATGATTCTAGTATATTGTTTCGCCGAAGGGTTGTTCGGCCATGAGGTAAAGAATCATCTAGGATGAAGTCAGCACGTCCACTGAGACAGTTAGCAACTGATATCACTGTCATAGATAAACAATTTTACATCGATTAAAATGCAAAGTAATGGGAGAAATTCAAAAGTTTATTTTCCGAACATATTATGTAATATTTATTTCTATGGAATTGTCGTCTACCCTCGGAAAACTACTTTTTGTTGTTGATTAGCATCATCTGCCAAATCTTTCCAGGCATGGAATTCATTGACTCTCAGTTCATTGAATCAGTTGATTTGTTCTGCCGAGTGGACGCTTTGCCATTGCCGAGGAAACAAAACTTTACGGTCTTAATAAATGTTTTGCAGTGGGGACACAATTCACATTACTAAAAGTTTTTTTAAGGGCCGCCCAATAATAATCATTTAACTTATGATTTCCACATCTCATTCCAAATAGCTTCGGCATCGGCCGACATGTCGCAGCATGCTACAAATGACAAGTATATCGCAGAAAACTGGTCCGAGATGTAAGTATCAAGGTTCTTAGATATCTCTTGAGGTTGAGTCATTTCGTATATGAGGTGCTATTGGCTGGCGAAATGACATCACACAGTAAGCAAAGCAGCGAAAATAATTTTTACACTCATTTTAATGTTCTGGGCATTTCTTTGCGACAATGTTTACCGTCATTCAGTCGGAATGCGACAAGATCTAAATAGAGAGTGTACTTTATTGGTAGGGGAACCTTTCAGATTTTTATTAAGATGACTTCACGGATCTTGTGATTTCTCTTCTGAAGTACAGTCACTCAACATAGTTTTCACATAGCCGAAAGGTGTCAGCACGTCAGCTATCACTCCTCCGTTAGCTTCGATTAGTACTGATGTGTGTGTTTTGTGTCGAGAAACCATAAGTTGTTTAACCTTCTTTTGTAAATTTCGGGTAGGCGTGTTAAAATGTGGAATTGAAAGAATTTTTAATGAAGTTTGGAGGGACAAAAATATAAGGAACTTTTTAAACATTA
This sequence comes from Macrothele yani, assembly GCA_039090855.1. NCBI lineage: Eukaryota > Metazoa > Arthropoda > Arachnida > Araneae > Macrothelidae > Macrothele > Macrothele yani. Next base: position 69,645,129 of record CM077033.1, on the reverse strand, counting down.
AATAAATAAATATATATATATATATATATATATAACAGACTACTTACTATGCAATCAGACACAAATATGGTAGAAAATATTCTGGAATATTTATTCCATCAGAACTGTTGTATTTCACCTGAACACTGGTTTCAGGTTTTACTTCCCATTATTAGAGATTTCTTTCCTGGCACAATACCAATCTTTCTGATTATTTTTCTGCTATCTTGACCTCTTCACATTCATGAGGAAAAAAACTTGAACGTCAAAAAAACCATTTCGTTGTGGAAACAAATGTTTCTTTGTTAAAGGTCCTTCCAAGCGTAATAGAAGGCACCTTTAAAAGGGTACCCTTTAGCATCCCTAATTTATTTAGGCACTTTCACAACCACACAAATTGCGATGGATACTCAGTTGACGTGCTGTCATCTATTGCCGATACGGAGCCTTTAATCTTCAAGTAGCTATTTGTGTAAGTCGTCCTCAGTTTTAATATTAAGATAGATTTCGACTTGTATTTATCTGAGAAAATGCAAATTTTCGTTATGATATCGTACACACACTTACTTTACAGTGTTTTTCAATACGACCATTTGTCACATATATCAAGTAAATTCACAAAAATTTCTTAGCAAGCGGAACTTCCCATAATAAAATACAGTGTTCCTATTATGTGACCCTCCTCATAGGCTCCGCCTACTCGCAAACTCTGTAGCAGCTCTGAACCAATCGCGTGTTGGAAATGGCATTAATTGCAATTCGGTGTATACACTTGTGAAATAGGCCGATAGGTCCATATCGGCCATCCCTGTGGGTTGGACAGTGCACATCGGTTTTGGGTAATAATAAAACTAATTGTTTTTAAACGGCAGTAGGAACAGTTTAGGACCATTATTATATCAAATTTTGTTTACCATGATCTCAGTATATTGGCCACTAATGAGTTTGAATGTATAGTTTTAGGAAGAGCATAGGTTGTTTAATCATATTTAATTTCTCATGATCTGGTCATGTTAACCAGCAATGAGGTTGAATATGATTCGGTTTAATCTTGTTGAATGGCAATTTTTATTGGATCTTTAGAAACCTCAACTACAAGGAACACTCTTCGGGTAAGTATTTTTTAGCCATTTTGTCAGGTTTGAATGTAATAGAAACTCCAAGTTATACTTTAATTCTATCACTAAAAATTAAGTCGGATCTTGTTTAGGAACGTTACGAACTCCAGAGATAACTTTCTTTTCTTAAATTTCAATCACAGTATTGTTTTAAAATAAGCTTCTAAATCAAACTTTAGACCTGGAAAAATGTTATACTGTGCAAAGGAAGTAATTGTTTGAGAAGGATGTCCCATAAAAAGTGCTACGTCATTGTGTCCTGGGAATGACAATTTAAACCGACGTCAAACTCCGTTTTCTGTAGGAATGACGTTCCAGGAGCAACAACGGCGACTTACGCACACCATAGCTTGACGGAATTCGCTCCGATGTCAGCAATCAATTACCACCGATTTTCTTTTCTCAGATGCTGCTTATTGCAGGTTGCCCTATTCTGAAAGCAATGTCACGGTAAATAGTCTGATCATATAAATAACCTTAGCTAGTTATTAACTATAAAAGTCCTCCCCATCTACGGGACAGACACATTCGGAAATATAACTGACAGAAAGCAAAACAAATATTAAGAGAAACAAATATTGAAAGAGTAGTCAAGGGATCACTCATAACATAACCGATACCGCTATGTCACTTGACAAAAGCGTCATTGGATAAAATCTAGTAACTAAACAACTTCTTATCACTGAAGCTCATATCCGAGACTCATAGAAAACAAATTAGTATCAGAACGTCTTAGTATTCTTGATATTACCTGTATTTGTTCCAACGGAACCAATACAGGTAATATGAATTCTAACCAATACCTGTAAATTGATGATTTTCACGACTTGTTCCACTTCATTCAGATAACAACGTAAAATTCCCGGCTATATTAATATACAATATGTAGTTATTAACGAACTAGACTTTTGGAAAATCTTTCAGTATAGTATTGAAAATTATAAATACATATACATTAAATATTGCTTATTTGATATATACATTTATTTCACCAGTTCATTGTATTAAAATGCCCAATCCACATCCAGTGGTTTGTGGCACAACCGAGTACAGCAAGAGTGACAAAGGCGTTGCGGATATGTCTCCGAATACTATTATTTGGTAGGCCGAGTGCGACTGCCGACGAAAACACAATTTCCGACAGAACCTTGTGATACAGTTAACGTTCGCGTTCCCTGATTGTGACTTGACACGGGAGTAATTTTTCTTCAAACTGGCACGCCATTCCACCCTTGTTTAGGCCTTGAGGTTTGAGATCCTGGTTTTCGGGCTTAGTGATGTGTTACCATGTGTTTACTTTCGTTGATGACCTAATTGCACCAAGCAGTGGCAACATTAGGTGGTTTTCCGCTAAATTCCCGATTGTAGTGCGTTTGGTTTTCATTTTAGCTTTCTGGTTTTGCCGCAGGTGATTTTTTTACCGTTGGTGCTAGGTAACCGTCTCTGAGGGGCGGGGTGTGTGATTCGGAAATGTTGCTTGTTTTGGTGGACGTATTTATTGTACCTTGTGTTTGAGTGTTTAAGATTTTCCTGGGAATGGGGAGGTTGCTTTGTGTTTGGTGTGTACCGGTTCGGTATGTATTGGCTGCAGGGTGGAGGCGTTGACCGTAGGAGAAACGTATTGATCTTCTATCTGGCACCTCTGTTGGTTGTGTCATTTCAATGGAGACAAAGCCGCTGAATCACCTCTGAAGGAGGGTTTTCCTTCTACTTGTAATAACCAAAAGCGTCAGACTGAATTACTCAACGTCCTTTGTGACTCCGCCGTCAGTCTGAGAAAGTCCGTTTGAGTTCCTCTCTGTGACCTGCATTTTTCGACCTGACGCATCCGATGGTGATGTAACTTCACTAGTGACAGAGCCATTGATTCACCTCTGAGGTAGGGTTCTCCTCGTAACTTTACGTACCGAGAACATCAGCGTGACATTCTCGCCGCCCTAGGTGACTCCGCCGTCGATTCCAAAGGGGTCTGGTAGAGTTTTTCTGCGTGACCAGCTTGTTTCGGGGCATCGAGTGTTGGTGTCTGTGGAACCGTGGTGTGTGCATCGGGGCATCAGTGAAGTAACAATGGAAACAAATACATGCCTTATAAACGTGGCGACGGGAAGCAAGTGTGATTGTATTACAGGGCAACAAATCCTCGTTGTGGGAGAGAGGTCGCCGAGGGTGTGCACACTGTGACGTCCTCTTCAAATTTCGTAAGTGGTTGTTCATTCGAAGAAAACATCTCAGATAACAAAGGGATGAAAGGTTTCATTTCGCAACCAGCAAGTTACCGGGAGTAAACTGCTTTGACTGACGTCATGAATATCTGTTCGAATTTAGCGTTTCATCTGGATTGTATGTAATTTTTGACGAGGATATAAGTGAATGACGATATTAAATTTGAGAAGCATCTTGTCCAACCGCAAACCACTAGTAAGACTCCGTGTGCTCGTTCGTAAATGAAGGTCACAGCACTACCAGTTGTTCCCGAGAAGCTGAGGTATACTGAGTGTAATCGTAAGTCACAGCTCAAACGAACATCAGAAATCACTTGTGGATCCTTTGTGAAGTTTGAGTTTTTGCTGGATCTTGTGCACTTATTAAAAAAATTAAATTGGGAAGGCATGTCAGCCAACCCCAATAGTAAGGAAAATTCTGGGAGAGCATGTCCAGCCAATCCCAATCGTCAATATACTTTTTTGGAGAGCATGAAGGCCAACATCAGATTTCCGTAATAAGTTTGTTTGAGCACGTAAACCGTTACCAAACCTTACTTATTAAGTCATACAAAGCCCAAAGACAGCGAGTCAATGCAACAAAAGATGAAAAAATGTGAAAAGTGCCCTTGCACTAATTATTTTTTTAAATTACACTGATTCAACTGACAAATTAAAAAAAATTACAACAGAGCACCCACAACCTCACCTGAATAATAAAAAAACATGCAAGCAAACAAAAGACACTACAAAAATATAAGAAAACCATATTGAAAAAAAGGCATCAAAAATGAAAGAAATCAGAATTTGTTAATTTATTTAGAAAATACCGAAATGCAAAAAACAAGATTTCCACAAACAAGAAAAAAAGACTCCTCACAAGTTCACCAAATTCAAACCCAGCAATTCATAAAAAACAAAAAACTACAGGCAACCCACACTGGGATACAAAACTCTTTTAAAATGTTATTTTGCAGCGCAAGATGCATTGCGAAACAGCACTGAGAAGTTGTTACGCTTTTGTAAGATACTCCCGATGTAGCTATGATTAATGGAACGTGGTTAACTGAGAAGAATGAGTTCAAACTGCTAGTTCATGTTATGTACCGCCAGGATAGCATCGTTAAGCATACCTGCCGAATTTTAATAATAGTAGAATAAGACATAAAGCAACAAGAAAAGCCTACACTGCCAATGTCCTCAAAATCTCGCGGTGAGGCATGGATGTTGTGTTTGCCTTACGGCCCTGGCTCTCTCCCTACCCTGGAACCAGTGACCCTAAATTAAGAACGAGCAACTGTTTATAGTTCATTGAGTTGCTCACGTTGGTCGTTATACCTCCAATCAAAACAAAATGTTGGAACATTAATATTCTTTTTTTTGCCGAAGCAACTGATTTTTAATGTTAGAAATAATAAAAGCGAATTGGACATTTACTACTCTCAGTTTATAACATGTCTGCTGAGTGGGGTAATTAATTGTCTTTAAAAAAGCAGAAGGACTGAATGTACCATAAAATGCATCCAATCCTGTTTGTTGGTTAAATAGATTCGAAATGTTGATTCTGTGTTTTCAATTGGATTACTTTACATCTGAGCAAATTAGCAATGGCTCAGTCAATCTACTATCGAGTGTTCATTGAAATTGTACATTGGTAGTTGTCCTATTTAGAGCAAGTAATGTACTTCCGCTCTACTAGGATGTATCTCGAGTGGGAACAACTGTTAAAGTGATGGCACATCGGCATTCATGGCAAAGAAGAACATTTTCTGTATCAGTAAGTATCTAATAAGTTCTACCAAGAAACATTTTTTGTATTAGTGAAACCAACAAAAATTTTATTTGGTTGAAAGAAAAAAAACATATTTAATAGTTGTAGTATTATTTCCAACAAGATTATTTAACATTACACGTTTGAACTACTTCCATAGTGAGATGTTAATACAATTTATATGAGTGAGCGCGTTTAGGCGAATAATAAGGTAAAGACAATTAAAAAAAATAATGTCATCTATTTTCTCGGCTTTCAAAACCTGATGCTGTCCACAAATCTCATGAAATTCCTATTAGGGTACGAGCAGCACGTGACCTCGTGAACATCATTATTACGTTTAGACTTTCATAGTGATCTACTTTGAATACAAAATTCGGATGAAGATATATCCATCGCAGGAATCCTTAAGTAAGAGTGCAAATGATAATTAGAGGGTTAAAATGGAATTACATCAGAAATTTTTTTCACGGGACTCAGTTACTGGTATTCATTTTTGCTGCAGGCGTAGATCATTTACTTTGCACAAAATACACTTTAAGAAGCGAACATTTATGTTTCATTTTGAAACCTTATGCCTATGCAGAGAGTCACCACTAAAATATTTACTTTCGTAATAACATGCTTGAGTTTCCGTCGCAATATTTGTTTGTTTTTCTTCTGACGGATACTTTATTTCAAAGCGTTTCAGCTAAGGTCGTTCTCTGTGAACTCTCGGTAGTTAAAAGCGGACCACCTACTGTTTGAAATTAACGAAAAATATGGATACGAATGTCAGCCCTAAACATCATAGAAAGGTAAAAAAGAAGGCACAAAGACATTTTAGAATGATACACTGTACTTTAGAACTTGATAAATGACTTAACATTTTAATAGGAAATACTGCAGCAAGTAAAAATAAAACTTTTTTTGAAGAATAAGCCAATTTCTGAAAGATTTGTTACACCAATAATACCTTCTTAAATTAATTCCCTACTTAGATCTGCTTTTAACAAATACCCTTCAACGGGTCTAGGAAATTACAATTGGAACATATTTATTAAGCGTGGTTTTTTTTCTGAGATATTATAACTTAAGTAAATTTTCAATCATGCAATACCTCATTGTTCTGTTTGTGTACCTACATTTAAAAAGGAAGATAGGAAAATAACATTTTTCAGTTTGATCCTCTTATTCTTTAAACATAGCTTGTCACCTGAAAATATCAGAATTCCCTTTTTCTTATGATAGGTATCTTTATGTGGATGAGCTCCATATGTGTGGAGGTACACATTGCTTTGAATTCCAAAGACAATCGAACTTATAGATTTAGAAGCTAAACATTACCTTCCTATAAAGTTCTAAGAGAAGTAGTGATTATGAATTTTTTAATAGAAATTGGAATTCGTCTTTCTCGTCACGCATACCTTGGGTTTGGAATAAATGTATTTTCTTCTGATGTGTGAAGACATTTTCCGGAACTTTTGGTAGTAGACGGAGCCAATTGCAAACTAATGCCAGATAAATCAGCATGGAGTGCTTTGTTCTTGGAAATCGCCGGATTCCGTTTATTTTGCCTACGGTGGGATGTACAGAAATATACTACACTGAGTCTCTACTACAGAATGGCCAATCACTAAGTAGTTAACTGAATCCGACACCATTTCAAAATTATTACTTGCCAATATACTTAATTCTCTTCAAAATCGCTCTCACATGTCAGTAAGGGGAATTCCTGAATAATATGTTCGCAGTTTTCTTACATAGTTTTGTGTGTGTGTCTGGTGGCTAAACGACGTCCATGAGCATCTCGATGGGCTATGAGAAAACAATATGTTATACCTGAAAATTGCCCGTTCCTAATGATTTAGGACAGTTCGTTTTCATCGGAAGGAAAGAGCAAGTGCTTTAACTAAAGTACTGCATTCATGCCTCACCAGGAGTCGAACCCGGATGCATCTTGAACGAATATTTCAGAGAAATACTGCATTATTTGTTTTAGTGTTAGATTTAAATTCCAGTTGCAATTTCCAAAGGCAAAATCAAACATTAAAAGCACATCCTTTCGCCAGAACAAAGCCAGATGCCACAAATGCATCATAATTCGGATATCAGTGATTCACAATTCTTCATTTTCTTTCTTTGTGTGTGTGTATAAAAAGTTGATGAAATTATTCTAATTTCATTTGCACTATTGAAACAGGGTACCTTACACGATGCATGCCGTAGAAATTTTATATTTCCACATTCAAAGTACTTACTGCTCCGAGGGTTAAGTTAAGAGTAAGGTTCATATGACATTGTATATACACTGCTCGCCACCCAAAATGAAACACCAAGAAGGAAGCATTCAATTGGCCTGAAATTCGCAGCATACGTCGCCCGCTAGAAGACATGCAAACGATTAGCATTGCAAGGCATACGCAAACCATGTGCGCCCGGCACGCCACAGAGAAGCACTATAAGAAGGGTGCACAGAAGGCAGTAGAAGGGGGTATTGTGCTGCCGGACCTGTGCGTGGGGAGCTTCCTGATGCCTCGTCGCAGAACACAGCAGTCATTCCAGCACGTTTCGGAGTTCGAGAAAGAACGAATAGTCGCTTATCGCGACAGCGGTTTATCGTACCGAAATATCGGCGCGCGTGTGGGACGACACCCAGGCACATTGAGGCAAGTGTGAATTTGGTCGGTGCAGGAGGGATGGATGGACCGACGTGAGCGATTGCCGCAGCCTCGGCACACCACCGAACGAGAGGACCGGCATGTTGTGCGGCGGGCATTGCCGGCTTGCACCGCCACATCACGAACGTTAGCGCAGGAATTAGCTTGGGTTGCGCAACAACCTGTGTCAGCACGTACCGTTCGACGTCGTCTGCAGGAGCGGGGACGTGTCGCACGGCGCCCATTGCTCCGATTACCTTTGACGTTACCCCACCGGCTAGTGCGGCGGCAATGGGCCGTTGAACGCCGCACCTGGACTACGGAATGGCACGAAATTGTCTTCTCCGATAAGACTAGAAATGTTCATATTTTACACTTTTGGTATCCCCTTAACCCCCACCTCCGAAAGGTTTGCCAAATAGGCACACTCCCTCACAAATTTTGTTGAGTTGTAGCTTATAAAAGCTGAAAATCTATTGATCGGATGAGAAATGTTTCATATTTTAACACTTTCGGTATTAACCCCCCTTCCGACAGTTTTGCTGAGTAGACACATGTCCTTGGATAATGTGTCGAGTTGTAGCTTGTAAATGCTTAAAATCTACCGATCGGACGAAAAATATTTTATATTATACCCTTTTGGTATTATGCCCCCCCCCAAACAGGTTTCCAAAGTTGGCACATGCGCCGCTCAGAAAATATGTCGGTTGTAGCTTGTAAATACTGAAAATTTCCCGCTCGGACGAGACATTTTTTATATTTTACACTTTTGGTATACCCCCGCCCCTGGTTTTCTGAATAGGTTCTCGCCCTCAGCAATTTTGCCGAGTTGTAGCTTATATATGCTGAAAGACTACCGATCGGACGAGAAATGTTTCATATTTTACACTTTTGGTATTAACACCCTAGGGTTTGTTGAGTAGACACATGGCCTCGGATAATGTGTCGAGTTGTAGCTTGTAAATGCTTAAAATCTCCCGATTGGACGCGAAATACTTTATATTATACACTTTTGGCATTATGCCCCCTCCACAGGTTTTCAGAGTAGGCACATGCGCTCATAAAATGTGTCGAGTTGTGAATTGTAAATTCTGAAAATCTCCCGATCGGATGAGAAATTTAAGTTTAAGATACTATTCAGTAACCCCTCCCCGGTTTACTGAATAGTATCTTGCCCTCAGAAATTTTGCCGAGTTGTAGCTTATATATGCTGAAAAACTCCCAATCGGACGAGAAATGTTTCATATTATACACTTTTGATTTTACCCCCCCCCCCCCCCCCCCCCCCCACACACACACACACACAGATTTGCTGAGTAGGCACATGTCCTTAATTAGTTCGTCGAGTTGTAGCTTGTAAATGCTGAAAATCTCCCGTTTGGACGAGAAATACTGTATATTTTACACTTTTAGTATTATGCCCCCCGTCTCCCCCGACAGGTTTCCAAAGTAGGCTAATGCCCTCAGATAATGTGTCGAGTCGTAGCTTGTAAATGCTGAAAATCTGCCAATCGGAATTTTTTTTTTTCATATCTTACACTTTTGGTATCTCCCCCCGACAGTTTTGCTGAGTAGGGACACGCCCTCAGATAATGTGCCGAGTTGTACGTAGGCTTTAAATGATGGAAATCTCCCGATCAGACCAGAAATGCTTTATATTTTACACTTTGGTAACCCCTCCCCCTGACAGGTTTGCCGAGTCAGCACATGCGCTCAGATAATTTGCAGACTTGTAATTTGAAAACCCTGAAATCTTTTGTTGGAATGTAGATCATAAAGATTTGTTATAAAGAATTACATTAATTATCGCAATTAAGAAAAGACGTAATTACGGAAACTTTATATGACTCAGATTACCAACCTCTGCTGGGGGGAGGGGGGGGTCGTGGGCGCGAAGCGGTCAAAAACGTAATTTTTATTCTGCCCCTTCAAACTTTTGTGGCCAGTTCTCCTACACCCGTATTATGGCCGAGCCGAGACCCACCCACCGTTCCTTTACATGATTCTGCTATCAGTTACTTTACTCGTTCGTTAGTCGTTACTGGCGCACGGATTCACGGAAGTGAAATAACAGGTCCTAAAACGTGATTTTAATCACAGTTATTTTCGAGTATCAGCCACAGTTAGCGCCGTGATTACCAAGTAACAGTTAAGCTCATCTCCACTAGCTACAAGTTCTTTCTTAAAATCGGTGGTACCACCACCACAATATGAAAATATCAGAAACGTCATTGGGCACATGAGGAAATAAATTTAAATAAATTAATGTAAATTATTTTTTGAATTATATACTGATTTCTGCATCTTAATGTGTGTAGTATAAAGGAAATATTATAATCGTAATTACTAAAAAATATGCCGTTAAAAGTAAATGGAGTAATTAATGCGTAGTAATAAAATATTTTGCAGTCTGTAAGAGAATAAAAATCCCGGGGAAGACTTCTGATGTTAGTTATTGTGTTCATTCCACCACCGTATATTTTTATGTATATTTGGGAATGTTCACGGGTCGGTTGAACGAAACACAAAAAAAAGGACAGATATCATGACTTTGTTATACAGATACCATTGTGTGTATGTGTGATTTCAGATAAAAATAAAAGATGCATAACTTGTGTGAATTACATTCATCGTTGTTTGGGAACAAGGTGATTTGTCTTTGATCTTTTTATTTTAATGGATTTTTTAAATGTTGAAAATTCTTGACAGAGATATGCATATCAATCAGCTAGTATCTGACTGTTGCATTGTTAAATAAAACGTACAGGTTTTGTACAGAATGCAAGATCAGTCTTTAGGGCAGAAGATTCGATCACGTAAATTGTTTTGTATATATTTGGCAGCATTATTTGATAAACAAAACTTAGTGTGTGGCAAAACCAGTTTGATGGGGCATTCAGCTTTAACAGTTAAAACATTTTCAGGTGGCTTTCAAAAAACTGAAAGTTCTCCGAGAAGGTACGTGATGGCTTCATAAGAAGAGGTAATTACTCTTATTCTGGCGTGTAGTAGTGAAATTTGGGTACTCTTGAATAGACACAGGAGTAGGTTCTGAGCATAGAATAATCTTTAGTTACGGGATCATTTTGTAAGACGGGTTGGGATCATGTAAGGAATGAAGTGGTTATTCGTATGTGAAATATGATGTAAAATTCTGTCAGCCGGATGGAGACGAATTTTCCAAGGTGCTTTTGGTAACTCTTTCATTCAGATAAGAGTAATGATATGCTAACAACTAGAAATTATTCATCCAGTTGGCAGGAAAGAAAGGAACAGGAAAGCCGTGAACATCATGAGAACAAAACACCACATTCAGAAATGTGTGCGAGAGAAAAAAATAATGAGTGTGAAGTGCGAAAGCTCTGCTTTGTGAGACGTGTGATGGACGTCCATAAACATCACACACTCTGTGTGCCAAGCTCGCTCTTTAGATGAAGACGTTTGATACATCGGAAGGATGCAAAATCCAGCATCAACAGTTTTAATCTTCAATTTTTTGGAGAATGAGTGTTGAACACAGAGGATAAGTGTTATCATTATTCTGATAAACCGCTGAAGGTAGAAGGATTTAGCCATTCCCCTTCAATGATAGAATTCTGGAACAAAACGATTATTTTCCAATTGGCTGTTGTTTTACCCAAGGAGTTAAGTTCCATGTTTCCAAATGCAATTCTTTGTTCAATCGATTGATATATTTTAATGCAAACAGAAATTTTCATATCTTAAAGAAATTTATAATTTCCGCTTGGGGAAAATCTGTTCATCTTTTGCGAATTAACAAGAAATTAATTGATTGTAAAATTTTCTCCCAGATAGCAATCACTGTTATATTTGATAATCATATTTCATGTCAGAAATATTAAGTTTGAAATCATTTTGCCTGATTCGCCACTATTTATATTTCACATCAATTACTACAAATCTTAAGTTGAAGGCATTTTTTTAATAAATTACTCAAATAAATTATTTAAAGTTCCTTGTGAAAGTGAATCAACTAGCGGAGATGGAATAAAAATATTTCTTCAGGACAGCGAGAAAAACTGGCTTCTATTAAGCAATATCGTTTTAATGTTTCAATAGTCAATTTGCTTTGCTACAGTATCGTTCAACTAGTCAATTTCTGGAAGAGATAAAAAATATAGTGCCCTAAATATATATAAGTTTTATTAATCATATTGCTCGGCTGAAATTCCATTTAATTGACTTGGAATACCGACCTGCAGAATGTAGAAAAAAATACATTAATCAAGAGCATCAGTACAATTGGTCTTTTAAAGGGGACTGAGATACACAGAAGCAAATGCACTTCATATTTAAAAAGCAATTAATACAGATTTCTATGTCCATATTTCTGTTTATATTTTTTTAGTTCGCTGGAAACGAATATTTCTTGTCAGTTTGTATCTGCCTTTTATTTATCATGGGGGAAAGAATCAGCTGAAAATTTTACTGTCAACTGCTCATAAAAACAAATAATTATCGTTACTTCTTTATTTCTTCAAATCGGCTTTATGTTATTTATTAATGATATTTGCCTATCGTTGTACCGATGTGAAGAAGACACAAGTATTTCACAAGAAAACGTATTAAGTGACGATCGTAATTCAATTAGGTCCTCATAAGGGTTTTATAATTTTTTAAATTGATTGCTTTTTTCGTTAAAGAATAATATTCAGGCAATTTTATCTTATCAAGTATCAAACCTGTAATTTAATTAGGTGCTCCGAAAAAAATTTCAATTCCTTAATTGATTGCCAATTATGTTTTCATAAATAATAATATACATGCATTTTACATACTTAATTTTTTTTCTGCTAATATGAGCTCCAGTGCATGTTTTACAATTACGCGGAACAATGTTTCAAGTAAGACTTTATTTGGTGTTGCGCAGTCCCGTTTAAAATTCTGTTGTAAGTGAATGATTTTAATCCATGCACATTAGAAACTGTTAATTCATTTTTATTTCATTTAATGATCCAATATATCTCGAAAAAAAGAGGAAGCTTTTAGATTTACTTACGAAAAAGTTTTACTTAGTCATTTGAAACTTTAAGAAACATGGATAATTGCATATTCATTCGTAACAGATTATTTTCTGTTAGGTAAATACGAAAAGTAATCAGTCTAAGAACTAAGAATTTTACTGTTTATATTTTTACTTTAAAGAATGTCCATGCTATATAACTGGTAAACGTATACAACTGTTACAGGAATTGCTCTACAAAATTGTTCGTATATACACTGGTGTGCAAAAGTTAAGGGCGAAGAGGGGAAATTAGCATAACAGCGGAACGAGCAGGCAGAACGGACCGAAAGGCCACTCAGAAGATAAACTGGGGTCCTGTACGGTATTGCATGCGCATACATGCAGCATGACGTAGGGGGAGGGGGTAGTTTCAGAACGGTATAAAGCACACGGGCGTTATATGCTCACAATAGGGTGAAACCTATTGCACAGTGTACATCGGTTTGAACGACGTCGAGTTGCTGCCACCGCAAGAAATGGCCAACAGGCAATCCAGTAGATGACATCTGGATGACTTTACCCAAGGTCACGTCATTGGGAAGTTGGAAGAAATCGAAGTGTGGCTAGTGTGTCGGGGGAGTTCGGGATCTCTCACAGCATCGTTTGATGAGCTTGGAGATCAATTCAAACGACAGGAACAGCTGTCCAAATGTTTTGCAGTAGTTGCCCACGAACAACCAAGGCGACGGACAACCGGTATATTGTCCTACAGGCGAGAAGAGACAGACAGCACACAGAGGGAGAAATCCCAAGACACAAGCAACAGACAACAGGACGTCCGATATCGCGTTTTCCGTGGCTAGGTTGTTCCGCAAAGGAGGTCTATTTGCACGACGACCAGTACGGTGTGTCCCATTGTCATCTGCTCATCAGAGACGTCGGTTTCTGTGGTGCCAGAAACACAAGAACTGGACACATCAGCAATCGGGTAGATATTTGTTTACGTATGAGAGCCCAGTTAGTCTGACGAGTGATTCTGGACGTATACACATCAGTAGAGAGCCGGGAACATGCAATCACACCTCCAACATCATCCAAATGGCCCGGTTTGGAGGTGGCAGAGTTCTCGTTTGAAGCGGTATCATGCTTGGTAGCCGTACTGACTTCCACATCTTCCAAGGATTTTCAGTCACAGGTGTCCGCTATTGTACCTAGGTTCAGTCACCGGTGTCCGTTATTGTACTGAGATTCTCCAGCCTCACATGCGTCTGTTTAGAGGTGCTGTGGGTCCTGAGTTCTTGCTCATGAACGACAACGCTACACCTCATCGTACAGTAGCTTTTGCAGAGCTGTTGGAGAGAAAAGATATTCAACGTATGGATTGGTCCGTTAGGTCCCCGGACCTAAATCCAATCGTACACGTGTAGGACCTTCTCGGGAGACGTTTGGCAGCACGTCACCAGCCGCCAGCAACGATTCCGCAGCTGCGACAGGCGTTACAAGAGGAATGGGCCGCGATGCCTTAACAGCTCCTTGACAACCTCGTCCTCAGCCTGGACAGACTTTGTAAATCTTGGAACTTAATCAGGTGTGATCATATCCCCTCTTAAAGACGGGATTTTTCTTGGCAACAGTCTGTCACATGGACGTTTCTGTAGTCTATCCAGTTGTGCTCGAAACTACCTTCTCAATAAAGTGCCTTTGTATCCTTTGGATTCCTTGTTTGGAGGGTTTTGCTCACTTGTCACATATTCTTACATCTTGTGGTTCTTATGGTATGATTTAAGTCTATGTGGAGCACTTCTGCACGACGTTACATTCGAAAAACCGTCTCGTCCTTAATTTTTGCACGCCAGATATATTGTGACTTGTTATTTTAAAAGAACTGCCACTTGTATCAAGAGAATACACCTAAAAGCAGCATTGCTATATTTTCAAACAGATGTATTCGGCTTTTGAGTGACTAGTAAAAATAATAACAGATTTTGCAGCTCAAAATAATTTCTGGATGTCTTTTGAAAACTTTGTTAAAAATGCAGAATTGAGAAAAAATTAATGCACGCATAAAAGAAAATGTCTGCATAAAAGGAAAGCTATGGGAAATTTTCCTCATCCAGCGCAAAACTGCGATGAATTTGTAATGAATGTATACAAAATAGTATTTCATTTGGTTTTGCTGAAAGTCTTCAGAGTACTGAAACTGGTTAAAGTGTCGCCCTTGTGGCGTAGTGATCAAAGCGCTGGCTTATCATCATTCGTCGGAGATGGATCCGTGTTCAAATCCCGGTGATGCATGGATGTTGTGTTTGTCTCACGGCTCTGGCTGCCTCCCTTCTCTGGAAGTAGTGGCCATAAATTAGGTACGGGCGACTGCTTATAGCCTATTGAGTTGCTCACGGCGGTCGTTAAACCTCTAATAAAAAAACGCTTTGTAGATTTTCTTCCGTTTTTCAAGTTTCTGAAGCATCTCTGCAAATCGTAGAACAAAATTTCGTTCACTCCACAGGTTCACGTAGATAAATTTGAAAGCTGGAAACTTTCTCTTTATTTCGATTTAAATCTTAATGGTAAAACAAAAATGATGCATTCACTTAAGCTGCTTTATCTCGGGAAATTGCCGTCGAGGTAAATATGACGTCCCATGTAATAAAATTTAATATTTGAAAGCGACGGCTTGTCTTATTAACACAGATAATTTGCGTGTTGTGCAAGAGGGTTCTGTAGGTTAGTACAAATTGTTTCAACTGGGTAGTACTGTAAAGAAGTTTCACTGTGTTTAGCGCTTAGAGTCGAGAGAATCAACCAGCAATCAAATCATTACTGCTTTAAACTAATGTCCCTGAAATTGGTATTCGTACCACTACACGCGAAAACAGACATCATGTTTTATTTGTGTGTGACTATTTATTCTAATTCACATCGATGCAATACGTACTCGTAATTTTCGCGATTTAGCAGGTAAAGACATCTTGTTCTTGGTAAAGTATAACATTTATGCCTGAGCTTGGTAATCATAGAACTTCAGGCAATAAAGAAAATCATGTTTTATTTGCGTGTGATCTTTTATTCTAATTCACATCGACGCAATAGGCCACCTGTTTTAAAACAATCATTTGTATGAAGAACACATATTTCAAATAAAACGTTTTCAGCTAGCAGACATTGATGAGAAGCGTATGTCGAAATGTGCAGGATATGCAGAAATTCTCATTTTCAGAATTCCGGAGCTTATTTCTTTTTTCTTTGATGTAACTTGAAGATTTTAACAACCCGAGAGTCCTTTTTTGATTCTAACATTAGTCATCGAAATTATTTTTTGGCAATGCAAAATTTAGTAAATGGTCTGAACAAGGGTTCACTCAGTACATCTCTGAAAGATCTAAAATGATTCTAAACGAAGGCAGTCTCGATGATGAAATTGGAAACCGTTTGAACTTAGGGAAAAAATTGCTAGTTGTTAACATGTCGGAAATAATTACAGACCTGTTAAAGGAATAAGACAGGGTTCGTTTGCGGCGGAAGTGACAAAATATCAGTAAATAAGGTAACGTCCATTTCTCTATGTTTGTTTGGATGTTCAACCACCCCATGGGCTATAAGCAGTCACCCGCCCTTAATATAGGGCAACTGGTTCCAGGGAAGGGAGAAAGACGATGCCGTAAGACAAACACAAAATTCATGTATCACCGGGTTTCAAACCCAGACTAGGGCAAAAGTTCAGAAGCCAGCGCTTAGACTACTATGCCACAGGGGTTGGTTGATCCATTTCGCTAGAAATTTATGACTTCTGAATCAACATTTCAAATTGTGATGCAGAGCATTCTGCCTCCATGAGTGGATTTTTTAGTTTTCAGATCTTTTGTTTCTCTCTGTTGTTGACACAAAATGTATTACCATGTTTTTATTCTACTTTTTTTGCATTTTACTGCAATATAACCTGATCCTATATATTTACGGCTTGTGATATCTAACTGATATCTTGTAATAAAATGAACATGATTAATAGAGACTGCTGTTTACTTCAACATACCTACGTTGGTTCTCCAGAAAAAGCACAGAGCGTTCTGAAAAACTTAGCATGCGCAATTAACATGAATATCACACAATTCATTACATGGTATTCATTATTTGAAATAGGTTCTCTGCGGAATTTTTGTCCAGCAGACAAACACGACACATTCATAAAATTATAAGCAGTTTAATATTAGCGGTCATTGTGGTTTTCAGTTTATATACATATATAGATTTCGAAATAAAATACTGCAAGCCGAAAATAACATTGTGATTATAATTAAAACGCAACAAAAATATACACTTACATTCACGCATCAAAGTAAATGTATAACAGTTGTTCTTCAAAACTTCAACCTCTAGCAAGTTAATGGATATAACTCAAAAGTAATTAACTTTAATGTTAAAACTAATGGCAGTGTATGAGGATGTAAACGGTGTTTTCTCACAGGTATGAAGATACACCATGTAGAAAAAGTCTCTGGAAACCAGCGCTTTTTATAAAATACTGAATTTATGGAAAAATCAATAAGGTCTTAAAGCACTGTTGGCCGGAATGAGCGCAATTTTATCAAGCACTGTACTTGGTACACTTGCAATGAGATTATGATAAGACGTCGCATGTAAGGTGCTCCATTCCTCTCGTAAACCCGTAGTCACTTCAGACACAGAATTTGGACGTGTCGTTCGAGTCCGAATCCAACGTTCAAGTTCATCACAAAGCGTTTCTGCATTATTGAGGTCAGGGCTTTGAGCTGGGCACTCCAAATTCTCTTCACATATATCCACAAACCACCTCGAAACGGATCGTGCTTTATGGCACGGAGCTCTTTCTTTCTGAAACAACATTGGCCCATCTCTGTGAAACTGGTAAAGTGTAGACAGCGCAGTGTTATCTGGAAAGTCCCGGTACTTCTCGGCGTTCATGTTTGCGGCCACGGCCGACAACAGTCGAATACCATACCACAAGAAACGACCCTAGACCATGACACTGCCACCACCGAATTTAACAGTTGGGATGACACATTCTGAAAGATACCTTTCACCTTACACGCATCATACCACAAAACTACCATCGGATTTAAAACAGGTCTGGTTTGATCCGTTACTCCATAGCACATGTTTCCACTGCTCAAGGGTCAACGGGCGATGTGTTTCGCACGTTACACGTCGATTTCTCGCATTCGTATGAGTTATTAACTACGCATATGTAGAATCTAGGCACCGAAAAATTAACTTGTGCAAACTTGGGAACTGTCTTATTGCACAGACTTACCCATATTGAATTCTGAAAATCTTTAGTGATGATTTGTGCAGAGAAATTACGATATCTATCGACGACACGTTTCAGAGTTCTCTTTTCCTCTTTCAATTGACGTAGCCTTGCTGAACGTTTCTTGGAAGGCGTAAGTCGATCACGTTTTTATTTACTAATAACGACTTGAACAGTTGAACGTTGGTCTTGTAATTGTTCTGCATCCGCACGCTCGGGCACGTTGCTGATATAGAGTCGTATAACATCTCTTTAGAAATCAGTAAGCTCAAAACTCGTGGCTATATCTCACGAGTAAACGATACATGACGTCTGAGAAGCTTACCCACAGTTGTAAAGGAAATCTGGCACACGTGATCTGTTGGGATATGCCAGTTTTGTTGCGGAATTTTGTGCCCGAAGACGTTTTCCACACAAGATAGTAAAACCATGAGAGAGAGAGAGAGAGAGAGAGAGAGATGTGTGTGTGTGTGTGTGTGTGTGTGTGTGTGTGTGTGTGTGTGTGTGTGTGTGTGTGTGTGTGTGTGTGTGTGCGTGTGTGTGTGTGTGTGAACCATAAACATATGTCATAATTGCATTTAAAAGGAACAGAAACTTCGTAGGTCTGAGAAAAACATTAGCCACTCTCAGGCAGTGTTTCAGATTATTCTCCGAAAGACAAAGCACGTGCTGAGTAATACAAATTTACAAGCATAAATGCTGTGTGTGTTTACGCTTTTGAATGAGAGCAGCTTCGTGATTCAGGTAAAAAATATCATCCAACGTTAAATATCGAGCACATCATCCCAGGCTTTCAGTTCCAGAAAAGCAACGTCGCGCGTTCTACACATTATTTTTCAAATACGCTTGGACGACATGAGTGAATGTTTGTAAAGAAGTCACTGAACAATCATTGGGATAAAAGTCATCCAACGTAAAATATGTTGCGGATCATTCCAGACACTGAGTTCCTGAGAAGCAACTTCACGCGTGATACATATTATTCTTCAAGAACGCATGAACGACATTAACTAATTTTTGTAAAGACGTCATTGAACAGTTATTGAGATAAACGTCATCCAACGTAAAATATTTAGTACATCATACCAGAGACTGAGTTCCAGAAAAATAACTTCAAGCGTGATACACATTATTCTTCAAGAACGCATGGACGACATGAGTTAATATTTGTAAGGAAGTCACTGATCAATTATTGGGGTAAAGGTGTCCTCACATGCACCTAAATACTACTTCACACATAGTATGTTTATTCCCGCCGGTATCGTTTCAAGAATTACGGATTATATAGAAAATTCATGCAGGTCTGTCAAACATACCCTTTTAGTGAAAAGCCGAATGACACAATTATGCTTAAACTAAAAACGGCATTTCGCCTAACTATATGAAAGGACGTGTACGGTGTTCTTTAGTTGAAATTACTAGTGCATGCTATATTTCTGATTCCAGGGAGAAAATTTAACGACGTTTTAACAAGATATCAGGCCATTGTTTCAAAGAGCAGCGAATTTGAAACTATCCAGAATCACGGCGAGGTCTTCTGAAAATCCGGAACGATTATTTTAATTAAAGAAGTGCTAATATTCAATAATCAATCTGTGCAGATTTATTTTCTTTATGTAGTAATGTCGCACTGCAAATGAAAAGTTAAAAACAGGTACTTCAAAATTCGAACGAATCTGCAAAACTGTTGGGTAACGATGACCATGAGGAAGTGCGTGATGCAACCAAGGAATGATTTGTAAAAGAAAAGGCGCATTACACGCAATGATGTACAACTGTTGGGTTCGAGATTTAACTACAACAATACCCAAATCCGTATCATATGAACAATCGCCTATAAAAAGTTCCAGTACAGGCGATTGCATCTGAAAGCAATAGATTACAACACGTGCTTTTGTGCAGCCCCTTACGGAAAGGATTTTGCAGTATTCTGCGTGTCTTTTCGTTGTTGTCAAACACCGGTGACTTTATACCGCTTACATGTTTTGGGCTATAAACTCTAATTAAACCTCTTTGCTTTGATGCAATTGATACATACAGAGACAACAGATCAAAACCCAGAAACCCGCCACACAATAGATTTTGCATCCCAACATTTATGTATTATAAGTAATGAGTAAAATAACTGCCTTTTCCTCTGTCGCCAACAGGCGTGTACCTATTTAGAAGTAATTTTATTTCTTTTTCTTTAGAATCATTACGTTAAATTACCGTAATATGTTTTTGATATCAGCTATAATACAACATTTATTCTTAAAAAGTCACTAAATTGGAAATCTACAGGGAAATTAAATTACTTCAAACCCAATTAGCAAGGTATTTGAGAAAATCGTAGTGGATCAATTTAGCGACCAAATAAAATTGAAATGCATAGGGAAATTCAAAATTTCCCATTTGTTTGTTGCCAACACACCCCCCTTAATTTACGTGATGTCGTTTACAAAGAGCAAACCTTGATAAATTTTCAGGTAAAACACAATAAAAAATAAGATTTTGCGATGAAAGAACCACTGTTCACATTACAGGAAGAACTTTAAGTTAATAATGAAATTTAATTTTTTGTAGGATATGTCAAAGAAATGATAGAGAACAGAAAAACGTGGTAGTTAGCACGAACTCTAGGTATTTTGGAAATTATAATCAACATTTTTATATTTTTTAAAAGACTAGATTGTGTAAATAACTTCACTTAAGATACTCAGCATATCCCATGAAGATTTTAGGAATAATTCTACAATAAAAATGCGCTCTAAGTATTCAATAGTCGCAGTTTGTGTGTAGTAATTGTTTCCCTATATAAAGTTCTTACAAATATACGCGACCATTAGTTTAAGAGAAAAAACGCAGACAGCCCAGTTTTGTAGATGTACAATAGATATCCATCTTTATTTTGACACGAAGCAGCCGCGTCCTATTAGCGAAATGACGGTGAGTCTGATCAGTTCGTCTCAATAAATCTTGATATGTTTAACAGGCTGTCGTATAAAATATTCAATGCAGACATTTTTATTTCAGTCACCTTAAGTTTTAACCTATATTTCTTCAGATAGATCGGGTTTAGTCTTCTGCTCTTCATTTTGAGGTTTCCTTACTGTCTTACTAGACAAAAAAATTAAGCAATCAAGTGTGTAAGAATTTTCAAACCTTCGAAACAGTGTTAAATACCGCTCATGTAACTGTGTGTAGCTACTGATTTATTTTCAATATAAAATTCTGTGAAATATCTTATTGCACTTCTTCCACTATTCATCCGACACATTCAAACTCCGGCAAATAATATCTTTCTCTGGGTCTCAAAGATAATCGTCCTATGATCAATCTTACCTTTCTGATTTCATTAGGCTATATGTTTTCTGCATTACATACTGCATTTGTCCCTATGGAGATTTTTAAGATGTCCCTTGGTTTTGGTTCTTCTTTTAAGGATGTACACAAAGATAGTAAATTATAGTTTGTGTGTTTACCGGATAATTGACGGGTGCAAAAACTTGATCGAAATTTATCAATAATATTTAAGTTTCTAATTGTACGTCAGCAGTTCGCCGGTGAATTATAGTTCATACCGTAATGAATTCCACAGTAATTTTCAATCAGGTCAATATTTCAGTATTTATACTTGGCCAAGAATTAATTCTACATTTGCTACAAAGATTCTGTTTTCCTCGAAGGCTATTCGTTTGTATTGTTATTATTAAACAAATGAAAAACTATAACTTGAATTTCTAGTATTTTCTTCGAAAGAAAGTTAGGTTAATTATATCTATGAGTGAACTGGTCTTGATAACCAATTGATAACGGTTTTACTTTAATGTGTTTATGGCTTCGCTGCCGGTAAGACATTGAATTTACATACATCAGCAGCGAAATGTTCAAAATTCAAATACAATAAAAGCAATGTGGATTTTAGAAATAGCGAACCGAAAGCTGAAATTGATTGCGGCTCCGCAAGAGATTGATTTGCCACAAGAGATTGCGGCGATATTGTAACTTTTTCAAATAAAAATAAACTAAGTGTTCACCTTTTTATGCTAATAGTCTCATGTTGAAAGAATAGGCCCATATTATTTCCTCCTAGGCATTTAACACAGACCAGTGTAATATGGTAAACGTCCAAAATTTTTGTAGAAGGCTCGATTTTATTTTAAGAATTGCAAGGGTATCAGTTAAAAAATCACCAAACTATGCAAATTGAAAAGCTTTATAGCGTAGTTTCTCTTTGTTTGTTTCATGGAAAAACAGAAAATATCTAATAGCCAGTCTTTTACTTTCCATTCGGAGGCGTTTTTAAACCAGTTGTGAAGTAACAGATGTCCTACATTTTATGGTAGACATATTATATGGTCAAACGTGAAGTGACTAACATTTTGTGCCTAACCATAAAAGCATTACTGTATTTTATATTATCGCCTTTAAATCCGTTTACGACATTATGCTAATGACATTTTATTTCAAAATATCGGTCATCACAGCTGAGAAGAAAAAAAATGAAAGAAACCCGTAACCAAAAAAGAGAGTCTAATTATTATTATTTAAAATTCACTTTTAATGGAACACAGTGTAGCTATATACGTATATACACTATCTACCAACAAGTAATTGGACATCTGTGATAGTAAAGGAAAACGAAGTTTATTCTCCTTCAATAGTTGGTGAAGCCTCTACGAGCGGCGATTACAGCTGTGACCCTCCGGGTCATACTCTCAACCAGGCGTTGTACGATGGCTAGCGGTATATTTTCCCATTCGGCTTGGAGAAGATAGGTCAGTTCCTTCAACGTTTTCACACGGGGGGGGGGGGGCACCCCTTCAGTCGACGCTCCCACTCGTCCCAGAGGTGCTCGATAGGGTTATAGTCCGGGCTCTGCGCATGCCGGTCCATTCGATTAAACCCATTGTCACCGTACCAAGCCATGGTGGTCCTCTCAACATGACAGCTGGCATTGTCATCCTGAAAGTAACATGGGTCCACCCCGTGAAACTGCCTCAGCGTAGGAAGCGCATGGTCATTCAAAATTGTGCAGTAGGTCTCGGCGTTGAGTCTGCCAGGAATTGCGACCAAGGATCCCGTGTCATACTAGGAGAAACACCCCCATAGCATATTTCCACCGCCGCCGAACTTCACATTTGGCACAATACATTCCGGCACGAGGCGTTCTCAAGGCAGACGCCAAACCCATACCCTGCCATCTGAACGGTAGAGGGTGATCCTTGATTCGTCGCTTCAGAGAACGATCTTTGCACCACGTTAGCCGAGCAGCACTATTGAACTTGGTGATCAAAGGCTTGTAGGCGGCAGCAGATTCATGATAACCGAGCAGATGTGCTTCCTTACAGATAGTATTCATTGAAAGAACACTCCCGGATGCCCGTTAAAATTCCCCGCGGATGTGGCCCATTGATTTGGTGCGGTTCTTCCGAATTTCTCTGGCCAGCACCCGTTAGTCTCTAACTCCCAGTTTTTTGGGTCTGCCGGGTCGGGGCACATTCGAATAGTCACCTCTCGTCTTCCACTAGCCAATCACGTAAGCCACTGTCGATTCTGGGTACTTCAACTTGCTGTTTATGTCACGTATGGATCGGCCATTTCTGTGATACCGGCGATTGCACCTTTCTCGAAATCAGAGAGCTCCGAACTGCGTGACATCTTGCATGCGACTGGATTCGTTGTTGTTACCCACACGATATTCAACGGCGGCGGCCGTGACGTGTATCAGGACGGCAGATATCGTCGATTTCAGGGGTTTCTAATTACTTGTTGGTAGATAGTGTATATATAATCACTGGGATGTAAGGTCAGGTGATGCGTAACATCACAGCCTCTCCTTGACAAATGTCAACCCCGCCTTCTCGTGGTGCATCCTGTTCCCACTAAAGGGGCTCTGACGACCGCCAATAGCGGTATAACTATACCATCGGGATCAGAGGAAATGCTATCCCACACTCACCAACCCGCTTGGCCAGCGTGGTGAGTTATGGCCAAACACCTCCAAAATGACTCTACAACTTAAATCTTGGCCCTCAGTCTCCGGCAGCTGGAATGTACCTGGCCAAGGCAGCGGCCAGTGCGACATGAAGGCAGAGGGTGCTAAGAATCCCCGGAGGACCGGACTAGGCTGCCATTTGATGCTGACCTTGGCTACCTATAACGGACGCTCCCTATCTTCTGAATAAAGGCTTCTTGAATTGGAAGAGGAACTACAAAGGATCAAGTGGGACATTGTCGGGCTAAGTGAGGTAAGGAGAAAAGGAGAAGATCTCATTGAACTGAAAAGTGGACATCTCTTCTATTATCGTGGGACAGATACTGGCAGAACTAGTGGTGTTGGATTTATAATAAACAAGAAACTGAAGGATGAAGTGGTAGAAGTTGAAAGTTCCTCTGACAGAGCTGCACGACTCGTTATCCAACTATCGAGAAGATACCAGGCTCAGATTATTCAAACTTATGCACCCACCACAAGTCATCCTGAAGAAGAAATTGAAGAATTTTATGAGGAAATTCGTCATCTAAATAATAAAGGTAAGCAGCACTTGAAGATAATTATGGGAGATTTCAATGCAAAAATAGGGCAACGGCAACAGAATGAAACTTCAGTAGGTAAATTCGGTCACGGCAACAGAAACCAGCGTGGAAATACTCTCGTTGAGTTTGCAGAGGCAGAAGGATTTTTCATCTTGAACTCCTTTTTCAAGAAAAAGCCACACAGGAAATGGACATGGAGACATCTAATTGGGACGACAAGTGAAATTGATTTTATTATGTGTAACAAAAAATTCGTCATCGAAGACTGCAGTGTGCTGAACAAGTTCAACACAGGTAGTGACCATAGATTGGTGAGATGTAAGATGCACCTCAACACTAAACTGGAACGTGGCAAGCTCATAAGACAAACAAAATGTATTGACATAACCAACCTTAAAAAACACCATAATACTTTCAAGTTGGAACTGAAGAACAGATTCTCTGCTTTAGAAGGCCTAACATCGGAAGAAGTGGATATTTCGGAAGTTAACAGAAAAGTAACCAAAGCTCTAATGGAAACAGCAACAAAATTAGCTGGGTCTAAGAACAAGTTGCACGTGAACAAATTATCAGGAAAAACCAAAATGTTGATGCAAAAAAGAAGAGAGATGAGGACAACTAAAGAAGATGTGACTTCCAAAGTGGAATATATAGAGCTATGCAAGACAACACGAAAAAGTATCACTGAAGACGTAAGGAAATTCAACTGTGAGCTAGTGAGTAAAGCAATTGAAAACAACCAAAGCCTTAAGATAGCAAAAGGGACATCTCAGTTAGGGAAGAAAACAGATTATGGCTCTGAGAAAAGAAGATGGTTCTATAACAAGAAATAGAGGCGAAATTTTGACAAGAGTGAAAGATTTCTACTCCAAATTATATGAAAGGGATGATACATGTACTCCAGACATCATGAAAGGTACCAGAGTTCTTCCAGTCCTCCCAGCAGAAGTTGCTCATGCAATCAAGAACATGAAGCGGGGAAAGCTCCAGGAGAAGATGGAATTACTATAGACATCATACAAGAAGCAAGTGGAGAAATTAAAACAGTACTCGCCCAAATTTTCACTCGATGCCTTAATGAAAGGAAGATTCCTGAAGATTGGAACAACGCTACAATGATCCTGCTACATAAAAAAGGTGACATTGAGGATCTCAGGAACTACAGACCTATCAGCCTCCTATCAGTGGTTTATAAAATCTTCACTAAAGTTCTTTCACACCGCTTGAAGGTAACACTGGACATGGCTCAACCGAGAGAACAAGCTGGATTCAGGAGTGGCTACAGCACAATAGATCATATCCACGTACTGAGAGAACTAATTGAAAGAGCGAGGGAATATGAACTTCCATTGTGCATGGCTTTTATCGATTATGAAAAGGCCTTTGATTCGGTAAAACCATCAGCAGTTACCACGGCTCTGAAATCCTGCGGTATTGAAGATGCATACATTAATACACTGCTGGACAATTGCTAAGGACGGACCATAAACGGCTATATAGCGCATAAAAAAGTGAGTGTGGTTGGATGCCAAGTGAAATAAAATAATGTCAGAATGCCAGGACATTACAAGAAAGACAATTTATTGTGCTCTGAAATCCAGAAGGCTTTGGAACGTGTTCAAGAGACAAACAGGCCATTTTGTGCAGAATACGTAAACGTGAAAAAAAATGCAATTACCGTCCGCAGGCGTTCCGGCGTAAGATGTCAATACGGGATATGGCCACCATGGAGGGCGATGCAAGATTCCACACGTCGTGTCATGCTTTGCACAACATTATCAAGCAGCTGTTGGGGTAATTTATCCCATTCCTCTGTCAGTGCACGGATGAGGGTGTCCTTGTTTATTGGAGGGCATTGGCGACCAGCAAGACTCCTCCCAAAGCATCCCACACATTTTCAATAGGATTCAGATCTGGAGAACGTGCTGGCCATACGAGGCGTTGAATATCCTCGCTCTCAAGACACTCCTGGACAGCGACTGTTCGATGACATGTTGCGTTGTCGTCCATGAAAATGAATCTATCACCGACAGCACCATGGAACATGCGAACATGAGGTAGCAGAACATCATTAATGTATCGTTGGCCAGTCATAGTCCCAGTTGGAAGTACATAGAGGGACGTACGGCCATTGATCATGATGCCAGCCCATACCATGACACTACATGTCGGATATGGGTCCCTTTCCTGTATGTTTGCTGGACAATATGCAGTACCACTATCATGCCAGATCAGTTGTCGTCGACAATCAGACGATAGACTGTATCTACTCTCATCTGAGAAGAGGACAGCAGACCAGTCGTTATCAGTCCAATTGCGACGTTGATGGCACCATTGCAAACGGGCGGTACGGTGACGTCTGGAAAATGGGATGCACACAACAGAACGGCAGGCGTATAGTCCTCCTTCATGCAAACGCCTGACGGTAGTTTTTCGGGAGATCTGCTTGCCAGTAGCAGCCATAAACTGATTTGCTACCTCACTAGCTGTGCTGCGCCGGTGTCTTTTTGTTGATAGCACTATGTACCGATCTTCTGCAGATGTCGTACTGCGAACACGACCTCCCCCGTGACGTTTGCTACACTCTCCATTTGTTGGAAATGATTTCCAAAGCCCTGAAACAACACGGTGGCTGACGTCGAACTCCCTGGCAACATCTGTTATTTTTCGCCCTTCTTCAATCTTGCCAATAATACGGCCACGCGTAAAATCATCTAGGTGATGTCGGGAAGACATACTGAAAATCGCAAGTTCGTCAATTGATTCTTTCCCTTTCAACTTTGCGTTTGAACAACAACGGTCAATACGCGTCAAATCCTTTATATCTCTTATCAGCGCTATGACGTCACGAACAAGTTCGGCAATCCAAAATTTGCATACGCACAACACGTCTTACTGTATCCCGCACTTATGTTAATTTCCACATTTTCCTGCCTTCTATTTTATGGTTGCTATCGTTGCTATTGTCATCCGTCCTTAGCAATTGTCCGGCAGTGTATTATTAATAACATCTATGAAAATGCAAGTGCAAAGATTCGGCTGTTTGAAAATACAACACACATAAAAATTGGAAATTGAGTGAGACAAGGTGACACCATATCTCCGAAGCTCTTTAATGCCACATTGGAAAATGTCTTTCAATCACTGAACTGGGAAAACAAAGGGATAAAGATTAATGGAGATTATCTAACCCACCTTCGTTTTGCTGATGACGTAGTCATTTTTGCAACTACCCCATCAGAGCTGCAGAGTATGATCCAGGAACTTGCTGACAAGAGTAAAGAAGTGGAATTAAAAATGAACTTTCAGAAGACAAAAGTGATGTTCAATGCTTTTACAAGAAATGAAGATTTATCGATTGATGGAGAAAAACTGGAGATAACAGATACATATGTTTATCTTGGACAACAGATATCAAGTGAGGGTCACATTGATGAAGAAATTAATCGGCGTACAAAACTTGCCTGGAGAGCTTTTGGAAGAAACAGCATAATTTTCAAGAGCAATATGCCATTATGTCTTAAAAGAAAAGTGTTTGATCAATGCATCCTTCCAGTGCTTACGTATGGTACAGAGACGTGGACCTTAACTAAAAGAGACATACAAAGGCTGCAGACAACTCAAAGAAGCATGGAGAGGTGCATGCTTGGTATAACCAGGAGAGATAAGAAGAGGAACTCGTGGATCCGAAAAATGACGAGAGTGGAAGACATCATGATCAGAGTTAAATCCCTGAAATGGCAATGGGCTGGACATACTGCCAGAAGGACAGACCATAGATGGACAGCCGAAATTTTAGATTGGATTCCAAGGGACAGGAAAAGACCCAGAAAAAGACCACATGGGAGATGGGTGGATGAAATTCGTAAATATGCGGGAGTGACATGGAGGAGACTGGCACAAGACAGACCGTTGTGGAGGAAACTTGGGGAGACCTTCGTCCAGCAGTGGATTGATAATGGTTGACAATGATGATGATGATGATATAATCACTGAGAATACATGAAGGCAGTTTTCTGTAATTCAGATGAAAAAGCAGTTATATCAAAAGTATTTATTTTGGGGTTCAGTGAAATCAGCTTTACAACACAAATGATTCTTTACTTGTGCACCTAATGTAAGAAAAACTGATAGAGCACAATAAAATACAGAACATATACTGTCCCAGCAAAACCATGTTTTGGGAAATTGGTAACCACCAGCTGGCAATGATGGGTCATTGCTGGCTAAAATCTGCTGCTCACGCGACAGTAGCGATTCATTGGTGGCTGCCCCCTCAGTCGACAGCCGTTGATGGCTCTGCAGCATTGCTGTAAATACCTGGTCTCCAAGCAAGAGCCACGAGTGGCCCGAAGCTAGCAACCAAAGCAAGCCAGCACTATGGGAAAGCAGCGGGACTGCGCATGCGAAGAAAGAACACGTGCACACTCCCTCGTGACGACGCCATCGTGCCATTTTAGTGGAAGTTAGAGAAAAATGCCATATGTAGAGAGACAAATTATTTTCTTAATAAAATGACGTATCAACAGAGATTATCATCGGAAGAAAGTTAAATAAATTACTTTAATAAACTGTAAGAAATTGTCAAATACTCTCATGTAGTTAGAGAAATTCATTTTGTAACAAAATTCCTGCACTTACACACGAAGAATCAAGAAAATAAACACTGCACCCAGTTCACTTCCATGAATAACAACATAAAATTTCTGAAAACTTAAAAACTCCCGGAAAGGCAATAGATATCATTATGTTGAAAAAAACAAGAATTATACGCTTACAAAATGGGTACTTTTAATATACATATATTGATCAGGTATTTGAAAAAAATCAATAAAAGAGACCGCTGTGTGAATATAATGCGCTTATTCATATGTTAATTCATGAGATTCGAGGAATTCGCTGCTAAAAGTTACCAGAAGTAAAATATATTTCCTATTCAGAGCAAACGTAATTTCGGACAGTGGAAACAAGAAAGATGACACCGAATTTTCGGGTGTAATAAGCACGTCTTCTGAATCCGTTCTGACGCAAATTAAATTCATCAAAGCTATTCAAATTCAATGGAACCGGTAGGGAAAACAATAGTATCTGACAGAAGAAAGATGTTTTTGAATCGTGTTTTTAATTTCTCAGATATTGCTGTAAAGGGAATCGTGGGCTTACGCCCTATGGTTGCAGACTTGTGCGTTAAGAAAAACATGAATTTATATGAGAAACATTTCACACCGGAAACGCTCTACAAAATAGAAAGATTTTTTTTCAAATCGGAATCTTAGAAACATAATATCGACAAAAATAAGGTGTGACTTTACGTCCACTGGTGGGTAAACCATGCATTATTTTAGGAAGAAAGGATTATAAAAGTTTTTCCCATACGAGCGGAATCGGTCCAAGAAGAAAGAATTTTGTCGAGTTTTCAGGATCCCAGATTTTGCTACAAATACATCAGAAGCAGAAATTAACATGTATGACCTCTGGTGGCCAAACCATTGTTTCCCAAACATTAGAAATTATGTGAAAAATATTTTCTATCAGGTCTTGTATGCGATACAGGAAAAAATTTTGTAATCGGAGTTTTAGAAGCAGAAATTACGCCGAAAACGCACTTTACTTTTGTGCCCCCTAGCGTAAAGTCTATGAATTACTTAAGAATTTTGAATTTATAGGAAGAAACTTCGCATCGGAAACACTACCCAACAAAGAAGGAATTTTTCAAATCGGTCTCCTAGAAGTAGAGATATTGACTAAAATAAGGTATACATCTACGCCCCCTGGCGTAGAAACCATGCATTATTTTAAGATGGAAAGTTTATAAAAGGTTTGTTGACATGAGTATCATCGGTCTACAAAGACGTTTTTTGCAATCGGAAATTTAAAAGCTCATATTTTGCTGAAAATACATTAGAAGCGGAAATTAAGGTCTACGCCCCCTGGCAGCCAAACTATTTTTTTACAAAAATTAGAAAGTACGTGCATATGGATTTCCCATCAGAAGCTGTATCCGGTGCAGAAAGAATTTTTTAAATCGGAGATTTAGAAGCAGGGATACAGGGGAAAACCCAATTTACCACTACGCCCCCTAGCGGAAAGTCTATGAATCACTTGAAATTTTTGAAATTATATGAAAAACGTGTCACACTGAAAATACTATCTAACAAAGGGGGAATTTTTCAAATCGGACACCTAGAAGAAGAGATATTGGCAAAAATAAAATATACGTCTACGCCCCTGGCGGAGAAACTGTGAAATATTTTACGACGAAAATATTCCAAAAATGTTTACCATGAGTGGCATCGGTCCACGAAAGAATTTTTTCAATCGATATTTTAGAAGCTCAGATTTTATGGCAAATAAATCAGAAGCAAAAATTAAAACTTACACCCCATGGTGGCTAAAGTATTTTTTACCAAAAATTTTAAATTATATGCAAAAGAGTTTCCATCACGGGGTGCATCCGCTGAAGAAAAAGTTTTCACATCGGAGTTTTAGAAGAAGAGTTATCGGGAAAAATGCAATTTACTTTTACGCCCCCTAGCGGAAAATCTATGCGTAATTTGTAAAAGTAACTATATCTAAAATACTTTTCGACATAAATGGAATCGAAAGATAAAAAAAAATGAATCGGATGTTTAAAAGCAAATATGTGGAATAAAACGTATTTTTGAATTCGACATCATCTGCATTTACGCCCTCTAGCGGCGAAATTTTATATCGTAAAATAAAACAAAATAAAGGATCATCATTCGCATATTTCAAGTTTCCAAATGCGAAAAAAATTTCAAATCGAACTGATAGTTGCAGAGATAGCGTGACTACAGACAGACGGACGGATGGACTGACGAACTGACGGACAAACCGGTAACATAAGCACGATCTTTTTTTACAAAAGACGTGCTAAAAATATAGTGTTGAAAACGTAACAGAAGGTGAAATGAACGTGTAAATACATTAAATAAGCAATCGCCTTTCAAGACCGCAAAGGCAGAATTGTGATTTTGGCGAACTGCGATTATATTTTTTTTATTTTCTTTTTATGACTACTTTATACTAGGGAATTGGCGGAAAAGATTCGGCAAGCCATTACATACGGCATGTGATTGCCGACTGCCACTGCCTGAACATTGGTGGACCACATTAGGCTAGCGATCATTTATGGCACGTGCCTGCAAGGCTTCTTAAGGGCAGCTTGTGGCGTTGACTGCAAGTGATGGATAACTGGTGGCCCGGTTCTGGCATATGACAACTGATAGGGGGGCCAACTGTTACTTGCTGCTGGCCCGTCTGGTTGCCGCCGGGTCATTTCTTGACGATTGGGCAGCGGCAACATTGTGCTGGGCTACAGCTGGCACTGCTGGCTGTCAGTGCTGGCCGAGCAAGACTGTTTTGCTATGATAATATCCCGAAAAACATGAGAAATAAGACTCCATTTGCATTTCCAGTCATTTGACATGCAAACTGTGTCGTTATTCCTGCATGCATAGAATCATAGTAATTCGCATGTAGACTACGTTCATTCATATATGTCAAGATCTTAAAGTAGAGGATTTTGACTTCATACTGTACAACGATCATCTTAAACGTGCTGCCTCAATGTCGGAACTCGTTAAAAAGTTAAGAATGAAACCACACGATAGTTGCAGTTTCACTTTCGCAAATACATTGATTTGCAAAATATCAACCGTAACTATATAGAATTGTTGACTCCACATATTTTTCCTTATTATTTCGTAGGTATCATAGTGCCGAGTGCGCGCATATTATTTCTAATTACCTCTGTCTTACTATGAAGAACTACACAAACGCTATCACACCATTTAGAACAGGAAATGTTTAACAAGTTTTTATATTATTCACAATATTGTATTTAATACATATTAGTCTCCATATTATTCGAGATCATTCCACAAATGGAATATATACACTCATGTTCGCAAATATCAGAACACCTTTAATAGAGTAGAGCTGCGTTTCTGATTTTACAGGACAAGCCAATCAGGCGAAATAGCAAAAATGTTTAGCATTTCGGCGTCATAGGTACAAGGGTACCGCGTCTTGTTAAATCCTCAGGGACACACGAGTTGGCCATCTGCTCCTGTAGTCTAGAGTATGAAATGTTCGCTTTTCGTAACGCTGCCCGATGGTGCTGGAACCTCCAGAATTTAACCTGCATATATTTAGCTCTGCATTTGCAAGCGGTCGGACTGTACCAGCCGAAATAGTTTACGTCGACACCGTTCATCAATGGGAAATAGTTTACGTCGACACCGTTCATCAATGGGAAATAGTTTACGTCGACACCGTTCATCAACGGGAAATAGTTTACGTCGACACCGGTCATCAATGGAATATTTTCGGCCGTTATCTGCTCCCATGGAGCTGGTACTTCGGTCGTCGGTAAACACGCAGTACAGCCTAGATACGGTTGCCTTTAAGAACACAAGGGTTCTTACTCTTGAGCAGTAGAATTTCCCGTTAGCCTTACGCCGACAATGCGTCAACGGTCAAAGTCGTTCAGATCTCGTTTACTCGTGTTAATCCATTGCAATGCACTGCTGGGAAGCCCAGTTGTCCGCCTATATATCGACAGCGTTCATTTTGGATTTGTTCCATTGGCGTGAGGGAGGCCGATGCTAACGCCTATCACCTCTATATTATATGTTTTGTCTAACTGAGTGTATAATAGCTTGGAAAACCGTAATAACGATTTACTACCATTTTAAAACCTTGATAGTTCTTCCTTTGCGACTGAAGCTTTTATTACCAATATTAGTTTTTGTAGGCTTTCCTTATTCCCGAAAAATTAAACGAATGCCTCAAATAGATGAAAACCCACAGGAAATGTTTGAGGATATCAGATTTATTCAAATACAGAACTTTCTGCCTGTACATGTGATGCTTGAACGAAAGATGAAAACACGAATGGAAATATAATATTGCGTACTTTTATAAAGATGTAAGCGTATGATCGAAACTAGTAGTTCGGTTGATTACCATGGTTGAGTCTTGGAGCGCCACTTGTTAAATATTTCTGGATATCGTCCTACTGGATCCGAATGGAGTGTCCTCATTCTATCTAAATGTACAGCAAATTAGATTGGTATGTTTTGTGTCGGTACATCATGAAAATACATGTTCTGAAAAACCTTCCAATGAGTTTATATCATTTTTAATTATTATTATTGAAGAAGCATGCAGTTTCTTTAATAAAGAAAAAAGAAATTTTCAATATTTGCAAATATTATGACGTAGCTCGTTTTATTTCACTAGATTTTGGTGAAAAACTGCTTCTCATAGGAAACGGCGCTCGAATTTCGTGATTGAACTTAGCGATCGTTGCCAAGATGCTTACTACCATAACTCACACTCGTTTGAACGTGCAAAAGCACGCTTTGCCGTAAATAAAGCATTTTTGGATACCGCAAACTAAATTATGTTGTCAAATTTAAGATACAACTACTTTGGAATAATTTAATGGTAGCTAATTATGTTATTTTGAAAGAATAACAATAACTTTTATAGTGCTTTGTTAGTACCAAAAGTTACGGTAAAACTTTGAAAAACTTTACATTTGATGTTTCTGCAAATAAAGAAATGTGTTTCGTGCGTGGCTTATAAAAAATAATTTTTCGTTTAGTAGTCATTATTGCTACGCAAAATAAAGCGCAGAACACCAGTTTTTCACATTAAATTTAAAAAAGTACGAAAACAGGTAAACAGAACTCAAAACCGTATAATCACAGACGTCGTTTACATAAGATCAATAGTAGAAGCACCTAGGCGTTAATTATGAGGTTCTCCAGCCGGAACCCTATAAAATTTTCAATGTATGTGTGTTGTTGTAAGCGTTCAATGATCTTTGTGCGGTTTTATCAACGGAACATTTTCATTACGCGCACATAACAATAAATAAAATAAAACTCGATTGCACATTCGCCCCACTGCAACATTTTGATGAATAGCGCAAACCCTGCGCTATTCATCAAAATGTTTTCTGAATGTCCCTCATGACTGCTCTAGTAACAGAGGCTCCATAGACGTGATTTTCGGTGCAGTGCTCATCCGAAATTCACGTTCATGTACATGTTAAAAACCACTTATATTTAAATGCGTTTTCTGAATTGAAAGTTTTTCGAAATACATACTGACAAACAATTCAAAGAATGGAAGAGTTAAATGTTAAATGAGATAAGCTCTGCATTTCTATTTCTGCTTAAATGGCCAGAAAAAAATAAATTGTTATTTTCCGGTTTTTCTCTGTCCTTTGATGATTTCTCTTTGTAAGATTGCACGCCCTGTAGGTTGTGTGGTTGAGGGGTGTCCTATGGGTAACCTCACAAGTAACATTACTTACCATACTAAAACCGAAGATTGTTTCATTCTGAGGTATTATGCTAGATCGACACTCTTACTGTTATCTTGCTTTATATACAGGATAAAAACATGCATCTAAAGAAAAGGCCCTGGTTTGTTATCAAGCTGTGGTGGCGACTTCCCTCAGTAATTTCCGCTTTCTAGAATAAACTGAGGGAAATATTCCTTTTCTGGAAATTACTTTCGAATTTTATTTCAACAAAGGGCAAGTATCGGTACTGTTGAAATAAGTTTCAGTTTTGTGGTTTCTTACATTATCGAAGTGGTTTGCAGATTTCCTCGGATAAGTTCTCGAGAAACCCGAAACCACATGTTTAGATTTGAGGACAATGTTTTATTTTTTTTATTCACCTCTCCAAACTACTTCTTGCTCTGCTTTAATCATATCTACCAGTGTGTGGTTTCTCCTAAATCTTGTGGGACGTGCTTTGATATAATATTAATACAATGAGTTAAACTCTTTTGGATGTTATCGATATACAAGTCTCCTCTCAGTTGATGATTATTTGAATCTTAATTTTCTAATTCATACTTTTCTTTAGAACGGCTATGGAAAATCTTTAAGAAAACGTTGTTTATAAAAGAACGTTTTCCAATCGTAGACATGATACCTGAACCAAGAGTTAACTTTATAAGTTTCACTATAAAAGAAATTGTAAAACTGTTAACACAAAAGTCGTTATACTTCCCAAAAGTAATGCGTAGAATCAGGAACTTATATAATAAATGAGACATGACAGAAAATGTAAAAATAAAAAGTTCGGCATTAAGAACAGCCTGCTAATGAAACGTACATCATAATAGACCACACTTCAATATGAAATGCAATGGTTATTTATAAAAAACATACCGCAAGCTAAAAATATATTTCAATAAATTACATTGATTGACATGAGCATTGGTGCTAATATTTCGTGGATACACACGTAAGTATTCATGCGGTTGATTACAAGTTTGAAATTATACAGAAAAAACAATTTTTGTTGATTTCTTTTTTAAATGATGAGATTAAATTTTTAATTTACTGAAAATCTAGCAAGGCGAAAAATTAAAGGGGTACAACGGTATCATTGCGATTGAAAAAATACAGCAATTTTTGGTCCAACTTTGGGCCAAAGGTCCGACATCCTTTTTCATATTTTAAATGTGTTTTGAATATTTCACGAAATACGGTGCAACAGTTCTTGAAATTTTCTATTACTAAGACACTGGGGACTGTTTTCGACAAATAGAGGTGCAGTTTGATGACGGTAACGAAGAGGGAAATGAAATTATATAGGTAGTAAATTTGTATTCCTGTCACTTTTTCAATAACTTATCGGTTTAAGGAGGAACACAAAATCATAGAACCGATATACGCATTAGTCTTTAAATTTTCTATTGGATAAATATATTTATATTCCTCTTTCCTTTCCAATTACCGGTAGAAATAATTGTGTCTCAGTTTTCAATACAGTAAGCTACTTTAACAAAAA
This sequence comes from Macrothele yani, assembly GCA_039090855.1. NCBI lineage: Eukaryota > Metazoa > Arthropoda > Arachnida > Araneae > Macrothelidae > Macrothele > Macrothele yani. The sequence goes on along the minus strand of CM077033.1, from coordinate 69,608,803 downwards.
TATTACATGTTACTTCCACATTATCATTACACTGGATTTGTTTCCAAATGCTTGATCATGTCATGGAAACTATCGCTTGGTTTAAACAAACAATGCATTAAACTTTACGTTGCTCTTCTGGCATACACAATTATCTAATGAGCAGAAACGGTGCTTGTTTCATTTTGATTACTTGTCGACAATCACTAATTTTACTGTACGTAGCATCAATGAAACAAACTTTTGATTAAATAGACCGTATTTAATTTTTCAACTCGATTTATGGATACCAAGAGTGAGAGCTATTCCTCTGAACACTCGGCCGTTAAAATGGCAAACGTATTACCTTCAGCACTTCCCGAGTGTGATGATCTAGATAATGAACCATTGAAAAATTTTGTTAAATAGGGCTGGAGTAGAATTAATTTCTTTTTGAAGATATTTGTTAAATTTTCTTTCATACACAAAAGCCAATGAACAGTGTAACCGAAATGCACCGTGTAATAAACGCCCTGAATTGCGAAAGTGCTAAGATGATTCGGCTGAATTATTTATGTACGGCGATAAATTGAATAACATAATTTTAACAAAAATAACAATCAATAATTGCAAAAAATATTTCACAATTATTATTAGCGGATTTTCTTCCTTATTTTGAACAATACATTAAAAAACCATTTAAAATGCAATTTCACATTGTATTATAGCATTAGCTTGGTAGATTAAATCACAAAACTGTTGTAGCCTAGTCTTTGTTGCAAAATCAAACCTATTATACCTCTAAAGTTCGTAAGGCAGAAGAGAGTAAAAATATGATCTTGAAATTTATGACTGTGATTTTTCCGATCGGAGCGTTTAAACCAGTGCTGTAAAATTAAGGTCAATATCAACAAAGGAGCCATGAAGTCCAAATACGCAGATTTACAATAGTAATTTTCATATAATCCGATCAGCAAATCGAAGATAGGAGGTTTAACGTCGGTTTTTAATAATGTTGCTTCTCGTAACTGAAAAAAAAACAGTGTCCTGCTTATTTGTAGAGATGTCATACATACGGGCGTTACACCAACTTTTGAAACAATGATCCAAAAGTACATGTGAAACGGGAAGAAGTTTTTTTCACTGTTTTCACATAATAATCATTACTTCCATTATCACTCATTGTACAGGAACATTTTCACGGAGAACAAACCTAGGCACACCCACCACTACGTATCTGTACGAGAGGGATCGTATCTAATGAGGTTAGACAAGTTGCAGATTCTTGAATTTTGAATATATCATCATCATCATCATCATTGTCAACCATTATCAATCCACTGCTGGACGAAGGTCTCCCCAAGGTTCCTCCACAACGGTCTGTCTTGTGCCAGTCTCCTCCATGTCACCCCTGCATACTTTCGAATTTCATCCACCCATCTCCCATGTGGTCTTTTTCTGGGTCTTTTCCTGTCCCTTGGAATCCAATCTAAAATTTCGCCTGTCCATCGATGATCTGTCCTTCTGGCAGTATGTCCAGCCCATTGCCATTTCAGGGATTTAACTCTGATCATGATGTCTTCCACTCTTGTCATTTTTCGGATCCACGAGTTCCTCTTCTTATCTCTCCTGGTTACACCAAGTATGCACCTCTCCATGCTGCTTTGAGTTGTCTGCAGCCTTTGTATGTCTCTTTTAGTTAAGGTCCACGTCTCTGCACCATACGTAAGCACTGGAAGAATGCATTGATCAAACACTTTTCGTTTAAGACATAATGGCATATTGCTCTTGAAAATTATGCTGTTTCTTCCAAAAGCTCTCCAGGCAAGTTTTGTACGCCGATTAATTTCTTCATCAATGTGACCCTCACTTGATATCTGCTGTCCAAGATAAACGTACGTGTCTGTTATCTCCTGCTTTTCTCCATCAATCGATAAATCTTCATTTCTTGTAAAAGCATTGAACATCACTTTTGTCTTCTGAAAGTTCATTTTTAATCCCACTTCTTTACTCTTGTCAGCAAGTTCCTGGATCATACTCTGCAGCTCTGATGGGGTAGTTGCAAAAAGGACTACGTCATCAGCAAAACGAAGGTGGGTTAGATAATCTCCATTAATCTTTATCCCCTTGTTTTCCCAGCTCAGCGACTGAAAAACACCCTCCAATGTGGCATTAAAGAGCTTCGGAGATATGGTGTCACCTTGTCCCACTCCCTTTCCAATTTTTATGTGTGTTGTATTTTCAAACAGCCTAATCTTTGCACTTGCATTTTCATAGATGTTATTAATAATATTAATGTATGCATCTTCAATACCGCAGGTTTTCAGAGCCATTGTAACTGCTGATGGTTTCACCGAATCAAAGGTTTTTCATAATCGATAAAAGCCATGCACAATGGAAGTTCATATTCCCTCGCTCTTTCAATTAGTTCTCTCAGCACGTGGATATGATCTATTGTGCTGTAGCCACTCCTGAATCCAGCTTGTTCTCTCGGTTGAGCCATGTCCAGTGTTACCTTCAAGCGGTGTGAAAGAACTTTAGTGAAGATTTTATAAACTACTGATAGGAGGCTGATAGGTCTGTAGTTTCCGAGATCCTCAATGTCACCTTTCTTATGTAGCAGGATCATTGTAGCGGTGTTCCAATCCTCAGGAATCTTTCCTTCATTAAGGCATCGAGTGAAAATTTGGGCGAGTACTGTTTCGATTTCTCCACTTGCTTCTTGTATGATGTCTACAGTAATTCCATCTTCTCCTGGAGCTTTTCCTCGCTTCATGTTCTTGATTGCATGTGCAACCTCTGCTGGAAGGACTGGAGAAACTCTGGTACTGGTATCTTTCATGATGTCTGGAGTGCATATATCATCCCTTTCATATAATTTGGAATAGAAAACTTTCACTCTTGTCAAAATTTCGCCTCTATTTCTTGTTACAGAACCATCTTCTTTTCTCAGTTCCATAATCTGTTTTCTTCACTTACTGAGATGTCCCTTTGCTATCTTTAGGCTTTGGTTGTTTTCAATTGCTTTTCTCACTAGTGCACAGTTGAATTTCCTTACGTCTTCAGTGATACTTTTTCTTACTGTCTTGCATAGCTCTATATATTCCACTTTGGAAGTCACATCTTCTTTAGTTGTCCTCATCTCTCTTCTTTTTTGCATCAACGTTTTGGTTTTTCCTGATAATTTGTTCACATGCAACTTGTTCTTAGACCCAGCTAATTTTGTTGCTGTTTCCATAAGAGCTTTGGTTACTTTTCTGTTAACTTCAGAGATGTCCACTTCTTCCGATGTTAGGCCTTCTAAAGCAGAGAACCTGTTCTTCAGTTCTAACTTGAAGGTATTATGGTGTTTTTTAAGGTTGGTTATGTCAATACATTTTGTTTGTCTTATGAGCTTGCCACGTTCGAGTTTAGTGTTGAGGTGCATCTTACATCTCACCAATCTATGGTCACTACCTGTGTTGAACTTGTTTAGCACACTGCAGTCTTCTATGACGAATTTTTTGTTACACATAATAAAATCAATTACACTTGTCGTCCCATTTGGATGTCTCCATGTCCATTTCCTGTGTGGCTTTTTCTTGAAGAAGGAGTTCAAGATGAAAAACCCTTCTGCCTCTGCAAACTCAACGAGAGTATTTCCACGCTGGTTTCTGTTGCCATGACCGAATTTACCTACTGAAGTTTCATTCTGTTGCCGTTGCCCTATTTTTGCATTGAAATCTTCCATAATTATTTTCAAGTGCTGCTTACCTTTATTATTTAGGTGACAAATTTCCTCATAAAATTCTTCAATTTCTTCTTCAGGATGACTTGTGGCGGGTGCATAAGTTTGAATAATCTGAGCCTGGTATCTTTTCGAGAGTTGGATAACAAGTCGTGCAGCTCTGTCAGAGGAACTTTCGACTTCTACAACTTTATCCTTCAGTTTCTTGTTTATTATTAATCCAACACCAGTAGTTCTGCCAGTATCTGTCCCACGATAGTAGAAGAGATGTCCACTTTTCAGTTCGATGAGATCTTCTCCTTTTCTCCTTACCTCACTTAGCCCCAAGATGTCCCACTTGATCCTTTGTAGTTCCTCTTCCAATTCAAGAAGCCTTGAATCAGAAGATAGGGAGCGTCCATTGTAAGTAGCCAAGGTCAGCATCAGATGGCAGCCTAGTCCGGTCCTCCAGGGATTCTTAGCACCCTCTGCCTTCATGTCGCACTGGCCGCTGCCTTGGCCAGGTACATTCCAGCTGCCGGAGACTGAGGGCCAAGATTTAAGTTGTGGAATCATTTTGGAGGGGTTTGGCCATAACTCACCACGCTGGCCAAGCGGGTTGGTGAGTGTGGGATAGAATTTCCTCTAATCCCGATGGTATAATTATACCGCTATGGGCGGTCGTCAGAGCCCCTTTAGTGGGAACAGGATGCACCACGAGAAGGCGGGGTTGACATTTGTATATATATCATTTTTAAATCTTTCCACGGGAAAGAGTTTCCCCAAGTTTTGTCGTTTCAGTTTCCAGAAAGTGACATACTTATCCCTTATATGGAAGGGCAAAATTTATTAATTTGCTTTCGATAACATCAAGATTGTAAACGAGATCTTTCATATATATCTGATACTCAAGAAAAAAGTAAAAAGTTTAATTTAAATTTCACTATTACAGTTTCAGCGTGCATACACACTTCCGAGTTCATCTGTGTGCACGCTGCTCTATTGATGTCTTCGGAGACAAGTGATTTCTATTAGCTTCGATATCAGATTCAATTCCGTTTCTTCCGCTTTGCAATATTTCCTTTTCAAACTTAGCATCCATTATATATCTTCGGAAAGTAATAAATAAGATTTTAATTTCAGTTTGAAGAAAAATTCTGTTTTTAAAAAGATTCTCTTCGACGTGAATTACTTCACCTAATGCTTTTAACTGACATAACATTTCCTACACCGCTTCATTTAGTAAGGGTTGGCATTCAGAAGAATTTCCTAATGCTTAATTCCATTATATCGAAAATAATTAAATTGACATTCAAACCTATGCCTTATTGTTTTCAAAATTGTTTTACAGAATAATTTCAAAGGAATGTACACACTGTCAAGTAGATAATACACTATAAAAGAGTATGCAATGTAATTTTGAATTAAAGAAGAATTACTCAAGTTTCGTTCTAAAACGAAAAGAAAGCTTAGCTGTTACCTCCGAAGCAAGCATTTTAACTTTAGAGTACGGTTTATCCACCTATGTTAAAGTACCACGTATTGAATAACCTTTTAATAGCAGTGTACATCACAATAATTTCAGAGAAGTAGTTCTGAACTTTAAGGTACAAATTGGGTGTCTTTGGGATACTGCTCTTGGCAGCGCAATGTTCTTTGGAATGGATAAGTGGTCACAATTCCACTTCCGTTGAAGAAAACCCTGCTCTTGGACTAGAGGCTACAACAGCCGACATCACGGTTTTCTTTGGAAGTTTTTTCCCTACATATTTCAAAATACAGGCCCTTTTCTGTTTAATTGAAACAGCACCGGGTTAGCATTTGTAAATTTAATGATAAAGTGTCATTATCATTAAATCTACAAATGACAGTCACATTTGCAGATGTAACGATAAAGTCTGAATGAATTTGTTGTCGCTATGAATAATTTCAAAAGGAGCTGTAACATGAGCTGAAAGCTTCAAGATAAAGTAAACGAAATTATTTTTAATTTATCAATAAAATGAAAGCAAGATTTCCAGGTATGAACAGTCAACTCCGAATCTCCAGGGACACACCCAAAACGTTCAAAGAAACTCGAACTCTCCCCACGTAGAAATAACAGTTTACTTCTTTATTTACTCTTAAGGATATTATTGTAATTATTTTGACCAAACTAGCCTTTCCTCCGCAATAAACAGGCTCTCTAGCAATACTTTTGTTCCGATATCGTTCCTCTCTTGAATACCGAAGGTACAGCGCCAAATATTTATGTATATTTCCCAGGTACAAGACATTAACAAAAGCGAGGGAGTACTTTGGATATACCTATTTCAAGGAGACATCTATATCTTGACAAATGTAAATTCCAATCTCAAATAAACCAGCTGGAAGGAATTAACTCTGGGTTAGCAAAATACGTTGAAATCAACTCAAACGAAATGTTCTCTTTCTAAGAACTGTGCCAAGGAAGGATGGAACGACTAAGCCTACACATCGGTAAGCGTTGGTTATTTTAAGCGGTCTTTTGAGGGGGAAGATCAGGAAGGTTCCGTTATTAGCTTTGTTATTCAAAGTGCACATTAGATAAATATTATACATCAATCCTCTTTGATTGGTTACCTTCGAAAAGGACTACGAACATGATATAGGAGATAAAACAAATTTGAGTCATTTGTTTCTACCCAGTGGCATGATGTCCATATCAGGGGGGACTTTCCCTTTCCCCATTAAACCTCAAATCGTGGAAAATAGAATAACAAATTAGAAGCGAACGTTCCTATATGGGGAGCGCAGAATATTTTAGGTATTATTTCGTTGAGGTACATAGACCAATTAAAGTGTTAAGTACAAGAAATATTTGAAATGACAATCCGTTTATTGGTGTATAAATGACAAGGATGGTATGTCAGATAATATCTGAAAACTGGGAAATTTCGTCGTCCTGGAGCGGTGCCCTAATCCGCGTCGCCGAGATAGCGCAAGAGTATGCTAACCACTACACTACTCAGAACGACCAAGTCCTAAATTTCCAATTAATTTGAATGTAACCATCACAGGATTCACTAGTCGAAGCAACCGGCATTCATGCTTAGCTAGTCTGGATGTTAAGAATCCTATCCCGTGATTACCAGGAGGAACAGATAAATCATTAATGGAATATGGGATGATACCATACAATACACATTTTTGAAGTGGACAATCCGATTATTGGGGTATGTATGACAAGGAATGTAAGTCATATAATATCCGAAAACTTTATAAACGCATTGTCATCTTCAAAAATTTGCATTGTATGGTGTGACCCCGTATTGCATTCCAAAGTACACGAGTTTGATTTATTTGAAAACTAAGTTTTCAATTAGTTTCTGAAAACAATGTTTGAAAACACTTTTTCAGCAGTCTGATTAGATCCTTTGAAATGTTAAAGTCATATAAGCTGTTAACAGTTTCGCAAAGCAGAATTGTTAACAACCGTTAAATTGGATAGGAACATACCTTCGTATTAAACATTGTACGGGGTCATTGCGCATAATCATACAAACATTATCACCAAAGCGTTTTTTTGGGGTTTTTTTGTTGTTTTTTTTTATTGAAGGTTGAACGACCACCGTGAGCAACTCAATGGGCTATAAGCAGTCTCCCGTCCCTAATTTAGGGTCACTGGTTCCAGGGAAGGGAGAGAGCCAGAGCCGTAAGACAAACACAGCATCCATGCCTCACCGGGATTCGAACGCGGACCCCGTTCGAACGAATGATCAGAGGCCATCGCTTGGACCACTGCGCCACCGGGGCGGCAAAAAAGCGTTTTTCGGACATATTTTATAATACACAAAGTACATCAAGTGCTTGCCAAATAAATTGCACGGTAGAGAATTTTAGATTTTATCCCGATATTTTACAGTAAATTTGAAACTTATTTGGGACGTATTCGATGACATGCTGCCGCACCACGTTTTCATGGAAATAAATTTAGAATTAATTCTAATCTGAGTTTAGAAGCAACGGAACGTTGGTAACTCATACAATGTTTGCTGAAGAAGCAAAGATCATAATACAAGAAAAACTGTCCATTTTTCATATATTGTTACACCAGAAATAAAGCACCCAGAAGGAATCAACCAATCGAGATGAATATATGTATGTGCAATGTACATGTGTAGGAAAGGAAATTCTTGAATTTCCAGAGTCGTTACCTTTTTAATGGGATAAAATAGCTACACGAGTATAACATGTCCGTACCGTCGCTTTTGGCCCGAATACAAGCTGTTACACGGTATGGCATAGACTCATACAGTTCAAGATTACTATCCTAAGGCATAGCATGCCAGATGGCGTCCAAATTGCGGACCAGTTCACCGACATTCCGCGGCGGGCTTAGGAGACCTTCCATCATGTTCCAAACATTTTCAATCGATAAGAGGTCGGGAAAACCGGCTCGCTTTAGATGGGTGTCGACAGTGAGGAGGCAGGCTTATGAGAGCCGTACAGTGTGTGGCCGGGAATTATCATCTATAAAAGTTGATCGGTGAAGCTGCGACAGCAATGGATACAAAACTCGTAGCAGGAAGTTGTCAGCGTACCGTTGAGCCGTAAGGGTGGTACGGAGGACTATCAAGAGTGTGAAGCTATCGTGGTATATGGCTACCCAAACAATCTGTCTTGCTGTGCGAGTCGCGTGCCGTTCCACGGTAAAGACAAGATCCGTGCGCTAGCCGACTGCTCTTATGTGGTGGTCATCGGCTCCAATTGAAAGGTGTGACTCCTCACTGAAGACAACACGGCGCCACTGGATACTAATCCAACTTTATTGAACTAGACATCTTTGCAACCGGTACCAGCGATGCTTGCTTGTCAGTCGAAACCGTGGAAGTAGCCCCCTCGAATGTAGTCCCCTTGGAGCAAGTTGTCTGACACCGATCCGGATAGCTACTTCCGCATCTCTAGACGACGCAACATGGCCACAGATGTTCGATATACTTTATGTTGGCTGACTACAATTGGACGCTCGGCAGAGATGATCCTAAGCAGCTACACAAGTGACCGGAGAAGTGACGTCGAACTTAGAATTGGACATTTACCGGTACATGTGGCAAGAAATTATGGGAAATGATTGCGGATCTCTCACAAAACGTAGCCTGTTTTGAATTTTCATTTCCATATTCGTGTTTAGAATCTCGAAATACGCTCTTGAAAGAAAACGATTTACCAACAACAATTCTGTGTTCGCCCGAGTTAATCCTGATCAGTTTATATGGTATACTCATGCTGTACAGCCTTAATGATGGACGACCCATTAGCCTCAACTGATTTTGGATGGACAATCAATGCTGATGGCTCATCATTCTCGCCAGACCCTTGCATCAGTACTTGCAAAAGTTGTCATACAAAACGATGCAGGTGCCGCAGAAACAATTGTACATCCTTTTGCAAATGCAACATGTCTTATGACATTCAGAAACATGTATGAAATACTTAAAATGACCATTTAGCACTGTGTATTATTTGTGATTCTTTATGTATCGCAATTTAATAGTGATACTTCAATACATTATTATCTATTCCTATCTGGTATGTTTTTTAGTTTTTTTTTCTCCTTCAATATTCACAGCCAAGGGTCCCACAGAAGTAAAAATAGTCTTATCTTATAGAATATTGTTTGAGGAATAAAAAAAAACATGTTGTATTTCCTGTAGGTATACTGAGAAGAACAGAAAATTACGAAATGTAATACCAATTAGTGCGCCGATATGCCCAAAACAAAATGGCGTCTTGTAAAATTTGTACTAGTGTTGCCAGATGGCTACCCAAGATTGAATCCTTTCTCGCATCTCTTCTCGGTGGCCCTAAAAGGATCTGAAGAGAAAACTCGTCCACCTCAAAATTCCAACGGGTCTTATGACCAGGTAATGTATTATGCCCAGCCCATTGCCATTTCAGTGATTTTACTCTAACCATGATGTTTTCCACTCTTGACATTTTCCTCATCCACCCATTCCTCTATTTATCTTTCTTGGTTACACCAAACATGCATCACTCCACACTTCAACCAGTGGTTTGCAGTCTTATAAAAACAAATATAGTTCTTTATAAGTATAGATAAGAAGGTGACAGATATTCGGAAAGTACCAAAATGTATATGTTCTGAGAATTGTTTTTATTGAGATAATGTGTACCACTATTATCACATTTTGAAATGTACGTAATAAAATGTTTGTGAAATGTAACTTACATTTAATTCCTAACAAGTGAAAAATATTAGGAATTCGTCAGCATAAACAGACAAAACGGTTGGTTGGTTGGTTGGTGGATTTTATTGGCGCAAGGGCCAGGTTTGGCCAAAGAGCGCCAGACAAAGAACTATCAGCCACAGATTTTTAAAAACGTGGAAAATGATTAAGAGCAGACAGGCTTGGTAAAAGTTGAAAAAGAGTATGATGAAAGCTGTGAAGACAAGGTAGTTAATTAGGTTTATATAAAAATTTAGTAATTTACTATTAGAATTATATATATACACATATATATATACACATATATATATATTTTTTTTTAAACAACTACACAAAGGATGAGTCACTCTCCTCCCCCCACACTCCTCTGCAATGCTGGCAGAGGGCGGTGACGAACTGTCACTCTCCTCCCCCCATGTTCCTCTGCAATGTTGTTTGAGGCTGGGGACGAACTGTCACTCTCCTCCCCCTATGTTCCTCTATAATGTTGGTTGAGGGTGGGGACCTCGCTGAGGCCGAGACAGTTGGATGCACACTGCACACCTTTGCGGATTGAGGGCCGGGTCTTCCGCACGTGCAGGCTTTCTGCTGGAAACTGGAAGAGACGGTCGGCAGCAAAAGAGAAAGCCCAGAATCAGGTATTCGAAAAAATTTCGAGCTCCGGGAAAAACACCTGTGTCAAGCTTGGTCAGCTGTAGATCGCTTGGCAAGGGCGGCGAGAGCTACAGGGCGCGGAACAAAGGGCTGCACGGGTTGTGGCAGAGACTGAACTACTGCGGCAAAAGTACGCTGTCGGGTGGTGGGTATACCCAACTTGGCCTTGGCAGCAGGGTACGAGAGGCCCTCCAGGGTCTTGAGGCGCTGGATCGCCATCTCGTCCTTCCATTTCATACAGTTGCGGGAGTAAGCTGCATGGGCCTCACCACAGTTAACACAGCAGGCCGCAGAAGTGCAACCTTCCCCGTCATGTTCACTGGAGCCACAATTAGCGCAACGAGCGGAACTCTTACAGAAACGTTGTGAATGCCCGTACCTCTGGCATCTGAAACAGCGCAGAGGACTGGGAATGTACGGGCGAACTCCACAGACCAAGTAGCCAGCCTTGATTTCGGTTGGAACTTTCGGGGAGTTAAATGTCAAGATCACATTTTTAGACATAATCAAAGAACCATCGCGCCGAAACATCATACGGCGTGCAGCAATAACACCTTGATCTGCAAGTTCAGTCACCAATTCTTCTTCACTGCATGGCAAGAGATAAAACTCCGAAATAACACCCCGAGAGGTGTTAAGAAACGGGTGAGGTGTCACTTTGACAGGAATGCCTTGAAGACTAGTGAGGTGCAGAAAAGTGTTACTCTGAGAAACACTGCAAGTTTGGACAAGCAGGTCCCCAGAGCGAAGCTTCCTCACAGACTTCAAGGGGCCAACTGCAGCGTCCAAAGCTTTAGAAATGAAGAATGGAGATCTGGTGGACAGTCTCTCATTCGGATCGATGGATTCTACAACTAAGTGTGTAGCATGCGTATTCACAACAATCGAGGGGAGACGACGCTTCGGAGCGACTGGTACAGCTGCCGAAGAAGAGGTTCCACATTCTTGGTACAGATCATGGTCTAAAGATCTTTTAAGGGTATGAGACTTGGTAGGTTGAGAAGACGAAGGAGAGTCGTTGTCAACGATCATTTGCTCAGGTGACTTGAATTTGGAGCGTTTGTTTTTGGGTTTACCCATGGAAAAAAGGAGAAGGATTCGTCTGCAGACTACTCCACCCACCACCGAGCCCTACAAGGGAGAACTGGAGGTCTGCAAGCCAAGAAAATGACGCTGGACACAGTTCTGGAGCTTATACGTTGCAGATATAGTCCGTTGGCTGTGATCACACGCACTCGGCGGACACTTCGGCCTCCGGGTACCGTCATGCCAACGCCTTTGGCATGATCCCACAGCCCCCGGGCTCACCCTGCCGTGCTATACGACAAAAAAGCCGCTAAAGCCCTGCACACAACTTGGTACAAGACTTCTGACTAGAGGTGGGTTAGTCTCTAGCCTCCCGTTTACAGCGAAGCCGGGGTCGAAGAGGAGTGTTGGCACACAGGAGGCACTTAACCGGTCTCCTGCGACCTCAGCCGCCAGACATCCCATTTCCGCCTCACGGGTCTCCGCACGCGGCAAACATGCAGATAGGTCTAGCACCCAAACCAGCTAAAAGGAAAAAAAGAAATCCAAAGAAGACAAATCCTGGCAGGGAACCTAAACGGAATCTCAGCAACCTACGAACTGAGCGGTTAATATAAATCAGTTAGTGGTGGAGGGTAACAAAACCACAAGACCGGGGTGTTAGTACATAACGTGGTAGAGATTAGGTAGAGAACACAACACGGGCAACTAGCCAGTGGAGAAAATAAATAAAAACGAAAAAGCGAGACACAAGACCAGCTCGGGATCGTGGGGCCGCGACTCCCCAACAACTGGATGAACAGCTGTCCCTGCAAACACCAAAATAAAAAAGTAGCGGTGGCGTGACATCAGATGGTGACCAGTCACAAGGTCAGCTCGGGCAGTGGGGCGCCGCTCCCCAAATAACTGGAAATCCAGTTATCCCCGTGCGGGGACAGACAAAACGTCTGTTTATGCTGACGAATGTTGTCGACTTAAGCGCCAATCAATAGTACTCAGAATTCCCTACAAAATCCGTTTTTTGCGAATTTTCAAGGCCCCTGAAGGATTAGCAGATGTCACCTACAGTCACATTTTGTCAGGAAACACATTACGTAAAAAGGATTTGGTTGCCTTTGGGGTGATATCATTCACTCTAATGTTAACGCATCTCTTCTCGGTGGAAGAACTCCATAATTGACCACAGTTAACGTCTGAAGTTAATGCACAACAAGGTTATATCTGAGAAGCTCCGAGTGGTGATTCAGCACTCAACCTTTTTTCGTTAGCATGTAAAAGAGGGTGACAGATATTCGAAAAGTAATAGTAGACATTTTCGGATGGCATGGTATTTTTAAGCTACACATGACTTTTGGGTCTTTGTCATAAATGAGTTAAGGAAAGAATCTGGAGTTAGTTGACTTATTCCCGACATTTGCAGACCAATGTTTACTGCTTTTCTGACTTCAAGATACATGAAAAAAGCTGAGAGCGGAGGGTTTTCAACAAGCTACAAAATACCGATCTTTTGTATAATATTCTCAAGGAGGAGGTGATAAATTTATCATTGGGGAGTGGTTTTGCAAGATACTTGTCGCTAGACTCAGAGTGAAAGAGTCTGAATTCGGGTGTTGCTGTTAGTGGGCGCCATATTCCTGGTGATCTGTAATTGAAAATATAGTCGATGTAGAGCTTAGGAGTTTCTGTATCTTAACTATAACTCCCATGTCATATCTCACAAAAGAGAGATATGGATGAATTTTTCTGCTCTTCATTTGGGAATTTCCCAGTTTTCGTACTTTTTCCTTCTTACAAGACTAGTGATATCGGAAATCCTGTATTCTTAATTTATATCTCATGCACAGCTCAAAAGAATGGGTGGTGATACATGCTGCTCGTATATAAAATTATGAAGTACGATAGCTGGTACGCTACTGATCTTAGAAAAGGCAGCAATCGGCAGAGATTATCTGTAGCGAAGTACACATCCATTGCGAGAAAGGTTCCATTGCAAACCAACCGATAGAAGCGTCCAGAAAAATCGGTCATTCACTATGGAACTAAAAAAAGGGAGACTAAGGGGCCTTGATGCAACTGCAAATCCCACACCTCAACTCTTCGGCTGACAGGCATGTCGATGAATGCAGCTCTGCGTGTGTTAGATTGCCGGAAGGTTTTCGAAATGAATTGCGACGAAAATCTACGGAAAGTGCCACAAAAGAAAAGTGTGAGTCAATTGACGTTCAGATTACAGAAACCAACGGAAAGGAATGTAAGTACAACCTGTTTCTTTATGCGATTCCAGTGGATGGTTTGCGAGGAATCTGTTCAGCGAGTGTAAGCTGAACAAATAAACGACTTATCAATAATACGAAAAATTAATTAACTTTGTAAGACATGCAGTCCGGCACAAAAGTTAATTGCCGTATGGCAAATCAAATATTTCAGATCTCTTATTTAAAATTTGAAGTAATAATCATGAGTGTTCGTTCCATTTATTAAACTGCTTTCTGTTATGTTGAAAGTATTTTAGTAGTCCATTTTTATTTTTTGATGCTGTTGAATCTGTGTTGTCTAAGTGCTTGCTCTAAGATACAGTCTTTGAGAGAAGAACAAAGCCTTGCGATTGAGTATATGATATATATATATATTTATGTATAAAGACGACGAAACAAACCGGTAAGGATGAAATTATTGCTACATAAATTTCTGCGCAGTCGAAATATAAACATAGTTTTATTACCAATCACTTGCAGAACTTACGAATGGTAAATATAAGAAAGCTCTGCAAGGACAAAGTGATATTTTGGAAATTACACCACATTCCACAAATTTAAGCTATTATATTTAAAATCTGATTGAAAATTACATTCTTCTTTCAAAGAATCGCGCATCGTCCTTCTTATTTAGTAATGAATGCAATTACATGTATTCATGCATTTATAATATTGTTCTTCACCTAAGCAAGGCACCATGAGCTTCGTTTCACATATAAAATACATTGGAGCACATGATTATCAATAATTTACAGAAATTTACTAAAATGTTTTGAATAATTTCTTTGAGAATACTCCAGTTTTAAAGAAAACGTTATCACTGTATTAATTTTGAATAATATCATGGGAATTCCTGAAGATTGTGGCAAAATTTGCGTTATTTCCGAAAGCATTCTTTCCAGTTTTCTTGTTCAAAAGAATTGTTGTAGTCATAATTATGTTGACTATTGTAATAAGTTGTATTGTTCATTCTTCCGTGAGAACAAGGTACTTACTGGAATGGTTGGCGTACAACGATAATGAAATTTCCTTTCTGTTTAAGTATAGCGATAAATATAAGAAAATCTACGTTGGCTATACTGTTGATTTCAATGAAGTGACACTTTCGCTTCCATGTATTTTGTTTGAATGCTGCTGGACAGAAAACGCATTGTGCTCGTAAAAAATGGACACCTGATATTTCCCATATTTGGCGCAGGGTGGCACTTTTTTTAAAAGTGTATCGTTAATATAAATGATTCATTCATTCCCATTATTAAAAACTAGGTTTTATAAATGAAATATTAAAACCTAGATGTATTTAACTTTTGTTGTTTCATATTTATCATTCCCGATAATACGAGATATTTCCGATACGTGAACGACGAATTATGAAGATTCTATATATTTTCCCCTGGATTTCAATGGCTAACGATTTATTTCCATTATCTCTAAATGAAGTGTTTAATCTTCCTTACGATTTGTATACATTTATGATTGAGATTGCCAATATTCACCAGCAAACCAGAATGATCCCATATGTACTGGCGTAAGTCCAACGGCTTGGAGACGTGTCATGTTGCTCTTAATATAACATTAATAACAAATCAAAGCCGCCCAGGTGGCGAAGTGGCTTAAGCGATGGCTTCTGTTGATTCGTCTGAAAGAGGTCTGGGTTTGAATCCCGTGAGGCATGAAAGTTGTCTTTCTCTTACGGCACTGGCTCTCTCCCTTCCCTGGAACCAGTGGCCTTAAATTAGGCACGGGAAACTGCCTATTGAGTTGCACACGGTGGACGTTAAACCACCAATCAAAAAAATAATCAATCCTCAAAATTCCCTACAATACGAGATGAAATTTAAGTAAAATTTAAAAAAAGCTACTTGGCAAACTGCCAAGTTTCGTTAAAGAAGCTTTTGCATGACTATGCTAGAGTATGACATCCCTTAAATATAGATCTATATAATGTTAGCAATAAGATACTGCAAAAAAACTCCAATTCTTTCTTGTATATTTAGGAGATAGAATTCAAAAATAACCTGCACTTTGTGTCTTATATGAGTGGTATAAATGTGCGTGCAGTACATGAAAAATAAATAGAAAAAAAGATTTATAGAAACTCTTTGTCATTGATATATAATCGTAAAATATTTCGACGTTATGCCATTCTGAAAAAAACGAAAGACTTTTCTTTTCTTTAAAGTTTTTTTTTTCAGTGAATGCACATACAGGATGTCTTAAGATAGAAATGCGCTACTCTTTGTTTCAGGGAGCTTAAATCCGATCTTTTAAAGTTAAGGATTCTTATTCTGGCAGGCTGCCTAAAATGTCCTTACGATTGATTTTACATTTTAAATCATTTTAATGAAAAACACTTTACATTATGCAAATATATTGAAGAGCAATTGAATTAGAGATACCTGTCTAGTAACGTGTAGCACCACCTTTGGCCGTGAAGACGGCGATGATTCGTCTCGGCATGGACTCGACAAGACACCGGAAGCGTTGGGAAGCCATACGGATCCACGACCCCTGAACAAGCTCCCACAGTTCACGAAGATTTGATGGAGGCGGGTCAGAGCCTCAAAAATCTATCTCGATGGCATCCCAGATGTGCTCGATGGGATTAAGGTCAGGTGACCTAGCTGGCTAAGGAAGAGAGGTCACGCCGGTGGAGTGTTCATCCAACCATTCGGATGCAATTCGGGAGCGATGGCACGGTGCACTGTCTTGTTGCAGGATGAGGTCCGCAGTGGCATGTTGAAAACGCACAAACCGGAGCAAATGGTCGTCCAGGATATCCCAGTAACGTTGACCTGTGAGGGACGTTGTCATACGTACTAGGGGTCCCATTTCAGTCCACGTAAACAGTCACCAGAAGAGAATGCCACCCCCACTAGCTTGAAGAGTACCCTGCTGGCCAGAAGGATCCATTGCTTAATGTGGTTTGCGTCGTACTCGTATCCTGCCATCCGCATGTAACACCGTGAATCTCGAATCATCAGTCCAGGCAACATTTTTCCACATGTCTAGGGTCCCGTGCCGATGTTCCCGCGCCCATGCTAATCTTTGCAATATGTGATGTGTTGTCAGCAGCGGTACCTTCGTGGGGCTATGGCTTCAGTACCCCATAGCGAGGAGATGGTTCTGGATGGTGTGACTGCTCGCACGTTTTTGTGCACCAGCGATAATTTGCAGAGCGATTTCTTGCACTGTGACCCGTCTATCCGCTGTTATAATGCGAGCTAGCCGACGATGACCCTGCTCATCCACACACTGTTGTTCACGGCAGTTGGCCGTTGCAGGGATGGTTTTACCGGATTCGATGCACTCACGATGTACCCGTGACACAGTGGCTCGTGAAAATCCCAGTGCCTACACGATTTCCGAGATGGAGTGAGGCATTCGTCGGGCCCCGACAATTTGCCCACGACCAAATGCGCTTAGATCCTTCGTCTTACCCATACTGCGTCCGAGTCTTACTGATTCGCGTCGCATCAATCTTTATATTGTCGGGTCGCTGCATACGTCATGTCGTTTCCGTTTACAGGGCCACCCACAGCGCCACATTTGCCCAACGCCAACTGTGTCTAATTCAATTGCTCTTCAGTGTAAATAGCTACATTCCTTTAGATAATGGATTAATTAAGTTTCCATTTTTTGTTATTGCAACTATATTTATTCTTTTATAGGGAAGATCTTTCTAAATAGAAACTCTTGATTTATAATAAATAAATCTCAGATTTATTGAAGCATCATCTTTGGTGTAAGTCCACTGAGCGTGCATTTCTTACATTAAACATCTCAAGACATCTGATGCGTTGTTTAAAAATGCATGCCACGCGTTTCACCAGTATTAGACGGGAGGTTTGCAATTCGTTCTAATCTGTGGAAGAATAGGCGTTTAATGTTTAAGTTAGTATTTCATGTTTGTACTTAATCAGTGCAAAATCAACAATTCCCTTTTTCGGACAAAGTTTCAACCACTCATGTTGAAGAATCAGAAAGTTTTAAATACAATACTCTCACCGTTTTTCGTTTTGCAGATGAGCATATTCATTTTACAACTGCCCCTTTGGAACTGTAAAGTTATGATCCAGGAACGTGCAAGGTGGTTTGATTAAGGTCCCATTAAAGAAAAGGAGTTGGATTAAAAGGGTTGGATTAAAAATGAAGTTTCCGAACACCAAACTGTTACAGATGCTTTCACAAGAAACGAAGATTTTTCGATTGATGGGGAAAAGCTGCAACGATACATACACTTATATTGCAGAGCAGATATCAAGCGAGTGTCATATTGATTAAAAAATTAATCGAGGTATAAAACTTGGAAAGAGAGTTTTTGTTAGGGACAATGCAATTTTAAGAGCAATATGTCATATGTCATGTGCAAAAAAAAACGTCTTCTTTGGAAAAAAACGTCTTCTTTGGATACTTCAAACTTGACCGAAATAAAAGACAAAGACACTTAAACAAAAATTTGTAACCCACAAATAAAATGCAGTCAGACCACTAAGAAACCGCTTAAAATGGTTAACTCCGGAATTAGGCTGTAAATTGAAAAAAATGTAAGTAATGTAAATCTTATAAATGATTGTGATTAAAATAAGGAACGCGTAGTATGTTGCTGCTCTGTTTAAATTTCATACTTTTTCATTATTTCGAAAACAAACCAAAATTAAAATGTAATAATACTCGCTGATTTCTAGATATCTAATAGAGTCCTTGCCAGTTACAACTGGAGAAAGGATACTGATTTATAAGTTTCATTAAGAACGGGAATTGTATATCCCGCATTTGGATTAACAGCAAAACATAAATTTATCTTATCAGGTAGTTTACGTAAATTATTGAATTTTGGCTTCAAAATATCAAATATGAGACACACCGCGTGGACATCAAAAATAAAATGAAAATTCCCTGTTCCTAAACCATGTTATGGACATTTTTAAGCTTCCAAAGGCGTAACAGCTATGATAATATTCATGGTTAAAACTACGCGGATCTCTTTCGTTGTTCATATAGGTATAATTTTATAGTTCCAAATTTACAGAGTTCAAGATTTTCGCAATGAACTCGCATGAACAAACCCTAATCGTCAATAAAATGTCAAAATTTATTCTTCTTCTTCACCATCTCTCTAGTTACACTCAGACTGCAAACTACGTTTCACAAGTTTCATGTGCTGAGGATCTTACAACATGTCTTCGACGATAATGTCTCAATTTTTTTGGGAGAAATTTCAAACACTATGCCTCTCAGGTTAATACACTTGCCAACGCCTTTCCTTTTTTCTTGATTGTTTTTATCTCCGCATTCGTGTCTGTAGCAAATTAGCATTTCAAATCCTGAAAAGCCATTTTATTCAGAATTAACAGCAACATCGCATGATTCAAAATTTCGCGGGCAAAGTCCTGACAGGCAGTTCCGCCGATTGGTCATCACATCCCACCGTGAAATTAAATGTAGCCGTTAATACCAAAAATGTCTAGCAAACCTCTTTAGCTTTACACTATTTTATAATTTCTACCAATGGATTTCGCAACATATTACTACCGAAATACTGTCGTCCGATTGGAAAAGTGTCTTCTGTAATGAACTACCTCTCGTAATCTTAAAGATTGTAGCAGTAAATTTTTACCCATCGAGATACTGCCATGTGTATACGAATTGCCTGTGAGAAATGTTCCTCATTAATAGCTTTGAAATTCGATTCTGAGAAACAGAAATGAATATAATAGTGCGGAAATTTCCCAACTGAAATTAAAGGATGTTCGAAAAATTCTCTAATGTCACGTGTACCCAACTCTGAAAATATTATTAATGGCTCAATATGACAAGTATAATCATCATACGCTAAATGATTCCTAACTGGTTCCTCGTAGGATGATAAGCTAACCTTCAGAAATATGTAGGGTTTTCAATGAGTATTTGAGATGAGTGAAATTCGCTATTCAAGAGAAAAAAGACGAATAGAAAAACACGGAAACCCGAAAGTCTGATGAACCCCATCTTCCAAAATACAGGAATATTTTTGTTTTGCGAATATCAGAAACTAAAAACAATATTTACACAACTAAGCTTTTGTATTGCATGTAAAAATGTGTAATCCAATGCTGCAATTAGGTGGGTTTTTTCAGACAGGAATATCAAAATATGCAACTTAATTTTGAAATAAAGGAAGTTACGAATTTTTGCTATAGAGCAATTCATTGCTCATGTGCTTAATGTAGTACAATGATTTATATCTCTACCAGAATTCCGAGCGAATGCATTGGATAGAATGTGGCGCAAGTCTCTGTGTATCTAAGATACTATTCAAATGCATATTTCATACTAACATCAGATTTACAGTTAAAGTTTGAATAGATAAGCTATTGTAAATTGCTAAGAAGCAAAAGCATTCCGGCGCATTAAGAATGCGAGAAAACACCTAACGAATGTAAAGCTCACTTGAAAGTACGAATGATGCATTTAAATATTCATATTTTTTATGCATATACCTAAAGTCTAATTACGTCGACTAATATGAATGGGGATATCACAATCCTTCAAATTATAGGCATTCTAGTTAGTTTTACGGACTGGCGTTAGTGCAGCAGTAGAGAAAACAAACACAGCTACCTCAGAGTGGAGTTACAGAAACGAAAGAAATATAAGCTGCGCCCATGCATTCTATTTAGTTTTAAGGACTGGCGTTGCTGCAGCAGTAGAGAAAACAAACATATCTACTTCAGAGTGGAATTACAGAAACGTAAAATATATAATGCTGTGCTAAGGATACTCTATGTTTACCCTAAGTTGTTATTGAATACTCATTTTCAACAGATGATTGTTTCAGCACCTGATGCACGTTTAAACTTCCAGCAACAACTCCTTTCACTTTGTTTTTATCTGGCTGAAATGTACACTTTCCTTTCAGCTTCACTTAATGTGAAGAACAGCAGATTGCAAACAACAGCATTCCCTCACCGTTTACTCCTTGTGTAGCAGTTAACTTTAGTTTCGCATTGTCATCATGTATCAATATGGCTAGGCTCGATCTATTCGACACCTGTATAAATGACGTGAAAGTGATTATTCCAATCAATGCCATCGTTGGAAGCTAAACAATTTACACTAGAGCATTGAAAACACTTTTGGTTACAGTTAACTTTAGTTTCGCATTGTCATCTTGTATCAATATGGCTGGACTCGATGTTTTGGACACCAGTATAAATGAGGTGAAGTGAGCTTTCCAATCATCATTGCCATGGGTGTAAGCCGAATAGTTTACACTTCCAGCACTGAAAAACGTAAAACAATCGATAGCTAATAAAAACCATCGATGTACTATCCAGTATTGAATTTGAAACTATCCATCTCAGTAGTAATAAAAACCATCGATGTACTATCCAGTATTGAATTTGAAACTATCCATCTCAGTAGTAGGGACGAATTTCGATAAGGAACATAATTCATACCACAATATTAATTGTGAATTAATTCTGAGAGCATGAAAAACTTTAGCCTGCTCTAGAAAAATCCGCTGTACATCATGTTCTTCAGAAGGAGTTCAGGTCCACCAACATACGTTCGCTACGGATATTAGCCGTTCTGGTATTAATATCATTCAAGATCATCTACTTGTTTTCGCATGAAACAATATCATTTCCTGATATCATTCTCAAGGGGAAAATTCAACCGTTACCTGTCATAGTGCATATTTTTATTGTTTTAGTTTTAAATCATTGCATCGGAAACTGCTCTCAAACCAGTTAATGCTAATGTTTAATAGCGACATCTTCCATGGTTGCGGTGTGAGAATTCCAAATATTTTTCACAGTTATTAAGTCACAGTAATAAAACCATAATGAAAACTGAAACAAGAGGAGAAAAACAAACACCCCACAGTAAATTTTTCAAACTGATCTTTCACTAGCGGTACTTCTTCACGAAGAACGTTTTCACAACTTTAATCACGAACGGAAATATTTGCAGGACTTCGACTCTCCTGTTTTAAATCGTACTTTGCATCCCACATGATAAAATAAAAAATACCTCAACGTTACCAAGTGTCAAATCCGTTCTTCCTCAAAAATTAGGAATTACATGAAAAACGTTTCCTACCCGTAGATCTATCCGATGTACAAAGAATATGTTTTCCCAAATCGGACTTTTAGAAACATCAATATAAAATAAATATATTAAATGTTATGTCACCTAGCGGAAAATCTACTTAGAAAATTTCCAAATCGTATCCGTTATAAATGGTATCGAACCGAGGAAACAATATTTTCAATCGAATACTCATACAGAATAAAATGCATCTTGAAGTCGTTGGCACCAAAGGTACCAAACGGAATGTAAGTATCATCGTTCTCGCATTTCAAGCTTGCCACTGCAAAAAGAATTTTTCCGAATCGGATGATTAGTTGCAGAGGTATTTAAGTGACATCATAAGCACTTATTATTTTCCAAAAGCCGCCCTAAAGTGGTATTGTACGTATATCCAAATGAACTAGCAGGCCCGTAGTCACGATTCTAGAGGTAGGTTGGAGACTATTTTTTCAGGGTGGACAGTTATGCCGGGTATATACATTGTATATTGGTGTGTATATATCACCGAAAATGTGTGTCGACAAACAACCGACTCAGGGTGGGCGATGCGTACCCTGTTCCACCCCTATCTACGTGCCTGGGAAAGAGAATTAACTTTCGTTAATCACCTAAATTTAAATTTTTGGTGAATATACGCCGATTTGCGTGAACCCTACGAGTGAGCAAACAAATGGAACTAATAACATTGCGTTAGATTCTTTTCGCTGACCGAAATCGAAGGATTTATTTCTATCAAAATATTCGGTTTGTTCATGACAAATGAGAGATATAACTTATTATTTCATAGAGGTATGTTAAGCAGATTAATTTACGTAGTATTCGTAAATTCCAAATTATCCTTTCCTGCTCCTTTGAAATGCCTAATTAAAGGCTTAATTATGTTATCAACTTCATAGCATAGAAGGAAAAAACGTCGTCGCATATAATTAATATCAAATGTCTTTCAGAGTTAATGGTGCAAACATATTTAGAACATTTTGTTTAACAGCTTTTTACAAAACATCTGGTAACAAAAATTGCCAAAGCAGAATGCGCTCAGATTTTATGATACAATTTTAGAATGTGCTGTACTTGCGATATTTTATAGAACAGGAATGCTAGCTTTGCACTTTTGTGATTTCGGCATTTCCCTAAAAGCAGCGGATCTCCTGTAATAGCTGGTACAATTGGTATAATTAATATTACTCTGGGGTGAGTATTTTAACAAATACGTCCAACAAAATATTCGCTTTTATTGTGTTCATTTTCGTTTTTTACGATAATGGGCATTTCTTAGTGCTATGTAAGCACAATCCCGTCTGCAATTTTTGACCGTTGTCAACTGAGAAAGAAATAAGTTAGTTCCATTAAAATCTACACCTTCCATTTTTCACACTAGAGTCGAACAATTTTGGATGAATGGTAGAAAGGCTTTTTATTACAAACAAGAGCACCTGTTAGGGCAATAGGCAGAGACCCGTCTCTAATTTAGGGCCGCCGGCTACTGTGAAAGAACGGATTTACTTGAATAACAAAATACACCTATGATATCAGATCCGAGACTCGAACAATGGGAAGCGATTTGGAAGAAGGGTCAGACTTACTTTCAGTTACCATGGTGGAGGTAAGTACTTTTTTTCTAATTTATCATGTTTTTACGTATATGCATATTTATTGTTTCTGGATTCAACCTAAACCTGCCTGATAATTTGTGGGCAGTTTTATACGTATAACCTAGCTATAGGTTAATGTTCTTAAACGTGTTCTAATATTAAAATTTATTTGCAAAATTTGCCTTTAACAATCTCTCAAATCATGTCCGATATAGAAATATAAAAAACTTCTCATGTGTAAAAACCAACCAATACTCAAGACACTTCCTGAAACCTTTTTTTATTGTCCAAAGTGGCATTAAAAATGAGAGATAGGTATTTATAAAACGTTTTTTTCCTAAGTATTTGAAAGAAAAGTAGAAATTTGGAAATACTACTTCAAAAATCTACTTATCCTTTTCCTTTAAAGCAAACGGTATTGAATTATTTGAATGAAATATTACACTGCCTATCCAAGGCACTAGAATATTTCACTTCAAAATAATTATGCATATTACCAATGTTTGAAGAATAGACATTGTGAAATAAAGAATTAGGTAAGCAAGAGATATTGTAAAAAATATCATGCGCAATGATATTATAGAACGTAATTTTTTCTTTTTTTAAGATACAGTATAATATTCAATAACGTGGGTAAGAAAAGTCACATTGGCGATTGTTATGCAATATTATCATTTAGTGCACTTTTCAACAATATGCATATCGGTAAAACAAGAAAAAATTATTTTGAAGATGATAACTGAATTCTAGTACGGTGTGTGATCTCTTCAAAGGAATAAGACCACTACACATCTGTATGGCAGTGAATTGATGAGGTTTTCCCGGAGGTTTAAGGGGTGCCTTTGTCACTCCTCAATGAGGGAAGCTTAGAAAGTGTCAACTGAGAGTCCAGAGAGCTGCAATGTGTCTGCCAAGTGTGTCCGAGGCATGTTCAATTGGATTTACGTCCGAGGAGAATGCCGCCCACTCCATAAGCTCGATTTCCTCTTCTTGAAGCATGTTTTCCACATGCCAAGCTCTATGTGGTCGGGCGTTATCGTCCATGAAAAGGAACGAACCACTTGCGGCTGCAGCATACGGTGTAGCAATAGGTCTGAAAAAAAACTGATTTACACAGTCAATCTTGAAAACCTTAATTGAACTGATCATTATATTTATATTTGGGCCGTCAGGCTGCCGTTTGCGATGACGTAGCCTACAGGTACTTTTGCCTGCCTAGACCATCAATTCATATTCGCCATGTGATGTGTCTGACACAAAAGGTGGGTTATTTCGTGTGCAAATTGTCCTCCAGGGAAAAACGAATTAATTATTAGACTCCAGAATGAATCTCGACTCGTCAGAGAAGAGAACTTGGCTCGTCATGTCGTCAACCACGATGTTCCTTAGCCCAGTTTTCACAGCGGTTGATTAATGTGCAGTCAAAAGGACATATACCATTAGTCAACCTTCATAAATTTCACCTTTGTAAAGGCGAGTGAGGATAGTTTCTCTTCACTACCGGTTTACTATTGGTACCAGAAGTCATCGCTGAATTTATGTAGATTGTTGCCGCCTGTCCAAATGACTGTTAACAACAGATAACGGTCGTTTCTTGCTGTAATCGCTCCTGGACGTCTTTGACTTTGCCTTCTTCGGACTGTGTCCTTGAATACAAAACGAACATAATGCCTCGTGTTTTATTGAATATTTACGCTCGTATTTCTTCGTTTATTGTCAAGTCAAGCCACCGCGTTCAAATTGTTGAATCGGTCTATTATCCAATTTGCTGTCTACCTTCCTTGAGAAACCCATCTGGTTGATGTGCGAAAGCTTGGAAACCTTGATTTTATCTACGCCAATTAATTCGGATAAGTAGTATAGTTGCACTATCTTATTATTGTACTTAACTTTCAGATCCATGTTACTGAAACTTCGCAAAACAGCCCGACACTCGTACAGTGACAGGGGACTTGATTGTTTGCTTTATTTGGTATGTACGAGCCCCTTATTCGGCGGGCGAATGACTCTCCGTAAGATATTTCTGTGCAGGACTGGGAAGGTTGGCTGCATTGTGTGGTACCATTTTAATTAACTAAATGAACACATATAATGTTTCAGCAGTTGTCAGTTATTTTGCCTGACATATCAGACTATATAACCTATTGCCATTGAATCTCTTCTTCCAGGACATGTGGCTCGTCGAAACACAGATCAGTCTATCCGTTCGCACCACAGTTCTGCAGCTTCCACGAACGTACCAGGTTAGTATTGTTAAGGTTAGACATAATATGATATTCCCTGGCAGTACGAGTTGGCGGTATATCGTCGTTGCATCCAAGCCCGGTGAAAACGGTGTCCTTGTAATATCTGATGACCATTCTGACTGTAGACGCGTTCAAACACAATTCCCGAGCAATCTGCCACATTGCGGATTCATTTCGTCGTTTCTGGAGCATTTTCTCGCGTACCTAGATTCCTCACCTATGTGTTTCCAATTTTTCGAACTTTGAACAACGCAGAGACGACACCATATTTTATGCTTCCCGTCATTCTCATATAGTCGAATGCGCAAAAATACAGAAGCCAAAATTTAAAATACAGTTGACAATCATGTATCAGAAACTGCATCGTATAAATGCATGTAGCCCACATTAAGCATTAGCTGTCATCAGTATGCTTAAATCAGCTGAGTTGTGTGTCGAAACAGCCATTCTCATTATAACTAGTTTTATGGTTCATGCATTTTACATGATACATATTCCTTCTCATGTGTACACTGTCTCGATGCATAATGTAGTGCTTTAACATTCCAAACTGCACGTTATTGCTCAAAGGTAATGGAGACGTTCAGTTGCGGTCCGGGATTTGCTAATTTTTTTTATTTGAGATAGTATTTTTATGGCCCATC
Source organism: Macrothele yani (assembly GCA_039090855.1). Classification (NCBI taxonomy): domain Eukaryota; kingdom Metazoa; phylum Arthropoda; class Arachnida; order Araneae; family Macrothelidae; genus Macrothele; species Macrothele yani. The sequence goes on along the minus strand of CM077033.1, from coordinate 69,582,434 downwards.
AAAAAACGTCTAGTTCCTTTTATTCCACTAGATGACAGAAAACCAGGTAAAAGTAACTGCTACGAAATCAGACCAGCCAATGAGATATAGGGATAACGTTGAATCAACATTTAATCTCAAACGCTAAGGTATAATATAGTTAAGGTAACATAACCCAAATTAAATCATTGACTGAAAACGGACAAAAATTTGAACTTATTTCATTCACGCATTTTTTATAACAGAATTGATTTAGACTGTATCACAACAATGACTTCGTTTAAGAATGAAAAACGAAGCACATTTCGTGAAATATCGGAGGACTTCTACACGTTTCATGGTTCTTTTGGCGAAATCAGGAATTTCGCTAAGAAACGTAGACACATTATATTATAATACAACTCACATTGACTTTACATATTTTTTTTATTTAAGATAACTTTGTTTGTGAGAATGTAGTGGAAAACAAAATAGGGTCTGAATATCTTCGTGCTGTACCAAGTTTTAACACAAGATTCGAAAATTACGAAATATTGAGCATTGCATGTTGCTTTGAACCTGACAGACCACAACGTTGTTAGCAAAAATAATTAATTCTGATTGTTTCTTACGTTTAAAAACAAAATGGTATGTTTTAAGGTCAAACTGTTTTAAGATCAACTTGTAACGTATAGTGCAATTTAACTTTATTTTTTGGTTTCTTTATCTACGTAAATGTGCGTCCATTCTCATTAGCGTCTTTCAAACTTATCATGATATCTTTTTGCAAGAGAATAGTTGCAAACTTTTTGAGGTATATAATGTATATATAATGTGTGAGCAGCAGAAAATTGTGAGGATGACGGTAGTATGATGATGTAAATATTAGTTACGGAAGTTGAAATACTCGAATTTCTGATTTCTTGAAGTCTGCGTATTTAATATTTAGAGTTGGTGTTTTAGTTTCTCATTTAACGTTCTCTAACAAGTAATTGGATTTTTTCATTAATTTTGTTGAAGACTGAATCCTGCTAAAGAAGTCTTTGCTGAAAAAAGACTGATAGTAAGTAATTATTTCTGAAGTTATTTGAGTGACTCCGGATTCGTTTAAAAGTGAGGTTATTCAGAACTGACTTATGTAGTGTTCAGGCAGCCATAGATTTACGAACATTACCAATTTCAAACCAAAAGCTCTGACAAAATTAGTTCGTCGAAAGTTGCATCCATATGGACTTTATGTCATTTTATTTAGTTATGATTCTTTTCAGACCTTTAAAATTTTCAGAATAGTGTAGGACGCGTGTTCACGAAAATTTGGCCTTTTTTGTAAATAACAGGAAACGTTTTCTTTTTCGGTATTATTGTTGATTTGCAAACTGTAATGCTAGGAAAAATTAATTATCAATGAAGAGAAGGAAAATGTACTGAAACAGAAATAAAGAGATTGAGTCTCTCTTATATTCCCGGAATTTATAGTAAAAGTTACAGCCATGTCTTCCTCATTCAAATTTTTGATAAGCAAATTTAAAGAGACGAATTTGTGTGATGTCCAGACAATTTTGGGTAATGTGGTTTGTATTTCTTGACACATAGTCTTTGGATCCTATCCATATGATTGTTATAGCTAAAGGTTTTCGCAATTCAGACCCTCACGATCCTTTCATTTCGGGTTGTAAATGTGAAACTCTAGTTTAAATGTAACAAAATGAACATCTAATGTACTATATTACACCCATTCGTAGAACAATTAAAAGGGAACGGTCATTGCACATTTTCGACAAATGGTGTGAAGTCCCAAGCTGAATGCGCTTCTGTCAGGTTTAAACTGTATGGGTCCAACAAAAGAAGTTGATAGCTTTTGCGCTCTTTTGACTTGCAAAACAGATATTTTATGATGATGTCGTTTACATTCTTTTATGTATTGTCAGTTTACTGCTTTTCTTCGATATGAAACAAATTTATATTATTTTTTAGTTTCCTGCAATTGGTAGGCACGACATTGCACCGCAAACTTGGTTTAGTGGGAAACGCAGATATAAATTGATTTCCGCAAATTAATATGACTAGTCTGCACGTATATTACACAGATTGATTTGTAGTAAACCATATTTCAAGTAGATTGAATCATAGTCACACATATATTACCCAGATTGAACTATAATAACACATGCATCATCCAGATTGAATTATGACAACACATTTGTTACCAATTTTGAAATATAATTACGGATATAACACTCAGATTAAATGTTTGTAGAAATACAAATCTGGTATGTTGAACCCCAAAAATCCCTTGGTCTTCAAAACAAGATATCGAGAGCCAATCTTCTTCGCAACTATCATTTCAATGTGTTGTATTACACGTACACCAGGGAAAGAAATGTTGGAATATTAGGGAGTTCAGCGCTTTCCAGGCAGTTTTAATCTCTGTGCATTGCGATGACAAATCATATAAAATGGTTCTTTTAAACTTCAATATAGTTCAAATGCCTTTCTGTAAAGAGACATCATTTACATGCGAATTTTGGAAAAGGTGTACATATTCTCGCATAGGAAAATCGCTCAAGTTCGACAGTTAAACATTACTACATAACAGTGACTGGGGTGTAAGGTGAAATTAATTTTAATTTATAAAGACTTGTTATTATTTATTGTAATAAATTTGTGTGCACATAAATATATAAAATTACCTTTTTTCAAAAACTTCAAAGTCCAACTTACTATTGGAGTTCCTTAATATTTCCCTTAAGTCCCTTTCCGTTAATGTTGCAACTTGCTTCAACGCCATCGTGATCGAAGTCGTTGCCTGTTCTCTCCGTATAAATGAAAAGAAAGTCATCCATACCATCCTTTATCTATCGATCAAGAATTACAATTTTCTTTTGGGGTGATAACGAGTATCGGACAAGTTGCAAGAAATTTGCTCAAATACAGAAAACGACTGTTTTATTGAAACTCTCCCCAACGATAAAATTATTTATCTGGTTTATGGCTGATTAAATAAGACCAGTCAACTTGGAAGACCGACATGTTAAATTGCTTTAGGGGTGATAACGAGATCACTTCCTTCTCGGTAGGAAAATATTACGAGGTCTCATTTCAAACGGGGTTAGTTTTCACGCTTCTCATAATAGCGGCAACTCTTCCAGTAGTACTCGAACGGCTGTTCGTGTCTTGAAATAATACACTAGCTGCAATAATTTTTTGCCGCCCAGATGACGCAGTTATCTAACAGACGGCTCCGGACCATTTGTCCGAAAAGGATCAGGGTTGGAATTCCTGTGAGGCATGGATGTGTTGTTTGTCTTACAGCACTGGCTCCCTCACTTTTCTGGAACCAGTGGGATCATTGGCCTTAGAGTAAGGACGGGCGTCTGCTTATAGCCCATCGAGTGGCACACGACGGTCGCCAAACCTTCAATAAAAAAAAAAATAATTTTTTTTCCTGCAACTAACGTTTAAGCAAACATCGCCATTTGAAAAAAGAATATCTTCGCAAAACTTTCGGCTAATAGGTGAGAATATGTACGTTACAAAGACACTTCAAAAATTTCGTGGTACTAATTTCTTTTGAAACATCACTTTTAAATTAATTTCGGTATTTTTTATTCTGGAACTTTGACAGTTTTCAACATCTAATACATACGTTCAAGTGGTCATTTAATTTTTATACAGTTGTTAGCCACAAGAGAGATGTAAAAAAAAAGAATTGACAATCGTGCACCTCAATATATGCATGTCGAACATTACACCGACATAAGTAATATGTGTTTCTGAATGTACGTGATTTCGGAGCGTGTTTTATAGCTGATACAAGTTTTTGAAAACCAAATATCTTTAACTCCCCATTTATGTGTGCTCAACTTTAAAATGCATTTACCCCAGTAAATTTTGTGCTTGCCTCAGCTGAGGACCACAACACATTTGAAAAAATAAAGTGTAGTTATTCGAAAAGGAATGCATCAAATAATCTGAACATGCAGAAAGGTAAGATATATGTACATATTGGAGAAAAATAGAATATGCTTACAATGAAAAGAAAATTACGGTATTCCAATTTACCACAAATACCTGTTACGAATACTGAAAATACAAATGAAAAATTATATCCATTCACTTAATAGTATGAGGAAGATGAATCACCTGTTTACGGTTACGGAAACTGCCGGGGGGGGCAGAGACTTTGGAAAGCGTCCTAATAAAGTATTTTCTTTTTACATTACCATATATTAAATATGGTTTTACGATTTAAAAAAAATACGTATAGTGCACCTTGACTATTTTAACGGAACCAATGCTGTGGAAGAAGTCTAAGATACGACTGACATCAACATCAAAAACATTTTCTCCTAGTATGTGCAGATCCGTAGCAAGATAGCGCAAGAAAGGTCCACGGGAGAGTACGATGGTAGTAAATTTTCTTCCCGGGGTGATGTTTTATTTTATTGTTAGTTTCGACATTATTTTCATGCGTCTCGATAATTATTAAAATGTTTGAGAAGATTTTCAGACTGATCCATTGAAACCATCAGGATTCAGCTCACTAGAAAGGAAAATTATTGAACTTTTAACAACATAAATTATTAAAATGTTTGGGAATATTTTCAGACTGATCCATTGGCGTCATCAGTATTCTCTTGAGCTCACTAGAAAGGAATATTATTGAACTTTCAACAACAGAATTTACTCTGGTTTCAAGATATTTATTGAAGACCAAAAATAACCGATGCTGCTCGATATCTTAAACTTAACTTTCTTGGCTGTATTACAAAAAGCAAAACCTATGAACACTCCACCTCCCAACGAAAAGAACGGAATTCAGCATTTCCACATAACCTGTTCGATATTACCGTTATAAGGTGTAGTAAAACTATGTGTGCCAATATCTGTGGATGTATTTGGAAATCCTACAAATGCCTTTGGAAAGTGTGTATTGTCTCTACCGTTTCCAGCTCAAGTGGAATGTTATAACTCCTCCTTTCTCTTTCTGGCAGTTTCAAAATAAGTAGTAGTGAAATGAGTTTATATCTAAATGTACAATTCTAAACATTTCCGTGTTTTAAGTAGCACCGGCCCGAAATGAAGTTCATGCTGCTTGGACAAAAATCTGATATTCTGCGGTTGATGGAATCATACAAATGCTATAGATCCAGAAAATATTGTTCAGTTTATTCGAGCAATTCTTGCTTTCATTAGTGCATATTTCTTGCTGCAAAGTTCGCTTGAGTGCAGAAAAGAAAACTTAATTCTACAGCTATAGGGTTATCATGGTAATCACTGCAAAAGAAAAACAGCAAACGGTCTGCGCAAATTACGGACCGTCAGAAGGAATTACATATCAAAAATACAATTTATTCATGCGTATAGGAAGGAAAATAATACAATTATCCGTAGTTCCCTTAGCGTTTAAAAAAAATGCACATCGCTGAGTTACAGTTCAGTATTAAAATAAGTTTTCCGCAGGTTTAGAAAAAGTTTTGAGTATTAGAATATTTTCGGCACCTTTTGTGGAAATTGTACATTATTGTATTGCAAAATTTTTAACCATTATTACATTCATGAACATTTTTCTGTTTCATTTATCAAATATAACTTTTCTTGCAGGTGGTAAAACACCATTGTCATATTTTACCCATATATTTGGTCACATTTTAGCCAATCGTTGTCAATGCGAATGTGAAATGATGTCATAAGTACTCCACGACTCGTAACCGAAGCTTTTGGAACGGCCTTACTTTCTCGTGGGAAAGTTTTCCTGAAACAATTTCGTTACTCACTGCTTCGTTTGGATTATTTTTGGTACTTGTCAACCACGGAAACCAGCTAGAGTGGTGCCTTCAAGAGTACTTGTAAATCAGAGCTTAATACTATTTCATTTTTGGTTAATTTATACCCAAGCTAAAAGTGAAACTCCGATCTCAACTTCAGTTTGACCTCAACATGTCCAAAAGCGGGAGGTCGATGAGTGTGAAATTACGGCGTTTTGTTCAATAGCTTGGGGATCGGATTTTCAGTAGCGATGGTGATATTATCTTTTGTAAATTGTTTAAAGTCAAGGTATCGGTACAAAAGCGTTTTAATGTTCAACAGCACTGTGCTGCAGTGATACATCTTCTTCAACTGCATGTTCATAGACAGTCAGAATAATGTAAGGACCTCTGTAAAATGACGATTACTTGTAATATTCTATTAAGGTAACTAAGCAGGGTAGCCTCAGAGAGTTTTTGCCGAAGTACACCAGTCATCCGATTCCAAAAGAATCAACTCTTAGGAAAATCTATATCCCTGCTTACTATGAAGATATTTTAGGTAAGATAAGATCTGCTGTTGCCAAGAATGAGATATGGGTTTCAATAGATGAAACAAGTGATGTAGATGCAAAATACATAAATAATGCTATTATCGGCACTCTGAAAATGTAACAAGCCTGGTGAAGTATTAATACTTCTTCTAACGTGGGGAAATCTGCAAAAAGTAAAAAATTCCACTATTGCTCTGCTCTTCGACGATTCAATTAAGTTACTCTGGCCAGATGGTGTACAAAGAGAAAGGATCCTCTTGTTTATAACAGTTGCCGCTCCATACATGACTAAGGCAGCAAAAGTGAAACTACTTTATCAGAAAATGACCCGTATCATATGCCTTGCACATGGTTTACACAGAGTAGCCGTAAATATTCCAAGAACCTATCCTCATGTAGATAATCTAGTTTTAAATGGGAGAAAAATGTTTATAAAAGCTCCGCTTCGCGTGCAGAAGTTCAAAGAAATTTCCCCTACTTTGACACTTCCTCTCCAACCTGTCCTAACGTGGTGGGGGACCTGGATGGATGCGGCTTTGTATTGTTGGACAACTTATGATTTCTTAGACAGGACAGTTAAAGAATTTGACTGTTGTAATTTTCTTCCAGCAAAATTGTGAAATATTCCTTTTCTGATACCTTGGCTGGAAACGTGGCATATATAAAATGTAAATTCAGTGGAATATCTAGTGCAATCACTCACTCGTTTTGAAACTGTAGGAATGAAACTCAGCGATGAACTAGAAGTTGCGAAACACACTGTGGGTGATTTAAAGCAAGTAAAGGGGAAAGTAGCTGAAAAATGTAGTGACGAACTACAAAGAGTGCTGCAATCTAATCCAGGTTATTCAACACTTTGCAAAAAAAAATGACATTCTTTGTGGAAGTGAAGCAAAATTTGATGACTTCGAGCCAGGATTTTTTCCTCGTGAGTTGGCGTTTTTCAAATTTGCCCCTGTAACCTCTTGTGATGTCGAGCGGAGTTTCTCTAGGTACAAGAACATACTGACGGGCAACAGAAGAAGTTTTGAATTTAATAATCTGAAGATGCACGTAATCATCCAGATATATTCTATGATCGACGAAAACTAATTCAGGTATGGCCATTATTTTACTCTCAAAATGTTTATTTGATTCCTTCAACTCTAGCACTTTGCACTGATTAGTACTAAGTGTTTAATTAAATAGAAGTCTCAAGTTCTAAGTATGTAGATGTGGTTATGAATAAGCCGTTTAGTTAAAAGCTACATTCTACATGTGTATAAGCACTGAGTTTTAAATATTGGGTGATAATTTCATAAAATTTATGAAGTCATATTTTGGGTTTAATTGGTCATATTTAAACGACTTAAAGATCACATATTATTGCATATTATTGACATTGTTAGGTCATAAATATCCGCGCCCTAGTCATCACACAGGAACATATCCAGTTGAACAGGATCTTAATGGTATCCTGCAATAAGCCATACCATGCAGCTTGAACCCTTCGGTTCCTGCAGATTGCGCGGTAGCGGTGAAGTGTGGATAGTGCGTCCAATAGCATCTCACACATTTTCAAATGGCGATGCGGCTAGTCATGGCGGAGAGTGGATAGTGCGTCCAAAGCATCTCACACATTTTCAATTGGCGGTGCGGCTAGTCATGGCGGAGATTGGATAGTGCGTCGAAAGCATCTCACACATTTTCAATCGGCGATGCGGCTAGTCATAGCGGAGTGTCAGTGTCTTGAAGGCAAGCTCTCGAGACAGCAGCAGCATGTGGACGAACGTTGTCCAGTTGGAAAATCGCCCCGCAGTGGGCGTTCAGAAGAGGTAGGGCCACTGGTTGCCGGACCTCATTAACGTAACTTTGAGCTGTCAACGTGCCTGTAATGAACACCAAAGGTAATCTGGCATCTTAGGCAATTGCACACTACACCATGACATCAGGCGTTCTGGACGTGTGACGCTGGACATCAAACCGTTCATATTGGCGCTGACCACGGTTAATCCACACACGGATTCGTTGAACGTCTCTTCCAAGACAAAAGCGGGACTCATCTCTGATGATCACCCGCTGCCATTCTGAGTGGCTCTATGACATTCTGGAACGACACGATTGCAGTCTTTGGCGACGATGCAATGCTGTTAAGGACAGTCATCGTAACGGTCTGCGTGCGTGTACTACTACCTCGTTCAACCCTCTTCCAATGGTGCTGGCACTAATTTAACGATGCGTGGAGGGAACCGCTACTTGCTGAATATCCGCAATCGTTGCTGTTCGGTCACTCCGCGCATGTCAGAGAACCCGTCGGTCCACTCTCTCCGTGGTTTGTCTAGATCTCACAGACGTCTCCTGTTGCTGCTGCGGTCCTTGTTCTACGCACTGCCGCCAATAGAGTGTTATGGTGATATCCGCACGACAGGTATCCCGCGCAATACGGTGATAAGACAATCCCTCTTCACGGACCCCGACGATGCGTCCTCTCCCGAAGCAAGTGTTGCTTCCGAACTTTTTCCTAGGCATATTTATCTTGCAAATGATTCAATCAACACAACATCACCAGTCGGAATGGCAAATACACGCTGTGGGATGAACTTATATAGTCGGTCGGGCACAGCGCTAATTCCCCTTTTTGCTTGCGTCAAATGTGCGGCAGAGCGTGATACTTGAATCATTTGGTTGCTTCTTTCACGGTGTAAATATTGTTTGACGTAGACCAATGCTTTGAAAAAAGAAATGTTGCGTGGAATTACAAGAAGCTTTTGCCTAGTACCTCAATTTTATATGACACCCTCCTAGTATTAATTGCTCAAACTTATAGTACCTAACAAACGTAAAGGTCTTAGATACATGCAATAATAATTTTCATAAAACTTTTCAATTTAACTATTGTTTTTGAATAAAGCGGTACAACGAACTATCCGATCACTAAGAACATGAGAACAACGAGCAAGGAATGTGATTTCATTTAAACAATTGACCAGACTTCTTTCGAATGTTATGAGAAAACTGAACAGAAGAGAAACAACTGGTTTCCATAACACTATGTAGTTTATTATTACATGAATTAAAGTATTTGAATTTAGCAGGCAAAAATGAAAGACATCTGTGAACATTTAGATTTTTTAAAAGTTACTTATCCACACTTACAGTTCTTTAAAATTACACTTTTTACTGATATCAAATTTAATAAAAATCGTAAATAAGGGTGTTTGTAACAAATTCTTTAAAAAGTATAAACGTTAAGATTTCCAAATTGATTTTCTTAAGCATTTGTTTAAAGCTTTTAAAAATCGGCCTTGGGGTCATTGAACAGGATTTCAACTAAAGCGTATAGAGGTGAAGTTGTCACCAAATGAAAAGGGTTGTTCATTACTAATGTGGGATCAGTGGTTTCAAGTAGGGTCTCACCAGGCGCATATATTTATACAGGATAGACACATTTACCACGAATCCAGACCCATCGATGAGGAATGGCTCTAGTTCAGCACATCAAACTACTCGGCAACTACAACTGTAGATAGCATTTATCAGGCATTTAAGAGGTTCATCGGGTGGTCGAGTAAAGCGTCTTTTTCTGAAAGTTTTACTCGAATTGCCGGTAAACCTAGGTATTTTCTTTTTCAATTCCAGGTAGTTGATTACTACAGACCTGGGCCTTAGCTCTAGGTTTAGCCATTCATAATCAGGCTTTCGGTGATATTTGGAATGACTTCCGTGTTTAGTTAACAAAAAAGCGATAAAAAAATAAATAAATAAAAAAAAAATTAAAAATACCGGAAAAGACAGATATGGACCGTTTGTTTACTATTATCAGTATCTAACTTCACTTCATTCTCATAATCCTTTACCTAAATTTTAATAGTCTTCAGGCATATACATATAGGTATATAATATATAAATTAATTACATTTCGGAAGGTGAATATATTCAAATACACTGGCGGAAAGTAAAAAAAGAGCACCAAGAAGGACACGTTCAGACGTGTCCTTCTTGGTGCTCTTTTAACCAACGAAATTTATACAGCATAATAACGGAATTCAGAGGATAACCTGACCAAAACATTATGGCAAAATACAGCTGTATTTGCTGGCAAACTGAAAAATAACTTTTCCATGTAACATGGTTAGTACGAGGTAGAACCGCCATGAACTGCGTCACAATGTGCAACTGTGGCGTGGAGTCTGTCGTACAGATGTTGGATGTAAGTTTGGGGTATTGAGTTCCAAGCATCCTTAACCTGGACGCATAAATCGGGGATGGTCCTGGCTGGCCGTGGAGACCGGATAAGTCGTTGTCCCATTAAATCCCGCACGTGCTCAATGGCGGACAATTCCGCTGAACCTGCAGGCAATAGAAGTTGTCTCACACCCTGGAGTGCATGTTGCGTTGCACGTGCCATCTGTGGGCGTGCGTTATCTTGTTGGAAAACACCACGATGGACCGATTTTACAAATGGCACAAAAACGGGCTGAATGATGTTGATGTAGGAGGTGCTGTTTAACGTTCCCGGTACAAACACTCGTATTGTACGGGAGTGACAGCTGATCGCTCCATACACCATGAGACCAGGTGTAGGCCCTGTGTGTCGCTGGCAGCTACAAGAAGTGTGGAGACACTCCACTGTGCGTTTGTAAACACGCATACGGCCATCGGAGGCTCCCAAGCCGAATCTGCTTTCATCGCTGAACACGACCGATCGCCATTGCGTTCTCCAGTGCAGACGTTCGCGACACCACTGCAGCCGTTCCTGATGGCGATCTAGAGTCAGAGGTACACATGCCAGAGGCACACGTGCAGGTAGTCCTGCATCCAGTAGACGGTTGCGGATTGTTCGCACAGTCACCTCAGGTGCAACGGCAGCTCGGATTTGCGTCGCAGTGGATGTTCTGCTTGACAAAACCGCTCTTCTTGTGCGTCGATCGGTCAGCTCACTAGTCCGTCTGTGACTCCCGGTTCCACGTCTTCTCGTGTGATGATGTTCCTCGGACCATCTACGCCACCCGTCCAATTCGCTCCGCAATACGACGATACGACCACCCGGCCTCGCGGAGTTTGACTAGACGACCTCGCTCAAAGTCTGATAACTGCTGAAATCATACATGTCTTCCATGTCCAGGCATTGCAGGTTCTTTAGGGTCTTCACACGTGTTCCTACGTCGAAGACTGATTACATTCACTTCGCCGTAATCCTTAAATACCACCGACGATAATTTGCATATTATGGGTGCTTTGGTGTAAGCACTCACCGGTTGGTCCCGAAATTAGCATAAATCCTACGTAACCTCGACCCCACTAACATATGAAAATTTCATGATCGTCCGCCAATTAATTCTTGTGTTCTTCTATAACTTTCCGCCAGTTAAAGAAGAACACAAGAATTAAAATTTTCTCCTAGCTTCTTATTTCGAAGGGTTGCTTAAAGCCTTGTGTCAGACACTCCCTAAAATCCTCTACATATGATCTGAACTGAATAATTCTGTATTTTGCTAACTTTGAACAGCATTAGTTTGACTAATTTTGTCGCATTAATTCCAGTTGGTGCTTACTTAAAATTCTCAATCTGTAAGACTATTGTACTAGCGTCATGAGAGAAACTTCAGGTCCCTTAAGCCATCCTCTTAGTGGACCATGCCTAAGTGGCATAAGCTAATCAAACGGAAAAGAAACAAACAAATGTGTCAGGATATCGTGAGACCCTGTTGAGCACCTGTCCTTTCCTGTAGATAAGATTTTCGGCGGGTTGTATCATTAATCACTTCTTGGGAAAGTTAACCCAAACAGACTCTTTTGTCGAAATTGTGTAAAGACATCCGGCATAAAAATGGATTTAAATAAACATAGAAATTTTCATTCTGATGTATTCATGGCATATGTACGTAATGTAAATTATTTTCCAACTGATAAAGGAACAGTAAATAGCAGGTGTTCCACTGATTTAAATTTATTTTATTGAGTACTAATAAGACATAATCATGATATGATGATCATAATCATGTTAGAAGCTAGTAAATATGAAAAAAAATAGTAGAGGACTTAACAAAACCTTTGCCAGCCACTGCAAGCATGTATGTAACTTAAGAAAATGCTTGCTAGCTATTGTTTTTTGGAGCACCTGATACATGGTATACAGATATTCTATCTTCGTGGCTATAACAGTTCAAAACATGTGTTAATGTTTTTATCTTTCATACTTTACATACTGCAAAACCAGAGTGCAGAGGAAACCATCGAGAAGAGGTATTGATTGATCATATTTTCTATAATGTAATTATTGGGCATGTCACAGCTAATAACATTTGCCTACATAGAGTGCATGCGAAGCGTATATGTTTAATAGTTTTCTCGAAGAGAAACGAATAATGTGCACATAAAATAATCATTCACTGCAGTAAAAATCAGAAAATACAGGTTGCATACGCAGCGATATTACATCTTGGAACAAATATCTGATACTTCTGTTTTATCATCACACGTTAGACACCCATTTTCCATCACACGTCAATCGATTACCTGATTCGTCCGCGCCACTCGAGTGCGGATTAATGAGATAACGATTTATAGGAATCACAATCCTCTTTCGATACCCTTGTACTAACATGATTTTACACAGTGTCACACGCTGACACTGGTGTAGCCGTATTGATTGAAAATGTTTTATATAATGAAATAATAGGTTAGAACTCTAATGATTGGTAACACTGGGGAACACAACTTCTGGTGCCTAAGATGTTAGACCCTTATTGTGGTATTTTGTGGTCACAGATTCCGAAAATGGCATTAGGCTTTGTCCATCATATCTGCTTCTTATGATACGACATATGCAGAGAAATCCCAAGAGGCCTACAACACGAACAACAACACACAAGTTTCGTCATATTACCATCTCATAAGGAAATGTCTTCCCGAACGAAAATAAGAGATCCACAAGAATAAGTAGCTAAAAAGCGCGATCTCAGCGTCATCTATGAACGGAAGGATGCACTAGATATGTCTTTATCTCCACCTTAATCATATTAAAAATTAAGACTGGTTAGTCCTTGGGGCGTATCAAATGAAGAAATGCGTCGGATATCGGATGAGGGTGGCAGTAATATTTGGAAAGTCGAGCATGTCATCAAATTGGAACTCTTTCACCAGGGTGATCGGACGAAAGGCTCGACTCGAATGCCTATTCTGAGACAGCAAGCCGTAGAAGACAGAAAATCATCAATGGACGACGATTGACAAAGTTTACCACCTACAATGGGTATCCACGTATTCTAAAGTATTTGCGACGATTGCGATTTACCGCAGCACTTGTCTTGCCGGTTTGTTTTAATGCTTTACCAGACGTGCATAACGGTAATGAGCCATGTTGAATATCGCTTTTACCTCAGCGTTGACGATTGCTCATCGAGGTTTTGTTGAGATTGTGGTCACAAGATGCAACTTCCTGCTGCCCTTGAGCATCTTAAGACTCCTAATTATAGTGTTCAGATTTGAGATGTTATCAGCTTCAAAAGCCGATCACCGCTCGTAGCATAGTGGAAAAACTGTGACCACGGCAATGCGTCGATGAGCTGCTACAGCCTGTTTTGTTCATATTCTGTAGAATTCCTGAAGCCCATTTTAAACAGTATAACACCCACACGAACAATTTTAACGTAACGTACGTATTGGTTGCAATGTGTTCAGGTAGTGAACTGGTAGGCACGATTTCTTGAACTCCCTACAGAACAAAATACGTTGGACGTCATTTATAGACGATTGAACTCCTGTTCCTGACCACCTCGCAGTGTCGATGAACTGTAGACAAACTCAACGACATATGAGTATCGGTAACTCATAACATCATATCACGCTGAATATTCACTAGATATTAAAATACATACATGTTTTGGAAAAATTAATCTGAATTTGACTCGATGCCACACTCATAACTGTCGTGTAATTCCTCAGATATTAAATTCCGACCATCATGCTTATACATGACATACAACTCGCATCATTTGGTGCATTCTATCATGATCTGATATTTTTTGTGTCGAGAAGTACATTTCCAGAATCAATTCTCTGTTTGGTAAATGTTCAGGACTTACGTTAATCTGAAAATACTCCCTGAAGTTGTTTTCAATGTGTATTTTAAATTTTTCTTTCAGTATTTTATTTAAAAAAATATTTTTATGATATTTAAAAGAAATTTCTCTCTCACACTAACTGGAGATTATATTTGTTTTGTTTTGAGGCTAGCCATAACGTTCTAATTTTTAAAAGTACTGTTAATCGGGAGAATGTAGCCTGTTAGAAAAACTGCTTCATTTGCACCGTACAAGAATGCAGCAATTGAGAACGCACTTTACGTAACACAGGAAAAATTAAAGTAAATCATACGGCACTTCATCCGTACAAAAAAATTCCTAAGTATAGCCCACATAAAATTAAATAAATAAAAAAAATACATAAAACAGAACAACGTTTTTATCAAAAGTCGCTTTGTTCAACCGTTTTCAGTTTGGATTGCTACCATTTGTGCCAGTAGCACTAGTAAATAATTGTTTTGAAACACTGTTTTTACGCGTATCATTTTTGATGAACCCTTTTCAGATGCTGTTTGGGGGACTTCAGGATTTCTTGTACATTAACACCCAAGACAACACACCAGTGAAACATAGGTCTTACTCTTGTAGGAGGAAAGTATAACAATATACAACACAGATCATTGACGCATTTGAGAACGATATTCCAGGATCAAAATTCATGTTTAAAACAAAATAATTTCTTTAAAAAATGTTTTATCTGATTCTCTTTACTATGAGATTGCACCTAGATTTCCAAGATGACAGCGCATTTGTTAAAATGTTTAGTGGTGTTTTTTCACTCTTCCTCTACTGCTTTCCATACCGCAATCATTGGTTTAGGTGCGTGATTAGATAGCTCTATTTCTAGCAGTCCGAAGGTACAATAAGTAATTGGTGACACATCAGGGAGTTTGAAGGAGTTTGGGTAAACGCTTATACAATATGTTAAACAGAGTGTCTGTTTCAGTTCCTTCAAGAAATGGATTGGTCGATTTGCTTATCCTGACGAAGTTCTACTCTTTGAGGGCTCTGTGGGTAAATACATGGAATTTCCTCTTTTAATTTATGCGATAAAACATTATTTTTATAATATGTAAAATTTATTTTGGCTTTATTTTCAACTCTTCTGAACTCTGCTTTTCCCTTGTATGACACACCAGCAATAATCATGAACACTTTACTGAAACACTCTTTGGATTTTTCCAAACAAGTTTGTCGGTTCTTTTCTTTTCCTTTGCGATAGTAAATCGAAATTTATTATTCCTAGTTGTTTTATTATACATGCTTTATCAATAGTAACAATACATTTTCATCTGTCACTGGCTAAATGATTTCCGTATGAAGTCCTGCGTGTTTTGCGCTTTTTCCTCGCCCCTAAACAAATGACGGTAAACATCAGGGTTTCTTTTTCAGATTCAAATTTTTGTTTAATATCTTGTTTAGAGCTGATATAAAGATTTTTAACGACTTTGCAATTGATGTTTGTGTGGGTGGATTTTCCTTTAAGACCTAGGAACTTTACTTTTGACATAGCCGTAAAAATACGTAGTTTCTTTGAATATTCGTTTGGTGTTCTCCTGTTAAAAAAAATGCTGGACGAATTTTCCTGTATACAATTAATAATATTGACTATTTACCGTTTAGAAGTGCTAATTCTGTGATTCTCGCAGCGTTTTTTGATCACAGAATACGAATATTTATCTCAGTAAAAATCAGAAGGATAACATTCCCTAAGCAGATTACTTACGTGCGCCATTTTCTTATAATACAATATTTAACAGCAGCAGATGTTTCTTTCGTGTTCATCTAACACGCTGTTTCCAGTTCCAATTGTTTGGAATTCTTTTATTTTCTTTAATTTCTTATCCGAAAACTTCTAAGAATGTGTGAACATTCTTGTGTATGTAAGCTTTTCTCCAGTACAATTCTTTTGTTTTAAGATTAGTTCAGGCATCTTTTCCCCAGCATATAGTTTCTGTAATCGAGTGTATAGGTAATAATTCACGTGACTAACTTCGTAGGATGGTGTTACACACGAAATAGAAGGCACGTGGGATTTTTGGGAGTATGAACTAAAACAAACGATAAAAGGGAAACCTAAAAATGAAACTAATACGCGCGCAGAAGTGTAAGCTTCAATTCTTACATCGTTATTGGTCATTGCAATATCCCATAACAGTGAAAAGATTATTTCATATAACGTTATATGTCCTTAAAAAGATAGACCCTGAGTGATCACTGTAGATCCTCCTTTCGTCCTCAGTGCAGTAGATATCTGACATAGCAATGATTCAGTAGGAATCGGGAAGTACTTGGGAGGTTAGGCTAACCAGGATATGGGTTATGCGGATTTCAATTCAGGTATTTAGGCGACTGGTGTATCCATACACCTAATATGCTGCTTTATCATGTTTCACAAATGCCCAAACGGATTATTATCGGTGAATTTCGAAAGCCAATCGATAATCTCGAATTCTGAACTGTGTTCCTCAAACCATTCCTTCACTGGACCTGTGGTTCTGCGCAATTTCATCTTGGAAGACACCGTCTGCATTCGGGAAAAATTGCAACATTCCTAGGCATACAGAGTCAGCAAGCAATTCAGGAAAGCGGGCATTAATCATACGTTATGCACTGGGACCCAAGTTTATGCCACGTAAACTTGTTCTAAACCATACAACCCCCTTCACCATCTTGCACTACAGAAACTGCAGGTTAGATCGAGTGCCTAATGAGGTTTATTCCAAATGCATACTCTTCCAACCAAGGAAAGGATTAAAAACAAGACTTGTCAGAGAAACATTCCTTTTTTCATTCGTCCGACGTCTAACTTGCACGTTATTTGCCCATGCGAGATTTCTGCGCTAATAAATCGTGATTAGGAAGGGAT
This sequence comes from Macrothele yani, assembly GCA_039090855.1. Classification (NCBI taxonomy): domain Eukaryota; kingdom Metazoa; phylum Arthropoda; class Arachnida; order Araneae; family Macrothelidae; genus Macrothele; species Macrothele yani. The sequence goes on along the minus strand of CM077033.1, from coordinate 69,565,240 downwards.
ATCGTCGGAGTCTTTTGCTGTTATAGCCCAAACGTGCTAGGATGTGACGCATTATTATCACAGATTCTTTTGTGAGTTGACTTCTACTATAATGAGTAGTAAACTCTTGAACAGTACTGTGTTTGTTGGTATGTGCGAGTCATTGAAGCCGGCGGTCGCCTCTCACGTTAACCTTTCGCTGTCATGTGAACGTCTGCCTCCGGGTTGTTGTTTCACCGTTTTCACGCCAGTCCTGATACACTTTAAACACGGTGAGTCGGAACCATCCACCCAATTCGTCCGTTTGTGAAATCGGCGCACCCGCTCTGCGAACTCCCACAATCTATTTTTTCTTAAAATCTGATAACGCCTTCTGCTTGCCCATCACTATGGTGGGCCGAATTCGTTTTTAATTGGCGTAACGCCTAGTGCAAAAAAGGTGGCATTTAAGCCAACAAGAATAACAAAATATTTTTTGAGATACACTAATATCATACGTCTCCGCACGGCACAGTAATTTCGCGTTTTTCCGACCGCATTAGGTCGTAAGCAAAAAGGGATGGATTTTTTGTAATTGAAATCGAGTAACCCCTGGTGCGGAAGAGTGTTCCAAATAACAGTGAAAAAAATGTTTTTTTGAAGATTATCAATATGCTATGTCTCCACACTGCACGGGAAATCCACCATTTCCTTACCGTGTTGGACCAGTGCCAGTAAACAACCCTGGAGAGAAAGTCCAAATGTACTGGATAATTCATGCTCTTGTGAACGTTCACGGAAAATATTTACTCGAGAAATTCCTTTTTGATAGATCAAAGAACTGAAAGGAAAATGGTGATTGGAAAAATAGACAAGATAGGGACAGAACAGGTCACGAAAAGAGAGTAAAGGAGAAATAAATGGAAAAAGGGAAGGGGTTCGTTAGATTTTAGTGAGACGGAGGCACGTTTGGACGACTCTGACACAACCTCTTGTTTACTTCCTGAAAAACGTAGCCGTATATGTGTTGAATACTCGACGTTTCTTCCAGAAGGACCCTCGACATCACGTTTACAGTCACAAATGAGAGTAGCTCACTCCTTGGTTTGGCGTCAGCAGTCTACCGTACTGCAGTCCCAACGAGGAATGCTGCTCCTATTGCAACATCTGTTCTAGAAGACATGGGCATCATTACAGTCGATAGTCTCGAGAATGTCATTAATAGAAACAAAATTATCTGTGAAAAAGTGAAGCTATCTAAGGATGTAAAGGAAAAAGTCCAGACAGACAAAACAGTCGTTCGCAGACTTTATTTTGATGGAAGGAATAACTCAACTCTGTTCATAGATCAGAAAAATGATAAATAGTATCCTTCCGAGAAGAAAGAGCACATTACTCTCGTGGAGGACCCTGGATCGAAGTACCTCGGCCATGTCATCCCTACTTCTGGTCATAGCAGAAGCATCGTAAACTGCATCACTAATTTTTTAGAAGTTAATGGCGTTGAATCAAGTTTTCTCACTGTTTTAGGGTGCGATGGAACTGTTATAAATACCGGCAGGAAAAATGATGCTATACGTCAACTGGGAAATCTGTTGCAATGTTCCTTGCAGTGGCTGATGCGTTTTTCCATTTCAATGAAGTTCCATTTCGCCATTTGCTTGAGGAGCTCGATGGTAAATCAACAGGTCGTACAACTCATTAAGGAGAAATTGGGCATCTCAACGGCTGTAAGATCTTCCCAGTAGTTGACTCTTCATGTAGAATAGACAGAACACATAGGGAAATTGCAGGGTACACGTGAACGTAATACCGACTAGCAGTATTTACTGGAAATCTGTTGCGCCGTGTCACAGGGAGACTGTCAAGTCAGCCTTTCTAGATGAAATCCAGGACCACTGTCACATTCGTGGTGGCTGATGACAGATAACAGGGTCATGCGCCACAATGTCCCCACTCAAAACCCATCGCAAACTTTAATATGTGTTGCCAACTGCATAATAAAGGTATATGCCTTGTTCTGGTTTTCCATAAAGAAGAAGCCTTCTTGCTCAGAAGGGGCCAAACAATTTTGGAAACTGAGCAACCTATCGCGCTTCATAGATTTGAAGTGCAAAGTAATCATTAATGCAGTGATCAAGAGAAACGCGTTCTTCAGTCACATAGAGAACATATTGCTAAGTATGATTGCGGACGAACGCACCCTCGTCAAAGCTCTTGGATGGAGAAGAATAAAGAAAGCTAGACAACAGAAAATGAATGATGTCATAAAAGACTTCGAAGTGCCGCAATAAAATCCGGATGTTAATTAATATTATAAGATGATCGATTGTATTAAAACACGTCTTAACGAACCACCCCCGACAAAACACATCTCAGACAAAGATCTGGATCGACTAATCGTAACCTCTGTCACAGCTAGCGAAGAAATAACCAAGTTTCCCTGCCACACGCAAGCTGTGGAACGTTGCGTGAAACTGGGGACCAAAGCAGCAGCTTCAATGTGTGGATTTGAAGCTAGAGATTCGTTCATAAAAGTAACAATTGCATCACGGCAATTAATGCCACATTTTTCGAGTAAAGCGGATTACCGAACAAGATATACAACGTAGAAATAAAATTCTGAGCTGAAGGGAGGGTGGGCGGAACTCGATGTGTGGCCATTTGCTCGTGGTGAGTTCTGGATTGTTTCCATATGTGACATTGGAAGCAAGCGACTACACGCTGCAAATTGCAAAGCAATTTCAGTGTTTTACTTAAACACACGCATGATGTACTCATTACAGTGCAATTTCCTACGGGTTTTCCCCAATGCCCTACATGCCAGGATGCCTTTACCTAGCTTACGCCTACAGGCCAAATGTGGGAACAAAATGGTGAATTTCGCGTGCAGTGCTAAGACATAGCATATTGATCAACTTCAAAACCATTTTTTTCACTGTTATTCGGAACACTAAAGAACACATTTTCGAACTAGGGGCTACTCGATTTCAATTACAAAAAATGCCATCGGTTTTTGTTAACGGCCCAATGCCGTCGGAAAAACGCAAACGTTGTGTGCCGTGCGGAGACGTAAGATATTAGTCGATTTAAAACAAAAGATCTTTTGTAATTTTTGTTGACCCAAATGGCAACTTTTCCGCACTAGGCGATACGCAAATTAAAAAAAAAAGTTTTTTCGGCCCATCCTACCTATCACGCTTCGAATTTAAATTACGAAAAAAGCACAACATTCATGCCTCACCTCGATTCGAACCCGGACTCATCTCGGACGAACTGTCATAAGAAATCACTTTAGATCACTGCATCACCGGGGCGGCCATCCCATCTTTAACAGGGCGATTTATGAAGATGGACCTTCTTGTAGCATTAATATTCTGTAAAAACACTACATTACTTTTATGAAACCATAGCTCTCGCCTGAGGAGAGTAACTACGTTCGCTTCGAAGCAGCACCAGGCTTTTACCCCTGCCAAGATATATCAGTATCAGATTGGCTTTTAGTGTAATATTAATATCATAGCAGGATATTTAAGAACGACGAGAAGGTGATTTTAAATCTATAAGCAGAGAGAAAAATTAATATCGTGAAACGGGGAGGACACCACACGTCACTTGGTAAGCGAATCGAAATCAGGGCTCCTGGAAGTACGCATTAAAATGTTGACCTGTTAAAATGTCTAGTACATTAAATTTCTAATGCAGACATAACCGTCTACATAAGTCATGAAAAAGTTTTCAAGAAAAATTTCCGAACATAAGATCAACACTACTAGTTGTCTAACCAGATGACGGTACAGAATACCCCATTAGCAAAGGGGAAGATTCGAAATATTAACACTTAATGCTAAAAGGCGGAATGAACGAAATTCTGTAAAAAAATGTAATATTTGAAGGAAAAGGTTTAAATAAAATAAACCACCTTTTACTACGAAATCATAGTTCACTTGGGAATTTTGAATTAATTCCATGTTTTTAGTACTGATGCTCAGTCATTCATTTTTCACTTTAATTTGTACATCCTTTATCAGTAAATAACGAGTAATACATAAAGAAAAGCAGATAATTATTAATTGTTTCCTATTTAAATCAACAAACAGTGATCTTCACGGGTAACACATAAAATCTGCAAGAGAAATCGTGCTCAAATTAATGTTGTACACCATGGGAATAATGGCAAAAGTTTCCAAAAAATTCATTAAAATACAAAAGTTTTCCAATAAATTACTAAAAAATGTGAAAAAATGCTTTTGTACGTAATTAAGTAATACAGAAATTAATCGAGAATTTGTGTAATTCTTCAAATTTTGATATCAGTTGAATTTATTGCTCTAAAGTTTAACATGTCTTCAAATTTTATAAGAAAATCCGCTGTCACCCTGCAACTAAAAACTTTAGATTATGAATTTAGGGAAATCATATTTGAAAACAAACACCATAAGCATTGCTATTGGTATAAGATTTAGAAAAGAACATGTTTTAGAAATAACGACTTCTAGAGCCATTACTACTATATTAAAAAAAACACATTTGTTCACAATATTTTATTTTTCTTTGGATGAAATTTTAGCTCTGTTTTGTTTCAGCTCCTTCCGACGGATGGAAGGTAAATTCTAAAGTCACATGTGACATCATCAAAAATTGCTTTCATGGTATTGATAGAAAGAGTGCGGACTTGCATGTTGTCAGAGTTGGAGAGTGTTTTGATATATGTACTTGGAAAGCTTCCAAAATACAGGGTGTCCGAGAATTATTGGACACATTACAAAATTATGTACAAAAACTACTATGAGCTTTTTTTTTTTTTTCTATGTCACGTATTACTAACACGGTTTCTATATTTTTGTTTTGCAGAATTGTTATTCCCAGAATCCGATAGATGGCGCTAGGTATGGCCGGATGAGGAATGTATGGGAAATGCGCAACCAGTAATCCTGTCGTCCGTACAGCAGAAGGCGATGTGTGTGTTATGGCTTGCGGAATTAAAGTTTGTCCTCAAAGTTAAAAGACGGTATCGTTCAGAGTATGGTCGTAATCCTCCGTCAACGAATTCAATTAAGCGGTGGATGAGTCAGTTTTTGCCGCCCCGATGACGCAGTGGTCTAAGGGATGGCCTCTGATCATTCGTGCGAACGGGTCCGGGTTCGAATCCCGTGAAGCATGGACATTGTGTTTGTCTTACGGCACTGGCTCTCTCCCTTGCCTGGAACCAGTGGTCCTAAATTAGGAACGGGCGACTGCTTTATAGTCCATTGAGTTGATCATGGTGGTCGTTAAACCTCCAATCAAGAAATTAAAAAGAAACTGGCAATGTGGAACATCGTGGAGGAGCCGTTCGGCCTGCAGTCAGCGGTCAGACGGTTGACCAAGTTAATGAAAATTTCAGAAGAAGCCCCAGGAAATCCGTTCGTAAAGCAATCAGAAAACTGTGCATTCCGAAATAGACAGTTCACGATATCTTGCACAAGAAGTTAAAGCGTAACCGGAAGACCCTGGGTTTGATTTCCTTGGCGGCCAAAGATAATTTTTCCGTGACTCACTTATAAACGTGGAAAGAGCGAAGACCTTTGTTTTATGTTCCTGGTCCACGTCGGACGTCTGTATTAAGAAATTAAGGTTTCATGCTTATAAAATTCAAATAGTGCAAAACATACATGTAAATTAATACTGACTTTTAACGTGGACCAGGAACATCAAACCAAGGTCTTCGCTCTTTCCACGTTTATAAGTGAGTCACGGAAAAATTCTCATTGGCCGACACCGGGAGTCGAACCCAGGGTCTTCCAGTTACGCGCGGAATATGCTTCCGCTACACCACAGCGGTCTCGAATTCCGCTAGACTCACACACACTAACTGCCAAGCCAATGTGGCAGGTTGCTTCTTGGAGCCCCGCACAATGCTGGGGATTCACGAAAGATGGTGAGCAGCAACTGAAAAAATAATTAGAAGGCGAATGAATAGTTAATACTGACTTTTAACGTGGACCAGGAACAACAAACAAAGGTCTTTACGCTTTCCACGTTTTGGTGTAGCGGAAGCATATCCGGCGCGTAACTGGAAGACCCTGGGTTCGACTAGCGGTGGCGGCGAATGAAAATTTTTTCGTGGCTTACTAATAAACGTGGAAGGAGCGAAGACCTTGGTTTGATGTTCTTGGTCCACGCTAAAAGGCAGTATTAATTATTCTTTCGCCTTCTAAATATTTCTTCAGTTGCTGCTTACCATCTTTGGTGAATCCCCAGCATTGTGCGGGGCTCCACGAATGCAACCTGCCAACTTGGCTCGGCAGTTAGCGTGTGTGAGTCTGGAGGAATTCGAGGCCGCTGTGGTGTAGCGGAAGCATATCCGGCGTTTAACTGGAAGACCCTATGTTCGACTCCCGGTGGCGGCCAATGATAATTTTTCAGTGACTCACTTATAAACTTTTAAAGAGCGAAGCCCTTTGTTTGATGTTCCCGTTCCACGTTAAAAGTCAGTATTGATTATTCATTCGCCTTCTAATTATTTCTTCAGTTGCTGCTTACCATCTTTGGTGAATCCCCAGCATTATGCGGGGCTCAAAGAAAGCAGCCTGCCAACTTGGCTTTGCAGTTAACGTGTGTGAGCCTGGAGGAATTCGAGGCCGCTGTGGTGTAACGGAAGCATATCCGGCGTGTAACTGGAAAACCGTGGGTTCGTCTCCCGGTGGCGGCCAATGAGAATTTTTCCGTGACTCACTTATAAACGCGGAAAGAGCGGGGACCTTTGTTAGATATACATGTAAAGGTTCACTCTTTGAGATACATGTACTTGGAGTGCCACTTTTCCAAAGTAAGAAATCAACGATGCCAATGTTATGTATTAGTTTTGTACAGTTTTGTACACCCAAACGAAAAATTTGTACTCCACCGGAAGTGGTACTTTTCGGTTCTTTAAAAGTGGAACTCCAAGTACATGCTGGAGTGCCACTTTTTCAAAATCAAAAGTAAATACTACCAAAGTTTTATACTAGTTTTGTACAGTTCTGTACATACAAAAGAAAATTTTGTACACCACCGGGACTAGTACTTTTTGACCCTCCTTTGTGGCCCTCGAGCATGTACTTGGAGTGCCACTTTTCCAAAATTCAAAAAAAAAACTGCCAGAGTGTTTCATAGTTTTGTAGAGTTTTGTACACCCAAAAGAAAATTTTGTAAACCACCGGAAGTAGTACTTTTTTACTCTCCTTTTTGGCCCTCGAGCATATAATTTTAGTGCCACTTTTCCAAAATTGAAAAAAAAAACACAGCAGAGTGTTGTCCTAGTTGTTTACAGTTTTGTACACCCAAAAGAAAATTCTGTACACCACCAGAAGTGGTACTTTTTGACTCTCCTTTGTAGCCCTCGAGCATGTACTTGAAGTGCTACTTTTCCAAAATCGAAAATAAACACTGCCAGAATGTTGTACTAGTTTTGTACAGTTTTGAACACCCATAAAAAAATTTGTGCACCACCGGAAGTGGTACTTTTTGGCTCTTCTTTGTGGCTGTCGACCATGTACTTGGACTGCCACTTTTCCAATGACGAAAATAAACACTGCCAGAGTGTTGTCCTAGTTTTGTACACCCAAAAGAAATTTTTGTACACCACCGGAAGTGGTACCTTTTGACCCTCCTTTGTTCCCTTCAATCATGTACTTCGAGTGCCACTTGTCCAAAAACGAAAATAAACACTGCCAGAATGGTGTGCTAGTTTTGTACAGTTTTGTACACCTAAAAGAAAATTTTGTACACCACCGGAAATGGTACTTTTTTACTCTCCTTTTGTGTCACTCGAGCAAGTACTTAAAGCCATATTTCCAAAATCGAAAATAAACACTGCCAGAATGGTGTTTTAGTTTTGTACAGACAAAAGAGAGTTATGTACCCCTCCGGCGATGGTTCTCTTTGGTTGTCCAGCATGCTCTTAGAGTGCCATCTTTCGAAATTCGGAAGTAAACGCTACTATCTTTTTCCAGTTCATTACATAATTTTACTCCTGTTCATTATACAAAACCAGCTGTTTTTGTGTTCATTATACGCAACTTTTATTTGTTCAAGGTCGCAAATTTTCGTGCGGTTGTCTTGTATAAACTAAGAAATTGTCGGAGCCTTCATTTTTATAGTAAAGGAAGAAAACAAACAGTTTTTTGTTGCTTTGTTAAGCAATGCTTTCAGCAAAAGCATTTCGAAAACGCGAGGAAAAGGAATTCAAATCAGCGCGTATCATCGCTTCCAGTCTAGCAGCCATGACGAGCAATTTTGTGGGAGAGGGAAGCTGCAAAACACCTCGGCGCATTCGCAGGGGCTTAACTAGCACCACTTGTGCAACCCCAGAAAGTTCATTTCAGCACCCTTAAGCACAATAATTTTCCCAGGATTTCGGACACTAGGGAGGATGTGTTTTTCGCGGTGTTTGTTTGGGGAAAATGGGGATGTCAGGAAGTTAGGGAGACTGTCTGGTAAAGTAAAGGAACTACCTATAGAGCCCTGTAGTTTTAACTTTAAAAATAAATTTTGGAACAGAAGTACATAATGCAAGGTTATGAATCAGCCAGTCAGATCTAACACGGTCAGCTGTCATATGCATAATCATGAATATACGTTTTATTGCATTGAAACGAATTCGGTAAAATATACTTAAATGTTTAAGGTTAACAGCTATGAGACTTTAGTGATCTTTATTGGATATGGTTGTATACAAACCGGGAATTCAGTATTCTACACTGCAAGAATGCAATATGGATTTCGTAGCTGCAGATATTAATTAGCATGTACAACAAACTTCAATGCAGACCAGGAAAAATTGAGTGCGTGTGGAAATGCAATGTGCAGGTATGTGATGATTACAAATATACGAGTACTATACCCAGTGTTCGAAATGGGCCGGTATGGCATACGGGTAGTTACCAAAAATAGAAATGAGCATACCGGCAGTTAAAAAAAAACGTTATTTACCATCCCGGTATTTAATAAATTTTAAACCCTTCACAAACTACGTAACGATATTAGGATGGAAGCGCAAATTTTAACGCAAAAATCGTTAAATGACATTTTTAACGGATAAAATTGATAATTAGCAGCTGAGACTGAAAGAGACCGCAAACCCTTCAATGAAGTTTTTTTAATTTTTACATTAATTTTGTAATATTATATACATTAATTTTTCAATACCAAAAGAAAAAAAAACAATTAAATTATACGGAAAGCTATGTATTTTATTCGAAACCTCCTGTTTATACTGAGTGGATTATTAAGCGTTGAGGTCAATTCTTTTGGCAAACTGCCTTTCTACGCAGTGACAATTCTTGCAGCTTATCTTGTGACATGATCCTTCTCAAATAGGTTATACAAATTTTAATTTGGAAAACGATCTCTTTACAGATGCTAGTGTGACGGATAGCCGTGAGTGTTAAGAAAAACATCAAGGCTATAATTACATAGTTTAGTACAACCACCGACAATTGTAGGATCCACATCCTCCACGAGGAAGCTCCATGTGGCCTCGCAGTTTCCTTCTGCGGTGCACCAATAAGGCGATTGCAGAGCGATCGTATTACAACGCGGAGCCAAAGGGCCGAATAGCTTCAATATGTAGGAAATTCAGCAACCGAAAAATTGTTACGCTGTGTGTTGGTAAAACGTGGAAAGTGCGATGTATTTCTTTATTCAACTGACGCCACATATTTGGGGGATTTTCACTTAGGATATCAGTGCTTCGAAAGTGTACCATCCATTCTTTAGTGTTCACAAATTTGGTACACATGTAAACAATAATTACTTATTTTACACTTGCAGGTGTCACAGCTCATCGTAAATTCAAATAACGCAAACTTTCAATAATAACTTTTAGAATGTCCTAATATCAGTGTCCCATTGCATTTTATTTTCATTTATCATGGCCTTAATTTATTGAATTTACTTTTTGTTTCGAAATGCATCCACTCGTCTCCCAAATTTTAATTTTCACCTAGAGTCAATATTTACCTTAATTTTAACATTTGCTAGATTTAACTATTAATGACACACATGAGCAAAACCTGTCCATAGCAGTTTGAAATGTATTCAGGAAAGAAGAAACAAGATGATGGATGTGAAGACGAACTTTTGGCTTGCTCAAACACACTGATCTGTTTCCTTCTGTTTGACAGGCTATTCTTATTGCTCAAACATTACCAGTTACAACCTGCCAGTGGAGAGGTCCTTCAGCACTATGAGAACGGTTAAAAACCTGGTTAAGGTCAAAAATGGCAGAAGGATGTTTATCTGGACTGTGCATGATGAGTATTCATCGAAAAAAAAGGTTTTTGAGAATAAACATGAACTCATTCAAAATGTGATTGATAGATTTGGCCAAAACCAAGACGTTTGCAGTTTTTATTTCATAGTATCTCTTCAAAAGTGCAAGAAACAGAAAATTGAAGGGGGTATAAAAATTAACAGATAAATGTCTATAAAAAAGGGGGGTTTATACTCATACTCAATAAAGGACGATGGAGCAGTGCAATTGTTTTACGTAACCCCAAGTGAATGTTTCCATACAAAAAGACTTTATTAAGTTGATTATTAAATTTAGCAAGAAGCCTACAGTAAGGTTAAACTTTTTGACTCAGATATGAATAATCAGTGACCAGTAATTGGTAAATGACATAATTATTATTATTGTCCGTTATTTCAATACTAAATATTGACTCTAGAAAGAAAGATGTGTCCAAGTTCTTAAACTTTTTGGGGGGGCTAACAGTGCTCCGAAACCGCTCCCTAGCTTTAGGGGCTCGATGCACTCGCCTGACCCAACCCCCACTATACCATATAAAGACGCAGGGTACTATAAACTTAAGCAATAATTATGATAGTGGGAGTATACCCGTTTGCCCCGTCCCCCGGAAAAGTTGCAGCGAACGCCCATGCTCATGGGGGATAACGCTGCGGGGTAAAGTTTCCGGCCCTTTATATGATTTTTTTATTACCAAAATGGCGGTAAAACAAGTTCCCAAAGTTTGGCCAAATATTTTAAAAACAACATGACAAAATGATTATGTACAATTTCGCATTTTCAATACATGAAAAAAAAATCGTTACTTTTTAAAAACTTTGTAGTAAATCCGAATGTTATTTTGTTTTATATTCATACACCTATTACTCCTTCTTTATTAGCATCGCTCTTTTCAAATCAAATTGTTCACAAGTTGATTTCTCAATAGTATTTGAGTAAAATAGTCTCTAATCTTTGCTTGTTTAAAATTTGTCAAAGTCAGAGAAAAAACATAACTATGAACGTTATTAAGTTTTACAACATCTATTTCATGGCTGAACTACAACAACAAAAAAACGTCCGCACCATGCCAAAAGTTGTAGCTTGCCTAAGTGCACGTTTTATTCAGAGCAACGATTGCGAAATAAATTTGTCATCCAAACCGAAACTAAACAACATGTCCTTCTCTGATGAGATATTGGTTCAACTTTGCACGAAGAAGGAACACAACAACGCTGACGGGAAGTAAACAGCATACCCTTCTCTGATGGGAAAAAGGTTCAACTTTGGCTGCACCAAGAACTCAGTAACGCTGTCTCGATTCTCTCAAACTTGTGATATACCGGTTACGTATAAGTTAACGAAAAAAAGAACTGTGAGTTTGTGATAGTCAGAAATTACAAAATTTATGTGCATCGGAAAAGCGTATAAATGAATTAATTAGCTATTATCGAATTGGAAAAAGCTTTGAAAATACAGTCAAATATCGGTACTAATGCAGAATTACGTATAACTGTCAAAAAATATAGCTGGAGTACGCATAGCTGAAGTTTTACTGAATATCGTTTTATTTCTACAAAGCAATACTTAAATATAAAAATTTTGTTTAAACTGAAAACCACTAGATTGAAAAAACATTGCGCAGAAATTCAAATTGCTTGAATTTCAGTCTGTGACTCATACCTGTAACTTAACCCTCCTTTCGAGTTGCTTCTGAACTAAACATTTTCCTACTGAAGAGTTCGTTACTTCTCTATACAGCTTGTACATTATAGCGACACTGACAGTGAGTCACAGCAAAGTTTATAGAGACAACCTTGATTGTAAATAATGGGGGGTGGGTGGGGGGGGGTGTAAAGAGAAAGATTGCAAGTAATTGTGGGGAACTGATATAAAGAAAGAGATTTAAACGAATACGTATTTTTGCTATATGTTGATCTAAGAGCTATTTTGTGTCAAATGATGAATCACAATGTGACGGCTTTTTACATAGATGACCTTCGAACTTTCATTGAGTGGAAAATTAAGGGAAAGGAGATTTTAAATATAAATTCTTTTGGTGATTCTTCCAACTTGGCCGTTCGGCTTCTAGGTTATTACAAAAGTGTGTTTTATATGCAACAAACAGGGAATATTAATCAAATTAGTTAACCATTTAAGCTACTGCTTCGAAAATCAAGAGTCAAAAAGTAACACTTCCGGTGGTGTACAAAATCCTCTTTTGGGTGTACAAAACTATGACAACACTCTGGCAGTGTTTTTTTTTTTTAATTTTAGAAAAGTGGCACTCCAAGTACATGCTCGCGGGCCACAAAGGAGAGTCAAAAAGTACCACTTCCGGTGGTGTACAAAATTTTCTTTTGGGTGTACAAAACTAGGACAACACTCTGGCAGTGTTTATTTTCGTTTTTGGAAAAGTGGAACTCCAAGTACATGCTTGAGGGCCACAAGGGAAAATCAAAAAGTACTACTTCCGGCGGTGTACAAAATCTTCTTTTGAGTGTACAAAACTGTACAAAACTAGGACTACACTCGGGCAGTGTTTATTTTCATTTTTGGAAAAGTACATGCTCGCGGGCCACAAAGGAGAGTCAAAAAGTACCACTTCCGGTGGTGTACAAAATTTTCTTTTGTGTGTACAAAACTAGGACAACACTCTGGCAGTGTTTATTTTCGTTTTTGGAAAAGTGGAACTCCAAGTACATGCTTGAGGGCAACAAAGGAAAATCAAAACGTACTACTTCCGGTGGTGTACTAAATTTTCTTTTGAGTGTACAAAACTGTACAAAACTAGGACTACACTCCGGCAGTGTTTATTTTCATTTTTGGAAAAGTGGCACTCCAAGTACATGCTCGAGGGCCACTGAGGAGAGTCAAAAAGTACTATTTCTAGTGGTGTACAAAATTTTCTTTTGGGTGTACAAAACTAAGAAAACACTCTGGCAGTGTTTATTTTTGTTTTTGGAAAAGTGGAACTCCAAGTACATGCTCGAGCACTAGAAAGGAGAGTCAAAAAGTACCACTACCGGTGGTGTACAAAATTTTCTTTTGGGTGTACACAACTGTACAATACTAGTACCAAACTTTGGCAGCATTTATTTTCGATTTTGAAAAAATGTCACTCCAGCATGTACTTGGAGTGCTACTTTTGAAGAGCCGAAAAGTACCACTTCCGGTGGTGTACAAAATTTCCTTTTGGGTGTACAAAATTGTACAAATCTAGTACAAAACGTTGGCAGCGTTGATTTCTTATTATGAAAAAGTGGCACTCCAAGTACATGTATCTCTTGAATTGGAACAGTAACTACAAAGGATCAAGTGGGACATCGTCGGGCTAAGTGAGGTAAGGAGAAAAGGAGAAGATCTCATTGAACTGAAAAGTGGACATCTCTTCAGCTATCATGGGGCAGAAACTGGTTGAACGAGTGGTGTTAGATTTATAACAAACAAGAGACTAAAGGATAAAGTTGTAAAAGTTGAAAGTTTCTCTGACAGAGCTAGCACGACTCGTTATCCAACTCTCGAGAAGATACAAGGCTCAGATTATTCAAACTTATGCACCCACCACAAGTCATCCTGAAGAAGAAATTCATAAATTTTATGAGGAAATTCGTCATATAAATAAAAAAGGTAAGCAACACTTGAAGATAATTATGGGACGTTTCAGTGCAAAAATAGGGCAACGGCAACAGAATAAAACTTCAGTAGGTATATTCAGTCACTACAACAGAAACCAACGTGGAAATACTCTCGTTGAGTTTGCAGAAGCAGAAGGGTTTTTCATCTTGAACTCCTTTTTTCAAGAAAAAGCCACACAGGAAATGAACATGGAGACATCCAAATGGGACGACAAGTGAAATTGATTTTATCATGTGTAACAAAACATTCGTCATGGAAGACTGCAGTGTGCTAAACAAGTTCAACACAGGTAGTGACCATAGATTGGTGAGATGTAAGATGCACCTCAATACTAAACTCGAACGTGGAAAGCTCATAAGACAAACAAAATGTATTGACATAACTAACCTTATAAAACACCATAATACCTTCAAGTTGGAACTGGAGTACAAATTCTCTGCTTTAGAAGGCCTAACATCGGAAGAAGTGGATATTTCTGAAGTTAACAGAAAAGTAACCAAAGCAACAAAATTAGCTGGGTCGAAGAACAAGTTGCATGTGAGCAAATTATCAGGGAAAACCGAAATGTTGATGCAAAAAACATGAGAGATGATGACAACTACAGAAGATGTGACTTCCAAAGTAGAATATGTAGAGGTATGCAAGACAGTACGAAAAAGTATCACTGAAGACGTAAGGAAATTTAACTATGAACTAGTGTGGAAAGCAATTCAAAACAACCAAAGCCTAAATATAGCAAAGGGAGATCACAGTTAGGGAAGAAAACAGATTATGGCTCTGAGAAAGGAAGATGGTTCTGTAACAAGATATAGAGGCGAAATTTTGACAAGAGTGAAAGATTTCTATTCCAAATTATATAAAAGGGATGACACATGGATTCTAGACATCATGAAAGGTACCAGTGCCAGAGTTCTTCCAGTCCTCTTAGCATAAGTTGCACATGCAATCAAGAGCGTGAAGCGAGGAAAAGCTCCAGGAGAAGATGGAATTACTGTAGATATCATACAAGAAGCAGGTGGAGAAATCGAAACTGTTCTCGCCTAAATTTTTACTCGATGCCTAAATGTAGAGAAGATTCCTGACGATTGGAACAACGCTACAATGATCCTGTTACATATAAAAGTGACATTGAGGATCTCAGGAAATACAGACCTATCAGCCTCTTATCAGTGGTTTATAAGATCTTCACTAAAGTTCTTTCACACCGCTTGAAGGTAACACTGTACATGGCTCAACCGAGAGAACAAGCTGGATTCAGGAGTGGCTACAGCACAATAGATCATATCCACGTACTGAGATAGCTAATTGAAAGAGCGAGGGAATATGAACTTCCATTGCGCAAGGCTTTAATCGATTATGAAAAAGCCTTTGATTCGGTGAAACCATCAGCAGTTACAATGGCTCTGAAATCCAGCGGTATTGAAGATGCATATAATAACATCATAAATAACATATATGAAAATGCAGGTGCAAAGATTCGGCTGTTTGAAAATACAATACACATAAAAATTGGAAAGGGAGTGAGGCAAGGCGACACCATATTTCCGAAGCTCTTTAATGCCCATTGGGAAATGTCTTTCAATCACTGAACTGGGAAAACAAAAGAATAAAGTTTAATGGAGATTATCTAACCCACCTTCGTTTTGCTGATGGCGTAGTCATTTTTGCAACTACCCCGTCAAAACTGCAGAGTATGATCCAGGAACTTGCTGACAAGAGTGAAGAAGTGGGATTAAAGAAGAACTTTCAGAAGACAAAAGTGATGTTCAATACTTGTACAAGAAATGAAGATTTATCGATTGATGGAGAAATCTGGTGATAACAGACACATACGTTTATCTTGGACAGCAGATATCAAGTGAGGGTCACATTGATGAAGAAATTAATCGGCGTACAAAACTTACCTGGATAGCTTTTGGAAGAAACAGCATAATTTTCAAGAGCAATATGCCATTATGTCTTAAACGAAAAGTGTTTGATCAATGCATCCTTCCAGTGATTACCTATGGTGCAGAGACGTGGACCTTAACTAAAAGATACATACAAAGGCTGTAGACAAGTCAAAGAAGCATGGAGAGGTGCATGCTTGGTTTAACCAGGAGAGATAAGAAGAGGAACTCGTGGATCAGAAAAATGACAACAGTGGAAGACATCATGATCAGAGGTAAATCCCTGAAATGGCAATGGGCTGGACATATTGCTAGAAGGACAGACCATCGATGCACAGCCGACATTTTGGATTGAATTCCGAGGGACAGGAGAAGACCCAGAAGAAGACCACATGGGAGATGGGTGGAAGAAGTTCGAAAGTATGCGGGAGTGACATGGAGGGGACTGGCACAAGAGAGACCATTGTGGAGGAAACTTGGGGAGACCTTCGTCCAGCAGTGGATTGATAATGGTTGACAATGATGATGATGATAATATATATATATATATCAGGAGTTACAATGGTTTTGAAATCCGACTGTATTGAAAATGCACACAATGGTGTTATTAATACCATCTATGAGAATGCAAGTACAAAGATTCGGCTATTGGAGAACACAGCACCCATAAACATTGGAAAGAGAGTGAGACAGAATGACACTATATCTCCCAAACTCTATAATGCCACATTGGAAAATGTCTTTCAATCACTGAACTGGAAATGCAAAGGGAAAAAGATTAGTGAAGATTATCTAACTCACCTTCGTTTTGCTGGTCACGTAGTGATTTTTGCAACTACCCAATCAGAGCTGCAGACAATGATCCAGGAACTTGCTGACAAGAGTAAAAAAGTGCGATTAAAATGAACTTTCATAAGACAAAAGTGTTGTACAATGTTTTAACAAGAAATGAAGATTTTTCCATTCACGGGGAAAAGCTGCAGATAACCAATACCTACATATATCTTGTACAGCCAATATCAAGTGAAGGTCACATTTATGATGAAATTAATTCGCCTTTAAAACTTGGATGGGGAGCTTTTGGAAGAAACACTATCATTTTTAAGAGCAATATGCCATTATGTCTTAATTGAAAAGTGTACGACCAATGCATCCTTTCAGTGCTTACGTGTGGTGCAGAGACGTGGACCTTAACTAAAAGAGACATAAAAAGACTGCAGAACTCAAAGAAGCATGGAACTTTGCATGCTTGGTGTAACCAGAAGAAATAAGAAATGGAACTCCTGGATCAGAAAAATGACAAGAGGGGAAGACATCTTCATCAGAGTAAAATTCCGGAAATGGCAATGGGCTGGACATTCTGCCATAATGACAGACCATCGGTAGACAGCAGAAATTTTAGACTGAATTCCAAAGGACAGGAAATGACCCAGAAGAATACCACATGCAAAATGGGTTGATGAAATATGAAAGATTGCCGGACTAAAATGGAGGAGATTAGCACAAGACAAACCTTTGTTAAAGAAACTTAGGGAGACCTTCGTTCAGCAGTGGACTGATAATGATTGACAACGATGGTAATGATGTTGCCACTGCATCCGTTACTGACGGTAGGCTGGAGTCAGTGGTACACATGACAGAAGCAAACGTGCACGTCCGACCATCTACGCCTCCATCGTACCACCACCGATACTTCCCGTCCAATTCGCTCCGAAATACGACGATACGACCACCTGACCTCGCGGAGTTCGACTAGACGACCTCGCTCAAAATCCGATAACTGCTGAAATCTTACACGTCTTCCATGCCCTGGCATTGCAACTTCTTCAGGGTCTTCGCACGTGTCCGTACGCCGACGACTGAAAACATTCACTTCGCCGTACTTTTTAAATACCACCGACGATAATTTGCATATTATGCCGTGCTGTGGCATAAGCGCTCACCGGTTGGTCTCGAAATTAACATCACACCTACGTGAACTCAACCCCATTAACATATGTAAATTTTATGATCGCTCGCCAAATCCTTCTTGGTGTTCTTTTTTTCACTTTCCGCCAGTGTGTATAACAAGAAATTCGTCGTTGTAGACTTCAATGTGTTAAATAGGTTTAGCGCAGAGGGGGCCATAGAAAGGTGAGATGTAAGATGCCCCTCAACACTAAACTGGAACGTGGCAAGTTCATAACTCAAACAAAATATATTGACATGACCAACCTTAACAAATCATCGTAATGTATTCAAGTTATGACAGAGGAACTGATTCTCTGCTGTAGAAGATCCAACATAGCAGGAAGTGGACATATCTGATGTTAACAGAAAACTTGAACGGTTTTTGCAGAAACATCAACAAAGACGGTGGTACTAAAACATGCTGCATATGAAGAATATATCAGGTAAACCAAAAATGCTGATGCAAAAGAGAGGGGAGATGTGGGAAAATATAAAAGGTGTAATTTCCAAAATGGAATATTTAGAGCTATGCAAGACTGTACGAAAAAATATCACTGAAGACGTGAGAAATATAATTTGTGAAGTAGTGAGAAAAGCAGTTGAAAGCAACCAAAGCTTGAAGAAAGCAGAGGGACATCTAACTAAAGGAAGAAAACGTATTACGGCACTGAGAAAAGATGGTTCTGTAATAATACAGCTGAAAGTTTTACGAGAGTGCAAATTTTCTACACAAAACTATTTGAAATACGTGGTACGTACGCCAATTCCAGTCATTAAGAAATGTATCAGTATCAAAGTTTCTGCATTCATCCCGGCAGAAGTTACACATGCATTTAGGAACATGAAACCTGGGAGACTCCTAGAGAAGATGGAATAACAGTGGACATTATACAAGTAGCAAGTGGAAGAATAGGAAATACACTAACCCAAGTTTTCACTAAAGATCACAACAAAGGATGTATTCCTGGGGATTGGAACAATGATACAACGATTTTATTACATATAAAAGTGACATTGAGGATATCAGGAACTACAAGCCCATCAGCGACCTTTCAGTTGTTTATAAATTCTTCACCAAGGATCGTTCACATCGCTTGAAGGAAATATTGGGCATAGCTCAACCAATAGGACAAGCTGCATTCAAGAGTGGCTCCAGCACTGTTGATCATATCCATCTTCTAAAAGAACTAATTGAGAAAACCAGAAAGTATGAACTCCCAGCATGCATGGCTTTTTTTTTATTATGGAAAGGCCTTTGTTTCTGTGAAAGCAAGGCAGTTAAAATGGCTTTGAAATTATGCGGTTTTGAAAATTGTTACATTAGCATTATTAATAACATCTCTAAAATGCAAGTACAAAATTTCGGATATTTGAAGACACAACATCAATTAAAACTGGAAAGGGATTGAGAAAAGGTGACATCGTATCTCCCAAACTCTTCAATGCCATATTGCAAGGTGTCTTTTAATCATTGAACTTTGAAAACAAGGGGATAAAGGTTAATGGAGATTATTTAACGCGACTTAGTTTCGCTGATGACGTAATCATTTTTGCAACTACCCCACAAACCATTCAGAACTGCAGAGTATGATCCAGGAACTCGCTAACTAGCGTAAAGAAGTGGAACTAAAAATAAAAGTTCAGAAAACAAAACTGATGCACAATCCATTTACAAGGAATGAAGACTTTGTGATTGATGGGGAAAAGCTCGAAGTAACGGATATCTATATTTAACTATGACAACAGATATCAAGCAAAGGTCACATTGATCTGGAAATTAATCGGTGTATAAAACTTGCATGAAGAGCTGTTGGAAGACACACTTCAATTTTCAAAAGCAATATGCCTTTACGTCTTAAAAGAAGTGAGTTTAAGCAATGCATCTTTCCAGCTCTTTCATATATAGTAAAGACGTCGATCTTAATTAAAAAGATATTCAAAGGCTGCAGAGATCTGAAATGAGCATGGAAAAGTTTGTGCTTGGAGTAACCAGGAAAGATTAGGAGAGAAACTCGTGGATAAGAAAAATGACAAGAGTACAAGGCATGGTGATCAGAGTAAAATATGGAAATGGCAAATGGCTGGACATGTTTCCAGGAAAACAGGCGATCGATGGAAAACCGAAATTTTAGACTGAATTCCCAGGAACAGAGGATGACCCAGAAGTAGATAACTTGAGAGATGGATGGAGGTAATTCGAAAGGATGCCGCAGTAACATGGAGGACAGCGGCTCAAGACAGATATTGTGAAAGATACTTGGAGCGACCTTTATCCAACAGTGGATTGATAGACGTTGAAAATTATGATAATGAATATATATATATATATAATGTACTGTCACTGGAAAAACATGAATATTGCAAATTATATTCCCAAATGACAATTTGAAAGCAGTTTCTATGCATTTTCATTGTTTTCTTTTGTCTGTAATTTATTTATATACCGTTAAAAATTTTGTAGATATGAAATTTGAGATGATCATGATGTAGAGTTTCCTTTGGAACCCAATATTAGCTTTTTATGTATATCTGCATAACATTTTACAGCTAATTTCCAGTGTTCTTTTGCAAACATTCAGTTTAGATATCTGCAGCAAGGCTTCTTCACTGATTCATATTTCTTCTTTGATATTTCTTGTAATTTGGCAGTTCGCCAAAGAGTCAGAAATTCGTCCATGGGCAGATTAATTTTCAACAATGATTATTTTCTGTTATCTTAAACCTATAAAATATTTGTGAATATGATCTCCTACTGTGAAGTAATGTCATACCCTTCCACTTGAACGATATCTGAATGGAAGCCGCAAGGCCAAGAATGATGACTCCTAAATTTTGGTTGTAATGATCAAGCGTTTCAGTGACACTCAAGTCAATTCATCACACACTATCCACGTTTTGCCTTTCAGTTTATTATTAGACAAGCACGGAGTTTCCTGCCCATATACGCCGGCCGGCACAGTCCCAACGTGATACAAAATAGGCTTCCGTCAGAATTTACAATTCTTTTCATTTGAAAATAGTAAGATGCGCATATAATACGATTATAGACTTCGGATGGACACATTTACGGAAAAAAGTCGCACTGTATTCAAGCCGGTGTATCGAATAAAATGTATTTTGAAGCCGATATCATCTGGCTCTTGAAATCAAACAAATGAAGAGATGTGAAGTCCACAGACGGATGGACATCACATCTCTTCAATAGACGGATGGACATCACATCTCTTCATTAGACGGATGGACATCACATCTCTTCATTAGACGGATGGACATCACATCTCTTCATCAGCGACAATGTACGACGAAACTGTGAAATCTTGGAAAATCTGTTGAAGTGAACCTGTGAAAAATGTGGTACGACTTTAAGCCATCTCTGACTAGTCCCGGTACACGTTAAACTAAGATTATCGATGACAGCCTAAATACGGTTGCTCCCACGCAGATTTCAGGAACTGATCACTACGGTGTTAGAGGACATCTGGTTTGGGCTGATTTGGTGTTGGATGAACGTACGTCTCTGCACGTGTTACCAGGGAGCACATGACTTCTACACGATACAGATATAATAACAATAAATACACATTTGACGTCGATTAGGAACATCAAATAGAAGTCATGGCTCTTTCCACGTCTATAAGTGAGTCACGGACAAATTCTCATCGGCCGCCACGGGAATCGAACCTAGAGTCTTCCAGTTACGCGCCTAAAATCCTACCACTGCATCCTAGCTGCCTCGAAATTATCCAGACAGATTCACATATGACAAACTGCAGAACCACCTGGCAGGTTGCTTCTTTGGAGACCCGCACAATGCTGGGAATTCACTAAAGGTGAACAGCAGCAAATGAAAAATAACTTGAAGGCGAATGAATAATGAATAAACAGTTGACGTGGATTAGGAACATCAAAGAGAAGTCATCGATCTTTCCAGGTTTTTAAGTGAGTTACGGACAATTTTTGTTTAGTTGCTGCTGCTCATCTTTGGTGAATCCCCATCATTGTGCGAGGCTCCAAAGAAGCAACCTACCAGGTGGTTTGGCAGTTTGTCGTATGTGCGTCTGGAGAATTTCGGGCCCGCTGTGGTGCAGTAGAAGCATGTCCGTCGCGTAACTGGAAAATCCTGGGTTTGATTTCCGGTGGCGACCGATGATAATTTTTTCCGTGATTGACTCATAAACGTAGAAAAAGCGATGAGCTTTATTTGATGATATAATAACATCTTAAAGACTTAGCTGCGGCATTTCAGGGAACATTTAGGCTAGTCTATGAATACCTGGATGGTGAGGATATTCACAACATTTTGCGGTTTACAAGTTCTCCGGACTTGAACCCGATTGAACATATCTCGGATACTCTAAGTACAGCATATGCGAGCCGGCAGGCAATTCACATATTTCTCCCGGACTCCTGTACAGCTTGGTGCAGGAATGGCGCGTATTTCCCGAGCTATAATTCGCAGCCTGGAATACAACATGAGGGCTCGTTGTGTGAGCTGTATCGTTGTACGGTGCAATCACGATATTTATTAGCTCCACGAAATTTGCGACTCTAGCTTCATCTCTTTGGGATTTCCATGATTCCATGGGTATGTTTCCTTTTCATGTAGTAATGACATTCCTTTTTTTGTGTGTGTGTATTGCAGCGTATCAACTGTCATTAAACTATGTTGTATGGAAATTTCTGTAAAATAATACTATTAATACAAAACCAAGGAGCTAGAAAACACGCACAAGTGGAAATTACGCCTTAACGTGAGTTTTTTTAGGAACTTTATTCTCACTTTGATGTACGCGTGTATGCTCTGCTGAATACTGTAATACGCAATGTTGGCTGCTCTCTGATGCAAACACATAGGTCTGACTACTTCCAATATGTATGTCGAAGCCCAAACAGCGTTTTTTACCCTCAAAGCAACGAGCCAATTTACAAATTTTCTACACCATTCTAACGCGCTCCGAAATACCAGCACTTGAGGATTGTAAACTTCTTTATAATATCAATAGAATATCACTGACATCGGTTGCAGTACCCAGAGATTACTTATGAACTTTATGCTGGCATCGATATCATAGAGACATTTTTAATTCAAATGTATACTAAAGACATTTTTAATTAGGTAAATCTTCTATATAGGAAATGTGTACTCCGTTTTAACGCAGAAAAAAATTACATATTTTAAATACAATTTTTATATGTGCATTAAAACAAATCGCCGTCTGCGGACCATTAGTTTTCCAATAAAGAAGCTCTCTAATCGGAGAAGACAGGATCACCTATTGGGCGTGACTACCAACGGACTGGAAATGGGGAACACTTTCACTTGTTCCTTAAATATACAACACACTGTGTTGTATAATTCTCAGTTAAAATTCAAAATACTGCATTTGCGTCTCAAAATAGAAGTTCGCGCTTTTACAGTAAATGAAAACGAATGAAACTTAGAAAATTTCCCTTTTTTGTCATTTCTTAAGTGAAACAACACGTTACATGATACACTATCTACAAAAAGTAATTGGACACCACTGCAATCGACGATATCTGCGGTCCTGGAACACGACACGGCAGCCGCAGTTAAATATCATGTGGGAAATAAAAACGCAACCAGTCGCATGCAAGATGCCACGCAGTTCGGAGCCCACTGATTTCGAGAAAGGTGTAATCGTCGGGTATCACAGAAATAACCGATCCATACGTGACATATCCAGCGAGTTGAAGTACCCAAAATCGACAGTGGCCTACGTGATATTCAATTGGAAGATGAGAGGTGACTGTCAGAATGTGCCCCGATCCGGCACACCCAAAAAACTGGGAGTTAGAGACCGACGGGTGTTGGCCAGAGAAATTCGAAAGAACCGTACCAAATCGATGGGCCACATCCGCGAGGAGTTTCAACAGGCATCCGGGAGTCTTCTTTCGATGAATACTATCCATAAGGAAGCCCATTTGCTCGGTTATCATGGACGTGCTACCGCCCACAGGCCTTTGATCATCAAGTCCAATAGCGCTGCTCGGCTAACGTGGTGCAATGTACGTCGACAGTGGACCGTTGAAAACTGGAAACAGGTTCTCTGGAGCGACGAATCAAGGTTAACCCTCTACCGTTCGGATGGCAGCGTCTATGTTTGGCGTCTGCCTGGAGAGCGCCTCCTGCCGGAATGTATTGTGCCACCTGTGAAGATCGGCGGCGGTGGAATTATGCTACGGGGGTGTTTCTCCTGGTATGGCACGGGACCCTTGGTCGCAATTCCTGGTAGACTCAAGGCCGAGACCTATTACACCATTTTGGATGACCATGCGCTTCCTACGTTGTGGCAGTTTCACGGGGTGGACCTATGTTACTTTCAGGATGACAATGCCACCTGTTATGTTGCGAAGTCCACCATAGCTTGGTATGGTGACAATGTGGTTAATCGAATGGACTGACCTGCGTAGAGACCAGATCTTAACCAAATCGCGCACCTCTGGGACGAGTTGGAGCGTCGACATAAGGGGTGACCCGATGTCTGAAATCGGTGAAGGAACTGACCTGTCTTCTCCAAGCCGATTGGAGGAAAATACCGCTAGCCGTCGTGGTTGAGAGTATTTCCCGGAGGGTTTCAACTGTAATCGCCGCTCGTGGAGGCTCCACCAACTATTGAAGGTGAATAAACTTTGTTTTCCTTTGCTATCACAGGTGTCCAATTACTTGTTGGTAGATATGTACTTGGACAAATGAGGTATTAAAGATAAAAGAGCCTATTGACTGATTACCTACCACAAATCATCTAATGCTAAGTAATGTATCAAAATTTGAAATTAACTCTGCAGTCAATGTAAGAAATTACTTTCATATCTCGTAGTCAGTAAGTATGCATGTCTATAGTAAATCAAGAAATATGCAGTAATTTATTTTGAAAATAAATTACACTTGTGTTGTCAACAATTTATTTTGTTCTAGGTGGCTCTATTTTGATTTTTCTCGAAAATGCATGATTATGCGTTGCCAGATATTAAGGAAGTGATCGCAAGATTTCTATTTGCTGTCGTTCAGGTGGTCAAGGTTACATTTATGAAAAACTGCTGGTAATAGTGTTTTCCAAGTAAGAGACATTTGAAATTTTACTAAAATAAATACGGATATATCGTCTGGAATAATCAATTTTCAAAATAACAACGTTAACATTTATCACCTGATATGGTAATGCACACTGACTGCTTCCTTTACAGGATTTATATGTGTTCTGTAATCAGGTTCAGGACTTTTCTTAACGACAGGCATCTGAGCTGCTGTGGTATCATCCATCATCGATGATTTTTCATACTGAAGAAGGTCCTTCAACTCTAAAGAAATTTATTGGTA
This sequence comes from Macrothele yani, assembly GCA_039090855.1. Taxonomy (NCBI): domain Eukaryota; kingdom Metazoa; phylum Arthropoda; class Arachnida; order Araneae; family Macrothelidae; genus Macrothele; species Macrothele yani. Next base: position 69,540,213 of record CM077033.1, on the reverse strand, counting down.
ACATTATCAGTAAAAATCTTCTGAGATGAGAAGTAAACTAAAATTATATTTCTGACATGGGTTTGTAAAATTGAACTGCTTGTATTAAATGGATTATGTTTTCATGTGTTTATAATAATCTTGTTTAACAGTGTTCTGAAAATAATTTAAAAACATACACACTTGAAATGTATTTCATGTGAGTATCAATAGAATTGATAAAGTATTCGTTCTAGAGATTGATAAAAGGGATGGCAAAGGCATATCAACCTAAATTAGACTGTAGTTTCCTGAAGTTAGACATGTGGAAATCAAGTATGACAGTTTTAGAAAAAGTTCTGAAAAATTTAACTATCTAACTAAGAGTGTGTTTTTACACTGAGTGGGTTTGCATTAGAAACACGTACCTAATGGCGTATTAGTCCATATACCTGTGCAGTCACAACTAGCAGACTCCTAGGACGGAACTGATTCGACAAGGTGTCGAACAACTTCTATGAGTAACTCGACCCATGTCCGTTGCAGCTGCTTAGTCGTTTCAGGTTCATCCTATGGAGAACGATCTGCATTTCTCACAGCCAGTTCTAGCGTGTCGCACAAATGTTCAATTGGGTCACAGACGTTTGGGGCCCAATGCGAATGCGGCAATATCTTTTCCAATGTATTGTGTTCCATCAGAAATGTTTCCCGTATTTACAGGAACGGTTCTGTCCACAACAGAAAACAATCGCGAATGACACTTTTGTATATCCACCGTTGCATAGTATAAGCGACAGTTTTGTCATTAAGTCTGATTAAAATGTTACATTTTCTTTCCTTTCTAATAATAGTTTGATAAACCACACATTTTAGGTGAGCCTTTGAGGTCCTCCAGAATCTCCTCTGTATGTGGTTCATCCAAAAGTTAAACGTTTAGTAAAATATTTTAAACAGCAAGCATTATTGATATAATCTTACAACACGTAATAATGAGCACCCCACGAATGCATAAATTAAGAAATTCTGCGCCTTTTCTTCTGAGGACATATTTTTCATTTTTCCAGGAAGGAAAATTGTTTTGTAGTAAATATTCGACCGCAAAGGCCATTCCATAAAAACTTAGAGTCATATTTAATGAGTTGGAAACAGTGCGAAGGGGGAAACAAATACATAGGCGACTAACTGAATTATAGAAGTATATATGGCAGCGGTCATCAGCCATGGCAGACGATTCTGGTTTTCTTCTTGCGCAGTTGTTTAAAGTTCGTCTGCATTTCGCCATACAACTATAGAGGTGATTGATTCAGAGTTAAGAATTGAAATGCGTTGTGCAAAAAAGTTTTATATCATTTGGGTAAGACGGCTAAAGAAACAGTTGATATAATGAAAATTTTTTACAAAGATAAATGTTTGGGTGAGTCAACGACTTTCAGATGCCGACATGATTTAAAAAAAGGCTGTTTATCTGTAGAACTTGCTCCAAGGCCTTGTCGACATGAAAGTCTTGTTACAGGGCATATCGTTAACACCGCTTGGGGGATTCTTCCAGAAGATCAACAAATGACGTGCAAAAACATAGCGGCGTTAACTCAAATTTCAAGACAGTCGGCATTCCGCATTCTGCGTGACAAATTTCTGCTGCATCGTTTGAGTTCCCGATGGATATCACCTCACTTAACGCGAGAACAACTGTTAGCCTGAGTTCGGATGTGTCATGAGTGGAAAAAAATGATTGCGAAGGGTCCAAACTATTTAAACGCTGTAATAAGTGACGATGAAACATGGGTCTACTATGAGGACCCCCTCACGAAGCTCGGGACGAACGTCTGGAAACGCAAGGCTCGCCTCCTCCGAATAAACTCCGCCAAACCAAATCAGCTGGGAAGGTGATGATGATAATTGTCTTTAATTATAAAGGTGTAATTAACCAGCATGGCGTTCCTCCAGAAATTACTGTGAATGCGGAGTATTACATTTCAGTCTGCGTTCTCACGTATCGATTAAGCAACCGGAACCAGTGGGCAAGTGGACCCTACGCGATGATACGCCGTCCCACATGGCTGCTTGTGTTCAACACTTTCTTACGAAACGCAGTACTTATGTCATGCCAAAACCTGCCTACTATCCTGACCTCGACCCGTGCAACTTATGGTTGTGTCTAACAATGAAGTAGAAGTTCCAAAGTGCAACATTCAACACAGATGCTGACGTTATTCTAGCTGTACTAGGTTCGCTAAAGCAGTTTCCACAAACTGACTTCGTCACATGCTTTGAAAAGTGGACTGAACGATTGGACAGTTGCACATCATCCGAGGGAAGTTACTTTTATAAAGAATGACATATATTTTGCTGTACCCATATTTCTTATGTTGTGTGATTTTACTCTCAGATTTCATAGAACTGTCTTTGTAGATAAAATGTACCTCAAAGCGAGATTGCAAGAGGAATCTTTGCTTCGATGTCAGCAACAATTGAACTTAGCCAATCGGTTTTCTGCTTAAAAATTATTATATTATATTTTACTTAAAGCGTACTGCAAACTTTGGGGCAAAGTAAATGCTCTTCCTGACAAACAGTTGTCTGCTTTTGAACTTCCTGTGCGTAAACCCCCAGTTCTACTATCCCATTAAATAAAAATACTTAAAAGTAATGATAAGCATTTAATGTGTGTTTTTAAATTTTATTCTCTATAATTTTCGAAGTTGAGACCACTTTTTTACGCTTTACAACCGTAGGTTGAAGAAGCGTATATGCTCCAGCTTTGTCCGTCCGTCCGTACACCTGTCCGCACGATAACTGGCGTAATAATTCTTCGATTTCGATGAAATTTTAGTATGTATTAGGGGACCAACGGGGGACGAATTCTATTTAAAATGGGACAAATGGGGTCAAAGGCCACGACGTATTAGCGGAATCATTCCATTGCACTTATGTGTCATAACTTGCGCAAATATGGTTCGATTTCAATGAAAGTTTACTATGTGGTAAGGGACCACGTAGCAACGAACCCTATAGAAAATGGGACAAATGGGGTCAAAGGACACGACGTAATAGCGGGAACATTTCATTGCCCTTATGCGACATAACTTGCGTAAATGTGGTTCGATTTCAATGAAAGTTTACTATATGGTAGAAGACCACCTGGGAACGAACCCGGTTCAAAATGGGTGAAGTGGGGTCAAAGGTCAAGACATAAGATCGGGATGCATTCCATTGCTCTTATGCGTCATAACGTGCGTAAAAATGGTTCGATTTCGATGAAAATTCAGTGTGTAGTAGGGGACCACCTGGGGAGGAACCCTGTTGAAAATGGACGAAATGTTATCAGGTAAGGACTTAGGATTGCGATCCATTCCATTGCCCTTATCACATATTATTAAGGTGGACGTCAAGTAATTTTGCTACCTATACTTCCAATGGAAAAACTTTTGTAAACATTTCTTTCACAATTAATGTGTTGTTCCCAAGGATGAAAATTTGAACATCAATTAAAATAACTTCATATTATAACTTGGAAAACTTAATATTTTCTAAAACATAACCATAATTATATTAAAAATCAATCACTTTTCCTTTGGTGGTGTTGAAACCAGAGAAAAGATGGCGCGACCTGTACTTTGATGACGTCAGTGGACAACAAAATGTTGGATTGCTCAATTACGGTTATGGTTTAGAAAATATTAAGTATTCCAAGTTATGAAATGAAGCTATTTTAATCGATGTTCAAATTTTCATCCTTGTGAACGCATTAATTGTCCAGAAAAATGATGGCAAGGCCTTTATTTTCATGACGTCAGTGGACAAACAAATGTTGAATTGCATAAATATGGTTACGTTTTAGAAAATATTGGGTATTGCAAGTTATAAAATGAAGATATTTTAATCGATGTTAAAATTTTCATCCTTGGGAACGCATTAATTGTGAAGAAAATGTGTACAGAAGTTTTTCATTGGAAGTATAGGAAGCAAAATTACTTGACGTCCACCTTAAAGTAACAATTCTTGTATGTATGTATGTACATTTTATGTTGAAAACAGCTCTAAGAATTTTGATGAAAGTCGTTAACCTACCGTTTTCTGGTACTAGAAATCGATTTAGCTTGATCTCGACTTTAGGAGAATTCGTTTAGTGGGTTAAATAACCACCCCGAATTATAACGTTTTTAGTGATGGCGTTGTTCCATTAATGTTACCAATGCTTAGAAATCTTATGACGTCATAATCTCGCCTTTTTTTTTTTTGTTGGCGCGCGGTCAAGCCATCTGTCTCATTACGTCACGCATTGTGTGTGGTTCCTATTAAAGTTTTATGACGTCACACCCTTGCGGCAAGCAGATGGTCGCGATTCCCATCTGCCTCATTACGTCACGCGTTGGTTGCGTATGTCCGTCCGCAGGATAACTCGCGTAACAATCGTTCGATTTAGATGAAATTTTTGTATCTGGTAGGGGATCACCTGGGAAGGAACCATATTTAAAGTGAACGAAATGGGGTCCAAGGTCAGTACATAGGAGCGGGATTATTCCACTGCTGTTATGCGCCATAACTAACGTAAAAAAGGTTCGATTTCGATGAACTTTTAGTATGTGGTAGGGGACCACCTGGCGACAAACTTTATTGAAAATGGGAGAAATGGGGTTAAAGGTCAGGACATAGAAGCGGAATCACTTCCATCGCCATTATGCGTCATAACTTACGTAAAAATGCTTCGATTTGGATGAAATGTTAGTATGTTGTAGGTTCTTGCCTGGGCACGAATTCTATCGAAAATGGGCGAAATGGGGTCAAAGGTTAGGACACAGGAGCTGGATCTATTCCATAGCCCTTATGCATCATAACTTACGTAAAAATGCTTATATTGCGACCAAATTTTATCATGTTATTTCGGAGGTATACCAAACCGGTTCTGTTGAATATCATCGAAATGGGATCAAAGGTCAGGGCACATGACCGAGATTTATACCACAGCCATTATTCTCATAACTTGAGTAATAACTTGAGTAATGATTTCTGGTATGTTGGAAAGCGTATTATAATCAATGCATTGCATGATTTTACTAACTTGTCAACAATTAGTCTTAGAGACCGGTTTTCACGATTTTCATTAAAAAAAGTATCTTTCTTTCTAATTCGAAAATATTCATAGTGTGACAAAGCTGCAATGTAAAAGGTAAGATTACCAAAACCAATGAATTTAAACACATATGTATCTAAATCTTTCCGATTTAATAAAGATAATTTGAACTTTAGTTATGCAACTTGCGGACACCATAGCGTGAAAAATAACAAGGATAAATGATAATTTTTTTCGGTTAATAGCATTCGAATTCCGAATTTTTCTTTGCACTCTATTTTTTTTCACATTTCGAACGATATGACTTAATTAACATGAATTATATTTACTCCGTCATTTTAGCAATCTTCTTTTGGCATATTACGTTGAATACCTTACCTTGATCTTCTCCTTGTACTCGAGGCAAGAAATACTTTCGTAGGTTTATAACAGATGAACGGTTCCTCAAATTATTAGTGTGAAATTAATTTACACTTGCACAACTACCATACGCATGCATAATTCATTACTATTAATTGAAATATGGTTGTCGAAAGAAACTTTAAATGTGTGTTTCTGAAGGCATTGAATTATTATTAAAATTAAGTTGTTCATTTTTATTTAAATTTCCACCGATTAAAAAAATGTAGTTTCAATTTAAAAGAAATTTGAAATAGAGAAGTAATAAGTACTGATGTTTTGGCGAAAAAGCTTCCGGTTTAAACAAAATCCTTACGAGAGTATTTCTCATATACATGTGCTATATGCAATTATATAAAGCCGTATTCAACTGGTATTAGTGAATTTGCGATGTCATTTATGCAAGATTTCCTTATCACTACAACGGTACCTCTAAACGTATAAAATAACTCTAACATAAGATTTTGATTCGGTACATGACTCAGTACGCAGACATTTGCAACAATGAATTGATTACCCAATAAATAATGGGAAAAAAGTTTGTGTCCATTCCATATCGATAATGTTAAAACTTATTATTAGTTACTTGAAAACGAATAAGTAGGAAAAAGCTTTTAGGAGACAAATTTTTTTCTATATTGATATGTAACAAAAGAAAATCATCCTACAGATTTGGCAAACAAAAATGATTTGGGTGGTACCGTATGTTTGGATGAACACTAGGAACTCCGAAAGCAAGTACATTACTTGATTAATGAATGAAATACGAGAATACACTGTTGTACAACACAAATTTGGAAGATGTGAATCCGTTTGTTGGTGTAAATATGACACGGACGCGAAGTCAGATAATATCCAAAAATTTGAAAATTTTGCCGTCCTGAAGCGGGAATCGATCCCGCGTCTCCAGGGTAGTGCCTGAGAATACTAACCACTACATTGCATAATTCAGAACGCCCAAATTTCAAGTTTCCGATATATTTGAACATAACTATCATGGGTTTTGCTAGTCGAAGCAAGCGGCTTTCATATACAGCTAGCTAATCTGGAAGTTTTGGGATTCATTCCCATGATTGCCCGGAAGCGCAGAATATCAACAAATGGAATACGGGATTACACCTTTGTACAATACAAATTTGGAAGATGTGATTCCATTTATTGGTTTAAATATGATACGGATGTTAAGTCAAATAATATCAGAAAACTTAAAAATTAGGTCTTCCTGGAGTGGGAATCAAACCCGCATCTCCCGAATAGCGCCTGATTATTCTAACCAGTACACCACCCAGAACGACCAAGTTTAAATTTTCCGACGGATTTGAATATAGCCATCCCAGGATTCGCTAGTCGAAGCAACCGGCTTTCATATATAGCGAATCTGAAGATTCTAATTCATGCCCATGATTGCCCGGAGGCGCAGAATATCAGTGATGAAATAGGGGACTACACCATTGTACCATTGTTGCTATATATAAATGCCGGTTGCTTCGATTCCTGAGATGGTCATATTCATATTAATCAGAAACTTGAAACTTATTCGTTCTGGGTGGTGTAATGATTAGTATTGTCAGGCGCTATCCTGGAGATGCGGGTTCGATTGCCGCTCCAGGACGACGAAATTTTCAAGTTTTTGGATATTATCTGATATAACATCCGTGTCTATTTCCACTAACAAACGAATTCACATCTTCCAAATTTGAATGACTTGATATCAAGCATTGTTATTTAATTATTTATTTTTTGCTTTTGCTTTCGAAATAACGAATCAGCAATGAAAAGTTATTTTTCTTACAACATTGGCAAAAATGAGGGTCCTAGCGCAAAGAGAGGAACCTGAAACTTTACTATCGTTAAAAAGAATGCGAGACAGTCGGGCCATCAAATGTAACAACACAGGTAATCCCAAGGCAATATTTTTTTAACATATTCTGGCGAGAAACAACCTGTGAAAATAAAGTTAAACACGAACAAACAAAAGAAAGCGGCTTGTACTCATGTGTGAGTGAATCTGAGGTTACCGGCAACCCCTGTGGCACCAACGCGTTAGTCAGTTAAACATCGGAATGAAATGAAAAATATCTGCGGACAAAGCTCAAGAAAGCCGACTGGAAATGACTTCTTTTTTCTGAAAACCAAAGTTTAGAAAAACAAAACTCGTGAAAGTTGTATAGACACTCTTTCTTTCCATTGGATAGAAAACTGCATGTTTTGGAGACAAAATGGGCACAACAAATTATTTGAAATCACAGGAAAACTAAAAACCAATCCTTTATTCAAGAATGGTAAATGAATCATTTACAAGTTCGGTGCCACGGGAATTTCAATTGTGATCTGCAAATATATGCCACAAAATCCACAAATTATGTGAATTACTTTGTTCTTATAAAAGCTCTCTTACGGCGTGAAGACTTTCATATTTAGTTAACAGGAGATGAGATAAACTGCCCAATTTCAGATGGATTTCCGATTCAAAAAAAAAAAAAAAATGCATGTTTTGTAAGATCTTAATTTTTTTTCTTTGACAGCTGTAAAAGTAAAGTGTGTGTTGAACATCTGCATGTAGTAAATGACATGAGATAAATATTTAGCTATCCGGTTTTAGCACACGTACTGCTAAAACTGATTTCAAAATGTTTTAAATGTTATTCAAATTAGTGTGAAGAAAGTTTTTATAGCTTATTAAATAACAAAATTGCTCTACATACCTAAATCCTGTCGTAGTTTGGATAACAGTATTTTTAATAGGGACTTACTGAAGTTTCATAGAAGAATGAATGAATGTTGCTACTTCTGATGACTGACCTTATGCTCTTTATCAACTTAAGAGGTTTATTCTGAGATTTATGTACTTCAGCATTGTGGGCATTCGTTGTTGAAATTGATTTGTATTAACTGTTTATCGATGGGAATAAGTTACAATAAGTTTTATTCCAGAGTATATGTGACTTCAACACCATACTAGTTGTTAAACAATGGCAAAGATTTTCCTTAGCGCATACTCCATCAATACTGAGGAATCACTATCTTCTAGGTGTGGCAACCCAATGCTTCTGAGATCACTTTACAACAAAATTTGATGGGTGTTTATGTGATCTTTGATCTTAGAAGACACAGCAATCCTTAATTATTAACACACAAAAAATCGAAAATATATAATCTCAGAACGAATGCTGTAGCATGAAGCACATATTTACGCATATATTTAGTGGCTGTGAGATAATAAAACGGATGTATAAAGCTCATAGACAATGCAAAGCTCGCATATCCTTTCATGCACACCATACACAAGAAAAAGATCCTATACGACGGAAAAAAGTACATATTTTGCATTTAATTCACAGCATCGACTCCCCCTCCACTGGTTCTCTCTGCATTGTGCGCTTCACAAACATTTCGGTGAAAGAATACAAATACGTATGTTTCCATGATTTTGTATGTAATGAATTACCTTGACATCTTTTTCATCATATATGAAATTCCTGTTGTTCTTCTCTACTAACGTGGTATTCATTGTTACTTTACAGTTTGTTCTCTAAGCAGAAAAATACTTCCTCTTACAGTTCTGGCTCACTTATCCGAGAGCTGAATTTTAAAGGGATATACTGTATAATTAATTGCAATAGCAACGCAAGTGAAAAGAACGCAGTAATCTCAAAAAAATATATGTATCCCATCCTCCTAGAATTTTTGAGTGTTCATTTTGAGTTTGAATTGGTAAACCATCCCATTAGGTAAGTGTATTTTTAATGCCTATGCTTCGTAGACGTAGAGCTTTGTCAAAAGAAACTGTTATTTTAACTTTTGAGTGTTCATTTGAGTGTTCATCTTTGAGTGTTCATTTTGAGTTTGAATTGGTAAACCATCCCTTTAGGTAAGTGTATTTTTAATGCCTATGCTTCGTAGACGTAGAGGTTTCTAAAAAGAAACTGTTATTTTAACTCTTTTATACCTTTAAGTGGCCGATGTACCTAGCCAAATATTACACAAAATTTTCTGCACCCTCGAAATAGAAATGCTCACTAGTGGCCCAGTTTTACGAAGACTACCGTAAAATAATTATTTTCCACGTCTCAGTCCAGAAGTACCGGCCACAAAACTGTAGCATGTGACATTACCTCCCTTGTATAGGGTGTCCACAATGTCTTTCCCCCCCTGTAATAAGAAATGTAAGTGAGCTATGTATCTGTTGTATGATGTATATGTTGAGTTATACTGTATGTTGAGGCATCCTTAAATATCCAGTGGATCCGTTTGGGCTTCGTCATTCTCGTGACAGAGAATAATTTTACTCCATGTTCTGTGGGATATTTTCCGCAGGAGTTGCGTGGTGATACGCGAGAAAGCACGTCTCACTGCTTGTTTCAGTTCTTCAGTGCTTTGGTAGCGCTGCTGTGCAACAACCTCCTTTATGAAACCCTAAAGGGCATTATCACATGTTGAGAGATCTGGGCTTCGAGTTGGCCTTTCAAGTTGAGCAGGCAGCACTGCCGAACCTCTGCCGATCCAACGATCCCGAAAGACCTCACCAAGGTATTCATGAGCAAATATTGCGTAATGGGCGGGTGCCGCATCCTGCTGGAACCATACATCATTCAGAATGCCAAGATTTCCAAGTTGTGGCACAAACCAGGTTTGCAGCATGTTCAGATAAGTTGTCTGATTTATTGGACCATCAAAGAAATACGGTACAAACAGATGTCGACTTTTCATTGCAGCCCATATCATGACATGCGGAGGATGATATTCCAATTCTTCGACATAATGTGGGTTTTATTTGGACCAGAAGACAAAGTTCCGTGATCAGCAGCTGCGGTATATCGCACATTCATCCCTCAAAATGACCTTTCCACGTTTTGGGATTGTGGCAAATGTCTAAAGCATCATTGCACATGCATTTCGTTTGCGGTTTAAATCGCTGTGTGATAACTCCTGAACGAACATCGGGAGATATGCGTGCAAATGCAGGTCATTCTTCATGCGCTTATGCAGTGTCGATCGAGGTATTCCAAGCTCCGCTGATCGTTTGCGGAGCGATTTCGTCGGTGACCTGATAACTGATTCTTCTACCGCTTGATACTGTTGCACTCTGGTTGATGGTCTTCCCGTTTGTGGTTTATCCTTGACGTTGCCTGCTTCGAATAGTTTATGTTCCCACAGCAGAATAGTCTGTTTTGGATGGGCCTCTTTGGCGAATCTTTGTCGGAAATCAGCACGCACGTCACGCATGTCTTCGGTGTGTGTGGACGTTAGTGTACCCAGACACTGACAACAATTCGCGGTTTCAGGGTGTATTCGCTGGTATCACACATGGTTCCGGTACTTAATCTGTAAATAAACACAATACAGATCATAACTCCGCACATACATCATACAACATATACATAGCTCACTTACATTTCTTAATACAGGGTGGTAACAAGACATTGTGGACACCCTGTAGTTCTTTATTTTTCACTCCATTGCCGAAGAGACGATGAACAAAGTCTAATCCCCCTGACACTCAGATCAGTGTGTAGAAAGAAATGAAAAATCTACAAGAGAAAGAATAATTTTCAAATGTCCACGAGATCTTCTTCAGTGATATTTCGAATGTGAATAAGTATTAAGAAATACTGGATTTACTCCAGATACTAAGACGTAAATGTTTTATAAAATGCTAGAATTTACAGCAAGAAACAGTTGTTTTCACAGGAAATACAGATATCTTACTGTACTTTCTTTTAAGGCAAATAGCATCTGTTGCTTTTTTGACGACCTAGAAATTTATCTAAATAAGAAAGATTAAGGAATTAGTAAATATTCCACACGTCTTGCAGAAGAAAATTTATGTTTGACGAGTTCTTTCCGTGTAATCTTTTAAAGAAAAACTTTGTCATTCACACTTGATTTCTTGCATGTAATTGTTTTATAGGATTGGAAATCAAATTACATTTATCCAATACATAACTTTTCGTCATACACAAGAAATATTTTGATTTTTCTGCAAATGGAATTTCCAGTAATTCTGCACTTAACCCTTTTAAACACTCTTTCAGGACTCATTTATCGGAACATATTTTTAAAACTCTCCTTGAAACACTGAAGATTTAATACTCTTTCTTAATTTATTTTATAGCAACGACCATGTCTTCTATATGGATACGTAGCATACATATGGAATTTTAATTTTGTCTTTACCGTGTAATTTAAAAGCCATTTTAGTTACTCGTCTATATCCAGTAAGGCGCATTCGTTTTATTAATTTCCTGCAAACGAACAGAATTCAAATGCTCCGAAGTCTTTGGAAACGAAAAGTAAACTTCAAACACAGATTTGGATTTTACCACTGATACGGTGATATGCACCTTTCGACCCAAAGAATTAATGCACGATAATGAAACATTCCGCCATTTCATATGGTTGTTGCTTCATATTAAATTATGTTTTAGACTGCATGCCATAGCAAATCGCGCTATTAATTATTCTTATAACACAACTTCACTTTTGATGTTAAATCCGAATTTAAGCCCCTGTATATCTTTAACATGGTATTTATTTGATGTGGAATATTTCCATAAGATATCGTAAAAGGTGTTTGGATCATTGAATAAACATTTGGGAGATAAATTAGTAATGACTTGCGGAACGGACTATTTGGAGAAGCGACGTAGATATTTGGACAAATATCTACGTCGCTTCTTCAAATAATGTTACGCACCACTCTTATGCCTAATTGTGCTTTCTGATTCTTAAATATAAGAAGCGTTTTTAATGCATTATCCTCGATATTCACAATGTTAAATTCAATAAATGAAAGTAAGCGATAGCAAATAAGTGAAGAATGTGTCATATTCTTTGAGAAACAGTTTGCTTGTTAATTTATAGTACATTGAAGATTAAGATCAAATTAAACCTTTTAGGATGTGAATGGTATTTCAGACAATTTGGTGTTTTAACAAATGTCTGACTATATTTCCGTTCATGTGTTAGAGTAATATTCGGAAACCAACAAAAAACCTTTTTAACTTATATTTGTTCAACATACTGTATTTACCAAATATTCATCGCTAATTTATGGGAAACATAAGTTACTTATATATTTTGCGTTGCTCAAAATTTTGCTATTTCTTCGCACTTCGAATTTCGGAAGGTGTGTTATCACTAAGTGTATTGAGCAATACATATCAATAAGTTGTGTGATACGTGTTGGGGTGCTGCATGTCTATTTTGTGCCATTTCTTTACTTAGATTACTTGTATTTCCATCTATCGGTTCCGATTTCTACTGCGATTGTAATATGGTGCCGGATACCGAATACCGAGATGCGCAGATCTCGAATGGAAATTTCTTCTATTATTAGCAACTGACGTGTTTTACTAAAGCCCCACCCAATTGCACCTTCAAGTGGTTTTTAGCAGGTCTTTTGTGAAAGAAGATGGTGCTTATGTTATCGGTTTGTCCGACTGTGGACGACGTTTCTGTGCAACTATTAGTCAGATCTGAAAAATCCTTTTTGCATTGGGAAACTTGAAATATGCGAATGATGGTTCTTATTTTTTTTTCAATATACAATTTCGCAGCTAGAGGATGTGAAGGCAGATTATATCGAATTCAAATATATTTTATTCCATATATTTGCTTCTAAACGACTGATTGAGAAAATTATTTTACACTACTATTCCATTTATGTTGAAAATAATTTTACGTATAGTCACGTTTTCAAGTTACGCATATATTTTCTGCTAGGGGTTGTACAAGTAAATTGCGTTTTTCTAGATATCTGTAGTTCTAAAATTCGGATTTCAAAATTTTTTTCCAGCTGATACAGCTTCGGATGGAAGTGTTTTGCATATAATTTTTTATTTTTGGTAAGCAATGTTTTATCCATCAGGGGCGTAAACGTTAATTTCTGCTTCTGATGTATTTGCACAAAATCTGAGCTTCTAAAATCCGGATTGAAAAACGTTTTTCGTGGACCGATACCACCCATAACTATAAACGTTCTCGGAATATGTTCTTAAAATAATGCGTGGTTTCTCCGCTAGGTGTGGTATAATTATATCTCATTTTTTCAATATTTCTGATTCTAACTACTCCTGTCTTCTTTGGTTCCATTACTTTGAAGCAATAGAAGAGCGCTTCATTAAATCTTATGTGTTATTCGCTGTCACAATTTTTATACGTGATTTTCAAACATTCAATATTACCGATATTTTGCGGTTTATTAATCAAATAAAGCTGAATTATTTTGTCATTTGAACTTATATCATTTGTCTGTGCGCTTGTACTTGAAGTATCAGACTCGATGCTTAGAGTAGCCCTTATTTCGATTTCCATTTCCTTCGGATTTGCACGTGCAGTCGAGGCAAAATTTGTTTCTAGATATTCTTTTTGGTAATCCATTTTTTTCTTTACTTTGGACAAGTACTTCCTCATGCACTTGTAATTAGTCCACCTGCGTTGCTTTTGACACCACTTTGTCTTCTCCTGATTGGATGCATAAGTCGGCCCAAAAACGTCTCAATAGAATTTTCTAGGGCTTGATGAGATCATACTTCTAATTGTTTATGTTTTGACTCACTAAAGTCACATTTTCTTTTCATCATTTTGGTCACAAGTTGTCAGTCACCAAGCGAAGCCCTAACATAAACTACCTATGCGAGCAACACACACCCAGGGATGATGGGATCACATAGCCCAGTTGATTACGAAATCCTTTTGAAGGCGTGGGGAAGGAACGCAGTTGATGGGTCGACTTGGTAGCCAATCAAAATGTCGGATTTCCTTCCGTACCAGCCGCACTGTATAGGATATTGTAATCACTAAGTAATCTTTCCTTCGCCAGCCATGAGCCCACCGCCGACATTCTGCAAAGTGGATTTTCGAAGCATATGTTTGAACGTCAGCTTGAGGCCCACAGCTGTTTCTGGTCCCCAGCTAGCGCTTATAGCGCCTAACAGGAAATCCAAACTTGTTCTTAGTAAACACGAATATCTTTTAAACGTTTCAAGTTTTATTTTACATGGGTCACACACACACAGTTGCCTTCAAAGAGCAAAAGCTCATCCCGTCAGAAATTAAGTTGCTTCGACGCTGTTCATGTACAGCCATTCGCAAAAGTTTAAAACAACCTGTTGGTATTAGGAGATTTCTGCCGATTACTTCAGCTACTGTTTGTATTACTCAACTTCCTGTCGGTGTTGCCTCATCCTACAGCGGCAGCTGTTGATAGAGTTGGAAGAATCGTGCGAGCGTCAGTTTGCCTCTGGTTTTCATGCTGAGAGGTTTTGTACGTATTTTCTGTATAGCAAACATGGGCAAAACGGCATCATTATGTGCTACTCCGAGGGCACAAATAGTGACTTTAAATCATGAAGGATAGCCAAACGTGACATAATCAGAAAGGTGAATGTAAGACTGCTATTCATAAAGCTATAACGAAATATCGAGATAGAAGTGAATTTAGAGAACGAAAGGGAAGTGGACATCCAAGGAAAACAACCCTCCGTGCTGACAATAACATAAGGCGAATGTTTATGCGTTCTTTGAGGAGTTCGTACAAGAACATCAAAGCCGTTTGACATTCCAATGGTGTAATATTAGTATCATCTCTGTTTCCCGACCTCTTAGCAAATAGTTTGTATTACAGTCTTATAAACCTACACACAAACTATAACGAAGTAAATTTCTCCGTCATTTTTGGTCTACGCCGGGATTCGAACCCGGATCCCCTCATTCCGGAATAAGTCGCTCTACCAATTCAGCTACGCGGACGTTTTATTCTGATTCTTATCTGCCTTTATGTCGTGTGCGTCCTTCTGGCAGGTACGTCACATCTCCTGGTAAGTTACAAAACCTAGACTAATATCAGTTATGGAAAAGAAAATACTGCATTTGCGATCATGGACTGCCGAAAATTGGAGCCAAATTCTATTATCAATCATGGACTGCCGAAAATTGAAGCCAAGTTCTATTTTCCGATGAATAAACTGTGCGGCAATTTGAATCACGTGAAGCACATATTTGACGACCAAAATGCAAAAGGTTTGATGAAAAATACACCATTAGCACCGTGAGATATCCGCCTAGTCTATTTCAGCATCCGGTACTGCTTCATTCTCATTTTTGCCGACAGGCACTACTATGACTGGTACTTTTTATGTGGAAATGCTACGTGAGGAGCTGTTAACTCATATGCAAGTGCACGGATGCACAATTTTTATGCGTGATGGTTCTCCATGCCACAGATCAAAGATAGTATAGGACTACCAGTAGACTGAAAACTTAACTGTGCCTAACTTGCCCGGTAATAGTCCCGACCTTAATACCATCAAAAATGTGCGGACTATCTTAAAAGACAAGGTAGCAGAAAAACAGCGAACAAATTCACAATGAACAAATTCACAATAAAGTACGTGTGGTGGAAAGACATTTCAAGTGACTGATGCAAATCCTTCATTGAGAGTATTCCACATCGTATTCTGTCTGTTGGAAAAAAACGTGCACAGACAATGTACTTATTTCGGTCTTTTGGGGTTCTAGAGAACGTAATTTTTCATCTGCGGTGTCATTTTTTCAAAAATCTCTAAGTAGTAATTAGTTTTTTTCTTAGAAAGTCTTAATTTTCAATAGACGGGCAGTGCTTTAACGTTTGCAAAGTATTACAACTCACATCAAGATCAGTTTTCGTTAACCAAAAAGTAATGTCACTGTTATGTTAATAATTTAATATTTCACTCGGAGCTCTGAATTTTCCAGAGTGAACATAACACAATAAAATATCAGTTGGCATTTCGAACAGTCATCCGAGATATGTTCTGAATCTCTTTGTCTTACTTGGTTTTATATTTATTTTGGCGAACACATCAGAAAAGAAATGCGAATTACGTGATACACTTCTTTTACAACAAACTAACAGATAAACCTTGAATATCCAAGTATTTGAACATCATGAGAAAATTATGTGAGCATTATTATTGGGCGTCCGTATCAGACTAATTTAAATACTGAATTCACGCTGGACTGGACTATTAATTCGGTAGGACCCGAAGCATTGGATACCTCGTTAATATGAAAGTTACCTGTTCCTCCCTTTGACATTCCGATTTTCTTTGGGTACTGTGTGATCAGAGCTTCCAGCTAAGTGATGCTATTACATTATAAATATTTAAGTTCCGAAATATCATGGCTTTATTTTTACTGGTTGCTTCACTGTTTTACTTGCTGTCAGAGAAATATCATTTATTAACTTCTTTAGTGTTAGCCCAGTGTCGATTAGAACAATATATTTCAGATAGCTCGTATTGTAAGATTTGAAAAATTGGACTGAGTTTTTGTTCCTTTTTTACTTTAGTTGGTGTCAGCTCATTTGGGTACACTGAACTCTTCATTTTAACATTTATACAGTCACTCGATTTTCTGTTGCACAAACTTCTGCGAACAAGTTGCTCCAGTCTGCAGAATGCATATGATTCATGCTTTCTTTGTATTATTAGTCAACAGAGCACCAACCCAAAACAATACCAGGGAAGAACGGCAAACGTCGAACCGCTTTATTCAAACTAAAGCACAACGTGCTGTAGAGATGGCAAAGTGTTAATTAACATGAGAAAAGAGAAGTATGTGTACAAATATGTGGACGAATAACATCATCACATTACAATACTGTGCAGATAGTTTCCTGTGGATGCAGTAAGTCAGACTTGAATTTGTATGGAGCCTTTTGAGAAGTATAGTTGTGTTTCCTAGGTACCTGTTACATACGAAATTTGTAGATGGATCCCTTAGGGTTCCCAGATCTATTGGCTTGCTCATCAGCAAAAAGATCAGAAAGATTTACAACAGGTTGCTCTGTTTGTCCATGGGAAGGTGATCGCATGAGCGATCACATTATCTCGTGTCCATCAGGAAGTCACCGGTAAAATTTCATTTTACACGAGAGTGAAACAGATTTTCATAGCCGTGATGTAATGCAGCAGGGAGATATTGTGTTACCAGCTCTTGTCTCTGTCGTAAATGTATGTAAAGTGTTAATATAAATACTTATTCCAAATATTTTAAACTAAAGAAAATACATTGAAGTTCAACCAAGTGCGTCCTTTCACAGAGATAGAGCTCTCTATATGTAGAAAACAGCATCGATGATGGAAAAAACAAAAGTACTATGTTAACACGTCCAGCATTCCTCATGAATATAGGAAAAAGAACTAGAATTATTCTTCTATATTTCGTTTCCAACTCAGATGCACATTTGAGACGAATAAATATTTGGTTAGTTTCAAATTGTTTCAATGGGTAATTTCTTGAGCAGCATGATTTGTAAATGGGTTCAAACTGAAATTTCTGAGCTACTAAAGAAGAGGATTGCTCTAAACCTCATAAAAACAAGGAAACTCACTAAGGAGAGTCGATAAGGCTTTGTAATAATGGCTCTTAAACACCATTCGGGATGTGGACTGGTTGCGGAGAAATTCAGTTGCGAAATTATTAATTACGGCTATATTTCAACATCTTTGAGATTTAATACGATTTTTCGGTAATATGCAATGATAATTTCGAAATTCCACGTGTGACAGGAGAGTACGTTTTGAATTTAAAGAAAGTGTGTCACACAGAACTCAGAGCAAAAGGAATAAATTTATACCCGCATTATTTGCACTAATTCAGAACTTACAGTAAGTTGGTGAAGGCAATAAGGAATAGGTTGATGAATGCAATGAAGGATAAGTTGGTGAAATACTTAGAGTAATTGGTGACGGCAATATCTTTTTCCCATTAAGAAAAATGAGTTTATCTGATTTTTATTGGCAACTTAGCTTTCAAATAATATCTGGAAAATTAAAAAAAATATATATTTTCTGCTAAGTGGTCTGCAATAGAAGAATAATGCCTAAGGATTACCATATATGGTATATGTACTACAGATATCTAGGATGAATGGCAAATATCCCCTGCCGAAATGAGGTGGAGTGCCTCACATGCATTCAGTTTGCATTTGTCCTAAAGCTTTTGTAAGAATTAAGATCTAATGCTCGATAGTGATTGAAAGGTTAACAGTTAATTATCTCTCTCTCTCTCTCTCTCTCTCGTATATCCAATACTGTGGAGCATTAGCTCATTATATGAAGTTAGCTACCTTTTTTTAAATCTGTCTTTCTGGCTTGTATTCAACAATATTGGAAAATGATGTTCGAATCCTGAATTATAATAAATGAACCGAAAGATGACACAATTGGTAACTATAAGAAACGAACAAAAATGTATTGTATGGCAAGAAAACCACCAAAATACCGGGTACCTTTATATATCATACACAACTAACCCTAATTTAGTGGTATGTATCTCAATCTAAATTACGAAAGTTAATTACGAAAAAAATGATATATATACCACTAAACGCTTAACATGTATTTATTTTCAGAAATGAAATAAACTCAGTAATGTTGTCAACTGCTGTTATAAAAAAAAAATCTGCATTTTCAGTAAACACATACAGTAGATCAAGTCAACGACATTGAGAAACAACATTATTTTAGTTTTAGATCAAGGAACATTTTCAGGGTAAAAGTTAATGTATTTTGTTTCCCCTAATGCAGTAAATAAGATACTTCTAGACGTAAAGTGAATTCAAAAATTTCATTTTTTGATCGCACGTTTATTTGAAATGGCTTTTTTTGTGCTCTAATTTTGTTCTCATTCCTCATTCTTCATCTCTCTTGACTTGAATCCCTCCAAGTTTTCCACACCTGTCTGTTTTCTCTCTGGTAAGCATTATCTTTCAACACTCGAAGACTCATCACTCAATTTTGGTTTCAATTGATGCTTTTTTTAATTCTTGATATATTATCCGGTGGAACACCAGACTCATTTGTAACTTTAAATCTCCTCCTTCTCCTGCTAAACGGGTTTCTTCGATTTTCACACCAATCTTTAAATTTAGGTCTTGTTTAAAACAAAAGAACACTCTTTATATCGCTCAGCAGCCTACCAGTTGAAGTGCAACGAAATTTAGGTAATTAATCCAAACTAAGCTTTTGTTACCTACGTGAGTCTTCGTGAACAACGCTAATCAAACAAGTGGGTGACATATCACAGGATATAAGGAAACGCAGTCAAGACTTGCATTGCTAGCAGGACCTCATTTATCAAATGTCTTGCTTAGTATGAATAAGATTGAAGCCGCCCCCAAAAGACAAAATGTCTGAACGCTCAGGAGAGGGAGAGGAGCGGCTTTGATATTCATAAATTATGTATTGTCTCTAGAAAGTAGAAACTTGGTTTTCCCATCATCGATAGCGTTCATTACATAGAGCGAGCTCTATCTCCGTAGAAGTATACCGTATATTTCTCTGAACTTCAATGGCTCATCATCTGCTCGTTGTACTTCCAAGGTAAATTTTCTCTTTTCTGAATATTATTATTAATTTTATGATAAGGGATTAATTGGTGACACAAATTCCTGGTGCTACATGATTTCACATCCGCAAAAAAATATTTTCCGTCATGTGAAAAAACTTCATCTTTGAGAAAAAAATGTGTGATCGTCCATGCAGTCACTTTTTCATGGATGATAACGAGGACCAATTGTAAATCACTCTAACATAAGGATTCAAATTAGCATCTTACACCTTTCGAAGGTGTATCAGCTTTGTTATAGCTTGACCAACAGTAGAAATCTGAAAATATTACCAAGCAAAGAGCGGAATATTGGGGAAACTGTTCATTTGATTTCATAGCCATTATGACATGCATGGTGATTTGTTAAGTAGCTCTAAAGGAAACATTAATAATTTAAAAATCTTATTTGCCGCAATACTAAACTTTGAGCATATTCTACCAAACTGCAGGATAACGAACTTTTACTTTTTAGGGTATATATGTTTTTAATGTTCTTAAGAAATTACTGAAAATATTTATTTTAAAACTTTTTGTGGAAATTTAAATAAAATATGTTTTCAAATCATATACTGTCATGTTCTAGTCAATTTTTTATTTATTATTGTTATGTACAAAAATTCAAGAAATTTAATATGAAAAAGAAAATATTTAGAAACTTGATACTTTGTTGTAATTTATGCGTTGAAATATTGTGAAACTGCCAGCTGGTAACAGCCAAAAATTGTATACGTTATGGTGCGACAATTTCAAAAGTAAGATTTCTGAAATTCATGGCTAATCTACCCAACCTTACAGTGTTTCAATTTCAGACGGTTAACAGATGTTAAAGCAATAGAACTTTATTTCAATAATATCCCATATGAAGGTGCTCATTTGTTTAATGTACGTAATGGGTGCGTTTTGTGCGTAACACATTTCCCTTTTAATGGAAAAATTTTCAAGTATTTTATGCACTTATATTCCTGTTTTTTTTTTGTGCAACGTTTGTTTTGTGCTGAAAAAGCGTTTCACAGGCAGTACAAAACCCCTCTGAAGCATTCCTTTCTGTTTAAGGAAAAATGCTTGTCTTAACTGACAGCATATAATAAAATAATTTAGGATAACCAAATATATTCTTAAGATGCTTCATCGCATCTTATGAAAAATTATTTTCATAACAGTGAAAATAGAATACGTTCCACGAAGACACTGATCTCCTGAGACACACTACCCTTGCTATATTCAAAACTCTTGATTTGAAAGAAGGCGAGAACAAAATTCTCCGGGACGTACCAAAGCGCTCAGACATTAACGTAGCATACATTACTTTAATATCGGATGAATCTTAATGAGGCATGGCAGCGAACTCTAGGCGTTAAGCTTCAAGAATCTCCGAAACCTCAAACTTTTCTCGAATATGCAAGAACAATGGCATCACGGGTGTACAATGAGTGGAGCGGAGACAACACAGCCTGAAGTTAGAGGATTTTACTTACGACCAGTCCGGTTGATATTTCAGAGTAACATCGGCTGAGCGGATTATTTGAGGTACCAAACGAGCTCCTTTCAATTGGTGACCCTGCAATACACAACAGCGGCATTGAGCTGGACATTTTACACCATACACAGTCAGCCGCTTATCGGCTAGAATAGATTATATGAGCTAACGCCACTTTTGTGTACGAGACTGTAAAAAATCGACAAGTTTTTTTTACAATGTGACCGGATGACTAAACCTGGAAACAAAGAGACTGGAAAATGATCGCCTGGATTACTGATTCCTTGCTGTCGGGTTTTCAGTTAATGTACACAGAAGGAGGAATCAGAATTATCCGTCCAATGCAAGAATTATATTTGACTTCAGATGCTTAATGTTAAATTTACAAGCTCGTGCAGGTGGTTGGATGAACTTCGACGCTTGTCTTCACGATTGGCACTTGGTCTTTAATACACTGTGGGCCACCCAAAATGCAACATCAAGAAGGAAGCATCCAATTGGCCTGAAATCCGCACCATGCCTCTCCCGCGAGAGGACGTGCAAACGATTAGCTTTGCAGGGCATATGCGAATCATTTGCGCCCGGCACGCCACCGAGAAGCACTATAAGAAGGGTGCACAGAAGGTGGGGTGTAAGTAGTGGAAGTGTGTTGTGCTGCCAGACCTATGCGTGGAAAGCTTCCTGATGCCTCGTTGCAGAATACGGCAGTAATTCCAGCACGTTTCGGAGTTCGACAGAGGACGAATAGTGGCTTATCGCGACAGCGGTTTATCGTACCGAGACATCGGCGCCCGTGTGGAACGATATTCAGCCACAGTGAGGCGGGTATAGATTCGGTGGGTGTAGGAGGGACGGACGGACCGACAGGAGCTATTGTCGTAGCCGCGGCACACCACCAATCCAGAGGGCCGGCATGTGGTGCGGCAGATATTGACGGCTAACCCCGCCATATCCCGAACGTTAGCGCAAGAATTAGGGTGTGTTTCGCAACAACTTGTGTCAGCTCGTATCGGTAGACGTTGTCTGCAGGAGCGGGAACTTGTAGCACCTCGCCCATTGCTTTGATTACCAGAAACGTTACACCAAGGACGAGTGCGGTGACAGTGGGCCGTTGAACGCCGCACTTGGACTACGGATGGCAGGACATTGTGTTCTCCGACGAATCCCGCTTCTGTCTGCCACACAACGATTGTCGGAACCGCGTGTGGCGGCACCGCGGCGAGGGACTGTATGAGGCCTGCATTATGCACCGCCATACCGGTCCTTCGTCTGGTGTTATGGTTTGGGGCGCAATTGGATATGACACCAGCACCCCTTTGGTACGCATCGCCGGTACACCCAACTGCCACAGCTACATCTCCGATGTTTTGGAGCCCGTGGTCCGCTCTTACATGCAGGACCTGCCAGCGGCCACATTTCAACGGGGCAATGCGCGCTCGCACGTAGCACCCATCGTGCAGCAATTCTTAACGGCCCACCAGGTGTGACTGCTGCCGTGGTCCGCCTGTTCTCCCGATATGTCGCCCATGGAATACGTTTAGTCGCTGATCGGCAACCGAGTGGCCCGGCAAACACCACCCACGGCTAAGCCTGATGAACTGTGGCAACATGTGGAAGCAGCCAGGGGCGACATACCCCAAGCCCCCATCCAAAGCCTCTTTCGTTCGAAGCTGCGGCGTGTAACGGCCATTATTGCCAGCCATGGGGGCCACACGAACTACTGATGGCTACGTGTCCCGGAAGTCGCCCGGGCCTGTAAGCTCAATCGTTTCATCTTTGTGTCTGTTGTTATGTGTCCAGTAGGTCTGGCTTTGCTATCTCGTGTCCTACTTGGTGTTGCATTTTGGGTGGCCAGTAATGTACATCTGATGAGTATGTATTATACATGTTCATGGTTTCAGTCTTGATGTGGCGTGCAATTTCCACTAGGTTACCTTGCAATGGTTCACTGATTTTGTCAACACACAGTGGTTCCACGAGTACGACAGTGGTTTACACGATTGTGCTTTGAAAGTGCTGCCTTCAATGGCGCCCATTGTTGCTGTTCTAATACTACTTGAACGTTCACTATAGAGGTCTTCCTGGGCATTGTCAGCCGCCATTGAATCCTCTACACCGAACATACCTATTGAACGTTATGAGCACATCAATGAATCCGTGCCACGGCGAATAAATGCTGTGTTGTTTTGGAGGGGGAAATATCGAGCCAACACGCGTTTATGTATAAAGATATTTTTTTCAATTGCATGCAAGTTCTTTGACACTCTGCGAGAAAATGATTTCAGCTTTTAATTTGTCAGTAATCTAATATATAACTCGGATTTTGCAGTGCAAAGTTTTACTCATATTAGAAAAATGAAAGATGGAAAAAGAAAATATCCAACAATTGAAAACTTTGCTGATGCATGAAGAGCTGTGGTTACGCTTGCAATATAAAAGTCATGAAAAAAATGTTCGTTGGGAAAAGAGACCAATTCACATGGGAAAAGTAGTTTGCTTTGATATCGAAATTTTAAAACGAAAGCAATCCAAATCTGATTTTTAGATAAATACCCATTTCACAAAAAAACCTTGCATGAAAATCGAAAATAATTTGAATACATGCAAGACTATAGCTATAGGCCATGCTGCTATCGCAGTGACTAAGAATAGATATCGATAGTATGTAGTATTTACAAGTGATTTAAAATTTGGTCGAAGCCACTAATCTTCTTTCCCGAGATCATTTTCTCAGAAAATATATTACTGAGAAAATACTAGATGTTCATTCTTCTTTCAAACTTACACCCTTTGGTATTGTGGTGCACTGCACTAACTAAAACTTTTAAATATATATTGAGCGCTAACGCACAAAATTAAAATTAAATATGTTTGAGAAAAATCGTTATGACTCCACTAAGCAAGAATGGGATCAGTGTACGCTTATATTAACTTGTAAAGTCGACCTGTCAGTTGTAGCTGTCAATTGTTCGATATCTACCACGTAATGATCATGCAATTTGTTTTTATTCACAGGGAGGGAAAACATTTAGCAAATTCAGAAATATAGATTAACCACTTAAAATATTATGCTAATGGTCCGATTTATTGGGAGAAGGAAGTTAGTTTCTGTCTAACTCCTTTGAAAAAGCCATCTGGTTGATGTGCGAAAGCTTAGAAACACTTATGTGTCTATTTCCTAAGCCAGTAAATCAGATCACTAGTATAGTATTACTATTTCTTACATAATTGGTGTACTGTTCCTTGATATCAATTTGCCTATTGAAAATTTCAGTAAGTGAAAATAAATTTTGTCCATTTGATATCGGATTATTAACTGATAATTAACACCTTTCATTGTTGCAATAAAGTTAATTTTCCAAGAAAACAAAATGGCCTCTGAGAACACAATTATTGCGAAGTCAGACAATACTTACAAATGAATTTGTGCATTATATAAAAATGGATAAAATCACTGCAAAAACTGTTTCTTTCAAAGCTAACGACGTGGCATACTTAATCCTAAATTTGTCAATTTAGAAATCACACATGCGTTTAGAAATTTGTTGAAATGTTCTTACTAATTACAGTTGTGAAATGAAAGATAAAATTCATATTGCGAATATTTCAAGAACGAAATCGGGAGAACTGGCTTTCTGCAATCACGATCACCGAAAATTGTAATCTTTACACGAAAGTTTTGGTGTAGCTTTAAACCCGTATGTTTTCCTCATTCCCATTGGCAGTCAGTTCCCCGTCTTATCAGCCGGAGATGAGTTAGATTCGTCCTGCCCTGCTAACGTGGGACGACCATGCTTGCTGCAAGAGAATTGAGGTTTCCCGCTTCAAAGTTTGAAGGAGTTAAAATAATTTCACATAAAGAGCATGCAATGCTATCCGTAAACCGAGAATCCTCGAAGGAAAATTACTTTTTTTCTCAAATTCTTCCGTACAGAGGTCCGGAAAAGGGAATGGCCCACATTCATCAGCATTGTTATCAGTTATATATAATTCAAGACTACACACTTGTGATGCAGATTTAGAATAAATTATCAACGTTTATTCACATATAAATGTTTTATTAACATCGACTATAGCATTTGGCTCGGCATCATCAGGACGAATAGAGCGTAAACATTCAAATCATTGTGACATCATCAGAGTTCTGACGGACACGGTTTTTGGTGAGTTGTTTCCACGCGCTTGAAAGAAATGGCGTTGACGTCATATCGTTGAAAAGTCGTGAAGAATTCCGGTATATGTGGAAAGCTTCTAATACATTACATGTGTTAGTGAAATCAGGTTTATCAATAACAACAGCGTTTCCAAACAAAAATGTATGACTATTTTCGCGACAATGTTGGGCTATTGATGACTTCTTCAGTTCGTAGTTCCGTACGTAAGTCTTGTGTTCCATCACATGGAAACTTAAAACCCTGCGGTTCTGTCCTATATATGAAAGTCCACATTCACAAGGTATCTGATAAATTCCCCCGGAATTTATGTCTTGGACGTAGTCTGTTGATCCGTAAAAATTCATCTTTCTTATGGGTCTAAAAATAACTTTGAAATTAAAACTTTTCAGAATTTTTGAAATTCGGAAGCAAATCTGAGGAGCAAATGTGATAATCGCTAAATTCGTTCTTACTGGGAGGTCTACAGGCGTGAGCGAGCAAACAGGCTTTAGTTTCCAAACTTTTTGGACCGCTTTTTCTATCACGGAAGGGCTATACCCTTTGTGTACTGCAATTCGTTTAAGAAAATCAAGTTCTTTCTGTAAGGAATCCTCAGTTGAGCATATATGTACTGCACGATATACGTATGTGTAGAAAGCAGAATATTTTTGTTTCCATTGATGATTTGATTATGCATGTGAAGGTAAGGAAACAGCAAATAATTTTCGATAAACTATTGTACTAAAGGATCCTTCACAGCGTGACACAAGGACATCTAGGAATGGTAGGCAGCCATTATTTTCAGTCTCACATGGGAACTGTATATGAGGATCAATTGAATTGATAAAATCTCTACCATAACGACTTCTTCAATCAAAACTACTGTAAAAAAATCCACTGAATTTGTCAATGTGCTTAAACAACATCGATACAACGATCAGTTCATCTTATCCTTCGATGTGAAATCCATGTTCACAAGTATTCCTCTAAATGGAGCCCTCTAATCTTTGAAAGTAAGTCTGATTGAATAACATTTCAGCCAATCAGAAGTTGAAGAAATTTTGAGATTAGTGGAAATTTGTATCACGCAAAACATTTTTTTTCTTTCGTGGAAGATTTTTTCAACAGACAGACATACCTGCAATGGGTGGCACACTGTCCCCTGTTTTATGCGAAGTCTACTTGCGTCACTTTGAGGACAAACTTTTTCAGCTCGTTACATTCGACCTCTGGATTCGATATGTAGATGATACTTTTGTCCTCTGGAAAGGCAGGAATTCCGAACTACATAAATTAGTTGAATTTATCAATTCAATTGATCCTCATATACAGTTCACATGTGGGACTGAAAGTAATGGCTGCCTACCATTCCTAGATTTCCTTTTGTCATGCTCTGAAGGATCCTTGTACAACAGTTTATCAAAAACCATTTGTTGTTTCCTTACCTCCACATGCAAAATCAAATCACCTATGAAAACGAAATAATTCTGCTTTCTACACATACGTATATCGTGCAGTACACTCATGCTCAACTGAGAATTCCTGACAGAAAGATCTTGATTTTCTTAAACGAACTGCAGTACACAGAGGATATAGCCCTTCCGTGATTGAAAAACGGTCCAAAAATTTAGGAAACCCAAGCCTGTCTGCTCGCTCACGCCACTAGACCTTCCAGTACGAACGAATTGGGCGGTTATCACATTTGCTCCTCAGATTTGCCTCGGAATTTCAAAAATTCTTAAAAGTTTTAATTTCAAAGTTATTTTCAAACCCATAAAAAAGAAGAATTTTTACGGATTAAAAGACTACGTCCGAGACATATATTCCGAGGGAATTTATCAGATACCTTGCGACTGTGGACTTTCATATATAGGACAGACCCGCAGGACTTTAAGATTCCGTGTTAAGGAACACAAGACTTACGTACGGGACTATGTACTGAAGAAATCATTAATAGCCCAACATTGTCACGAAAATAACCATAAATTGTTGTTTGGAAACGTTATTCTTATTGATATAAATGATTCGACTAACAAGCTTAATATATTAGAAGCTTTCCACCTATACCGGAATTCTTCAGGACTTGTCAAAGACATGACGTGTACCCCATTTCTTTGAAACGCGTGGAAACAACTCACCAAAAACCGTGACCGTCGGAACTGTGTTGATATCACAATGATTTGAATTTTTACGCTGCATTCGTCCTGAACGCTCTGCGTAAATATAGTCGATGTTAATAAAACATTTAATTTTGAATAAACGTTGATAATTTATTCTAAATTGTTATCAGTTGTTGCGTGTTTACTAACACTAACGGTATTGCTATACGATTTTCTACGTTCCCGAAATTTCTTCATACAAATGGTAGGGAGTATCTCTTATACTAATTTAACAATTGTGGTTTAATATCTCTACGTGAAAGTTCACAGGGAAAGGAAGATTAAACTCTTTGTTATGCTATCTACACTGGCGAAAAGTGAAAAAAAACACTAAGAAGGAATTGGCAGACGATCATGAAATTTACATATGTTAATGGGTTCGAGTTTACGTAGGTGTGATATTAATTTCGGGACCAATCGGTGAGCGCTTACGCCACAGCACGGCATAATATGAAAATTATCGTCGGTGGTATTTAAGAAGTACGGCGAAGTGAATGTAATCAGTCGTCGGCGTACGGACACGTGCGCAGACCCTGAAGGAGCTGCAATGCCTGGACATGGAATACGTGTACGATTTCAGCAGTTATCGAACTTTGAGCGAGGTCGTCTATTCGGACCCCGTGAGGCCTGGTGGTCGTATTGTCGTTATGCGGAGCGAATTGGATGGGAAGTATCGGTGGTGGTACGATAGTGTCGTAGATGGTCCGAGGAACATTCCCAAACGAGAAGACGTGGAACCGGGAGTCACAGACGAACTGATGAGCGGACCTATCGACGCATAAGAAGAGCGGCGTTGTCAAGCAGAACATCCACTTCGATGCAACTCCGAGCTTCCGTTGTACCTGAGGTGACTGTGCGAACAATCCGCAACCATGTACTAGATGCAGGACTACGTGCACGTGTGCCTCTGGCATGTGTACCCCTGACTCCAGCCCACCGTCAGGAACGGCTGCAGTTGTGTCACCAACGTCTGCACTAGAGAACGCAATGGGGATCTGTCGTGTTCAGCGATGACAGCACATCCTGCTTGGGAGCCTCCGATGGCCGTATGCGTGTTCTCAGACGCACAGTGGAGCGTCTCAACCCTTCTTGCATCCGCCAGCGAAACACAGGGCCTACACCTGGTCTCCTGGGTGGGGATCAATCAGCTATCAATCCCGTACACAACTAGTGTTTGCACCGGGTACGTTAAACAGCACCTCCTACATCAACAACATCATTCAGCCAGTTGTTGTGCCATTTGTAAGGTCGGTCCATCGTGGTGTTTTCCAGCAAGATAACGCTCACCCACACGCGGCACGTGCAACGCAACATGCACTTCAGGGTGAGAGTTAACTTCCATGGCCTACACGTTTACCGGATTTGTCCCCCATTGAGCACGTGTGGCATTTTATGGGACAACGACTTATCCGGTCTCCAAGGCCAGCCACGGCTGTCCTTAATTTACGCGTCCAGGTTGAGGATACTTGGAACTCAATACCCCAAACTTTCATCCAACATCTGTACGACAGACTCCATGCCGGAATTGCACAGTGTGACGCAGTTCATGGCGGTTCAACCTCGTACTAGTCATGTTACATGGAAATGTTTTTTTTCAGTTTGCCAGAAAATACAGCTGTATTTTGCCCTAATGTTTTAATCACGTTATCCTCTGTATTCCGTTAATATGCTGTATAAATGTCGTTGGTATCAGACTTCTTCTTGGTGTTCTTTTTTCACTTTCCGCCAGTGTATATTTTCCGGGAGTACTCCGTATAAACGTTTGCCGGGGGATACTTTTATATTTGACGATTCTTGTTATTCTTAAGTAGGTGTTATTTAATAGTAAAACTTGTATTCCTTTTCGAAATTATACCCCACAGATGTGCAAAACATATCCGTAAGAAATCAGGCTGCCAGCGCTATTTCTTAGAAATTTGATGACATCTGCAGATCTTTTCGAAGGAAGATGATGAAATGGGATACACTCGTTATTAGTATTACTGTTGTTATATATTATTTTAAAACGAACTGATTTTTATTTGGCGTAAATTCATTCCTTCCACTCTAGTTAAAACGAAAAATGTAATTTTTGGATGAACAATGCCTTACTTTGCCTCGTTAAATGTACAGTAAAGAGCACTTGTGGGACACTATTGGACGACATATCAGTCGTCTGGATACACTAATTACCTCTATAACTGCATTGAATGCCGTATTACACGTAGCCTGGTTGGCGATATCTATCTACTGCTTACTGGATTTTATTGAATGGATGTCGTGTCGGATAGCTGCTGTAATGCGGTTGAAAGAGAACCTACGAACTGTATTAAGTGGGTGGTCACAATTCACTTATCATTCAGTGTATGTGCGGAGATATAGTGATATTCATTGTGTTATGCTGTGTATTTTCCAGCAAAGTTGGGCTGGAGCTGCTTAATGGATGACGGGACTCACAAGGATATGTCACTTAGGGCATTTGTGTAATTGTCACAACCACCGATCACATGAAACCGACGTGTATGCCCCTAGTGGTGTAGCACTAACCTACTTGGCTGAAGCCGAAAATTTTAGTGATGCAGCAAAAATATCAAAGTTTGTGAGAACCATTCGTTTATTTATATTCGGTCATAAAAATAATGATTTAAATGGGATCATTTCCTCTGTACACAAGCTAGACCAAAATAGTTTTCTGAATTTATTCACCAGCAGTGCCCCTGAAGTCGAGCTTATCCGACCGGACTTCTGGCCCTTACATACTGTCCATAAGTTTCACATCATTATTACCCTATCATTCACTTATGAAACGAGTTGCACGCATGTTTAGTATATACCCGAATCATTTCTTTCCGAAAGCGTTTCCTGTCCACTGCTTTCTTGAACATTTTCAATATAATCGATGGTAAAATAATTTCAATAATTCGGCCACATTCATAAAACCCAACAATGAAAATAATGAAGGAAAACCATGTTTAAAATTTGTATTAACTTTCCGGTATTTCATTTGAAAGATCGATTATAGTAACAAATATAAGATTATTTTGCAAAGAAGCTTTTGAACAAATCAAAATTCCTAATGTTTGGCAGCGTGTCAAATAGTTATGGAATATTTCGTTTCAGACCATCTCACTGCATTTTCGAATGATTTACTAATAACGAAATTTAATTGGAAAAGGAAATTTACGTTTCTAAACAATTTTTCAGTCTACATGTGCAGATAATTTGAAAATCTGAAATAAAAAACGTACGTCCGAAATATTTTGTTCTGAAGAAATATGATTAGAAACAGCGATTTGTGCTTTCCAAGCAATTTCAGTCTACATACAAATGCTGACATTTAGAAATTTTAACATTAAAAATTTTAATCAATGAAATTTTATGTATCATGAAATAAAAATGTTATAATTTTGGGTGAAATAATTAAGACAGAAATACTACTTGTCATTTTTATTTCAGATCTTTGCTGAAAATCAGTGATTTCTTGAAAAAATAATTTGCAGCTGCATATATTTTTCCACAAAACGTTTATGTCGTCCTTTGCGTTTGTCAATATTTTCTTTATTTGCATTATTCTTTATTGATATGATAATACCTGCATCGGTCACTTCGCAAGTAAATTCATCCTCATTTCCGAACAAAAGATATTCCAGTGCACGCCATTTGGCCAAAAATCGATTTAGCCTGTGATTCTCATAATAATAATCTACAATTTTTGATATCTACTATTTTCTCGCCAATGCTTTGTTTAGCTGGAGCTGGAAAATTATACCTGCCTCATCAGCATTAAGCACGTCATTTAATCAGAACGAACTTGTGAGAGTAGCCATTTCTCTCCATTCATTCACACGTTCCGCCGTCAAAGGAATGTCTGAACAGAGATCGTGTGGTCACCGCACACTTCATCATCATCATCATTATCAACCATTATCAATCCACTGCTGGACGAAGGTCTTCCTAAATTTCCTCCACAACGGGCTGTCTTGTGCCAGTCTCCTCCATGTCACTCCCGCATACTTTCGTATTTCATCCACCCATTTCCCATGTGGTCTTCTTCTGGGTCTTTTCCTGTCCCTTGGAATCCAAACTAAAATTTCAGCTGTCCATCGATGGTCTGTCCTTCTGGCAGTATGCCCAGCCCATTGCCATTTCAGGTATTTAACTCTCATCATGACGTCTTTCACTCTTGTCATACCCCGGAAGCAAAATTGCCTAAAGATCGAAAACAAATCGCTCGGCAATAGAGTTGTCGGAAAATGCATCATCTCTGCCATACCCCGGAAGCAAAATTGCATAACGATCGTTCCGAAGCCTTCTCCTTGGCCAGTAGAAGTAAACATATAGTGCTTAAATGAAATGTGGAGCGATTTGTTTTTCATTGTTGTGAATAGTTTTATAAGCCAAAACTGCACCATGACTTTACTTTCATTCTTCTTATAATATGTTTTTTAATTATTTAGTGAACGAAATTTTGTAACAAGAAATGAGATTATGATACATTTACCAAAGATTGCTCCTTCGGTTAGAATTAGAAACGCATTATTTGTGTCACTGAAAGTTTGTACGAGGAGCATGAATTTCTCACTCAGTGGAATCTATAATACTTTTCGCATACCTAAGAACTTATATTTATTATTAAGAAATAATAATGCAAGGTTTGACTGGTAAACACTTCCAAGATTGTGTGCCCAAACTGCCAATATTATTCAAAAATCCTCTTTCGCGAGTCCATGGGAATTTCGAGACGTTGTTTATCTTTTAGTATTTTTTCATTGTTCCCTCACAAATAAGAGAAGAATAAAATAGGCTATATGCTTAAGTGCGCATTTCCACCGACCACCACCTTATCCCACACTAGAGTCCTTTACTTTATTTCTTTTATTTTTAGCACGTCTTTTGTAAAAAAAGATCGTGCTTCTGTTGTCTGTTTGTCCGTTCGTTCGTTTGTACCCACGATATCTCTGCAACTATTAGTCCGATTTAAAAATTATTTTTGCATTGGGAAGCTTGAAATATGCAAATGATGATCCTTTATTTCGTTTTTTTACGATGTACAATTTTGCCGCTAGAGGGCGTAAATGCACATGATGTGGAATTTAAAAATACGTTTTATTCCACATATTTGCTTCTAAACATCCGATTAGATAGAGTTACTTTTTCAAATTACGCATAGATTTTCCGTGAGGGGTGTAAAAGTAAATTACATTTTCCCGATAACACTTCTTCTAAAACTCCGATTTGAAAATAATTTCATGCAGCGGATACACCTCCTGATGAAAAATCTTTTGAATATAATTTCAAATTTTTGGTGAAAAAAACATTAGCCGCCAGGGGGCGTAAGCGTTATTTTTTGCTTCCGATGTATTTGCCATAAAATCGGAGCTCCAAAAATATCGATTGAAAAGATTCCTTCGTGGACTGATGCCACTCATATCGATAAACCTTTTCGGAATACTTTCTTCTTAAAATATTCCACACTTTGTCCGCCAGGGGGCGTAGATCTACATCTTATTTTTGTCAATATCTGTACTTCTAGGAGTCCGATTTGAAAATTTCCTTCTTTGTTGGATAGTGTTCTCCGTGTGACATGTTTTTCATATAATTTTAAAATTTTCAAGTAATTCATAGACTTTGCGCTAGGGGGCGTAAATGTAAATTGCGTTTCCCCTGATATCTCTGCTTCTAAATCTCAGATTTGAAAAATTCTTTCTGCGCGCATACAGCTCCTGATGGAAGTCGTTTGCACATAATTTCTAATTTTGGTAAGAAATGGTTTGGCCACCAGTTGGTGTAAGTCTTAATTTCCGCTTCTGTTGTATTTGCAGCAAAATATGAGCTTCTAAAATCTCGACTGAAAAATAAGTCGTTTGTTGACCGATATTACTCATGTCGATAAACCTTTTAGGAAAATTTTCTTCTTGAAAAAATGCATGGTTTCTACGTCAGAGGGCGTAGATGTATATCTTATTTTGTCAATATCTCTACTTATAAGAGTATGATTTGAAAAATTCCTTCTCTGTTGGATAGTGTTTCCGATGCGAAATGTTTTCCCTATAAATTCAAAATTTTCAAGTAAGTCATAGACTTTCCGCTAGGGGAACAAAGGTAAATTGCGTTTTCTGCGTTATTTCTACTTCTGAAACTCCAATTTGAAAAATTATTCCTGTATCGCATACAAGACCTGATGTAAAATATTTTTCACATAATTTGTATTGTTTGGTAAAGAATGGTTTAGCCACCAGGGGTCATAAGTGTCAATTTCTGCTTCTGAAGTATTTGTTGCAAAATCTTGTCTCCTGAAAACTCTACTCATTTTTTTCTTGGACCGATACCGCTTATATGGATAAACCTTTTGAGAATACTTTCTTCCTAAACTAATGCATGGTTTTCCCACCTGGGGACGTAAAGTCACATCTTATTTTAGTCGATAATTCTGTTTCTAAGAGTTCGTAAGCTCAGGATTCCGTTTATAGCAATATCTGAAGGATTAAAAACCCGATTGAAAAATTTCTTTCTTCCGTCAGATGCTAATGTTTTCCATACCGGTTCCATTGACTTTGAATAGCTTTGATAAATTTAATTTGCTTCAGAACGGATTCAAAAGACGTGCTTATTACACCCGAAAATTCGGTGTCATCTTTCTTGTTTAAACTGATAAGTACATCAGTGGGGGGATTAGCCCACAGCTTACGGTTCCAGTTGGTCATTTAACCTAAGGATTCTGGAACAAAAACCAGTGAGTTGTGGTCTTTCCTCATGTTGCACTTTTGGTAGCATCATAATCACACCATATTGCTCTCACAATTGATGTAAAATGAAAAACGCCAGTCATTTTATTTCCCGTCATTTATTTTGATGTAAAATGGAAAACGCCAGTCATATTATTTTCTGTTGCATCATTTGGAATTATTTCCTCAGCAGTTTCGACCTGTAAATATGGGATTCTGCGGGCATCAAATTGATATTTGTAATGGATTTCCCTCTGACATTGACTTCGTGCCAAACTTTTGAAAATGTGTAACCAAACTAAAGACGCTATATTGCACAGAAACACCTTTACTTTGTTACGAGATTTAACGATCTGCACGAGAAAAACATAGTGTAAAAATCAATCATTCATCTCAAAGTTTGCACTAGTACTTGAAGGAAAGCGTAAGAGCCAGTGCTATCGAACAAGGGCACAAGCTCTGCCTCATCCGGTACACATAGCATGGTACATTTCGGCATGATTTTTAGAACACAGTGTCAGAAAAATCTCTACCACCGGAGCGGCTTAAAATCACGTCGGTGGGGTGTGTATTTTCAATAATTCTTAATCTAACATTAAAAGTACATTTTTACAGTAACACTGAAAGTAGACTGAGAAAAAACATACAAAATCACAGCACATTCGACAGAAGCGTTTTTCAAATCTTTTTACTCTCATTTTAATACCTTTGCTCTGTCCAGGGATTGTAAGCTAGAGTACCACGAATTGCATTACTACAGTTAATGAAGTCCCATTAGTATGGAATTGGGAAAGACTACAAAATACACTTTGGTGTTTGTAGAATGAAAATACATTGAACCAGACTTACAGAACACTAGGAATCCGCTCGAAGGACTAGGTTCATCAGAAAACATCGTGTTTTTTTTTAATATAGTGAGTTCCTTGTTTTTACGAAATTAAATTAGTCTGGTCAGAGATTTGGCCTTCAAGTACATAATACAAAGAAATTTCAGTTTAAGAATCTTTTTCACAAAAAGAAGCAGCCTGTTTCGCGAAATTTCTGACATTTACAGCGACTCACCAGCAGAAATTGTATGTTCTAGTTTCTCAAATCAGAGAAGTGTTTGCACACCTTTAACAAAACATCTTAAAACACCAATCTGTTTGGTTTTACTTAAAATAAAGAAATTTATGTACCTTATTTCCCGAATAAATTACTGCATATCGTTTATTCTATTGTTTGTTAAAAATAATACATTGGTACATTTTATTGTACAATCCATTCCTGTCACCTACAATGAATGGATTTCAGATGATAAACATTCAGAATTAGGTAATTTTTCAAAGATACGGGAGACAGTAAGATTTTGCGGTATAAAGTTTTAGGTTTGTGTGAATATTATAATGTGCTGCCTGCACCTTGCCGCAGGAGTTTTCTTTATTTATTCAGTTATGTATCATACAAGATTTAACATTTTCCTATGAATTTAAATTCAATGTGCTGTGTTACGCGCACTTCTTGTCACGAACAATACGGAAACCTATTTCAGAAATATTTTTATATCTCTAAGCCACAGTGTCTGAAAAAAAGCTTTTAATCCAACAAATCTGAAATTCTTTGGAAACACAAGGAATTACTGTATGTTTGCCTAATGTTTGTAGATTTTAATATATTAAATATGGACTTTTATGAACGTTCTTTTCTCATATTTCAATATTGTTGTACT
Organism: Macrothele yani; assembly: GCA_039090855.1. Lineage (NCBI taxonomy): Eukaryota > Metazoa > Arthropoda > Arachnida > Araneae > Macrothelidae > Macrothele > Macrothele yani. The sequence continues at coordinate 69,504,204 of CM077033.1, read as the reverse complement.
TACAACTTCGACAGAAGTAAACAAGCATTCCGTAAAATATTTAGAGTTGAATTTCAATCTGTTAATAAACATTCCTGGTTCGAATATTATTATATCCCATGCATTATGGAAATGTCGAAATCATCCCGATAAAATACTATTTATAAAGGAAATTTAAGGTAATTGGAACCCCAGTTTCTCGTGAAATAACACAAGGACGCAAAAAATGTAGTTCTTATTTATTTTTGTTTTATTTCACGTTGCATAATCTTATGTGAGTGAGTAGAAGTTATTTTATTATTCACAAGATGAGTACAGACGCTTATTTGAAACCTCGTATATGTTTTGTTAAAATCTGGTATACCTACGCGAATGTTCAAATATGTTGTTCGCAAATTGTTTATCAAGTTAGGCTTAGAAACTTCAAATGTAATACAAGGTTTTTTCGACCTTACTTTAACATAATATCAAACAATTTTTGTATCGTGCATTTGAACATCATTTGGTGTCTAAGGCATGGGGAATTAAATGGCCTCACAGATTCTCATTGCTTTCTAACAAGTGATGGCTTATGCAGCTAATTTCAGTTTAACCGGAAGTCGCAACAAGGTAGGTCCGCGCGATTCATCGCTGCGTGCTAGGAATAACATTAGCCTTACTGTGTACTGAGAACTCCGTTGAAAAATGAAGTTAGGTTAACAATACGGAGTTAGGTCTCTTGCAAAGTCCTCGTGGTTTTCAAAATCCTCCTTCAACGCGTATCATACGAGACTCTACTCACACACACTGCTCATTTTCCCTTTGTGTTTGGTCCTCTCTTATGCCCTCGTAACAAGCTTCTTGAGTTTTAAAAATATGATCTTCTCTTTCCAATTTCAGAGACTTTCGGTGTCTATATCATTTCCTAGACGTGGTCTGGTTTCCAAAGCTCAAAGTAAGGGAAAGTTTCAGGCGCTTCTTCTTACCTGATGAATTCTTGACGTTAGGATTCTCACTCTTAGAAACCTCCCGTAAATGGTTTTTCCATTCTATTTCCCTTAATAACGTTCCTAACAGTTCTGTGCAAATATTGAAACGCCGCCCCGGTGGCGCAGTGGTCAAAGCGATGACTTTTGATCATTCGTCCAAAAGGGGTCCGGCTCAAATCCCGGTGAGGCATAGATGTTGTTTTGTCTTACGGCACTGGCTCTCGCCTCTCCCTGGAACCAGTGGCTCTAAATTAGGAATGGGTGACTGCTTATAGACCATTGAGTTGCTCACGGTGGTCGCTAAACCTACAATAAAAAAATATTGGGACTGGTTTGGTACTTCATGCTATAGTAATCAGATATGTTTCTGAAAAAAAAAGAAGTATTTCTAATAAAAGCATGAAATTGTTGAACATTTAAGGCTCTACGAAGCCCGCCATTTTGTGTTGCTGCCTTCTCTAACTAACCAAGGGGCAATCGTATTTCACAAATTGCTCGGGCAATTTTGCACATTTTGGAATGCTGTTTGTGGCTAACGTAAGACACTATCTACCAACAAGTTTTTGGACACCTGTGACAGTTAAGGAAAACGACGCTTATTCACCTTCAATAGTTGGTGGAGCCTCCACGGGCGTCGATTATAGCTGTGACACTCCTGGGCATACTCTAAGCCAGGCGTTGTACGACGGCTAGCGGTATTTTCTTCCACTCGGCTTGGAGAAGACTGGTCAGTTCCTTCACCGATTCTGGACGGGGTGCGCCGCTTAAGTCGACGCTCCAACTCGTCCCAGAGGTGCTCGATAGGGTTAAGGTCCGTGCTCTGCGCAGGCCAGTCCATTCGATTAACCCCATTGTCACAATACCAAGCCATGGTGGACCTCGTAACATGACAGGTGGCATTGTCATCCTGAAATTGACATAGCTCTATCCCGTAAAACTGTCCCAACGTAGGAAGCGCATAGTCTTCCAAAATGGTGCAGTAGGTCTCGGGCTTGAGTCTACCAGGAATTGTGACTAAGGGTCCTGTGCCATACCAGGAGAAACACCCCCATAGTATAATTCCACCGCTGCCAAAATTCACAGTTGACACAATACATTACGGCAGGAGGCGTTCTCCAGGTAGACGCCAAACCCAGACCCTACCATCCGAACGGTAGAGGGTGAACCTTGATTCGTTGCTCCAGAAAACCTGTTTCCACTGTCGACGTTTTTTGCACCACGTTAGCCGAGCAGCGCTATTGGACTTGGTGATCAAAGGCTGGTGGACAGCAGCACGTCCATGATAACCGAGAAGATGGGCTTCCTTGTGGATGGTATTCATCGAAGGAACACTCGCGGATGCCTGTTAAAACTCCTCACGGCTGTGGCTGATCGATTTAGTGCTGTTCTTCCGAATTATTCTGGCCAGCACCCGTCGATCTTTAACTCCCAGTTTTGTGGGTTTGTCGGGTACGGGCACATTCAGACAGTCACCTCACAACTTCCACTTGCCAATCACGTAGGCCACTGTCGATTTTAGGTACTTCAACTCCCTGGATATGTCACGTCTGGATCGGCCGTTTCTGTGATACCCGACGATTACACCTTTCTTGAAATCAGAGAGCTCCGAACTGCGTGGCATCTTGCATACGACTGGTTGCGTTGTTGTTTCCCACACGATATTTAACGGCGGCGGCCCTGACGTGTGTCAGGACCACAGATATCGTCGATTGCAGAGGTGCCCAATTACTTGTTGGTAGATAGTGTATATGATAAATAAAGCGTTCCTTGGATTCAGAATTTTTTTTGACGTTTCGCTTCATTTTTTATCTGCAGCGAAAGTCGTATCAGGGCACCTACTATAGTTTTATTAATTAATAAAAAATACATAAACGGTCCAAAACAAAAATCTCAAACCAGGGAACTCTTTATTCATCATATATCTTGAGTTAGCCACAAACAGCGTTCAAAATGTGCAAATTTGCCCGAGCAATTTTTGAAATACGCAAGCCCGTCGGTAAATTAGAGAACACAGAAATATACACATTAAGATGGCGGGTCTCGTAGAGCCTTAAGGTGAAAAAACTTGCAGGATTTGAAGGAGCGGATGCGCAAAAGTTATCAGCGGCTCAGTCCCTGTGGTAGCGTTCGACGCTACCAGAATGTAAAGTCTTGTCTTTAATTATCTACGGGCATATCCAACTTAAATAGCAAATATTTGAATTTCTTAATGGCTCTCAGTATCATCCCTTACTCCGGGAGAGTGCGCCAAAATGCTGCTTCGGTTTGGAACTCTCACGTTCTGACAGAATAATTTTTCTGGAAATGGGGATGGTGCTCATTTAATACTGCTAAGTTATTTTCTCGCCAGGAAAACGTGTATTGTTTTAAAAGTGCGTGCTACAAGTTTTTCCGATTCTTTAGGATTGCGTACATTTGAACTAAACACTGGGCACGACGAGAACCAACTCTGTAACATTTATGTGAAATGCCTAATTCCACCGCTAGTTCTTGAAGTCGGTGTTCACTCTTTACATACGATATGCTGTTGCCTTCTTGAGCAACAGAAAAACAGAGCAAATATTTAAGTACTTAAGGAACAACACGATAAATGTTGCATTTATAATTTTTATGCAAAATATATTGCAACAAATCAACCAGCTCAAGTCATATTAGGAATATCACACATCAAAAAATATGCGTTTAATAAAATGTGAAAAGTAATTACCATGAGTATTAAGAAAATATATCCCTATTCAAGTTTAAATCATATTTCTAGAAAACTATGTTAGATATGTTATAATTGATACAAACAGCATGGTCTTCTTATAACCTAAAAACTAGAAATTAAAGCTGTCAGATGTGATAATAAAAGTGCCAACACGATGTTTAATTTGCAGACGGCATTAATTCAAACACGCACTTTGGAATCTGCTGTTGATTTTTTATTGGCTAAATTGCTAAAATTTAATTTCTATTAAAAAGAAATGTTTTGGAGTAATTATACTTTGCTTTAAGGACTTTTTAAAAAAAATCTTATGCTTGATACCATAACAATTCAGTTTTTCTGCAATACTGAAGAAGTAACCGGGTTAGAATGTTAACAACGGAATAAATATTTTGGAAACCTTGCAGTGAAATGTAACGCAGCTGTTTGCTTTTAGATACAATGCCTGACCTAAAAATCAAACTTGAAAGTTTCCTAGTGGGTCGTGTGTTAAAAAGGTCAGGTCCTCACAATTGCAATTCGTTCAGTATTCACTCATAACACCGACTTTATGCTTCTGCTGCTAAATCTACCCAAATATTTTTTTTTATTGGAGGTTTAACGACCACCGTGAGCAACTCAATGGGCTATAAGCATTCCCCGTCCCTATTTCAGGGTCACTGGTTCCAGGGAAGGCATAGAGCCAGTGCCGTAAGACAAACACAACATCCATGCCTCACCGTGATTCCAACCCGGACCCCTTTCGGACAAATGACCAGATGCCATCGCTCAGACCACTGCTCCTTAGGGCGGCCAAGAAATTTAGAATTCTGCCGCACAGTTTAGAATTAATTTGTAAAAATATGCATAATTAAAGAATTGGAATCTGTCGATATGATCGATATGAGTTTTATAATTCTTTCTAATCAACAATGTATCGCTAGCTGCTACCTTCTCAAATCACTGTGCTGAACACCTACTGTGAATGCTGCAATTAAGCATCACAACTGCATGAAATTAATAATATTGTGTAGGAATGCGGCGCTGAAAAGATTGCGAACATTCGGTTCAGCATTTATTATTGTTGAACGAAACTTTACTTTCTGAATTTTACTATAGCACTTTACTGAGTTTTCAGTAAAGTGCTTCATAATGCTGTTGTACTAATAAATATTTGCAAATTTTGAATATTGACCTAAGTTAGATTTAACCCTCTAATGACCATGACCCTAAAATCTGGTATTCCTCTAAATACCATATTGCCCAAAACTGTTTGTTGATTCACGTCTTTGTTTAGAAACAACAATGGTGACTGACAGGTGACTCGTGCTGATCCCTCATAGGTCGTGTAAATTTAAAGAACAGGTAAGGGTATGAAATTTGACTCACTCTAGACATGCGTTTCAGGAGGTTATGGTCGTTTGTATGTAGGACGTCTTAGGCGTTTTGGCCGTTATGGGCGTTAAAGTGTTAAATATGGACATACCTATTAACCAATGTTTTCAGGGATGTTTTTTGGAAATACATACAAAGGTCTAAGTGCTTCCCAAACAAGAAAGTCTCTTTTAATTAGCCATTTCCGTATTTTTGCACTGAAAACAGACAATACGGAATATCAGTATAGCATTTCCTATAGCATAAGTAGCTCCAGTGTTATGTTTAACATATAGTGTTCATCGTGTATTAATGGTTTAAAACTGTTCATTAAATTTTAAACGGTACAATGGAAAAAGCTGGGGTAATAAATACATTAGCAATTTGCATATATCTAATTAATAAAAAAAATATATGCACCAAACAGAAGAGCGATTACTTCTGTTTGGTGCATATATCTTCTTTTTAAACTGTGAAAAATGCAGGGTGCAAGCTACTGGGTTGATGCATAAGCTCATGGCGTTTTGTCCACCACACTACAGGAACGTATTACATCAGAAGGGAAAACGGAGACAATAAACTATGTAACCCCCCCCCCCTTTTGTTTCCAGTGTTTTCCCAACGCCTGAATAGGTCTGCAATACCATTCTTGAAAGAACGTGCAGGTTTTTCTGCGAAGGAATTATCAACGGAATTCTGGAGAACAGAATCATTGTTAAACGTTTTGCCACCGAGTGCATTCGACAGAGATCAGAACTGGTGACAGTCTGAAGTAGCGATATCTGGGGAATAGACTGGATGAGGAAGGATCCCCCATTTCATGTCCTGAATGTCCATTTTGGTCATGTTTGCTACGTGAGGGTGTGCGTTTTCATGTTGGAGAAGGACACCATGGCGCCGATGTGGCCATTTCTGCTAAACTGCTACCTCCACGTAGGGGAGATGCTTACAATAGAGCGCAGCGTTGATGGTCCGATTCCTCAGCAGGATTTCCCAGTGAATAATGCTTTTCATTTCCCACCAGACACACAAAATAATCTTCGCAGGATGAAGGCCATTTTTTGGAAGTTGTCTGGACGTCTTGGTCGGGTTTAAACATTCCCTCCAATGCGTGAAATTCACGTACAGGAACCACTCTTCTTCTCAGTAACAATATGTGATAGAAAGATTTTGTGTTGCTGAGAACATTCACGATAACGGGTGAGCAAGCAAGCACATACGGCAACACGTTGATTCTTGTTCTCGGTGAGAGTGTGAGGCCCCAACACCCGAATTACTGGACATTTCCCTTACGTTCTAGGTTGCGCACACGGTGGCCTGATAAGAGTATATCTCAGTGGCCAATTAGCGTGTGATTTTACGCAAATCCTAGTGGATGAGATGGTTCAAATAATCCTCATGAAAGTGAGGGGAACGACTTGTGGGTGGAGAGAATTTGAGGTCGAAATTACCACCTTGAAACAGCTGAAACTGTCTGCAGGCTGTCCTCGGAGCATTAGCATTTCCCCCATATACAGCACAAATTGGCTTAGCAGTCTCCGCAGCTGTGGATCCCTTGTTAAGCTATTAGAGGAACAGATGTCGGAAATGTTAATTCTTCTCTACTTGACGATCCATACTTTCGGAACTGAAAATCAAAACACCATCAGCCACAATCACACAATGTAATTTAATTTAGATACACGATATTACTGGCTACATTTTAATAAGAAACTGGCTATCTGCACCGTCACTACCGTCTTGGGAAGCACTCGTGAAATAAAACGGCATGAACTTATGCATCATCCCAATATATGCCTTACTTTCATTTTTCTTAGTGTGTAGTAGCTCACTGCACGCGCAATCTAACTGAATTTCTTGAGAATGCAGTATAATTAGTTTTGTGAGCGCTTATGATCTCACGTCCAACATGTCAGTAACGGAGACATCGGTTTTAAATACTACAGTAGAATATACTGCTGGCCACCCAAAATGCAACACCAAGAAGGAAGCATCCGATTGGCCTGAAATTCGCAGAATGCGTCGCCAACGAGAGGACATGCAAACGATTAACATTGCAGGGCACATGCAAATCATAAGCGCCCGGCATGCCACCGAGAAGCACAATAGGAAGGGTGCACAGAAGGCGGGGTGAAAGTAATGGAAGTGTGTTGTGCTTCCGGACCTGTGCGTGGGAGGCTTCCTGATGCCTCGTCGCAGAATACGGCAGTCATTCCAGCACGTTTCGGAGTTCGACAGAGGATGAAAAGGTGCTTGGGCGACATATCGGGCGAACAGGCACGCACGGCGCCCATTGCTCCGATTATCATTGACGTTACACCACAGGCGAGTGCGGCGGCAGTGGACCGTTGAACGCCGCACCGGTATTACAGAATGGCACGACATTGAGTTCTCCGACGTATCCCGCTTCTGCCTGCAACACCACGATGGTCGGATCCGCGTGTGGCGGCACCGCGGCGAGAGACTGTATGACACCTGCATTATGCACCGCCATACCGGTCCGTCGCCTGGCGTTATAGTTTGGGGCACAATCGGATATGACTCCCGCATTCCTCTGGTACCCATCACCGGTACACACAACAGCCACCGCTACATCTCTGACGTTTGGGAGCCTGTAGTCCACCCTTACCTGCAGGACCTGCAAGCAGCCACGTTTTAACAGGACAATGCGCGACGCCTGTGACACGCATCGTGCAACAATTCTTCACGGCCCACCAGATGTCACTGCTGCCGTGGCCCGCCTGTTTGCCCGATATTTCGCCCATCGAACACGTCTAGTCGCTGATCGGCAACCGAGTGGCCCGGCAAGCACCACCCGCGTCTACGCCTGATGAACTGTGGCAACGTGTGGAAGCAGCCTGGACCAACATACCCCAAGCCTACATCCAAAGCCTCTTTCGTTCGATGCCGCGACGTGTAGCGGTCGTTATTGTCAGCCATGGGGCCACACGAACTATTCATACCTGCGTGGTCCGCAAGTCTCACAGGCCTATAAGCTCAGTAGTATATATATGGGGTTACGAGCGCAATCAGAGGGAAACGCTCAAAATGAACGAAAATCATAAAAATATACACATTTGTAACATTAAAACAATAAAAAATCATTAAAAATCATCAAAATTAAAAAAAATCATCGTTTCCTTATGGGGGAAATAACGTAAAATTAAAAAAATCAACATTTTAGGATCATCATTATATTTATTGATGTTCATAAAAAATGCATTAAAAAAAGGGGTACCCAAAATGGATACCCCTTATAGAAAAGATTAAAAATTGTTGAAGATTAAAGAAATTCAATTATATAAGCAGGATCTCGTTTTCCACAGTCTTTAGTTCCTTTATAAATCATTTTCAAATCATCCATATCATTAATGGCTTTAATTTCTTTATTTGCCATATTCTTAGAAAATCTTTCAGGAAGAAATACTTGAAATTCATTATATTCAGAATCTATTACAGCAGCTAAAATTTTATTTCCAAATTTTGTATGCACTAGTTTAAGTTCAACGACTTTATATTCATAATCTTTTTTCAGTTCACTCATTTTAATTATTGGACTAGTTTGAAGTGCTCCAAGAGAATTAAGCTTTTTCAGTGTGTCCATTTATTAGGAAACATTTTTATAAATATTTTTAAAATATATTTGTCGCAAATGTAATTTGTTTTGTAATCTCATCAAATATTTCTAATCCTTTATTTTTAACCTCTTCATTTGTTCTTATTTTCAAAATTAGTTTATGCATCTTTTTAAGATATTTAGCAATCAATTTAATAAGATCAGGTTATTCATTATTATAATCTTTACTCACATATATTAAATCTTCACATAAATGAGATAAACATCTTATATCATCACTATATTTGATTCCTTTACGATCAGTAAAGAGAGCTCTCATATCTCCTAATAAATCCATTTATAAGGTTTCAATTTTTTGAAATACAATTCTTGTAAAACATACATCTATACATAGAGCATCCAGAACCTAAAATTTTTGCACATTTAGTTAATTCAAGATATATAGAAAGAATTTCTAACTCATCAAATATTTATTTTTCCATTATTCCTCCTTTATATACAAACTTACCACCATAATATTCATACAATTTTTTTATATAATTTTTAATCTCATCAGTACTTATCCACAGAGATTTTTGATCTGGAAATCTTTTAAATTTTAATCCATGAATATCTCTTGTACATTTATATATAATTCTTCGCTCTCTATCATTTAATATATAATGAGGTTCAAATACTTGAATTGTTTCCCCTACAGGTTGATGTAAATGACACCAACTTATCTCTCTGATTATACTTTTATTATTAAGAATAAATCCTTGAAAATTTAAAATCAGTGTAATGTCATCCATTTATATAGAATAATTTTTATAAATACTTCTAAAAGATTAAAAATTCAGAAGTTAAGAATTTTAAAAATTCAAAGATAAAAGCAAGATTTAGATAGTTTTATAATGACCTAAAGCTAATGTATGTATTCCATCTTCTAATATATATCTCTTATCATCATTAGGTGATAAAGCTATCTTATTCACTTGAACTGAATATAATTCATGTTTATAACTTCTAATTAGATTCATAGTTCTATACTTTTCTTTTTTATTAAATAAACAGTCTTTGTAGTCATCAAATGTTATTCTATTTTAAATACACATTTTTTAACTCCTTTAGATTTTTTAGTTATTTCATTATCTACTTTTAAGGCATACATTTTTGCTCTTAAACCTACAAATTCTTCCATAATTATACCATTATTTTGATCTTTCATTTTACCTAATACTTTCTTATTTACTCTTTTAATACCATATTGATTATCCTCTTTATAACCTGAAGTATCAAAATAATTAATCATACTTTTCATATCTTCATAGAAATCATCAGTTTTAATATCATAAATAAAGGAATCAGTATCTTGATATAACAGTTTAATATTTTCACTATATTTAGGTTTCATCACATCATAATGAAACTCATTCATCAAATATTTTGATAGATCTAATATACTCATACCAACATAAATTGGTTTATTAAAATACACTTTTGTTTTATTCATATGAATAGCAACCAAGTTTTCATCAAATACAGTTCTATCTTTAAAATTTGGTTTAGCTAATAATTTTTCAACTTTTTTCGCATCACAACATAATCTTACATCAATTCTTTTTCTTATATTTTCCATAGTTTTACCAAATACAGAATTATTCATTAATTTACAAAAATCTTTCTCAAATTCATTAGTTGCTTTAGTTCTCATTTCAGTATTCAAATCTATATATTTTTTTAACCAATTAGACTGTTTGAATTTTAAAACTTTATGTATGTTTTCCAATTTCATTCCCATCCTTAAATATTGTTTCAGATTTCTATAGTGAACCACATAATCCTTTTTATCATATAATGTAGTTAACAGTTTTGATTGTTTTGATCCATCAGGAATTCTATTTTCAGGAGCTAGAGGTGAATCAGAATGTTTTTTTATGTAATTTTTTAGGATATTTTAAATCTACTTCTAATATATATCCAGTTTCTGAATCATCAGGTATTTTAGTTACATCAATATCAGTATTTGACCATTTAAACTTATCATATGGTAAATTTTGGCTCATTGCCCAACCAATTAAAATTGTTGGCATCTAGATACATTAAATAATTTGATTCTTTATTCTTATCATAATCTTTCATATATTTATTATTTGCTTTCCCATATCTATTACAACATTGAGATATTCCACCTCTAGTTCCTTTTTCTAACATAAGTATCATATCATAATCATTTAAGAGTTGTAGTTCTATATCAGTTTTCTTTAACATAACATCCCAAGCTAACCCAGGAGATGTTAAATACCAAGCAGGATCTAATTTATAAGTTTTCATACATACATCTCTAAAATTCTCAAAGATATCTGCTAGTACTAAGACATCTGATTTTACATACAAATCTGAATATTCTCCCATATTATCTATTTTAAAAGCTTTCCATACATTTTGAGCATGTTTATAATCTTCATCTGATATATCACATTCATTCAGTTTACTATAAAATTCTTCTTTAGGTGGTAATTTATGTTGTTTGCATTTTCCCCATGAATCCATATAATCATAAGGATATACACCTTTTCTAATTACTGGATCTAATAAGTGTTTTGGAAAATATTTTGAAGTTTCTCTAAATTGTTCTTTCTTTAAATTACTTGATAATTTATCAATACTACTTGCCATAAATCTAAATGAATCTATAAATTTTAAATGTAGATTTCCAACTTTTTTATCAAATGTTATACATTTTTCCTCAGTATTTGGAATTTACTAATATCTTCTTTATCATAACCTAATGCTTTTATAAATAAATGAGCATCATATCCAGTTAAATTAATTATAAATACTGGAACAAACTTGGGATTTTGATAACACAAATTACATGTTTCATGAGCAGGTCCTCTATATTTACCAGTTAAATGATCATGATCTCTTACTTTTTACCATCGAACTTAACTGAGCCATATTTTTCAAAATTTCCTTTATGAATAATAATTTTATCACATATGTGACATATGTCAGTATTTTGGAAATGTTTTTCATCTTCTTTAGTCATATTCATAGGTTTAACATTTTTATATATCTTTTCAATTTCTTTAGTTTCTTGTTTCAGCATTTCACAAAATTTTCTAACAGCATTTGGACCTCTATAAACAACAGGGTCTTTATAATCTTCATGTTCATATTTTATATAATAACTAAAGCTCATTGGTTCATGTTTCTGATATTTTATAGTATAAGAATTTTCGGGATTTGGTTGACAAGTATCTATTTTTCTGGTTAAACATTCAAAATCTGCATATATAACAAATGGAACTCTTAATGAATTATGATCATGTTCAAAGTAAATATACTCATGTTTTCTTGGCATTTCTATCTTTACTGCCTTTTTATTTTTACAGTCATTTTCATGATTTTTTAAATATTCTGCTGAATAATAATATGTTAAGCATCTTTCACATGGATAGATTTTAGTTTTATGACCAGTTATTTGAGCTTTTATTAATCTAGATAAGTCTTTTATCCAACTGTAGTGATCATGTTTTTCATCTTTAATATAGAAGAGATTTACATGTTTTTCTAATTTATTTTCAGAAATTCTTAGAGGGTATATTACATCATTTTCATCAGAACTATAAACATTAACGGATATATTATTTAATTTTTCAATTTTTTTAATATCATTTAATGCAACTGGAAATTCTATTACTTTAAAATCTAAGTCATTTTTACGTGGTTTATAATGCGATAATCTTGGAGGATCTTTTTTCACAGGATATAAACATGATAAAACAGACCATCTAAAGCATTCATTATCATTATTTTTTACATTTATAATAGCTTGTTTAACCTTAATTTTTTCTGGTAAATATATGTAGGATGAACCTCTTAGAGGATTATATTTATTAATTCTAAGTTCCAAAAAGTGAATTTTAGAAAGTTTCCATCCTGATCCTCTAGCCTCAAATTCATCCATTTCTCTCAATAATTTATCAACTACCTCATCATAATAATTATCTAAATCAGTAGATTTTAATATTATTTCATTTTGAGTTTTAAATGCAAAATCTTGACAATCTTTCTCATTTCTTATGTATTGACAAAATAATTTAAAATTTATTTTTAGTCCCATTTTAAGTAATATTTCTTTTGTTTTTTTCAATAACTGCAGATCTTAAATCTTCTAAAAAATCTAAAGGAATTACATAGTTTTTTACATTTTTCATTACATAAGTTTTTAATCTAGATTCATAAGCAGTTTCAATCTCTTGAATTCCTTGTTCATTAAATAAAGCTTGTTTATGTTTAAGACTTTCAATATGCACATCTTCATATTCTGGTTTATAATATTTTCCACAGATGTCACATTTTATCTGTGGTTCTCTAGGTTTTTTAGTTTTTGAAAATACATGACGATCAAAGTTAAATATTTTTCTAAATATTCTTTGAACCTTATCAATTATATAATTAATAAGGTCTGCTTTTTTTAGTTTTGAATAATCATTAATACGTTTTTCTTTACAATACTCTCTTAACTGTTTAACAGTTTTTGACTTCAAAGACTTTTCCATTTATAAGGAAAAAAATTTGTAACTATTTATAGGCAGGTATTTTTATAAACAGATTTTCAAAAGACGTTTATGTAAAGAACTTCTTAAATGTCTTTGATAATGAGCATATGTATATTCTCTTCCACAATCACAAACCAGCTTCCTATATAGAGTATAAGTTTGACAATATTTGCAAATATGCTGACGATCAACTCTACCATAACGACGATGAATGTAAAATTCATCAATAGGTTTTGTTTGTTTACAACTTGTGCATGTTTTGTCTTCCATTTATTAGGAAACAAATTTATAAATACTTTGCTTTAAGCTGAAAAGCTTGCTGCTTTAAAGTCTTCCCAGATCTTTTCATTTTTTGGATTTATATTAATTTTAATATCATTTGATATATTATAATAGTCACAAATTTTTTTAATAAAATATACATACTTTAAATTTTTCTCATAGTACATTAAATCCAATAATTTAAAAAATAAATCTTCTGCTTCCTTATTAAATTTAAGGTTTTTTTTCCTTTTAAACTGATTAAAATAGCTTATTCTACTAACATATCTACTTTTTAAATATTTATTATAATCTATATAATAAGTCTTCCTCTTAATCATATTTCATTCTTTTTATTTGTTTCATTACTTTTTTAAAATTTTCAGGAATTTCAATTTGTTCTTCTTCTGAAGATGAATAAGAAAAGTAATTCGCTTCTTCAATATCATTATCCATTTATTAGATATCATTTTATTAAAAACTTTTTAGAACTTAGATTCATTTATTCTTTTAATAGCCTCTTTTAAATTACCAATAGTATGATCATTAACAATATTAAGATGATTAAATTTAGTTTCTATGTATGATATATCTTCTTTAACTCTGGTAAATAAATTAATAGAATTAGGATTATATTTTATTTCATATACTGTATTCAAATCTGGATACTTTATTTTTAAATTACCAATAGTTTTATTCATTTTATCTCTTTGACATCTGATTACATAATAAGGATAATCAGAGTTTTCTTTATTTTTCTGTATGATAGTAAACATATGAAGCTTTTTAGAATTAGCAGTTTTAGGTGTTATATCCTCTTCTACTTCTTTATATTTTTCGTTTTCAAGTTTTAATTTTTCCATTTTCTTTTTTATCTTATTCAATTTCTTATTTAATTTTTCGTCATCATTCTTGTATTTATCATTGAATTTTTTAATGTAATAGACTTTAACAATCTTGTTAACTTTATCATAAAAATCGTTTGAAACCCAACAAGATATATTTAAAATTAATTCCTGCTTAACATATGTTACATTAATAATATTCTTACCTGTTCCTTCTCTTATTTCATACATTTGATCATTTTTATGGTGGCCCGAATTCGGGCCACCACAATTTTTATAATATTTTATTAATTCTTGAGATTGTTTATTCTCTAACCATTTTTTTAATTTTTTACCACCTTGTTTGCATAATTTTGTAGCATTAAAGTATTCAGTATTTTTATCTATTATAATTTTAAAATCTCCAAATAGAACATACCAGTAATTATCTTTGATTTGTTCATAACATACATCTTTTAATGAAGCCATTTATTAGATATCATGTTATTAAATACTTTTTCACGTATATCTTATTTTAAATCGTTAATAATTCCTGCCTAAGAAATTATATCTTTAAATACTGAAATACAGTTTTTTCTTTCACATATAGATGGTAGCACAAGCAATTAAATCTCTTTCTTGCTTAGATGCAGTCATTACTGATAAGCTGCGAGCAAAAATGTTTACATAACCAGAGTTGAACAGCTGCCAAAATACTCTCCGCGGCGCGCGATTATGTAACGTGTCCTCGGAAAGAAGCAGTTCTTCGTTACGTAACAACTTTGGATCATCGCCAAGTTTCTCTTGCTTGAAACGTAAATATATGTTTCAAGCAAGAATTTATGGGCCAACTAGTGGCCGAGTGGTACCGTGTTAAGCTTGCATGCAAAAGGTCGTTGGTTCGAATCTGTTCCTTGTCCCTCTTTAATTTAAAAAAGTTTGGGTTCATATTAGAACGTGTGTGTGATTCCGGTGGAGGGTCGAAAGAGTTAACGCCCATAAGTACCTTGCTGGCTAGGTACAAAGAAATAAAAAAAAATAAAGCATAGACCCTCCACCGAATGGGCGTTTTGCAAAAAATTTTCAAATTACAGCGTCAACCCAACTGTTAAATTCATCAGGATATCCCAACCATTTAACTAAGTATTTATTTCCTTTCTTTCTAATAATTTTTTCTATCTTATAAACCTCATCTTTCTTATCATATTAACCAGTTCTTTTTCATAAAATGTTCCTGTAATTTCTTCATTATTTAAATATTTTATTATTTTATCTGTGTTCAATATATCGGAAATTATAAATATTTCTTCTGTAAATGTTGGAAGATAACCTTTCTTAAATTCTCTTTTATATTTTGAAATTCTTATTTTATCTCCTTTTTCATATTTTGGTTTATTTTTCTCTTTTTCTTTATATAAATTATTATAAACTTTTAATTCATTTTCTTCCTTACTTGCTTCTAGAGGTGTCATTTTAATGGATCTATGATAAGAATTATTATAATTCTTAATTAATTTATCTAGTACATTTAACCACTTTCTAGTATTATTTGCTGTGAGATACTTCCACATTTTAGTCTTTAAAGTTCTATTGAATCTTTCAATAACAGCACATTTAATCTCAATATTCATAGTTGTAAACCAGTGAATATTTTCATCCTTGAATAACTTTTGAGTTTGTTTATTTATAAACTCTGTACCCTTATCTGTTTGAAGTTTTTCTGGTTTTCTTTCTTGAAATATTTTTTTAAATGCTCTAGTCACCTCTTCAGCTGTTTCTCTTTTAATCGGAATTGTCCAAGCATATTTACTGAATATATCAATCACTGATAAAATATAATTTGTGTCATTATTAAAGGATTTAAATTCTTGCATATCTATAAGGTCAGCTTGAAATTGGTCATTGACATGAGAAACAAAAATTCTTCTTCTTTTAAATCTATGAATAAGTGGTTTATGTTTAGTATATACATCTTGTTGATGTAAAAACTCTTCTATATCTTTCCTGGGTAATTTAGTTTTTCTTTGTAATTTATTAATACCACAATAACCAGTTTCTGGTGTATAATACATATTTTTAAGGTGTTTCACGACGTCTTTAAAAAAACACTCTTTTTAGTTCCACAAACTTTACACTTTCCTTTTGCCATGGGTCTTCCATTTTTAGCTACTGTTTTTGAATATCTTTAGTTTCAGTTTTCTGTTTGCACTTTAAGCAATACATATTTATATAGGATAAAATTCCTAAACCAAATGTTTTCTTTGCTTTTATAATTGGTTTTATAACAGCTCTAGCTTGTTTCTCTCCTAATGGATAGAATCCACTGTAGTATTTTCAATTGAATCTAAATCGTTTAAGAGTTCTTGATCAGCAATGTCTCTGTTTAGTATCTTTAGTTTTACTATAAGCTACGTCATGTTTTTTACAAGCTTTATCAACTCTGTTAATTCCTGGATCACCTCTTTTTAATCTCTTTTCTAATTTTGTAAATGGGCCACAATACTGGTACCCTGGTATATGCATTTCAGGTGGATTTAATTTATCTTGTAACCATCCTACTATATCACCTCCTGTTATTATATAACCAGTACCTTTAATTTCTTTGAATATATGAATCATTTATTTATCTGTAAATCTATTTTTTAACTACATATCTATAACCATTTAGCTGTGTTTGTTTTACATATTTTTCTAAAGAAAAATACTTAATATTTTTTATAAAATCTTCTTCTCTAATGTAAGCATCCTGTTCTGAAATTGAATTAGCGTTTATTAAATTTAATATTTGTTTATAAAATTTGTAAGCTTGTTTATATTCTTCTTTTCTTTCTGAAATATTTAGAGTTTTATCAACACCTTCAATGACTCCTGCTCCTAAAGAAAGTGCTGCTAAAGGAATAAATGCAAAAGCTGATAAACCTGAAGCACTAAATATAAATTTGCCTACTGATAGTGATATACTAATTTTATAATAGTAATTAAAACTTTTTCTGTATACATACATTTTCTTTTCTAAATATTCTTCCATTTATATAGGATCAAAGTTATGTCTGTATCTCATATGAGGATTTTTCAAATCTAACATGAAGAAATCATAAGGTTTTTTAATACTTTTTTGATAAGGATCTATATTAAAATCACCATCAATTTCTCTAATAATTTCTTTAATTTCTCTGTGCTGAAGTTTAAAAATATAAAGTAATCACAGTTTTTTCTTATATCAATAGGTGTTGAATAATAGGTCTGTGATAAATAAATATTGGATGCATTTTTCTTCCTTCCTCTTATAAAAAATTTTTCAATTCCGTTTTGATCTTTTTCTTTTACACAGTCATCAAAAATAACTAGATTTTTTAATGAAGGATCTAAGTCATCTACAGTAATAAATTCATTTATGTCTGAACTAAATAATGTTTATTTCTTAAACTTTTTGAATAATTTTAATAACTTATTTTTATTCTTTCCCTTTATTTTTAAAATGTCCCTCTTCTATATCATCAAACATTGAGTAATTTTCTTTTAATTTAGAGTATTTAGGTTCGTTAATATCTTTTGCACATATGAATAATGCATCAAAATTTAAATGATCATATATTAAATTTAATAGTAAATTTGTTTTTCCACATCCTGAAGATCCTGTTATTAGAACTTTAAAAGGATGAATAGGTAATATTGGATTTTGATTTTGATCTATAAATTCTTCTGGTTCTGAATAATCTTTTAGTTTCATGCTGCAAGCTTTCTGCTTAAGGTGCAAACCTTTCGGTTTAATCATATTTATTTAATAGAAATTCAGCATCTTCAATAAACATTTCAGCTTCAAATAATAAATCTTCAGCTGGTATTCCTTGAGATGAATAAAATTCAGCTAGATATAATGCCATTTCAGCAAAAGATAAATATTCTTCAATTTGTTCAAGATCTTCCATTTATATAAGTAAAATAATTTACTTGGTAGTAAGATAATTTGCTTGGAAGTAAAATAATTTGCTTGGAAGTAAAATAATTTGCTTGGAAGTACATAATTTGCTTGGAAGCTAATTTTCAGTTAAATAAATGAGTAGAGTGATACAAGATTTATTAAAATTAGCAAAAGTAAATGCTGAACTAAGAAAACGAAAAAGGAAAAGCAATTAGAAGATTTAGGATATGAAGAGGCAATAACAAAATTTCATAAACCTATAGTTGAAAAATTAGAATATCAAGATGTATCTAGAAAAGAAAATTTAAAAGCTATTCAAGATGCAATTGAAGAACTTTCATTTCAACCAATTGCAGAATCTTCAAGAATTCCTGCCTTAGAAGATGTTGGAGAACCTATTTCAGATGCTAAAGAAATGTATGAGAGATAAGCAGGAATTCATAAAATTAACTTAAACAAAAACTTGAATGTATCAGTTATTAAAAAAAAGTTAGGATTTGATTTACCTTCAGAATTAGTTAATAAATCTGACGAAGAGATTGATGAAGAAATAAAACAAGCAAATGAAAAAATCAGTGATATCGGACGTCTAAAAGGTCCTCAAGTAAAAGCACTTAATAATGCTAAAGATGAAGAAAAAAAGAAAAAATTACAGAAAAAAATTGATCGTTTCGATTATAAAATGGCTGAGGTGCGAAAATATATTAGAGCATTAGAAACTCTCAAAATGGGGAATTACTATATGGGTGAGGGTCTTAATATTTTAGATAAATTAACAGATAAAATATGTAAGGGAACTAAAAATAAGAAAGTATATAACCAAGTAGTTCAAATACAAGATATATTATTGAAAGAGGGTAAAATGACTAATGAGCAAGTAAAACAATATTATTCAAAGTTTCTATCTTAATAAATGAGTAATTATATTGTATCAAGAATTTATTTGAGTGAAGGTCAGAAAAACAAATTAAAACCAGCAGTTAAGAAAGGTGAAGAAATTACATTGCAAATTGATAAAACTAAAAGTGCTAATCATGATATGTATTTAACAAAAACTCAAATTAATCAAATTAAAAATGGTAAACGAATAACTATAAGTAAGACACAATTAAAGAAAAACGGAGGTATTTTACCCTTTTTGATCCCTATCTTAGCAGCTCTTGGTACTGGTGCTTTATCTGGTGCTGCTAGTTTTGGTGTGAATAAAGCTTTAAGTAAAATAACTGGATCAGGTTGTAAACCGAAAGGTTCACACCTTAAAAAAAACATTCTGGAAAGGGAGTTCTTCAGAATTACGAGGTATATCCAATAAAACGATAGAACAAAATATGAAAGATGTAAAAGGATTCAGAGGTGTATTTACATCAGATTTATTACCTAAAAAGATTAAGAAATTTGAAAGTGGAATTATTAATTTAGATATATCTACAGGACCTGGGACTCATTGGGTCTGTTATTATAATGATCCTAAATATAATTTTGTGGAATATTTTGATCCATTTGGAGAATATAAATATAAAGACATTAAATTGAATAACATTTTCATACCTAAAAATATTGTAAAATATCTTGAAACATCTAATAAAGGAATTAGATATAATTCGAGTTTTTTACAAGAACCAACATCTGTTAAATGCGGTTTTTATTGTATGAAATACATAACTCAAAGGAATAAAGGTAAATCACCTGTTGAAGTTTTATATTCTTTTACCCAAGAACCAAGTGGTTATAATGAAGATTTTGTGCTTAATAAATGTTAATTTTAGATTCAAAAAATTTTGAGAAATCAGAAGATTTTACAATTGAATATGTCCCAGCTATTCCTGTTAATGAAAATTCAAAAATAGCTTTAAAATCTATGTCTATGTGGGTTTCATATAACAATATTGATGAAGAATATGAAAATAATACATTTAAGTATTTTGATGGTAGTTTATGGCATGAAATAACTTTAGATAATGGAAATCACACATTAAGGGAATTAAATAACTTTTTAATAAAACGATTTGGAGATGAACCACCAATTATTTCAAAAGCTAATTTCGCTACACAGCGCTTTATAATTGAATTAAAAGATGAATATATAATTGATCTTAGAGAGGGCAAATTACATGAAATTTTAGGATTTTAATCATAAATATATGAAGATAATCATCAAGAAGGAAAATATATGGCAAACATTTCTAGAGGAGTTGATGACATACACATTCATTGTGATGTAATTACAGGAGCTCTATATAATAATATTAATTCAGATATTTTGTATTCTTTCACGCCATCTAATCCTCCTGGTAGTTTAATAAAAATTGATGAAATAAATCTTTATTTTTACCCATTAATAGACAAAATTATATTCATAGAATTCGAATGTATATCACGAATCAAGATAATGAACTGATAGACTTGAATAATATGAGAGTTTTGTATAGATTTATTTAAGCTTAAACTTTTCAGTATAATAAATGAATTATAACAAACATAGATTATATGCTAAACGATATGGTGGTAATATCTTCACTGAAGGAATAAAAACTTTTGGAAAAAAAATATTAGAAGTTTTAGGTAAATCAGCAAAAACAGCAATTGAAGATAAAGCTAAAAAAGTTATTCAAAATAAACTTGAAAATATATTATCTAAACCTCCTGTAACTGTTAATGATATATTAGCTAAAACGAAAATTCAGGATCGATATGGATCTGGTTTGAAACGGTATAAATGAGTTTTTTATCCTAATAAATGGAAAAACTTTGGGACTTAAAAGCTATTCCAGATTATTATAGTAATAAAATTGCTAAGTATGAATATATAAAACATAATGAAGATAGTACTAATGTAAAAGAATCTGATCAATATAAGTTTACTATTAAAGATACAAATTCACCTATATTATATAGTAACGGTTATATATGCTTAGAAAGTAAAATAGTAAAAAATAATAATGATACTATAGGAACTGATAATGTTACATTTGTAAATGGTGGGAATCTGTTTAGATCCGCTTCATTAACTATAGGAAAAGAACAAACTGATTCTAATATTGAATGTGCTTCATTAATTCATCAAATTAACGGACTTATAATTTTCATAAAAGATTATTCCACTTCAGAGGCTACAAATATGATGTATGATGTTGATACATCAGAATCAGCTGATAAAGATAAAATAGTAATAGATGATCCTAATAAAGATGTAAAGAAATGATCAGATATCAAATTAAAAGAACATGCCTCTTATAATAAAGGATTTAGACAGAGATGGCTTTTAACAAAAAACAGCAATGTAATAAAATTTTGGATTCCTTTAAGACAACTGTTTGGGTTCCTCAACGATTTTAGAAGATTAATTTCTGATATAAAAGTTACATTTGAATTTCAAAGAAATAGTCGTAATGATATGTTATACACAGATGTTGCAAATCCTAATTATAAAGTTATTATATCTGATATTCAATTATGGTTACCTTATGTAGAGTTGTACCCATCCATTGAGGCTGAATTTAAAAGTATAGCTTTGAATTCTACACCTATTGAAATTACTTGGTGTTCTGCTTCAATTGAGTAGAGTAATCAGCAAACAACATTAAGTGGTGCATGTCATATAAGAACTACATCTAATGAGGTGTTAAGTGTTCTTGTCATTCCACAGTATGTAGAAAAAGAAAGCAATCAAAATCAGAATAATATGGTTTTTGATAATTTAGATCTCCTTGAATGCTGGATATTATGTAATAATAAAAAAGTTCCAGAAGAAATTTATAAAACGAATTTTAAAGATGAGCAGTTAGATTATAATAGATGTTATTCTGAATTATTAGCAGCTGGATTAAATACTCATAATACTGAAAGTGGATGTCTTATAAGTTATGTAAATTATGCGAGATTGTATCCAATCTTTTATTTTAATTTATCTAATCATCCAGAGTATACTAATATTTCAAATTTAAGACTAGAATTTAACTGGAGATTAGGATCAAATCCAGGAAAAACATATAGATTTTATTTCATCGTGAATGAAACAAAAAGAGGATCACTTAATATGGCTAATAAGGAATTTAAAACCTTGAAAACTTTAGATTAAATAAATGAATTGGTATCCTTTTGGTTCGTCTTATGAAGAATTTGGAATTGGACCACCTGGACCTTCTGGAAATGGATTTAAATTAACAGATGATGGTAATTGTGATATGGAAGAAAAAAATTTAAAATATTGTAAAAAACCTATAGATGAACATGATGTTACTACAAGAGAATATGTTTTAAAACAAATAAGAGAGAATAATCTGGAAGTTAAAAGTGAAATAGAAAAAAATATTAATGGTAGTTTTTCAGATTTTGTTCAAGAAACTGCTGTAAGAATAAGAGATTTAGATGCTGTACTAAAAGGTGAATTAAGTAATTTGGATCAAAAATATTTACATATTCAAGATGGGAATGTAATTAATGCAAAAGGTAAAAGAATAGGAAATGTTGCTGATCCTACAGCAGATAAGAATGCAGTGAATAAGAGGTATTCAGAAAACAATGTTTTAATTTTAAAAGATGAAAAGTTTGATGTTCAAAATAAAAGACTAGTGAATATTCCATCTCCTCAGGATATGTATGACGCAGTTAATAAAAATTACGTAGATAATCAAAAATTTTATGCAACAATTCAAGAAGATAAAAAAGCATATAATACTTTTGGTGCTATGCGTTATTGGGAAACAGTCGTTTTTATGAAATTTAGTAGCAATCTCCTTGACAGAAATATGAAACTGAGTGAAAATATGGATATGAAAATTACATTTTATTTATGTCCAAATTATACTAAAGGGAAATCAGAAGTTTTAATTACACTTGGGGAGAATATATTATTTAATGGTGATGCCTACACAGATAAACCTTTAATACTCTTTCCATCAGGAAAAAAGAATGATGAATTCAGCATACAAGTCATGTCTTATTTAGAATTAAACATTTTTAAACCTTACTTAGAAATTGAAAAAATAACATTCCTTTTATAAAAATTCATTCTATATAAATGGATAGGTTAATTAGGAACAATATTAATTGGGATTCATTTTCTAAAGATAATGAACTTTCAGAAGATATAATTAGAAGTGTAAAAGATGCAGTAAATTGGGATTTAATATCAGAATATCAAAAATTATCTGAAGATTTTGTTTCAGAATTTCATGATAAAGTGAACTGGGATAAAATTTCTAAATATCAGATTCTTTCTGAATATTTTATGAATAACAATAAATTAAACTGGTCTTTGATTTCTCAATATCAAACACTTTCTGAGAGTTTTATATTAATGAATATTGAGAAATTAGATATGAGAAGAATTTCTATGTATCAAGAATTAAGTAATGATTTTATAAAAGAAAACTTTCGATTCTTAGACATGTCAATAATTCCAATAAAACAAAAATTAAGTGAAGAAACTATAGATTTTCTTAGTGATTTTATTGATTGGAAAGAAGTTACAAGAAACCAAGAATTAACAGAAGATTTCATTATGAAATATAAAGATAAAATTAACTGGTGTGATATTGTTATCAACAGAAAATTCTCTGATGATTTTATAAATGTAAACTATAAAAAACTTGTTGTGTATTTACTTGCAAAGATATGTCATAAAATTTTAATATTTTTTAATCTTAAAAAAATTTTAATCTTTCTATAAGGGGTATACATTTTGGGTGCCCCTTTTTTTAATGCATTTTTTATGAACATCAATAAATAATATGATGATCCTAAAATGTTGATTTTTTAATTTTACGTTATTTCCCCCATAAGGAAACGATAAATTTTTTAATTTTTATGATTTTTAATGATTTTTTATTGTTTTTATGTTAAAAATGTGTGTATTTTTATGATTTTCGTTCATTTTGAGCGTTTCCCTCTGATTGCGCTCGTAACCCCATATATATACTACTAAAGGTACCAGTACCAGAGTTCTTCCAGTCCTTCCAGCAGAAGTTGCACATGCAATCAAGAACATGAAGCGGGGAAAAGCTCCAGGAGAAGATGGAATTACTGTAGACATCATACAAGAAGCAAGTGAAGAAATCGAAACAGTACTCGCCCAAATTTTCACTCGATGCCTTAATGAAGGGAAAATTCCTGAGGATTGGAACAACGCTACAATGATCTTGCTACATAAAAAAGGTGACATTGAGGATCTCAGGAACTACAGACCTATCAGCCTCCTACAGTGGTTTATAAAATCTTCACTAAAGTTCTTTCACACTGCTTGAAGGTGACACTGGACATGGCTCAACCGAGAGAACAAGCTGGATTCAGGAGTGGCTACAGCACAATAGATCATATCCACGTACTGAGAGAACTAATTGAAAGAGCGAGGGAATATGAACTTCCAATCTGCATGGCTTTTATCGATTATGAAAATGCCTTTGATTCGGTGAAACCATCAGCAGTTGCAATGGCTCTGAAATCCTGCGGTATTGAAGATGCATACATTAATATTATTAATAACATCTATGAAAATGAAAGTGCAAAGATTCTGCTGTTTGAAAATACAACACACATAAAAATTGGAAAAGGTGTGAGACAAGGTGACACCATATCTCCGAAGCCACATTGGAAAATGTCTTTCAATCACTGAACTGGGAAAACAAAGGCATAAAGATTAATGGAGATTATCTAACCCACCTTCGTTTTGCTGATGACATAGTCATTTTTGCAACTACCACATCAGAGCTACAGAGTATGATCCAGGAACTTGCTGACAAGAGTAAAGAAGTGGGCTTAAAAATGAACTTTCAGAAGACAAAAGTGATGTACAATGCTTTTATAAGAAATGAAGATTTATCGATTGATGGAGAAAAGCTGGAGATAACAGACACGTACGTTTATCTTGGACAGCAGATATCAAGTGAGGGTCACATTGATGAAGAAATTAATCGGCGTACAAAACTTGCCTGGAGAGCTTTTGGAAGAAACAGCATAATTTTCAAGAGCAATATGCCATTATGTCTTAAAAGAAAAGTGTTTGATCAATGCATCCTTCCAGTGCTTACGTATGGTGCAGAGACGTGGACCTTAGCTAAATGAGACATACAAAGGCTGCAGACAACTCAAAGAAGCATGAAGAGGTGCATGCTTGGTGTTACCAGGAGAGATAAGAAGAGGAACACGTTGATCCGAAAAATGACAAGAGTGGAAGACATCATGATCAGAGTTCAATCCCTGAAATGGCAATGGGCTGGACATATTGCCAGAATGACAGACCATCGATGAACAGCCGAACTTTTAGATTGTATTCCAATTGACAGGAAAAGACCCAGAAGAACACCACATGGGAGATGGGTGGATGAAATTCGAAAGTATGCAGGGGTGACATGGAGGAGACTGGCACAATACAGACCGTTGTGGAGGAAACTTGGGGAGTCCTTCGTCCAGCAGTGGATTGATAATGTCACTCCCGCATACTTTCAAATTTCATCCACCCATCTTCGATGTGGTCTTCTTCTGGGTCTTTTCCTGTCCCTTGGAATCCAATCTAAAATTTCGGCTGTCCATCAATGGTCTGTCCTTCTGGCAGTATGTCCAGCCCATTGCCATTTCAGGGATTGAACTCTGGTCATGATGTCTTCCACTCTTGTCATTTTTCGGATCCACGTGTTCCTCTTCTTATCTTTCCTATTTACACCAAGCATGCACCTCTCCATGCCTCTTTGAGTTGTCTGTAGCCTTTGTATGTCTCTTTTAGCTAAGGTTCACGTCTCTGCACCATACGTAAGCACTGGAAGGATGCATTGATCAAACACTTTTCTTTTAAGACATAATGGCATATTGCTCTTGAAAATTTTACTGTTTCTTCCAAAAGCTCTCCAGGCAAGTTTTGTACGCCGATTAATTTCTTCATCAATGTGACCCTCACTTGATATATGCTGTCCAAGATAAACGTACGTGTCTGTTATCTCCAGCTTTTCTCCATCAATCGATAAATCTTTATTTCTTGTAAAAGCATTGTACATCACTTTTGTCTTCTGAAAGTTCATTTTAATCCCACTTCTTTACTCTTGTCAGCAAGTTCCTGGATCATACTCTGTAGCTCTGATGGGGTAGTTGCAAAAATGACTATGTCATCAGCAAAACGAAGGTGGGTTAGATAATCTCCATTAGTCTTTATCCCTTTGTTTTCCCAGTTCAGTGATTGAAAGACATTTTCCAATGTGGCATTAAAGAGCTTCGGAGATATGGTGTCACCTTGTCTCACTCCTTTTCCAATTTTTATGTGTGTTGTATTTTCAAACAGCCGAATCTTTGCACTTGCATTTTCATAGATGTTATTAATAATATTAATGTATGCATCTTCAATACCGCAGGATTTCAGAGCCATTGCAACTGCTGATGGTTTCACAGAATCAAAGGCTTTTTCATAATCTATAAAAGCCATGCACAATGGAAGTTCATATTCCCTCGCTCTTCCAATTAGTTCTCTCAGTACGTGGATATAATCTATTGTGCTGTAGCCACTCCTGAATCCAGCTTGTTCTCTCGGTTGAGCCATATCCACTGTCACCTTCAAGCTGTGTGAAAGAACTTTAGTGAAGATTTTATAAACCACTGATAGGAGGCTGATAGGTCTGTAGTTCCTGAGATCCTCAATGTCACCTTTTTTATGTAGCAAGATCATTGTAGCGTTGTTCCAATCCTCAGGAATTTTCCCTTCATTAAGGCATCGAGTGAAAATTTGGGCGAGTACTGTTTCGATTTCTCCACTTGCTTCTTGTATGATGTCTACAGTAATTCCATCTTCTCCTGGAGCATTTCCCCGCTTCATGTTCTTGATTGCATGTGCGACTTCTGCTGGACTGACTGGAAGAACTCTGGTACTGGTACCTTTCATGATGTCTGGAGTACATGTATCATCCCTTTCATATAATTTGGAGTAGAAATCTTTCACTCTTGTCAAAATTTCGCCTCTATTTCTTGTTACAGGACCATCTTCTTTTCTCAGTGCCATAATCTGTTTTTCCCTTACTGAGATGTCCCTTTGCTATCTTTAGGCTTTGGTTGTTTTCAGTTGCTTTCCTTACTAGTTCACAGTTGAATTTCCTTACGTCTTCAGTGATACTTTTTCGTACTGTCTTGCATAGTTCTATATATTCCACTTTGGAAGTCACATCTTCTTTAGTTGTCGTCCTCACTCTTCTTTTTTGCATCAACATTTTTGTTTTTCCTGATAATTTGTTCACATGCAATTTGTTCTTAGACCCAGCTAATTTTTTTGCTGTTTCCATAAGAGCTTTGGTTACTTTTCTGTTAACTTCAGAAATATCCATTTCTTCCGATGTTAGGCCTTCTAAACCAGAGAACCTGTTCTTCAGTTCCAATTTAAAGGTATTATGGTGCTTTTTGAGGTTGGTTATGTCAATACATTTTGTTTGTCTTATGAGCTTGCTACGTTCGAGTTTAGTGTTGAGGTGCATCTTACATCTCACCAATCTATGGTCACTGCCTGTGTTGAACTTGTTTAGCACACTGCAGTCTTCTATGACGAATTTTTTTACACATAATAAAATCAATTTCACTTGTCGTCCCATTTGGATGTCTCCATGTCCATTTCCTGTGTGTCTTTTTCTTGAAAAAGGAGTTCAAGATAGAAAAATCCTTCTGCCTCTGCAAACTCTACGAGAGTATTTCCACGCTGGTTTCTGTTGCCGTGACCGAATTTACCTACTGAAGTTTCATTCTGTTGCCGTTGCCCTATTTTTGCATTGAAATCTCCCATAATTATCTTCAAGTGCTGCTTACCTTTACTATTTAGATCACGAATTTCTTCATAAAATTCTTCAATTTCTTCTTCAGCATGACTTGTGGTGGGTGCATAAGTTTGAATAATCTGAGCCTGGTATCTTCTCGAGAGTTGGATAACGAGTCGTGCAGCTCTGTCAGAGGAATTTTCAACTTCTACAACTTTATCCTTTAGTTTCTTGTTTATTATAAATCCAACACCACTAATTCTGCCAGTATCTGTCCCACGATAGTAGAAGAGATGTCCACTTTTCAGTTCAATGAGATCTTCTCCTTTTTTAATTACCTCACTTAGCCTGACGATGTCCCACTTGATCCTTTGTAGTTCCTCTTCCAATTCAAGAAGCCTTGAATCAGATGATAGGGAGCGTCCGTTATATGTAGCCAAGGTCAGCATCAGATGGCAGCCTAGTCCGGTCCTCCGGGGATTCTTAGCACCCTCTGCCTTCATGTAGCACTGGGCGCTGCCTTGGCCAGGTACATTCCAGCTGCCGGAGACTGAGGGCCAAGATTTAAGTTGTGGAGTCATTTTGGAGGAGTTTGGCTATAACTCACCACGCTGGCCAAGCGGGTTGGTGAGAGTGTGGGATAGCATTTCCTCTAATCCCGATGGTATAGTTATACCACTATTGGCGGTATAACTATGATATATATATATATATATATATATATATATATATTCCAACCAATTTTACTCAAACGCAATCTTCGCCTTCCTCTGCTCATAACCAAAAGATTGCTCCGGTGACCACTCGAACATGACTTTTCTGTTAAATGTGCGCAACATGAAAAAAAAAACCGGCATATATTGATTATCCAGACTAATGGTATGCGATATGTACTAAATTCATACATTCAAAATTTGTTCTCAGGTAACCATTTGTTTCGCGTGTGCTTCCCTCGGAAAGAATTTTTGAATTTTTTCAGTGCCAGCAGTTTCAGTGTTAAAATAACTTTCCGGATCATTACTTCAACCACCAAAATATATACCAATTCTAATTAAAAGCATTATACAGTTTATTTTCCTTTTAATTATGCCCATCTTTTGGATAGCCTGACAAATTTGCTGGCAATAATTTTTTGAGGAATTTTTTTATTAAAATAACAACTAATATTACTCAAAATGTATCTCCCAATTTCTAATTTACGCATACCAATTTCAATTTCACTAAACTTTTGGTATTTTGTTCGGGCTATGCACCTACACATCATTCTCCAAGTTTGCATGCTCAGAAAACAAATTGAAACCTATCAACAGGAGAACGCGAGATAATTTAATGAAAAAAAGGAAAGAATCTTTCATCTGAGGCTGTAGTCAACAATGCCAATGTAAGTTTTGAAGTGAAACTCGAACGTCGTGAGACACACCCATCAATTTGAGCAAAAATGATTCAGAAGGAAGGGTAATTTTCTTGGTAAACAACATTTAGTTTGCTAGGAAACAAATGCTTAAAGAAACTTCATGTTTGACAAATGAACAATTTTGCTGGGTGTCAAAACTTAAAAAAATTGCAAACATAGACGTTTAGCTGCGTTTTCTTGCATGTCTTTGAAAAAACAGTGAAAACTTATATTTGCACTTCCGCATTCCTGCAGAAATCTCGACACTTTGCGACAACACAGGAGTACCTTGCATAACAACGATACAAATATTTCAAAATTAAAACAGAGCCCCCTCCCCTTAACAGAAGAACCATATCCCTCAGGTAACCAAGAAAAATAGCGATGGAAAGCAATTAAAGGGCACTATCATGTGATCCGAAGAAGCATGCTAATTTTGCTAAATAATGTGCAAATTACTTCTCCATTTCCGAATTTTATATATAAAAGATATATTATTTTATGCGCATTCTATATTTAGCACGAGGAAAACCCCTAAATTCAAAATGTTTGTACGAACTGGCCAATAAATTCCTGTACAGTGAACTACGGAGGAAAAGATGCAGCTAATGCTAAACTGTTAATGTTGATTTTGCTTTGTATCATTTAAAAAATAACAGATACAAATTATTCGTTGTTTTAAAAGTAAAACACAGACAGGCCTAATTAATATGAGCAATTCTATTATCTTCCAGAATTTCATAGTTTGTGGAGTATACGCTGCAGTTGAGAAAACCGAGAAAAATTTGTTATATTTATAGCTACATGCACTGAAGAAAAAAGTCGAACCCGCGTAAGGAGAAACATTTTCTAGTTTGTCATTAGAGTTAACTTGAATTCATGTACAATAGGCCCGGATAAGTACGTTAACATTTGGGAACAAGCCTTTTGGTAACGTTTAACGCAAAATATTGGGATGTTGCGAATGAAATGTCCGGCAAAGGACCAGCTCAGGTCGAGGGAGAGAACCAAAAAGTAGGACAACCTTCCTAGGCAAAATAATCGATATCGGCATTGACCTGCTGTCCGGCACGGCCATGATCCCAGAACGAAAAAAAGTCTTGTGGCTAGGACCCGAACAAGTCATCAATTGCATTTAAACCTCGTTATATGTCGTGAACTGTTTCCCGGACAGGAAGCGATCCAGGCGACGAAACAGATGATAGTCTGATGGAGACAAGTCCGGGATATAGGTAGGATAGGGCAGTGCTTCATAGCCCAAGGCACTTAGGGTCAGCATTGTTCGTTGTGCAATATAATTGCAGGCATTGCCCTGGAACAGAAGATCCCATGTCGTTTGACCAAATCCTCTGGTTTCTGCAGCAATTTCCAATGCATCAGTTGTAAATCCGCATAATTAAGTTCTCAAATAATGGCTTGGCGTCCTGCCAAGAAATTCTGTTTGACTATCCCGGCTGTGGACCACCAGACAATAAGCATCATCTTCTTGAAGTGCAGGCTTGGCCTAGGATACCATCCAGCAGGCTGTGTCTAGCTTAACCATTGTGCAGATAGTTTTTGTTTATCATAAAGGACTCGTTTCTCGTCGGAGGTAACGTTTCGATGAAGCAAAAGGTTTCTATTTATTCCTGGAAAACAGCGACGTACAGACTTCCAAACGCCTAGTCCTGTTCGCAGCTGTCAAATCGTGCGGAAGCCACATGTCCATATTTTTTACCTTACCCATAGCAGCCTGACACCGAACAACTATCGTGCGGTGTACATCTGCTTCTTCTGCTATCTCACGACCCATTTTAGGGGATCCCCTTCAAACACACGTAACAGCACATTGTCAGAAACAACAAAAGTTTAGTGCTCACGTTTTTCGTTTTGTAGGTCACTTTCTCAGCTTCGAAACTTCACAAACCGTCGCCAAATGGTTTGCTCGTTGGCTGTATTCACTCCAAACGCTTTGTTAAAGTTTCGAGGGGCAAACCTTGCAGAATGGTCCAGCTTAAATTCATGCAGGAAAATGACTCTCAAATCTCGCGTCTTCATGTTCCCTTTACAAGCCACGTTACGTCCAAACAAACCACGACTGACTTTGTTCTTCACACACTTGCTAGCTATTTATACTAACTCTGTGACGTAATACCCTGAACACCTGAGGGTGGTTTCGTTCCGCTGTGGTGGGGGCCTGTTTCCTCTGCTCTTCCGCTCCGGACATTTCATTCACACTACCTCAATAATACGAACTGATGAAAAAACAATTACTACTACAAGTATGTGATTATCCGGAACATAATAACAAACTGTGTCTTGACTTTCGATGATCGTGCTTTCGCATGTTCCTGAACTGCTTGGAATGAAGAAAATTCGCATTTCGTATATACTTCACTATTGCGCATTTGCCTGAAGTCAAACTACGATTTCTGTAAGAGAAAACATCTTCCTACTTCAAGGAAACAGATATAAGCAAACTTTTCTTGCTATTCTATCTAATTCAAACAAGAGCACCATATCATGTTGTTAACAGTGGTGCATTAACAGTTGATTGTGACAACTGATAATGCAGTACTATCAAGTCACAGAATAAAAGTAATGGGCAAAACTTTTTGAAAAATATTTTTACCGAAATTCTAAACACCTAATCCAATTTACAGAGTTTGACACATCATTGCCCTTTTCTAAAGTTATATTGGAGTTCAGACTTTAATAGACATTGCATCCGGAGTGTTCAAGTGAAAGCAGTTAAATGTGCACAAAACGGTTTTCGAACTTCTATCATGCAACTACGAAACCGCGTTCGGGAAAAACGAGTAGAAGTAGGTGAAGCAAGTTCTGTTTTATTAGAGGCCAGAATTCTGTTTTAATGACAAATCTGCACTAACAGTCCGAGAAAACTGTTTCAGCTTTTCTGTAAACAATTTCCAACTAATTAATTTTGTTCGAAGCAGAATAATAATCCGATTTAATTTCACATTGTACTTGTCATCGGATGAAAATGTTGATAAATTATTCTGTAACCTTTATGTGGTTCTCTATAATCTACTGTACCATCCAATTTGACAAAGATATCCCATTGTATACTGCGAGAAATAGTGCAAAACATCGCAACATTTAAAATTATAGCTTTTTGAGCTCCGTAGAATTTCGTTTTAATAGTAGATTCTGAAAACAAAAGTTATTTGGTGCAATTAGAGAAAGTGAAAATTATCGCGTATGTCTATGTTTCACTGAGGTTTAATAAGATAAATTGAAAATAAAAGTTTTACTGCCCAGGCCAACAGGTGACTACAAGATAGTCATGCAAAAATATGTTTCGTAAATCGGAAAAAAGAAAAGCATAATAATGAATGGAAAAAGAACCATATCAGACGGCAGTTTTATTGGATGTTCGATAATAATGTGTAATATATAAAATATAATGTTTATCTATCTACGCTTTATCGGTGAAGCATTTCAGAAGCAAGCATCGCACCGCCCCAATGGCAGACTTAAAACTTCGGAAAACAAGTACTATTGCATGCATAAACAAACTTACGTTGAATAATTGTGTCCTTATTGAACAAAAAGAACATTTTTATAAAATAACGTAATAAGAGCACTATACACTTAAAATATTGAGGGTTCATTTTTCTTTTTAAAACGTGCATTATTGCAGCTGATGAAGAACAACTTCATTTCGGCTCGCTTGGCACTTAGCGCATGCGAGTTCACTTGATGAACCAGTCACTCGATGCAACGATAATTTCAAAACAATTATTTCTCCTCCTCTCTCCTGTGGACGTTTACCTTTCTGTTACAGCGAAGCGCGCCGTACCTTTTCCTTGTTTTCCCAATAAGTTTGTGAATTTTCTTGCCCATAATGAAAACATATGTCAACCCACCACCACTGTTTGGTTTTTCAACAATGCTGTCATGGGACAATTCCAAGCATTTGTAAAGCTGCGCAGCTGTCCACATTTTCTTATGTCTGCCTAACCGAAGGAGAACCAGAACGTAAGGGTCAAGACGGTTAAAAAATTGAAATGTAAATGCTTTTATATATATTTTACAGATAGGTAATTGCCAAAGGTTCAGATTTCCGTTTCAGTGCATTGTGGTATACCAGATACAATATAACTAGGAAAACAGGTTAATAATATTCTTTATAGCATATGGCGCCATAACATTTCGAATTTGATAATCTGATGATTAATGCGAAATTAAACTCGCTCAAACAGTACCAAATGTACTTAATAACCATTTAAATATCATTCGTGGTAATGGTTCGTTCAGTTGAAACATACATGCTCGAGAGCTAGAGATTTATTTTAATCTGTAAGAGGGGAGTCAAACGTTCGTCATGATCCAAGTTAAACATAGCATGAAAGGCGATAATGGATATTTGCACGAACGCAACTTTTTGATGCATTATAAGTAAAAAATTCAAGAAACGAATTGCATTAAACACTCAAATTTCGAAAGTTTTTTTGTATACTTCAGTAGATCTTTTACGTTTAGACATGCATTGTGAGAGCGCTACCACGGTGGAGAAACAAAAGTTTCCGTGTGAAGGAAAGCAAGCCTTTGGTACGGAATTGTAAAGTGAAAAGTTGTCTGTAAAGCAACATCGTCACGACAATTATCATAAATTTTTGTTTGAAAACGTACTCTGTCTTATGAACCCGATTCAACTGTCAAGCTTAACATATTAGAAGCATTCCACATATACCACAATACTTCGCCACTTATCAACGATATCACATCTACTACATTTCAGTAACAAGTTGTGTTACAATGCAACTTTGAGGTTACTCTTGAGCAGAGCTGTAAAAGTCATTCAAAGATCTCATATGCCCGTTGTCCGCGTTCCTACGCACTTCCTAAAATACATATGATTAGCGTCCCTTTCAGTGCAATATTTAGAAATATATATATATATATTACACTGAAAGGGACGTGTTATCCTCTACACATAAATTGGCCAAGTTTCTATCTTACAAACTATCCAGAATAACGACTCCTTTTTACAAAACCTCCTCATAATATTCCATTGAGTTTGTCAGTTCCTTTTATCTTTAGATGTGAAATTTATATTCATAAGTATCTTACGAATGAATCTTTGAAAGAAATTATCGTTGAACATCATTACAGCCAATCGGGAATAGAAGGTATTTTGAGACTAGTGCAAATTAGTATGAAATAAAACTGTTCCTTCTCATATGGAAGATTTTTCTAACATGCTGAAGGCCTTCCGATGGGTAACCCACTGTCGTCTATTTCATGCGAAGTCGACATGCGTCAATTTAAGGAGAACCACTTCCAACTTCTTACATTCGACCTGTGAATTCGATATGTAGATCATACTTTGTTTTTTGGAACAGCATGAATTTGGGAACACCTAAATTAGTTGAACTTATCAATTCAATTGATCTTCATATAGAATTCAGTTGTGAGACTGAAAACAATAGGTGCTTACTGTTCCTTGATGTCCTTCTGTAAAGCTCTGAAGGATCTTTTAATACAACAATTTATATAAAGCCATTTGCTGATTCCTTAACTCTACATGCAGAGTAAAAAATCCATTTAAACAAAAAATATCTGCATTTTGTTGATACGTATATTCTGCAATACATATATGCTCAATTAAGGATTCCTTGTAGAAAGAGCTTGATTTTCTTTAAATATTTGCAGCACCCAGAAGATTAACCCTTCCGTTACAGACGACGAAGTTCAAAAATTTAGGAAACCGAAGCCTGTCTGCTTGTTACAGCAATAGAGTTCCATGAAAACGAGAAATGGGCTGTTACTAATATGCTTCC
The DNA here is from genome assembly GCA_039090855.1 of Macrothele yani. Classification (NCBI taxonomy): domain Eukaryota; kingdom Metazoa; phylum Arthropoda; class Arachnida; order Araneae; family Macrothelidae; genus Macrothele; species Macrothele yani. Next base: position 69,469,168 of record CM077033.1, on the reverse strand, counting down.
GAGATTTGCTTTAGGATTTTAAAATTTCTTAAATGCTTTAATTTCAACGTAATTTTCAAACCTACAAACAATGCGAATTTTTAGAGATAAAGTGTCTACGTCGAAGATATAAATGTCTGGGGAATTCATCAGATCCCTTGGGGATGTGGACTTTAATATATAGGACAGACCCACAACGACCAGCAGTTTCCGTGAGAAAGAACACAAGACTTACGTATAGAACGGTGAACTGAAAAAGTCGTGAATAAGCCAATACTGTCACGAAAATAATCATAATTTTTTATTTGAAAACGCTACACTTATTAAAAATCTTGATTCAACTATCGTGCTAATTTTATTAGATGCTTTCTATGTATACCACAATTCTTCACTGCTGGTCATCGACATATCTACTATGTTTCTTTCAAGTTTGCGGGGGAAAAAGTTAACGAAATATGTGACCGTCAGAACTTTGATGATGGTAACAATGATTTGAATGTTTTCGTTCCATTTGTCTTGATGAAGCAGAGCAAAACGCTTAGCGAAACTACAGTAGACGTTTAAAATAAAAATTTTATTGTTAATAAGCGTTGTTATTTTATTTTATTCCAAGATATTTATGGTTTCCATAGCTGTGATGCATTGTTGGAAATCGGAATTGTTTTGTTATATTGGTCATGTCGCTTTCGAGATTAGTCTCTCAGATTTATTTGCCTACATGCAATGAACAAACACACTGCGTTATATTTCGTGTCATGCAAGTTGTATGCATTTTATAAAACAAATCCTATATGTCTGGCGGTGCTCATATGAGGCAGCTATAAAATCAAAATGAAAATCCCGACTCTCTCCATTGTAGCATTTATTACTTACATTAGGTGCTGGGTAGCATTTTATGAAAATGTGGGAGTATATTTTCTGGAAACGAACATGTTTTGCAAATCATTCATTTGAAAACTTATCACTATGTTTAACTTATCGAAATAACAGAGTTGCAGTATTCTAAAGAAGTAATCTAGCTCTTATGGGAGTGTGTAGAACTGATACAACCATATTCAGAGCGTGAAAAAAACTGAATGCTTTGCTCTCAGTAGGTTTGGCTGGGGCCATAGGTAACTCAGCTTTTCTACTTTTTCGGGATTTTAGTGTGTACCTTCAAACCAATGCTTTTAGTTTGAAGCATAAGAATGAGCCCGATTTAATTAGCATTTTATTTGTTATCGTCCCAACATTTTCTAAATTTTTACGCAATCTTTTTGTGATCTACCTTAGATTACTGAAAATAAATGTTTCTAAGTTCGACATTGCTAAATAAGTGGTATTTTCCCCTTTTTCTTCTATTAATAAAATTATACGTCGTATCCCATAACACGGTTGTCGTACGTGCACTCCTACAACTCCTGCTATCGTTTTCATGATTAGGTCGTACGCATGAGTAACGTTTTGTGGTGATTTTACCAAAGGTCCTGCTGCTTTTAAATTTACAACGTTGTTTCCTTCGTCTTCCAATATCTCTTTGATATTTTTAAATATTTTAATAGCATATGCTGTAGGCCATCCTATGCAGGGCGGCAAGATTTTAGACCATTTTAGATATATTCTTGACATTGCAAAGCAGATATTTTTAAATTTGTTTTATATCAAATATTTTGTAGCGCTATTAATTTTTTAATAAACATCAAAACGATAAAATGTTGAATTTATCGATAAAATAATACTACCTGATTTTAGAGATCTTAAAGGGGAGATCTTTACAAGACTGCATCTCTAACCCATTTGTCTTTTGTTAATAGATATCAAAATGATGAAATTTTGTATTCTTGAATTTTTCGATAAAATGGTACTACCTGATTTTGCATTACCTAAGCGAGAGGCTTTAGTTCGAAGCAGGAGAATAGGTCAATTTGGCTATGAATTATAACTATTATTGAATACAAATGTGGCTTTTATATCTTAAATCACAGATGTAACTTTTTTACCCTTTCCAACCGTACGTTGAAGAAGCTTATATGCTCCAGCTTTGTCCGTCTGTCCGTCCGTCCGTTCGTCAGCACGATAACTTGCGCAAAAATGGTTTGATTTCGATGAAATTTTAGTATGTGGTAGAGAACTACCTAGGGACGAAAATTATTGAAAATGGGCTAAGTGGGGTCAGGACACAGGAGCGGGATCCATTCCATTGCCCTTATGCATCATAACTTGCGCAAAACTGGTTCGATTTCGATAGAATTACAGTATGTGGTAAGGGACCACCTGGGGACGAACCGTTTTGAAAATGGACGAAATGGGGACATAGGAGCGGGATTCATTCCATCGCCCTTATGCCTTATAACTTACGTAAAAATGCTTCGATTGAGACAAAAGTTTATCATGTTGTTCCGTCAGTATACTTTACCGGTTCTGTTGAATTTCATCGAAATTAGGTCAAAGGTCAGGTCATAGCAGCGAGATTTATTCTACAGCCATTTTCCTCATACTTGAGTAATGATTTCTATTCCTTGGAAAGCGTCAGGGTGAAACATCAGTGAAATTTTTGGGGGAGCAATTTTGCTCCTCAAATATAACATTCCTGAGCAATTGAATAATTACTTGGAGCACTTTTGAGATTTTTTGTTTTATTTAAGTGACTAATAATTTATTATTAAGTAAAACTATTATCAGCACCTTTCAATATCTATCGAAAATACTATAATCAGTGATGAAAAGTAAAATTTAAAAATATTTTAGCCGAAATGTAGAAAGTACAAATTTTCTTTCTCTGGATATATGGTAAAATGTTACCTGGCTACACATTGCAACAGCTACTTACTCTCACTTAACAGTTAGAGTACTCCTGAACTTGTAGCAGCTTCACGTTCTGCATCTGTTCTCTTTCTTTTCCGGTAAGACTTCGCACTTGTGCATCTGGGTTTCCTTTCCCAAAAAATCCTCCAGTGCTTCTTTAGGGTGAAACTCGTATAGTTCTGGTCCTTCCAGCGTTATCCGCAATAGCTGTTTCAAAGCATCAGAATTCCTCCGATTACGGAAATCTGTCTTTATTCTTTTCATCGCAGAAAATGCTCTTTCGAACTTAGCATTGGATACGGGCAATAATTTCATAATATTTATCATGTGGTTTAAATTTGGGAATTCATTGGCATACTTCTCTTTCAAACATTTAAGACTTCACACTTGTACGTCTACCAGCACCATTCAATATCTGTTGCTTTCACAGGAGTTTTCTTAACCAAAAGATTTTGAAATAATCCCAGTCCTCTTGAAGTTTATCGTTTGTCAACGTTGTTGGCAGTCAACAACTCACTGAAATATTCTGTTAATACAGTAATTCGAAAATCACCAAAATTGGCAAGAGTAGATTTGTGTGTTGGCCAAAGCTTAGGTTATAACAGCTTCGTGACGTTGAAAACCTGATTTTTTTGCAAGTCACCGAGCCGGGTATTTACACACTGATCAATATGATTTAAAATATATTCACAATTTTCATAGATGACATCTCCTGTTAAATTACAGCTCAGTTTAATGCCACGAAATTCTAGTTTTCATTGAATCACAGTCACTGTAATCATAAGACGATTCGTTTGGTAAGTCTTGTAAAACTTTGGACAGTTCGGCGGTGAACTTTTTTCTTCATCAATTCGATAGAAATACAGAATTTTTCTAATGCGTTCAAAATACAAGGTATATCCACATAATCCAACTGGAGATACAGATAATTTTGACAAAGAATATAAAATGTTGCAAAGCAACAGCAGCCAATTTACAACTTTTAATGAACTTAATTTTTCTGAAAATGCCTGTAATCCTGCTTTTTCTCCAAGTTTTACAATAACAAATCAATTTTTAATTAGCGTGTCATTGGCTCTTTGCATATGTGAAACCCATTGGGTGTCATAAAATCACTAGCGTATCTGATACATCTTAATCGAGTATTGTTGAGAGATCACGAATCTCTAATTCGTTTGGCACTCTTTCATGAAAATTATGAATGTCTTCCATCAACTTATGTACCTCTTGAAAATATGCTGACAGCATAAAATATTTTAGAGTATGCGAACATTTCTTTAGAGTATGCAAATCCTCAAAGTGATGACTTATCACACTAAACAAGGGCAGTTTTCTTTAAAAGAGCTGCAACACCTATTCTCTGTTCCATGTTAATATTTGCTCCGTCAGCTAAAAATCCAATTCATTTATTTTCAAAATGGACAACTCCAAATCCTGCAATTGACTCCTCAATTGCATTTTTGATACCATTAGCATCAGTATGTTTCAGCTGTTTTAGTGTCAAGAATGGGAATTTGGTATCTCCTACTTCATTGACATGCATGATACAAATAATGTCAATTTCAGATACACTAACATACGTACTACTACCAATAAAAGGAGTAAAATAGTCTGCCTTTTTAAGTCATTGCGCAAATCACTTTTGAAAACATTAGCAATGCACTCTGTGAATGGAGCACTCATCATGGACGAATGGTAACTTTGCTCTACATCAACACCATGGAGTTTCTGTAACTCAGTTATGAAATTTCAAAAATTGAATTTACCATTTGGCAATCCTATATGCTACATCAATTTATTGTCGAGTTCTTGCTTTAGATGCCTTGGAAGCAATAATCATTGACTTACCAATAAATGTTCTTTGATCAAAATCATCGAGCGATTTTTCTTTATTTTCTGCCTTGGAGACACTGGCACGATGAATATCTGATCTCGTGTGCTTTCCACATTGTTCTTTTTAATAACAAATCCAAAAACTCCATCAATAGAAGAACTGAAACTTCGAAAAAAAATTACGCTCTCAACATCTTCAGACTAATTTCGTAATTGGTAGACAGGATGGAGATTTTAACGGCGTCAACAACATAGCGTAACCAACTACCTTTTGGATCTAATTCCTCCATCCAACTTTTCATGGTTGATATATTCACTGTGGTAACCATGATTTCAAATAACGAAGAGTAAAACAGCAAACCTGACATTCCTCTAAAATTAAGTGGCACGAAGGCTACACGTGTTCAGGTACATACCATTACAAACGTAGAAAATTAACAGATAAAACCATCTACTTCATTACATTAATGATGGCCGCACGTCCGAAGTATTTTATGTCAGTAAGCATCAGGGGCGGATTGACGGTCGCAAAAGGTTAGCAAATGGGCAATGTTTGGAAAATGTTAAATGGGCAATGGGAAAATGTTTGCAAATGGGCCCGTTCAGTTGTAGTTCTCCGCGATATTATTGTATCACAACTGAAAATCATTAAAGCAAAAATTCCAGTTGCTCTGGAAACAGTGCCAAGGATAGTACAGGAGGGGGGTGGGTAAAAAGTATACCCGGCATCCTTAAATTGAAGTGGGTTTTGCGGAAATATTTTAATCGGCCCATGCCAAGAGTTTCTTGCAGAAAAATGGCACTGCAGTTTTTCTGTTGTGGACAATCACAGTTAGAAATTTCAAGATATTTATGTATCGTGGCCAACTCACATAATCGACGTATAAAAAGCGATTAACCAGGTTTAAATCACTAGTTCAGTTAGTTATGTTTGTAATTGGGCTGTAGAAGCTTTTAATTTTGGACACCCTCAATATTTATATTTGTTTAAAATTTTCTCTTACGAACGCTGATCTAAGAACATAATTTTTTTTTTGCTTATATTGCCTTTTCATGTTTGACAGATCGTAAAACAATCTTGATTTTCATACCTTTAAACTTCCAGTTCTTAAATTTGGAATGAAGTGGGCTGAAATTCGAGCAAATATTTGAGAGAGTGAGAGAACTGCTACTACCAAAACGAGCAAATATTTGAGAGAGTGAGAGAACTGCTACTACCAAAATTCTGTTGGAGTTGTACCAAAAACCGTTTCGCATGAGACGCGATTTTTTAAATTTAAGTAAATGAAAAAAAAATACAGAACTTCTACACTGTAAAATTTTCTATTTGTACTGCAATTTTTGTGATTTTTCTATTGTGGACAATTACAGTTAGAATGTAAATTTTTTTAAATATCGTGGCTAAAAGATTCTTCATTGGGTAATCATATATTCGTAAGTGTTTCAATTACAAAACGTGCTTTTATGCTGCAGTTATGTATTGTAAAGACAGCTTACTAAATAACGTAAACAAAACATTTTGAAACTTCATGTTTGAATTTGAATTTAATGAAAATTCTGCCACACAACACAGTACATCAAATTTAACAAAACACAAACATCTTAATAAACATTGAAATGATATATTCGTAATTGCCTTCATCTGCAGCATTTGTCAATTATCACAGGGAGCTTAGGCAGAACATTTCGGGGGAAGGGGATCGTATATCAACATATCCGCAAATAATGTTACAGGGTTTTCAAAATAAGTTCATGATATTATTAGCTTTCACTTTAAATTCTGTGTTGTCATATAATGGATTGTACATCCCATAATGATCATTATCTTGCATTGTTCTGCAACTTTATCAAACGTGGATGATTATTTTCACTACTTTAACCAAAGTAGTGAAAACATTTTAGCTTTGCTCAGCCCCCACCCCAATGCTGTTAACATACGAAGATTGTTGTGCCTCCCGATTTTTCCTGATGCCGGGCCCCTCGAAACATTACAGGATGAAATGAAGGGTCAAAGAAAGACATGCCTTCCCCACTCCGCAGTTGAGAAAAACATCGGTTAATTGCAGAGGAAGGAAGGAGTGGAAGTTTGGAAGAGGATTTTGCTTAATGCCTAAACAGATTAATCATAGTTTTCGGGCTCTTTCCGCCCCGGGCTGTATCTTGCAATATAAAATTTGGGCACGGGATGGCTAGGGTTGACATACTTCGAGCTCGGACTTGATCGGGCTCTTAAAATTGAACCCGAACTCAGCTCTTATGAGCGCTGCACTAATGCCTCCTACAATCAACGGGAGTAAAATCAACTACCACCCCTTTCCTTGGGGCATATATAGAACATCTTGTACACACACCCGCTGTCACGCAAAATACGGTACATACATTCTCGTTCCTTAATTACTAAGTGAACCCAGAAGTCCGCAAACACACATGGCCCATCTATTGTAGTTGGGATTCTAGCAGTTGCCTGCTGAAAGTTTTTTTCCCCTAATTCAAAACGGAAGTTTTTTCCCCCGCTTGTTATACATACATTTTGTGTATTTAGTTTATAAAAATAGTGTTGTGTGTTTAAAACAACTGAACTGAAAAGGTTTTTATGAAAGTTAGAAAGAAAGAGACAAAATATAAGAAAGGGGCCCACCACGAAATGTCCCGGTGCCCCGGTGGGCCATTCCGGCCTTGGTCAGCATTATAAAATCTGTCCAAAACGAAGTGCAAAAGAATGGTTCGTTGCTTGACAGCAAAATGACAACATACCTTTCTTAACGTCAATTAGTGTTCTTCGTTTTTTTTAACGTTCTTCAATTCGCACATGGACAGACTTTCTGAACTTCCTCGTGTTTAGAAGAAATTACAGCATTAGTTATCTAGTAGCATTTTCCGTTGAGTTTAAATGGACTGAGTGCTCTTATTGCGAAAGTTATTTTTACATTGTTGGCTCCCTAGGTACAACCTCACCTGTGCCGCTCCCCTAGAAGGGGGCGGGAGCCCAAAAAATAATTAGAATGTAAGACAAATATTATAAATAATAGAAATTACCGTCTTCTGTAACATTCTCAAAAGCAGCATTTGGATAAAATATGTAGAGATAAGACTGATACACGTAATAATAACATGATCTTATCTTGGTCAAATGAGGGCTGCTCGAAAGCAGATCCCGCTACCAAATATTATGCATCCCAATCACCCGCAATCTTCTCGTGTGGAAAACGTCAACCAACCGAAGTGCAATATTTGGCCTCAGTCCGGGAGAACGCCGGTGTTGATCAACGAATCCCCAGTGAAAGGTAAGATACTTAGTTGATTTTTATATTTAATTTTTAATATATTGTACTAAACGAAAATCACAGCAGTAACTAACTATTCTAAGAAATTAGAGAACAGATGTATTTTTCCTTCAACATGAAATTCAAGTAAATTAATTAACTGATAATCGGTATGGCCTAATTTTCAAATCGCTAGATTTGTGTCCATTTTATTCCCTTTCTCTCCATCCTAGACATCAATTTTACTTTGTAAAATTTAATGCATTCATCAGCTATTTTTAGTCGAATGCTTTCGCCGATACGCCGTTATAGACTTTCACTCAAAACTCTAAATACAGAAAATTTTCAAAACATGTTAAGTTAATCGAACTAACGGTTCTAGGTGCCGTGGTTAGAAAGTTTTATACTTTAAAATTCTGAGTTGCAAACGACCTACCCAAATGTATATTATGTTGTTTAGCGTCCTGAATTAGTTCGTTGCAAATGTTCAAATATTTCGATAAAAAGTGAGACGTAAAGATTTTTAAAAGTAGGCAATTTCATAGCAAATGGCGAATAAATTTCATATTTGTAATGCTTTTTAAAGATTTTTACTGTAAAGCTTACCTCCAAGTACGACGACGTGATCATATGCTAAGGCAAGCCTAAAAGAACGCCACGTCAAACTTCGCTCCGGTGGAACCGCGGTCTTGTTCCGGTCGCCATTTTGCTGGCGGAAGAGTAAAATAGCAACGCGGAACGTTCTTATGAGAAAGCGTTACATTTTGCAGTGCTACGCTACAAAAAATAACTCAGCATTTCCGTCTCAGTTTTTCACATCACAATCTGACAGTTTCTTGGCTTTTTTCGCATATGACTCTTTGATGCGCAATGCATGAACTCACTTCTTCTTTGAGGCGTTTCTTTTTTTATTCAATTTGAATTAACTGCGAACCACGCCGTCAGTAGGACGCTAAAGTACACATTTACCGGTTGAGCAGTAGGTAGTCATCAAAGCGTCTTGTAGGAATACACCGAAGGAAAGAGGTCGGTTTTACGCAGCATTGTAAGTTGTTTTTAAAGGATAATTGTGAGAAAGCGGTAATACAAAATCGTCAGTCTTCACACTTCATCTCGTATTTCGTCAGAGCTTGAAATTTCATAATCCGCCACAATGCAAGAAGCTGGAGGCCACCCTGCCATTGTACGATAACTGAATTGAAAGAAATCGTTTATTTAAAAAAATATCCGTTTCACGAAGAAAACATGTGAGCTATGATGTACAGAAATCACCTAGCCCTGCACATCTTCCAAACCATAACCAAAATTTTGAGTTTAACCGGAACCAAAACTTCTTTAAAACTTCTGTCATACATAAATTCATTAGCATTCTTTAATTTCTTTCCATTCGGAAACATTGTGAAACTAATGATAACGACATTCCGCACATATATTTCTCAAAAATGAATAAAACAGGTTTTAACTACTTGTACTTGCGCACGATTATACGACGCATCACACTCTTCCGAAAAATACATTCCACTGCTATAGTATTATTCCGCGCATTCACTGTCAACTCGTATTCCGTTCCGACGCACGGAACCTTTACGTGGTGGCCGTTAGCATCGCTTCAGCCTCTCGCGCTAACTGCTGAAAATCATCGTACCCACAGGTTATTATTTCGGAAACATTATTCACTTTTATCTAAAAATACTTTTTTTTGCACCTTTCCCCATATATTGTATGCTTAAAAAATTGTACGTCGCACATTTCCCACACAGTTCAATTTTTCCGACGAAATAATTTAGGACGCAAAAGTACACATTTACCAAACTTTTACTTTCCAGTGCCATGTAACTTCCGTTCGAGAGAACGCGATATCTACTTTGATGCTTTTCTAGAAGAAAGAAATACATCTGCCTTTTTTTTATTTTGTATCAGGGAAACATATGCGTAAGAACGAAGCAATTGTCACCATGTGCTTTAAAAAAAAACTGCAACAGAAATGAAGAAGTATTTTCTGTCACGTAACACTACAAACGTTAATGCACGTTAATCGTTCCTCTTTTACACTAGCACCAGCAAAATGTCCGATTAACGAGACCTTCATTTCAGCAGAGCCAAACTTGAAGTGGCCGCAGCTGTGTTGTGTTAGGCCTGACGGAGCAGTGTTCACGTAGTCGTACTTGGAGGTCAGGTTTACGGTAAAAATTCTTAAAATGCATTTTACAGATGAAATGTTTTCCCCATCTGCCATAAAATTACACACTTTAAAATCTTGACGTCTCACTTTTTCTAAATCCTTCAACATTTGCGGCGAAATAATTTACGTCGCTGAAATGTACATTTAATTTCTCGTTCTGCAATACCCTAGGAAATTTCGTTATTCGCTTTTCATATTTTACTTGTATCTGCAGTTGACATGGATCCCCTATCGACACTTAAAGATCTGAAAAATGTCTTAAATGATTTATTAAAATGAGGTCCAGCAAATTAAAGAAATAAGGAAGCCAGCAATGTCTATAAAAGCACGAACGCTCAAGCCATTGATTCATTGCCGAGACTAAAATTCGACAGCACGTCAAGCAACCCAATCACTTTAAACTAAGCAAACAATAAATTCCTTTATGGGTGGATTTAAAAAAAAACTTAAAAAAAGGAAGGTTCTTTTGTGAGCCCTTGGGTGAAACTTTTTCAAAGAGGGATTCAAAAAAGCCCTCAAGGAACTAAAATAAAGATAGCAAAAATAGTAAAAAGCGCATTTTTGCACTTCAGCGTTTTAGTTTCAGAATCTACCGCTGCCAGTGGGTTTGTAGGGGTTCCGAAACTTGGTGGCTCTCGGTGATAGAGCTAGATCGGTGAGCCTGGTGTGTGTGATTCGGGGTGTTGCTTTATTTAGTGCGTGGTCCTAATAATTTTGTACGGTGTGGATGGTTGAGGCAAATATTCTAAATCTGCGCGTTCTTTGATATAGGTTCCCTGACAGCGGGTGGCCTAGTGATCTACGTTCGTTACTGCCACGGAGTAACCTCAGGTTTAATCAAGGGCAGGTACGAAACACTAAATATCCGCCGTGCTTCTGATGGGAACCTTAAGCCGTCGTACAACGGGTACTGGCCCCCGGTATTGAATGAGGACGTCTTCCTCCACCTTTCTACCTCGCTTCCGTGTCACTTTCCTGTCAGGCACTGTAGCTCAAATCTCCTAACTTCTTATTTCTAATGGTTGTTTAAGACACTCCCATCCTAAAATACTCTACATGTGATCTCATACGACTCTCCACGCAGCAACGATCAATAGCATCATACTACCTACAGACATGGTATTCTCATATTAGAATGTTAAGGGTGGCGCGAACGCCGACCCCGCTACCAAAAATTACGCACCCCAATCATCTTCACTGTGAAGATGTGGCGAACGACAGCCTTACCAAGTGCAATGAAAGGCCTCGGTCCGTGGGATCGCCGTTCATGATCGAGGACTCCCAAGTGCCAGGTAAGTATGTAAAAGGAACATTTGTGTTTCATAATGAATTTCCTTTTAAAAATATAATACTGCTCGCATCTAAGGTAGCAGAGAAATAACAACCAAATAATGGATTCAAGACTTTAAGCTGGCACATATAAATAAGATTAAATGTAAATATAACCCTGTTTATCTAGGGATCTTTTCGGAGACGATGCGTTTGAGAGAATAATTTTTGACAGCTTTGTGCAATTATGTTAACCTGATGGTATATATGAAATGTTAACCTGATGGTACAATAATGGATTACCTAGCTATCAGCAATGTGTGTTAGATATCGGCAATGTGTGTTTGCGACACTACATAGAATGCCTAACACTGCCGGACAAAGGTAAAACACTGAACGCTTCATACATTGCCTAGGCATTTTACATAACGTAGAGTAAAATTAGGCAATATGTTAGATGACAATTTCATTATCATAAATTTTCGCCAGTACAACAAAGTCTTCTACCTGAAGCAGTTAAGTATCAGACAATAAAATCTTTTGAGTAAAAAACAAAGTGCAATGTAATTCCTAATGGCATTTTAGCTCGGCTTCCTGTAATAAACAACACCCCAAATGAGTTTATTAAGAGTAATTCTAAATATTTGCTTTGTTGGATTTAGTTTTTAAAATCGAAAATCCAATACAGCATTTTAAGGGATTTTATTTATTTCTAAATTAACGTTATATTTAATAAATAATCTTTGTTTTATTAACGTTACTTTAAAAGTAATCTGCATTGCATGCAATATGTATGTATTGTACAGACCTTTCAATCAAAGTATGATATGCATGAATAAATTCATACTTTTCCTAAACCACTTATACATGGTACAGAATAGTTAAGAATAATGGACAGTGCCTGGATTATATACAGTGTTCAGGAAACACGCATACCTAGGTATACACTTAAAGTTACCTTATGTTTATCAACCTTAAGTAAGGTTAATCTATGAAAAGTCCACTATGAGTCTTAAAGCTTTTATCAGCTCACTGTTGCAAGCGGAAGAAACTACACGTAACATTCAAATACCACTCTTTAATAAGCTATGCTGTCTCTTTCATACGGCCGTCTTCCTTGTCAGTTTAATTTCTAACTGGTAGTCAAATTTTTAAACTAGTATATGTTCGCTGGAACGATCATCGTATTTTCACTCCTTATTTTTAATCGTAAGATTGAGTTTATGAATTTTCGAATTCATGATGATTTCGTGTACCACATGCTGTTTGCGGATGATCAAGTCATCTTGGCAGAAAATAAGGATGACGTACCTTATGTGTTTCGTAAATTGATCTCAAAATATGACCGTTGGGGAAAAAACTAAAGAAAATAAAGCTGATCACTTGTCCTATGATCCCAGAGGCTTCACTGAAATATCTGATAATAATAAGTTGAGAACAGTTGAGTAATTTCAATACCTCTGATCCATAAAACATCAGGATGGTACATTTGATCATGATATTGAGAGGAGAATTGCTGAGAGCAAGAAAGCTATTTCTGCTTTTAATACTGTTCTTTGCGGCTTCAAAGAACAGGATTCAAAAGAGAATTAGAACAGGATTCAAAACATATTTCCAAGAGTAAAGAGACATGTTTTCTGCGATTGCAAAGAGCATTATTGTATATGGTGCGGAGATGTGCATATTGAATAAAGGACACAAACAAAGATTATTGGCTACAGAGATTGAACTTTGGAGGCGTTTTGCAAGAAAATACAGATGTAAAAAGGTGTGTAATGCAAAAATTCGAGATATTATGAGTGTTAAAGTGGACATTATTCAAAGTATTGAGATGCGGAGATTGTAATGATTCGGGCACATAAGGAGAATGTCATCAAAAAGACTTCCAAAAATTCTGGTAGAGTGGGAGGGTCCGGGAATGAGGGGAAAATGAAGACCAAGCAAAAAAGGGATGGAAGAGATTAAATCAAGTTTAAAAAATAATGTACTGGATGAAGTGATGGTCTTCGATAGAAAGAAGTGGAGGAAGACTCTGGCTGAACGAGGAAATCCACTTGGTAGTGGAAACACCTGATGATGATGATGAAAATTGATTTTGTGTTGTCAGTTACAAAGTATTTCAAAAAGATTTTAGGTAAAGGTAATGTTTACGATTTAAATCAGACTGTGTCTGTAAAATTTTCACTCTCTTTCTGATCAACTTATCTTCCGCATTAGAACTTGTACCTGAGGTCAGCATTTTCCTAAAGGTGAGGTAGTTAAGCCGCAAAAGATAATGTTTTTAGACTTTAATCCCAATTTGAACCGATGTGCAAAACACGTGACTTTGAAATAATTCATCTTTGTTTTTGTCTTCCTAAAAGAACTGAAAACGTTTGTTGTAATTTATCTGTTAATATAAATTAAAGTAATTTCTCGTCCACATGTGATAACATTAATGTGGTGCTGAAATAAAATAATGAGCACTCAGTTTATATGGCGAAGCATGCACCATCTTTTGTTTAAATCTAAGAATGGTATTACTTTTGCAGACAGGTATGATAGCAAAGAACAGTCATCCTGTGTATACTTTAATACAACAAACGTCGCAACATAAAATGAAGAAGTGTGAAAGGCATTTAATACATTCACCTGGAGAATTTCACATTTTACAGGATCAGATTTGATATGCTGAATACGCCAAGAAAAAAATACATTGATTTTATGGCAGACACAGGCACATACCTTAAAATAGTATCTATTTTTTCTGTACAACTGCTTTGCGAAGTGAAGACCGGCTTGGAATAGTTGCGTTTTGCTTAAGGAAATGAAAAAAGCAAAAACAACAGCAGGTATTGGGAAATGACACCATTCTTTCATTTACGGGGAAGGAGATTTCAATCATATAAGAATCCTATTTTTAATAGCATTTCTAATGTAGGCAGTGTATCATTTGAGCTCCAAAAGAAAGAAAACAAAGTGAAGATTACATAACGATTCACAGTTCGTCATTTCAAAGAACTGCTTCATTTATCGACGATTGAAATTTCGCGTTGGCTGCTAAGGACAATTTAAAGAACATTGAATTCAGGGAATAAGATTGTTGGATTTAATTTAGAAATGTTCGTCTAAAGGAGTTTAGTTTACTAAAATTTTTAATAGTAACCAAAGATCTGTTGAAAGTTTTGTTTTAATTCCATGTTATTTCAGCATCTGATTTGAATTCACAAGTGCACTTATCTAATGTATTCATTTGATATTACGAATTTAAATCCTCCGTCATGTTTTAGTGTTTTCACACATTTTATTTTGTCTTACTCACATCCTATGTGTATAGAAAGGAATCGGTTGCTTGTTTTACAGAAAATTTGCAGAAATTGAGCTGGAATTAGCTGTGACTCATGCTGAGGTTATCGAAGATGAAAACTTTCAATGTCTACAACTGATACTATTAATAATTAATGATCCAGAAATAAACATATTGGGAATTAAGTCACAACCGTGTCTAATTTATTCAGTGGAAACTTTAAAATATAGTTTAAAATAGAAATAATATTGCATAATCCCTGCTGGGAATGTAACATATGTACAGAGTAATTCGAAGGGAAATCCACACTATCATTTCTAATTCGTAATCTCATTGGTCAGCACTTGACTGGCGTTGACAAATAGGATAAAGAATGGGCGTGTACGTTGTAAATTTGCCTGGAACGTGTAATGGAATAGAACTACTTATAAAAACGTGACCGTCTCTTACAAGTAGCTCTCAGATTTTATATCAATGATATAAAACTTTTGTATTGAAGTATAATGAGTTTTTTTTCATATTCCTATTGCTTTTAGTTCAAGCAACTTTCTAAATCTCGGGTTTGCACTTTAAGATGCAACCTATACATTCGGAGTTTTACTCCTGTGATTGATTGTGTTATGTCAACTTGCGCCCAATTCCCATTGCGAAACCGTGAACCATGAAAAATATTCGCTTTATGTGCACTCTACGAACTTGCAAATATTATTAGTATTGCCCCTTTCCCAACGATTATTCCTCTTTGCTGTTTTTTATGGAAGCATAAAATTGTGCATGAAATCACAGTTAAGAGGAAACCATTTTGGGGTACGGTGCACTGATGGTGACATTTGCATTCACGTAAGAAGCACGAGAAGCGAATACTTTTCTTGATTAAAAAGTACGCATGAGAACATGGAGAGAATTATTTATGACACAATCATTCACTGCAGTAAAAATCCTTATATACAGATCACATCTTAAACGGCAAATCCACGTTTCAGCTTTAGAAGTTGCTAGGACTAAGAATGAACATGTATTTAACTTATTGTGCTTCAAAACAAACCTTTTTGTATGAAAAGTGTATACTGCATCAGATTTCTACAAGAGATTGTCATGTTTCTTGTTGTTGTTCCCCGGGTCAACGTCACAATCCCCACCTCGTTATCGAGAGCCACACCCACCCCACTGCAGGTGTTATGGTCTGGCCAGCCATGACCAACGATAGCCGAGCAGCTCCAGTAGTGGCAATTGGATCATTGACGGACCAGCTGTATGTGCATCAGATCTTACGGCTCCATGTGCTCCCATTCCTGACCGGGATTCCAGGTACGCTATAGCAGCAGGATAATGCCCGCTTACACGCAGCTCAGGTTGCGCATAACTACTTACGTCATATCCCGACACTTTCATGACTTGTCCGTTCCCCGGACATGTCGAGGTTAATACTGGATAACCTGTGCATGATACAATTTGAAACCCTTTTTCCATATGGGCTCCACGAGCTATTCAAAAGTAAACAGTCTAACCTGGAGTCTTGTGTCTGTTCAAAATTCAAATTTAAACCATTTTGTGTTTCCCATGTCAAAAGAAGGTTGAGGACAGCCAGTGGAAAAAAACGTAGGTACACCAGTAAACTTTAATGCACTGCTTTGAGGGCTTGATTGTTCTGATGGTTATTTTGTCAACCCATGCCGTTCTAGGATTTTCAGATAAAGAGAGTTTGAAAAAAGAACTTCATTTCCTTAAACGTGTAGCAGTACAGCGAGGACACAGCCCTTGCATTATAGACAACTATGTAACAACATTTCGGAAACCAAAGCTTATCTCCCCTCTCCACGTTGACTCCCGTGATGCGCACATTGCGAGATAATTTTGCCATTATATCATTTTCCCGTGACATTGCCTTCGAAATTTCAAAAGTTCTCAAAACGAATAAATAAATCCATCGCTCTTTTCACGTTAAGCAACGCACAGCAACCGAAAAAGTGTTAATTGGCCGTCGCCAGGGAATTGAATCCCGAATCTCTCGATATCTAGCCGATCGCGTTAGCTTTACACCACAGCGGCCAACAATTCATGGCGCTATGCTTGTTTTTCCTTTTAAGTCAGCATCTGACATCATAAATCCGTAAGATGGGCTCAGCTACTCAGACGTCTCCATTTGGTGGGCATTAATGGCACTGACTATGTATAATTATAGCAATAATCTAAAGGGCGAGATCCAAAGTGAAAATCATCTAAATACGTGGTAGTGTCAGTGGAATAAGTAAATGCATCGCTCTTTCCACGTTAAGCAACGCACAACAACCTAAAAATTGTTATTCGTCCGCCGCCGGGGAATCGAATACCGCATATCTCGATGTCTAGCCGAGCGCGTTAGCCGTACACCACAGCGGCGAACAATTCACGGTGCTCTGTGTGTTTTTCTCTTTAAGTCAGCAACTGACATCATAAATCTGTAAGATGGGCTCAGCTACTGAGACGTCTTCATTTGGTGGGCATTAACGGCACTGACTATGTATAATTATAGCAATAATCCAAAGAGCGAGATCCAATGTGTAAATCATCTAAATATGTGGTAGCGTCAGTTGAATAAGTAAATGCGTCGTTATTTTCACGTTAAGGAACGCACAGCAACCTAAAAATTTTATTCGTCCGCCCCCGGGAAATCGAATTCCGCATCTCTCGATATCTAGCCGAAGGCGTTAGCCGTACACCACAACGACCAACAATTCACGGTGCTACGTGTGTTTTTCTTTTTCAGTCAGCATCTGACATCATAAATCCGTAAGATGGGTTCAGATACTGAGACGTCTCCATCTGGTGGGCATTAACGGCACTGGCTATATATAATTATAACAATAATCCAAAGGGCGTGATCAACGGTGAAAATCATCTAAATACGTGACTCAAGTTGAATACATAAATTAATCGCTCTTTCCACGTTAAGCAACGCACAGCAACCAAAAAATTGTTATTCGGCCGCCGCCGGGTAATCGAATCCCGAATCTCTCGATATCTAGCCGAGCGCGTTAACTTTACACCACAGCGGCGAACAATTCACGGCGCTATGTGTGTTTTTCTTTTTAAGTCAGCATCTGACATCATAAATCCGTAAGATGAGATCGGCTACCGAGATCTCATCATACGCATTTATGATGTCAGATGGGCCCATCCTACGTATTTATGATTTCAAGATTCAATTTCTCGGCGGCGGCCGAATAACAATGTGTCGGTTGCTGTGCGTTGCTTATCGTGGAAAGAGCGATGAATTTATTTTGTCAACTGACGCGACATATTTCGATGATTTTCACCTTGGATCTCGCCCTTCGGATTATTGCTATATTTATATTAGACGATTTTCACCTTGGTTCTCAAAACTTTTAATTGTAAGGTGATTTTTAAACCAATAAACAAAATGAACTGTTTAAGATCAAAGGACGATGTTGAAGGCAAAAACTCGTGGGAATTTCATCAAATTCCATGTGAATGTGCCAATTCGTATATAGGACAGACACGTAGAGTCTTGCGTTTTCGATTGAAAGAGAATAAGACCTAAATTCGGTACTGTGACCTATGGAAGTCATCGATGGCTAAACACAGTTACAAAAATCACCATTAATTTCCCTTTGAGATGCAAAAATAACTGACAAGCTAGATTCCAACACCAAACTTGATATTTTGGAAGCTTTCCATATACACCTGAAGTCTTCGCAACTCTTTAATGACAGCGAATCCACCCTATTTCTATCAAGCACGGGGAAGCAACTAACCAAAACACGTGACTGTAAACACTGTTTATGATAGAGTATCATATACAATTTGAATTGGAAGAGGAACTATAAAGGATTCAGTGGAAAATCGTCGTGCTAAGTGAGGTACGAAGAAAAGGAGATCTCATTGAACTGAAAAGTGGACATGTCTTCTACTATCGTGGGACATATACTGGCAGAACTAGTGGTGTTGTATTTATAATAAACAAGACACTTAAGGATAAAGTGATAGAAATTGAAAGTTCCTCTGACAGAGCTGCACGTCTTGTTATCCTACATTCGAGAAGATACCAGTCTCGGAATATTCAAGCTTATGCACCCACCACAAGTAATCCTGATGAAGAGATTGATTAATTTTATGAGGAAATTCGTCATCTAAATAATAAAGGCACTTGGAGATCATAAAGGCATTTGAAGCACTTGAACATCATTATGGGAGCTTTCATTGCGAAAATAGGGAAACGGCAACAGAACGAAATTTCAGCAGGTAAATTCGGTCACGGTACCAGAAACCAGCATGGAATTACTCTCGTTGAGTTTGCAGTGGCAGAAAGGTTTTTCACTATTAACTCCTTCTTAAAGAAAAGCCGCAAAGGAAATGGACGTTAAGGCATCCCAATAGATTGACAAGTGAAACAGATTTTATTATGTGTAACAAGAAATTTGTCATGGAAGAATGCAGTGTGCTGAAAAGTTCAACACAGGTAGTGGCCATAAAATGGTAAGATGTAAGATGCACTTCAATGCTAAACTTGATCGGGGTAAACTCATAAAACAAACAAAGTGTATTGACCTGACAAACCTAGAGAAACATCATAATAACTTCAAATTGGAACTAAGGAACAGATTCTCTGTTGTAGAAGGTCTAACGTCGGAAGAAGTGGACATTTCTGAAGTTAACAAAAAACTAAACAAGGCTCTTATGGAAACAGCAAAAAAATAGCTCGTACTGAGAACAAGTTGCATATGAACAAAATATCAGAAAAAAACAAAATTCTGATACAAAAAAAGAAGAGAGATGAGGACAACTAAAGGAAATGTGACTTCCAAAGTGGAATATTTGGAGCTATGCAAGACAGTACGAAAAAGCATCACTGAAGACTTAGGAAATTCAACTGTGAAATAGTGAGGAAAGCAATTGAAAACAACCAAAGCCTGAAGAGAGCAAAGGAACATCTGAGTAAGTGACGAAAAGAGATTAATGCTCTGAGATAAGAAGAAACGTCTGTAAAAGGAAATAGAGGCGAAAGTTTGACAAGCGTGAAAGATATCTACTCAAAACTATAGGAAAGAGATGATACATGTACTTCAGACATTGACTGGAAGAATGATGATACATGTACTATAGACATCGACTGGAAGAACTGTGGTACCAGTCCCAGAGTATTTCCAGTCTTCCCAGCAGAAGTTGCACATGCAATCGAGAACATGAAACGGGGAAAAGCTCCAGGAGAAGATGGTATTGCCGTACACATCATACAAGAAGAATGTGAAGAAATTGAAACGGTACTTCTGCAAGTTTTCACTCGGTGCCTTAATGAAGGGAAGATTCTTGAGGATTGGATTAATGCTACAATGATCCTTCTACATACAAAAGGTGACATTGAGGATCTCAGGAACTACAGAAGTTTGCAAAATCTTCACTAAAGTTCTTTCACACCGCTTGAAGGTAACACTGGACATGGATCAACTGAGAGAACAAGCTATATTCAGAAGTGACTTCAGCACTATAGATCATATACACGTTCTCAGATAACTAATTGAAAGAGAGATTGAACATGAACTTCTATTATGCATGGTTTTTATCGATTATGAAAAGGCCTTTGATTCAGTGAAACCATCAGCAGTTACAATGGCTTTGAAATCTAGCGGCATTGAAGATGAATACATTAATATTATTAATAACGTCTATGAAAATGCAAGTGCAAAGATTCGACTATTTGGGAATACAGCACTCATAAAAATTGGAAAGGCAGTGAGACAAGGCGACACGATATCTCCCAAACTCTTTAACGCCACTTTGGAAACTGTCTTTCAATCACTGAACTTGCAAAACAAAGGGATAAAGAATAATGGAGATTATCTAACTCACCTTCGTTTTGCTAATGACGTTTTCATTTTTGCAACTACCCCATCAGAACTGCAGAGTATGATCCAAGAACTTGCTGAGAAGAGTAAAGAAGTGGAATTAAAAATAAACTTTAAGAAGACAAAAGGGATGTACAATGCTTTTACAAGAAATAAAGATTCATCGATTGATGGGCAAAAACTGGAGATAACCAATACCTACATTTACCTTGTACAGCAGATATCAAGTGAGGGTCAAATTGATGAAGAAATTAATCGGCGTATAAAACTTGCCTGGAGAGCTTTCGGTAGAAACAGTACAATTTTCAAGAGCAATATGCCAAAAAAAGTGTTTGATCAATGCATCCTTCCAATGCTTACGTATGGTGCTGAGACGTGGACCTTAACTAAAATAGACATACAAAGACTGCAGATAACTCAAAGGGGCATAGAGAGATGCATGCTGCGTTTATCCAGGAGAGTAAAGTACAGGAACTCGTGGATCAGAAAAATTACAAGAGTGGAAGACATCATGATCAGGGTAAAATCCCTGAAATGGCAATGGGCTGGACATGTTGCCAGACGTACATACCATCGATGCACAGCCGAAATTTTAGACTGGATTCAAAGGGACAGGAAAAGACCCAGACGAATGCTACATGGGAGACGGGTGGATGAATTTCGGAAATATGCGGGAGTAACATTGAGTAGACTGGCACAAGACAGTCCTTTCTGGAAGAAACGTGTGGAGACCTTCACCAGCAGTGGACTGATAATGGTTGAAAATGAAGAAAATAATGATGATACAGTTTGAATATTTACGTGCTATTCGTCCTGATGAAGCTAGGTCAATACCCAGTGAAACCATGATCGACTCGAAAAAATAAATATTTGTGAAAGACCAGGTTGTTTTCGCTTATTAAATACGCATTAAACAGTTTTCATTTCGCTAAAAAAACACTAAAAATGATTTGCGCGAAAGCACAAGCTTAAAAAACTATATTTCGTCTCCAGAAAAACACTGTTCTTCGCTTCTATGTTTAAAACATAAAATGACTTAAGTATTCAGGACATTAAAAGCTGTTTATGCTGTAGGAATGTTTTTATTCCATTTACAAGGATTTCTTATAAGTACATAATCATATTTATTCTCCGAAAGATGAACGTTGCCGTTGAGGAAATACTTATGAGGAAAACCCTAGTAATATTAGATCCCGCAAATTTGGGTTTTGAAATACTTGCCTCAAAATTATACTTGTAAGTAACGAAGGAAATACAAATGTGGTTTTATAAAAATGTATGCCATGAGCAAAACGGTTACCAAAAAATTTAAGAATGCACGAAAATGTTTAAAACATAAACCTAAGAAATTTGTTAAACAAATTGTACTCCTTAAATACTGAAAACATTCATCATATCATGAAAAAAAACAATGTTAAAGAACTGATTGTGACCAAAGCATCACGAATAGTTTATCGCAAATGGCTTTTTCACACTCTTCAATTCATCTAATTATCCGTTTATACTTTAGTCCATCTAATTTTTTCTTCTGTGATATACCTGCAAAGTGGTATAAAAATATAGTTTTAGGTAGCATAGGAAGCATTATAAATGCGGGAATCAGTATCAAGGCATAAGATACACTGGTCATTTTATTCACATTTAATTTTATATTTAACTTATAGTTAATTCATTCATTTGTATGAAAACGAATAAATTTGGAACTGGCAAAAACAATTCTGTATTGAAATCTGAAAAATGTCGAACACAGAATTCAATCTGTAAATGAATATATGTGCAACCACTAAACAATCAATGAAAGGGCGACCGCGAAAAAGATTGCATTTCAATTCACACCAAATCACACAAGTTGAAATATTTATCAATATACAACTAATGCTCTTTAATTTACTTAAGTTTAAAAGCGAGTTTTCACTGGCTTATCACTAGTGTAATCCAGTGTTATCTGACAATTTTACCCTGATTTATATTTTCCTTAAAACATTTTTTCGATACTTTAAAGAAAACGTTTTGGCCAAGGTGCACGTTTTTCTATTAACCATCCAAAGATTTCTATTTTTTTGTAAAACTATGTGAAAGCACTAGGCACACATGGGAATTCTGAATAAACTGCTATTGATAGAATATGTCAAATTCTAGTTTCATGGTGAGTGTATTCACTTGAGTAATCGAATAATTTATATAAGGTTTTTGTGTACGACTGAAGCTGATTCATGGAAGTCCTTTAAAAATGTGGTTAATGATCTTCTAAAAACCTTTAACGCCATGGGATGCAATATGTCCCTTAAATTACATTTCCTTCACTCGCATCTGGACTTTTCGAACAGAACTTAGAAGCTGTAAGCGATGAGTACTGAGAAAGTTTTCATCAGAACATATATATAATAAAAAAACCGCTATAAAGTAAAATGGAGCCCTAAAATGCTAGCTGATTATTGTTGGACTCTAAAAAGAGATGTAGTACAACCAAAGTACAGAAGAAAATCTAAAATAACTAACTTTTAAGGTAAGTGTAATTAATTGCTTGTAGCGAAATATACATGCCAAAATGAAGGCTTATTGTACACTGAAACAACTGGTTACTCGAGAACTATGCTCGGTGGCACAATTTAGCAAGCAGATGTTTAATTAGTGTGGCAAATATTGTATGATTCGACGTATGCAGTCTTTGTAACAAACAAAAAACTTACTTTTGTTGTTCAGTGTAATTACTAATTGCTTTCTACCTTCCTTACCGGTAAATAGTGGACAAAAGTTAACTATCTCATAACCATAGACTTACACACAAATTATTCTATATCTATATGAAACGTTATGTACAGAAAGATTACTGAAGTCTTCATAATCATGTTGTTGCCAGTATAAGAATCATTTGTATTTCAACTACAGTACATTTCCTAACAAATATTTTTACGAATTCTTCGATATTTCTCTTTAAAATTGTATTCAAGTTTGCATCTCATTAGGCAAATGTTTTTAAAAGATTTACAGAAAAACTATAGTCAAGAATTTCCGAAATTTTTCCCGATGAACAGCATGCTACTGACGACCGAAGCTTTGAATTGTACAGATGCAACACAGGAAAATATCGAAAATGTTTGAAGAACTCGTAAAAAAATTTAACAAAGATACAGGATACTGACAAATTAAGTACCTCATCAATTTTTTAAAAGCACATGGGCAAACGTCTTCCGACATGCTTCTTGCCACCCAAAGTTGTCTCTCTCTGCCTTCCGTTTTCTTTAGCTATGCACTATTCGTGAACGATTCGATGAGAAGAAATGACCCTTTACAGAGAATGGTGAATGATTTGCTTTCACCCCTGTGAATGATCATTCATTCCTCCATTAATTAGTGTTGCGGTAGTCTTACTGTTCTTAACGTTTGACAGAATAAACATATTTGTCCTTGCGATGGGGACTTCACAAATTTTAGTGAGCATATTTATCCAGAACTATGTCGTCTGGCTGTATCGCATTAGTTTTGTCAGAACTTTTGATTTTTACATACTTCCAATGATTTTAAATAAATCAGGTTTGTGCCTGTTTATGCGCATTTTCGTTTTACATAAAAGTTTACATGGACATTTTTATTAGAAATAGCATGGAAATACGGTCATACTTAGGAATGTCAATTTGACATGCATGCATTCATTTGAATAGTTAGTTCGCGACGAGTTGATATGCATTCGCAAACAGTAAATACTTCCTTTTATCTTACTCTTTGGGTGTTTAAGATTTTCCCTCTTGCCTTAAATGTGAATAATATATACACGTACATTTTTTTCAAAAGAAAGTGTTTTTACATTTTTGCAAGAAAACCGAAATCACAAAATCACAAAGTCAGAACTATTATTTCAGTACATTCTTAAGTCTTTATATTTGAGATATGGAGATGTGCATTTTAATTGTTTCGCATTACTCGTTTTTTTCAGATTAATCTATTTTCAAGGTAGGTCATCATTATTTGCGGCTAAAGATTTAGGTACTAAATATATGATAACAAAGAGAAGTCGCATCAGGATCATTCATGTCGTAGAAAGAGGCACAGGACCCATTTCCTACCAACAGTACTAGCACCATACCCTGTCCAGAACGTTGATATATTTACAAAGCAAGGTAGGCCAATTGCTTCATGGAACTCCTGCCAAACTCTCTGACTACCGTCAGTTCAGAACAAGGCGCGTCACAACTCATTAGACCACGACCACATGATTTTTTTCAGTCTGCCGGTGTCCAATCACAGTGTTCGTGACTCCACTGGAGAGAGGTGTCACTTCCATTTATCAGAAATGAAGATCTAAAGAAAATATTTTTGCACATGTGTTTTGTTATTCGATTGGAACAAAGGTTTTGTTTATCTCTTAAGTCGAACAGGCCAGTGTGGTAAATACACTCCAGTGAGATATAAGTTTGTGAAGTTTTGAACTATGTTTTCATAAATTTCACATTTCATTGAAACCAATGACTTAAGGAGCTATTACATCACATAACATCTTTGCCAGTTCATCGGCTTCCTGTTAGGAATGTATTCCATGAATTACAGCCGAATTAATCACAATTACAGCTCTGGAATTAAGCGAATGAAACGAGACACACCAGAAACACTATAATATATTCAACTGAATTCGACGGCACATACATCAACTTCTCCGAATAATGCTTATTTCGGCGAATTAAGACATCGCTTTATGTAAAACTTTCTTTGCTATGGAAAGGCTGGTTTATCTTTGACGAAATTTTATAACAATCTATTTTTTAAAAGAAATTGCCGTGTTCTATTTCTAAAGAACATATTCTTTATTACTGTACACAAAATTTAAAGTTCTAATGAAAAAAACATGTCTGAGCAGTGTTTGAGCGGCTTTAAAGCAGCAATAGTACTTGCGCATTTTTCTTCAGCGTAAATAATTAGATGTAATATATTTCGGAGTTGTTAGACAAAATATGATTTTTTATTTGCATTATCTCCATTCGGTATGTAGGAAACAGATTAACTTTTCTTTAGGCTTACCTCATTTCATCTTAAGAAATCTTATAAACGTAAATATTCGTTTTCAGTTAAGAATATTTTCCTTTAAAACAAAAAAGAGCTCATCTTCAGTCCGGAATTCTGGAAATGGAGACCATTAATATCAAATAATAAAATTCAGTTCATAGCAGAATAATGTTCATTCTTTGCGAGAAACTGCTTGTTATTATTGTTACAAATTACATTTAAAATTTGGCCGAAGTTTTACATATGCCAATGCTGAAAAAAACATTTGTTTCAGCATGTTGGATTGTTGGTTTTCTATCAGTGATATGTTTATTACAAAATAATACAATACTTCTGATTTTAATTTACAAGCAACATTTAGGAAGGAAACAAGTGAACCCTTTTCTTGCTGCATTGCAGACTCTTTTTAAGTTCTTAAAAGGTAATATGACAATCAAACATTTATCTATTCTGGTCTTTGTCGAATTTTCTCGCTGAGGAAATTTTTCTAGTGACGGTGATGTAAAACGTTGCATGGATGATTTCTTCAACTCCTGTTAACCACACTTCCATCATAATGGAATATTTGAGCTCGTAGACCGACGAAACAAAGTCATGAGGTCCCATGGGTCTACCGGGACAATTTCGTTTGTATTTTGTACAATTTTGTAGCTTGAAAAACGGGCTTCTACGTTTTCCGGATACTTTCTTTACAACCTGTAACTTTAATTTTACGCCCTTCACATTTAGCTGATAACTGCAAGATAAATGAAAGATAAATAAGTTCCATTTTGTTGTCGTTTTACCTTTCTCTCTCGCTTCAACAACACAGAAGAAAACAAGATCTTGTTGTGGGAAGTCATTTTTGCAACATTGTTGTCAATCTGTTATCACCAAGAACACAGATTCCGAGAACAACGCAGCACTGATTTTTCGATAATGACGCACGCACTTCCCTATTTTCTTTCAAACAATGCGTTCTCAGTAGATATCGCGTTTCGTCTCGTTTTAAAGCGAGTCGCGGGTGGCTTAGTGGTTAGAGAGTCAGACTATCGATGCAAGGTCCTCAGGTTCGAAACTGGGATGATCTTTCAGAGATGGTGTAATTTACTAACAATCGCTGACGATTGGACGAGCACGTTAAGTGACGGCCCCCAGGCTGGACCTACTGGACAAATGGGTATCCTTTCCTATGCCCCCCCCCTGAAATTCATTCACCTCCCTTTGTCCAACATCGTACTTGTACGGTGGCGCCATCTACTGTTACTCTAATCTTACTACAAACTGTTCTGTCAAAGTCGCTAGACTTGCTCTAATTCCTTCTGTTTCTGTGTCCTGCCCAAAAGGCGATCTCGCTGTAGGTGGCTAGGACCTAAACTCTACTCACTGTGGACGCAAGTCCTACAAGAAAATGACAAATACAGTGGCTGGTCACGCTTTAAAGAAATACCAAGTTTGCCCTGTCATATTAACAGTTGGATACTATATAATAATAATCTTAACTGCTATCATTTTGCAAAATATGATGAAAACACACAATGTATTAAATAACTTTTTTGTAGCGATGGTAGCCAAACAATGGTGAGAAAGGAATAACAAATGTAATCAACGTCGTGTTCACTATTGTGCTGCTGAGAAACGTAACTGAACAAAAAATCAAGAACCAGAAAGGTTATCGCCCCGGAGAAATAAGTATCTTTCATTTTATTATTAAACAGGTAAGGAAAATTTTCTATGTGCTTGTATACACATTTTTAAAACTGTTTTTGACCCTTGCTAAAGAATACAGGATTCTAGGGAGTATTTTTAGGCTTTCAGAACACGATCGATATGATATGTCTGTGCATGTGGAAATTGCTGATTTAATCCAGGATGAAAAAAATTCGAGTATTTCCAAAAATAAACCGAAATAATTCAGCATCATAATACAGTAGGGAACAAAATTATTTGTCGAAACACATTTTCGACCATAATGTTTTTTTTTCTGCTGGACCAAACCATGTCATTTTGGGATATGATATGTGTTGATTCGTGGGTTACAATATCGCTTAGTTTGTATTTCGCTGAGAGCGAATTTGTCGTTCCAAATGGGCCATATTCAACAGTCGCCAATTATTACCCATTTGTTTGCTGCATGTATTAATGTTTTTCTTGTGATTTTTGTGGGTTTTGTGATGTGTAATGTGATAATAAGTCAAACTTAGCTTTTCAGAAATAGGTAAAAAGGCGGAGTTCCCTGTTGTAGCTGTCCAGGCGGCCGTGAAAAGGATGGCATCCGGAATACGCATCACCGACATTGCGAGTGCCCTGAAGATCCGACACCAGTACATTTCAGCTATCCTGCAACGTTATAAGTAGATTGGGACCGTCGAGAACAGTCCTCGATGTGGTAGGGCTAGTTCCACTACGTTGTGTCAGGATATACGCATCCTCCGTCGATCTCGTGCTGATTCCACCTTGACTGATGTGGACATCGCCATCGAATTCCGCGACAGCGACGACCTGTACGTCAGCCGAATGATCATCTCCCGTCGTCGCATTGCTGGTTGATTGAATGGAAGACGCCCTGCCAAGAAACTACTCATCGAAAACCAGAATCGACGAGCCAGAGTCGCGTTTGCGCGCCGTCATTGACACTGGATCGCTGCTGACTGGAATAAGGTGCTGTTCACCGCCGAGAGCAAGATCAACTTGTTCGGAAGTGATGGCATCTGACACGTACGACGCCCGTGTGGCCAGAGGTTCAACCCCAGTTCATTAAGCCTACTGTCAAGCACGGAGGAGGATCGCTCATGGTTTACGGCGCTTTCTCTCGCAATGGAATGGGATCCACCATCAATACTGACGGAATAATGACCGGCAAGAGCTATACGAACATGATCATCAACGATATCTTCCTATGGGCAAACCAGAACATGTCACCTGGATGGATCATGCAGCAAGACAACGACCCGAAGCACACCTCCAGGGTAACGAAGGCAGCCTTCCAGCAGCAACAGGTCACACTTCTAGACTAGCCAAGCCAATCTCATGACCTCAACCACATCGAGCACATGTGGAAGGAACTGGAGATACGATGTGCAAAGAAAACCTGCTGGAATAGGGCCTAGAAGTTCGACCAGCTGTCTGCAGAATGGGCGCGAATTCCGCAAGTCACCGTCGAGAAGCTAGTGGACTCGATGCCGGCCCGTTGTGCAGCTGTTATTAAGTCTCGTGGTTATCCCACTAAGTATTAGTTATTGTTTTGTCGTTTTCTTGTACTTGTTTTCTGTTATCATTGCATTAAATGAATGTGACACGCACCTACTTTGTTGATCAATTTGTACGATCTTTCCGATTAAGCTCGGTACCTGATCTGTGTTAAGGTTTCTGATCCATCTGCAGATGGGTCATGTTTACAACTGAATAACACATATCATATCCCAACATGACCCTATTTGGTCCAGCAGAAAAAATATTATGGCCGAAAAAGTGTTTTGCCAAATACTTTTGTTCACCAATGTATATGGATGCTCTGTTTAGAAGCATAGGAATAATTGGGGTTTCTTCCTTGCCTATTATTTCAGACTTTTGTACCATTTCCTCACTCTACTTTAAATTATTATACAATATCAGTTTCCTTCAAATGTGTGATATCCTGATCTGATGTATATTTCTACCATAAATTTACTACTACTTCATTTTAAGGAAAATGTTTCTTATTTGCATAGAAATAAAGGCCATTCCATTAAAAGTGAGAGTAAATTTTTTTGAGCTGTCAATAATGCGAAGGTAAAAGATAAACATCCAGACAAGTAACTGAGTTAAGGATTATCTATAGCAACAGTTATTGGACTTAGCAGACTATTCTGGTTTTGTTATTGCGCAGTTCTATAAGGTACGTCTGCATTTCGCCATACATCTATGGCAATGGTAAATTTTCTTTACACGATTTCTTCGCGATTAATGTTTCCCCAAGGATGAAAATTTGCACATCGATAATACTAACTTTATGTTATGTCATGAGGCACTTAATACTTGCTGAAACATAAACATACATAAGCAATTAAGCTTTTGTTTTTCTACTGACGTCATCAATGTACAGGTCGCGCCATTTACTAACCGGTCTAACAATACTCAAAGAAATATCATTGATTTTTACCATAATTATGGTTACGTTTTAGCAAGTACTAAGCATCCCATGCTATAACTTAAAGTTAGTTATATCGATGCGCAAAATTTCATCCTTGAGAATACATCAATTGCGAAGAAATTATGTAAAGAAGTTTTACCATTAGATACATAGGGCAGAGATTTTAGGTGGAACCACCTTAAGAAGTGAATGTGTTGCGCGATAACATTTTGCTACCATTTTGGTAAACCGGCTCCAGAAACAGCTGATTTAATGAAAACATCTTACAAAGATAAATGTTTGTGTGAGAACGGTTATTAGATGGTGCCATGATTTCAAAGAAGGGCGTTTGTCGGCAGAATTCACTACTAGGCTTGGTCGACCTGAAAGTGCTGTTATGGAGCGTGTTGTTAACAATGTTTGGGCAATCCCGCAAGGAGATTGAAACATGACGTGTGAAGACATAACGGAGTCAACTAATATTTCAAAATCGTCGGCATTCCGCATTCTACGCGACAAATTACTGCTGCATCGTGTGTGATCCAGACTGGTACCTCATCATCTGACGAGAGAACAATTGTTAGCCAGAGTTGAGGTGGGTCATGAATGGAAAAAAGTGATTGCAAAGGACCCAAACTTTATAAACACAAGAATAACAGCCGAGCAGACACGGGTCCACTATTTCGACACCCTCACGAAGCGCGCAACGAGTCTCTGGAACACAAAGGCTCACCTCCTCCGAAACAGCTTTCAACCTAAATTAGCTTAGAAGGTGATGATGACCATTTTCTCTGATCGTAAATGTGTGGCCTACCATCATGCCTTCCATCCACCAATTACTGTCAATGCTGAGCAATACATTTCAGACTTGAAGCTCTTGGACGGCGCATATCGATTAATCGACCGGAACTGGTAGGCAATTAGACCTAACACCATGATAACACCCGCCTACATGTGGCTGCTTGTGTTCAACAGTTTCTTACGATATGCGGTATTGAAATCGTACCACAGCCTACCTACACTCGTGAGGTCGATTCTTTCGATGTCTGGTTGTTTCCAACGATGAAGGCGAAGGGCCGTGGTGCAGTATTCAACAGAGATGCTGACGTTATTCAAGCTGCACAGGGGTCGCTAATGTAGCTTTCAAAAATTCCTTCACCACATGCTTTGAAAAGTGGACTGAACTATGGGACCGTTGCATTCATCTGAGGGAAGATAATTTGAGAAAGATTAACATATATTTTGCTGTACCTATATTTCTTTATTTTATGTGATTTTACACTCAGTTTTTATGAAACGGCCGCTGTACATATGTATATCAATTGGCTTTTTTCTGAGAAGTGATTGATTTCTCTTGCAATATGATGTATTCTCACTGTGTAACAAAATCTTAACTATTACATGTTTATGTGAATGTATTCACGTTTCCTTATTAATTTTGGTGTGATAATTTGTCTACCTTCCTTGAAAAAGCCGTCTGGTTGATGTGCGAAAGCTTAGAAACGCTTATGTGTATATTTCCTACGCCAATAAATCGGGTCATTAGTATATTGTTACTATTTCTTATCATATTGTTGTGTCGTACGTTTTGAAGAGAGAGGTGATTTCAACTTGCATATGAGAACAATAATTGTTACTTTCATGAAAATACAATAATCAATGAAAAATTTAAAGGTGAATGATTGTGATACGAAGAATTGAATAGATATAGACAGGATGTGCTGTGTGTCAGTGGAACAAAACAGGAAAACTATTCGCATAGAGGAAGTGAATGGAATGGTGAGTGTGTGGTCCAGAATGTTGGATAATGTATGAAGAGAAGCTGGTGATGGTGGTATTTAATATCATTAGACGAAGAACATAGAGATAGACAAGATGAATGAATTGGTGTATCTAAGATTCGTATTTGACAAAGAAAACTTACTTGACTGTGAAGTTATTGGGAGAGTGAATTTACCTTTGAAGATCACATCACCTATGGAATAGGCGTGATTTTATATGAAGATATGCATAACACTGAGGTAGACAAGTTGAATGAATGTGTGTATCTAAGAATCATGTTGGACAAAGGAGACTCACTAAGAATCTATTAAAATCATAGAAGCCTTCAAAGAATTTCACATTAGTGGTGAGTTCTAAAGGAAATATCTCTGTAAAAAACTGCAATTGCTGTTATTCTGTGAATGTGTAGCAGTGAAAACTGGGTACTACATGAGCGACACAGTAGTCGCTTATGTACTGGAGAGATCCGTTACATACAGAATTCGGGCAGAACATGTTCTGACCATGTGTGTAATAAAAAGCAAAATAATTTTGGTGAGGTTAAAACAACTACTATTTGGTGGCTTGGTCATGGTGAGTAAATGAGGTACAATGCAAAGAGTCTAACCCAAAAAGTCATTAAAGAAAGAGGGAAGAAAGCAAAAAAATCAGAGGAGGACCAAATTTTGCAATATTTCCAGAATTAAAATGTAATGAGTTGGAAGTACAAAACATTTTCTTTTCGACGTGAGATGGATTTAATCGAGGACCGAATTGCCTGCGGAAATCACCGCAAATGGGGATATTTGATAAATGGACAGTAAGTAAAATCAAATGCCATTAGTTTTAAACTTTAATCTTTCGAATTATTTTCTCCTCGAGAAGCTTACCTCAGAATATACAAAAAGAGCTTCGTAATCCGTATGCATGCATGCACGATAATAGTTAAGTGTCTTTCAAATGACAATAAAATATAGCTGCTGTGGGTTCAGCACTTCGTAGTCTCTTCAGAATAAGACAGAAACCGCTTGCTACAGACGACCAAGCAAATCAAGTATTTCAAACCTTTGACTTTCGCTACGACTGTGCAGTAGGATCAAAATATCATGAAAGCTGTACTTTCTTTTCAAAAGACATCAGAAATCACTTTTGAGTGTTATGTGACGGTGCGCAGCTCATAGTGGAATTCCTGCGAGTTTTAAAATTTTCAAGAAGAAAACTATCTCAAAGAAATGAAATTATCCAAGTTTTTCTCGTCGAATTAGGATAACTCAATAGATACAATAAGGAGTTGTACCTTGATTACTAAATTGTTGTGTTTTTCTCTTAGATCACGTAAAAAGTGTCATTTTATTTACGCTTTCCAACCGTAGGTTGAAGAAGCGTATATGATCCAGCTTTGTCCGTCCGTCCGTCTGTCCGCACGATAACTGGAGTGAAAATGGTTCGATTTCGACGAAATTTTAGTATCTGGTAGGTGACAACCAGGGGACCAACCGTATAAAAAATGGGACAAATGGGGTCAAAGTCATATCGTAGGAGCGGGATCCATTCCATTGCACTTATGCGTCATAATTTGCGTAAATAAGGTTCGATTTCAATGAAATTTCACTATGTGATAGGGGACTGCCTGGGGACGAACCCTATTCAACATGGGTGAATTGAGGTAAAAGGTCAGGACATAAGAGCGGGATGCATTCCATTGCCCTTATGCGTCATAACGTGCGTAAAAACGATTCGATTTCGATGAAAATTCAGTATGTGATAGGGGATCACCTGGGGACGAACCCTTTTGAAAATGGACGTAATTGGGTCGAAGATCAGGACATAGGATTGCGATCCATTCCATCGCCCTTATCCCATATTATTAAAGTGGACGTCAAATAATTTTGCTTCCTATACTTCCAATGAAAAAACTTTTGAACACATTTCCTTCAAAATTTATGTGCTCCCAAGGATGAAAATTTGAACATCGATTAAAATAATAACATATTATAACTAGGAATACTTAATATTTTCTAAAACATAACCATAATTTTATTAAAAATCAATAACTTTTCCTTTGGTGGTATTGAAACCAGAAAAAGCATGAAGCGACCTGTACTTTGATGACGTCAGTACACAAACAAATGTTGCATTGCATAATTATGGTTATTTTTTTGAAAATATTAGGTATTCCAAGTTATAAAAAGAAGCTATTTTAATCGATGTTCAACTTTTCATACTTGTGAACGCATTAATTGTCCAGAAAAAAGATGGCGCGACCTGTTTTTTCATGACGTCAGTAGAAAAACAAATGTTGGATTGCATAATTATGGTTATGTTTTAGAAAATATTAAGTATTGCTAGTTATAAAATGAAGATATTTTAATCGATGTTAAAATTTTCATCATTGGGAACGCCTTAATTGGGAAGAAAATGTGTATAGAATTTTTTCCATTCGAAGTACAGGAAGCAAAGTTACTTGACGTTCACCTTAAAGTAGCAATTCTTGTATGTATGTAAATTTTATTTTGAAAACGGCTTTAAGTATTTTGATGCAGGTCTTTAACCTACCGTTTTCTGGTACTAGAAATAGATTTAGCTTGATCTCGACTTTAGGAAAATTCGTTTAGTGGGTTAAATAACCACCCCGAATTACCACGTTCTTAGTGTAGTGTCATGGCGTCGTCGCATTAAATTTTGGCGCGCAGTCACACCATCTTTCTCATTACATCACACGTTGTGTTTGGATCCTATTAAAGTTCTATGACGTCACACTCTTGCAAGCAGATGGTCGCGATTCCCATCTGCCTCCGTACGTCACGCGTTGTGTGCGTATGTTCGTCCACACGATAACTCGCGTAAAAATCGTTCGATTTCGATAACATTTTAGTATGTGGTAGAGGTACACCTGGAAAGGAACCCTATTGGAAGTGAACGAAATGGGGTAAGAGGTCAGGACATAGGAGCGGGATCCATTCCACTGCTCTTATGCGTCATAACTAACGTAAAAAAGGTTCAATTTCGATTAAATTTTAGTATGTGGTAGGGGACCTCCTGGGGACAAACCCTGTTGAAAATGGAAGAAATTCGTCAAAGGTTAGGACACAGAAGCTGGATCTATTCCATAGCCCTTATGCATCGTAACTTGCGAACAATTGCTTCGATTGCAACAAAACTTCATCTTGTCTTGTTATTTCGGAGATATACTGAACCAGTTCTCTTGAATATCATCGAAATGGGATCAAAGGTCAGGGCACAGGAGTGAGATTAATTACAGCCCCAAAGGACGGGCACGTACAGCTGACTGAGCTTGAACGAAACCAATGTGTTGGACTACAGGAGGCGGACGCTAATTTAGCGACATCGCTACTAGTGCTGGGTGAAATGTGAGCATAGTGATGCGACTATCGCTTCAGTTCAAAAAGGAAGA
The DNA here is from genome assembly GCA_039090855.1 of Macrothele yani. Taxonomy (NCBI): domain Eukaryota; kingdom Metazoa; phylum Arthropoda; class Arachnida; order Araneae; family Macrothelidae; genus Macrothele; species Macrothele yani. The sequence continues at coordinate 69,434,465 of CM077033.1, read as the reverse complement.
TCTGACGTACTGACGTATGCAGTTGTGCTCCAGCACACGGGTGGACGAACGGGACAGAAGACCTTCAACGTTCCTCTTTTCCTTGTGATATTATTGAAGACAAGTCTAGGCGAAGGACTACCCGCTGCGTTGCACTGCTCTCTTTCTGGACAATAAAATCTTGATTTCTTTTATACAGCCCGAAGTTGACTCTGACTCGTGCAAAAATGGAACAAGCAGTGGTACTCAGACATATTGTAAATTCAACAAAATCCCAATGATGCCAATATTTGCCAATCGCGTAAGTAATTGAATCGTCATCTATACCTCCGGGAACATTAGCATATTTTAGAAACACGAGTATACCGCATTTAATGAACCTCAAAATGAAAAGCAGGGCCTTTTTAAAGAGCCTTCACCCCATGTTTTACTTATTGGAGTATTCTTCAAAGGTCTATCTGAAAGTATTCCCCGAAACATTAATTGATATCTTGAAGATTTGCTGTATTGTATTACTATGAATACGTACTTTCAAAAGTTATAGAAAAACTACGTATAAATGATTTTTAAAATCTTGTGATACCGAAAGCTCAGTTTCATAATGCGTCGAAGTGTAAATAACAGAGAACGAATATCTCCTCTCTTTGAGGATCCAATAGAAATCTCCTCGAAAAAACAAAAGATGTTTTGCAGGGGAAACGATGATATTGCGCAAGTAAAAGGATCGAAGTCAACCATTAGCACTTCCGTAGTGAAAGAAAATGAATTTACTGCCTGGGAATATAAATTAGTATTATTTTTATTAAGAACATATTATTCCATTTGTTATTGGTATTGCGTTATTTTCAAAGATTATGCTATGAAATTAATATATTTCTCTCACTACTGAAATGTTCCCTGTATCATCATCATCATCATCATCAACCGTTATGAATCCACTGCTGGACGAAGGTCTCCCCAAGTTTCCTCCACAGCGGTCTGTCTTGTGCCAGTCTCCTCCATGTCACTCCCGCATATTTTCGAATTTCATCCACCCATCTCCCATGTGGTCTTCTTCTGGGTCATTTCCTGTCCCTTGGAATCCAATCCAAAATTTCGGCTGTCCATCGATGGTCTGTCCTTCTGGCAGTATGTCCAGCCCATTGATATTTCAGGGATTTAAATCTGATCATGATGTCTTCCACTCTCGTCATTTTTCGGATCCACGAGTTCCTCTTCTTATCTCTCCTGGTTATACCAAGCATGCACTTCTGCATGCTTCTTTGAGCTGTCTGCAGCCTTTGTATGTCTCTTTTAGTTAAGATCCACGTCTCTGCACCATACGTAAGCACACGAAGGTTGGATTGAACAAACACTTTTCTTTTAAGACATAATGGCATATTGCTCTTAAAAATCATGCGGTTTCTTCCAAAAGCTCTCCAGGCAAGTTTTGTACGCCGATTAATTTCTTCATCAATGTGACCCTCACTTGATGTCTGCTGTCCAAGATAAACATACGTGTCTGTTATCTCCATTTTCTCTCGATCAATCGATAAATCTTCATTTCTTGTAAAAGCATGGAACATCACTTTTGTCTTCTGAAAGTTCATTTTAATCCCACTTCTTTACTGTTGTCAGCAAGTTCCTGGATCACACTGTGCAGCTCTGGTGGGGTGGTTGAAAAAATGACTATGTCATCAGCAAAACGAAGGTGGGTTAGATCACCTCTATTAACCTTTATCCATTTGTTTCCCCAGTTTAGTGATTGAAAGACATTTTCCAATGTGGCATTAAAGAGATTTAGAGATATGGTGTCACCTTGTCTCACTACCTTACAAATTTTTATTTATGCTGTATTTTCAAGCAGCCAAATCTTTGCACTTGCATTTTCGTAGATGTTATTAACAATATTAATGTATGCATCTTCAATACCGCAGGATTTCAGAGCCATTGTAACTGCTGATGGTTTCACCGAATCAAAGGCTCTTTCATAATCGATAAAAGCCATGCACAATGGAAGTACATATTCCCTCGCTCTTTCAATTAGTTCTCTCAGCACGTGGATATGATCTAATGTGCTGTAGCCAGTCCTGAATCCAGCTTGTTCTCTCGGTTGAGCCATGTCCAGTGTTACCTTCAAGCGGTGTGAAAGAATTTTAGTGCATATTTTATAAACCACTGAGAGGAGGCTGATAGATCTGTAGTTCCTCAGATCCTCATAGTCACCTTTTTTATGTAGCAGGATCATTGTAGCGTTGTTCCAATCCTCAGGAATCTTCCCTTCATTAAGGCATCGAGTGAAAGTTTGGGCGAGTACTGTTTCGATTTCTCCACTTGCTTCTTGTATGATGTCTACAGTAATTATATCTTCTCCTGGAGCTTTTCCCCGCTTCCTGTTCTTGATTGCATGTGCCACTTCTGCTGAAAGGACTGGAAGAACTCTGGTACTGGTACATTTTATGATATCTGGAGTACATGTATCATCCCTTTCATATAATTTGGAGTAGAAATCTTTCACTCTTGTCAAAATTTCGCCTCTGTTTCTTGTTATAGAACCATCTTCTTTCTCAGTGCCATAATCTGTTTTCTTCGCTTACGGAGATGTCCCTTTGCTATCTTTAGGCTTTCGTTGTTTTCAATTGCTTTCCTCACTAGCTCACAGTTGAATTTCCTTACGTCTTCAGTGATACTTTTTCTTACTGTCTTGCATAGCTCTATATATTCCACTTTGGAAGTAACATCTTCTTTAGTTGTCCTCATTTCTCTTCTTTTTTGCATCAACATTTTGGGTTTTCCTGATAAATTGTTCACATGCAACTTGTTCTTAGACCCAGCTAATTTTGTTGCTATTTCCATAAGAGCTTTGGTTACTTTTCTGTTAACTTCAGAAATATCCACTTCTTCCGATGTTAGGCCTTCTAAAGCAGAGAATCTGTTCTTCAGTTCCAACTTGAAATAATTATGGCGTTTTTTAAGGTTGGTTATGTCAATAGATTTTGTTTGTCTTATGAGCTTGCCACGTTCGAATTTAGTGTTGAGGTGCATCTTACATCTCACCAATCTATGGTCACTACCTGTGTTGAACTTGTTCAGCACACTGCAGTCTTGGATGACGAATTTTTTGTTACACATAATAAAATTAATTTCACTTGTTGTCCCAATTGGATGTTTCCATGTCAATTTCCTGTGTGGCTTTTTCTTGAAAAAGGAGTTCAAGATGAAAAATCCTTCTGCCTCTGCAAACTCAACGAGAGTATTTCCACGCTGGTTTCTGTTGCCGTGACCGAATTTACCTACTGAAGTTTCATTCTGTTGCCGTTGCCCTATTTTTGCATTGAAACCTCCCATAATTATCTTCAAGTGCTGCTTACCTTTATTATTTAGATCACGAATTTCCTCATAAAATTCATCAATTTCTTCTTCAGGATGACTTGTGGTGGGTGCATAAGTTTGAATAATCTGAGCCTAATATCTTTTCGAGAGTTGGATAACAAGTCGTGCAGCTCTGTCAGAGGAACTTTCAACTTCTACAACTTTATCCTTCAGTTTCTTGTTTATTATAAATCCAACACCACTAGTTCTGCCAGTATCTGTCCCACGATAGTAGAAGAGATATCAACTTTTCAGTTCAATGAGATCTTCTCCTTTTCTCCTTACCTCACTTAGCCCGACGATGTCCCACTTGATCCTTTTTTAGTTCCTCTTTCAATTCAAGAAGCCTTGAATCAGAAGATAGGGAGCGTCCATTATACGTAGCCAAGGTCAACATCAGATGGCAGCCTAGTCCGGTCCTCCGGGGTTTCTTAGCTCCCTCTTCCTTTATCTCGCACTGGCCGCTGCCTTGGCCAGGTACATTCCAGCTGCCGGAGACTGAGGGGCCAAGATTTAAGTTGTAGAGTCATTTTGGAGGTGTTAGGCCATAACTCACCACAGCGGGTTGGTGAGTGTGGGATAGCATTTCCTCGGATCCCGATGGTATAGTTATACCGCTATTGGCGGTCGTTAGAGTCCGTTTAGTGGGAACAGGATGCACCACGAGAAGGCGGGGTTGACATTTGTCAAGGAGAGGCTGTGATGTTATGCATCACCTGACCTTACATCCCGTTTGCTGTATATGCTTTACAAAATATTTTATATGAATTTGACATCACATTTAAAGCTATTCGCCACATGGAGCATTATATGTTTATAATGCTTCACAAAGCAAATAATAATGCAATTAATAATTCTACCATTGTTTGCAGGAGATTTAGTCTTTTTTTTGCCTGTAAATGCAATATTAAACAAAAGTTTGTACTCTGTGGTTTACATACTTTGTCCACTGCCGGGTGCAGAATGCTCCACTTGTAATGGTGTTTACAAAAAAAACTAGTTGAAAATTTAAAAAGAAAATTAGTTTCCATGGTGTTACAAGAAAAACTAGTTCACATGTAAAGAAGTATTTAGCTTATAAAAATAAAGAAATCGCACAAAGGCTGGAGGCGAACTAACTATTCCAATAAAATACAATGACACACAATTCGAGAGATGAAACCAATAGTAAATATTACGAACTCCAAATTAAGAATAAAGGAATTAAACGTTTAAGTTGTAGTCGAAATGCTTATAATTTTCAAAAAGCTGCAATTCCTCGTCCGTAGCATTACAATCCCTAAGGAAGATGAGCAGATAAATTCAGTTAAATCACCAAAAGTGTATATCTGACATGATCAAAGAAAATTAGGAAAACGCACAGTGTCTTATAGAGAATGGGAAGGAAGAACAACGACGCCCAATGAGAGACAGGTCCGGTAAACTGGGGTCCCGAAGTCCAGCAAGACAAAATCAGGAACTAGGTGCACTAACCCTGGTGAAAGACAAAATCTGGAAGCCAGGCACCCCACACTAGCAAAATATTAGTTACATTATAGCTATTTATCCTTAATGCATCACCTCATGTAGTTAGTGCAACGTTTAATATCCACTAAAAAAAAGCTGTTTATTGACAGCTTTTTACACTACATTGCATTATATTAATTGGACTTATAAATATATAATTAAAGAAATTTAAACTTACAGAAAAAAAACCTAATTCTCCTTTCCTCCCCAAAAATGAATAAAAATTAAGTTAATGAGTCAAGAACCGGTTAGACAGCATTGCCACCTAATATATTTGTGAACAGGTTAGCACATAGCATTTTGTCCCAGAGAAAAGAAACATTTAGGGGTGACACCTGGATATCCAAATATCTCTGAAGCGCAGCTTCAGAGATATTATCTGTACAATTACGTTCCAGTCAGGTATCCCCTTTCCAATATTTGTAGATGATATTTACAAAGATAACTACGTAGTTTTAGACGAAAGTTAATAGAAAAAATACATCTTAGCGCAAAAATGCATCTTAGCGCAAAAATATATTTTAGCGAAAATCTTAGCGCAAGCAGCACAAATTTGGTGAGATAATCTCTCTGTTATGGCTGCGCTGATTGATGCCAAGAATGAGACGAAAACTTCTCATAAATTCGAGCTGAAATAAGTTTAACTTTGAATTTTTCGCAGAAGAACCCAGAAATACCTTTTACACTTTAAGCGATGACAAAAAGGAAGGCAGTTTTAAAGTGCAATACGTTCCTTAGTCGAATCATTATAGAAACTATTTTTCACGATGTTCGTTACGAGATGCTGGATGTAAACTTTCCATTCTGCGATCGAAAACAAGAAGACATTAAACTTTTTGTCATTTTGTCATTTCATCTTTTTTTATTGAAAGCTGCAAAGGGATATTCTCCTAAACCTTTAGGTGTGGCGTTATATTATACAGCTCCCTCCTGGCTCAGAAGTTGTGTAAGAACTTTCGCTGATCTTGTGTTTTTCTTCCTATACAACTTTCTACCTTTCCTGGAAATGGTGGCCTTAAATTAGAAAAAGAAACTTTTTATACCCTGCAAAAATTCTCCCAGAGGTCGTTAAACTCACAAACATTATATATCCGAAACATGACTTTCACTTATGTAAAGTTTTGTTGAACTTTGATTTTCGAACATAAAATTATATAAAACTGGTATAAATATTAGCAATATTCCAAGAACGTCATATTTAGTTTCTAGAGTCAGAAAACATTTGGTAATATTCCCAGTATTTCTTTGTCTTTTGACTCCGTAATGACTGAAAACCGGATTTAGCTCGACTAAAGTATAAAATGTGAAAATGTATTGTATTGGAAATTGCTCAAATATTTATATTTAAAAGTTGTTACCATTAACATACGGCTTGTGTTGCGTTTATCAGTTTCAAATCCATCATAAACAGAATACTTCTATTCAAGAACAAATTTTCAGCAATTATATTAAATCTCTTCCTGATGAAGGGTATATAATTGCATTCCAACATGTGGAAAATGATTATATTCTGTTCCGCATATAAAATTATCAGTTTTAATATAATTTGAATGGTTGGTAAATCACGATTACCATATTCCTTGTATCTGTTTTTCAGGTTTTCTAATAAAATTTGGAGAACAAGAGTGATATCTAGTTGTTATACCGCTGTGGAGATTTCCTATTATACTAATACTCATCTAATTTCATTGCTGTCCTGGATTGTTGACTTTACTTAGGGAGCTCTGGGCTAAGTCAAGTCTCTGCGAGGCCTTTTCAAGGAGCTTCCTTCCTCTTTTTATCAAAATAGATAAATAACAATGTAACAATAAATCAGGAATTTATAACAGCAGAAATAATTAATGAAATGGAATCAAATGAAATAATTTTCCCACTGTGAGGTAAAGCTGCATTTCGGAATACATTTACGTGCTTCGGGTGAAGAAAACCTCTCTTAAATCAGAGCTCATTTCTGATATTTGAGATGTTGAGTGAGACTCTAAATAAATTTGCAGGTACTAAGCGGAACTTCTTAGCAAGTTATATAAGGAGTTTTAAATATAATGAGGGATGCCAATTGACAAGGAGCAGTAAATAGGGTGATATGTCATATCTTCCAGTATATTGTCGTCCACTACGTAGGTAATAATCGTAATTCTCAGAGCATATTGCGCTTTCTTTTATTAAAATCTTACTAGAAAATTACCTCATCATCCAGCTTCAAACGCATGTCAGCTGTACGTTTTAGGATGACAAGCCCCAAAATTTACAAAAGTTGGACAATTTCCGCGTGCAACAGTTGCAAAAATGTGGTTCAATTAGACTAAATCCTTTTTCTAACACTACCATGCAAGAAGCGTCATGCATATAAATCCATCTATTTCATGTTATATGTACTTTTTTTTAAATTGCTCTTGATGAAGAAAGGTAAACACTTCTTTACCTGAATACCTAGGAATTTATAGTGGTCATAAATTATGAAATTTGTGGGTGTTCGAAAGTTGATACCGCAATCAAGACATCTACACTGAGGGAAAAAAATCCCAACACCAAGAAGTGGTTGTGTTAGATAAACGACAGGTGGTAGGCGGTGAGAGTACCTCAGCAAGATGACGTCTATGCAAATTTCGCGCTCGGCGCATACATGTGGCGCTAGTAGCGCCCCTCGGAACTTGCAAAGCAGGTTTGCCGTAAATACGCGCTGTAACGTTCGTGAGCGTTAGTTATCGTTGAGATTCGAAGTAGGGTGTTGATGTTAGTCAAGAATGTCTTTAAAAAGGCGAAGAAGCCATTATCAACAGCTCACGGAGTTTGAACGAGGTCGTGTAATAGGACTACGAGAAGGTGGATTTTCTTTCCGCAATATTGCAGAACGACTTGGCAGGAATGTAGCCACTGTGCATGATTGTTGGCTGCGGTGATCAAGGAAAGGTACTGCCTCAAGAAGATCGGGTTCCGGCCGGCCAAGTGGCAATACTGAGAGGGAAGACCTCCGTGTACGGCGTATGGCCGTGGAGCATCGTACTGCGTCTGCGGCAGCAATTCGAGCTGCAGTTGACACCACAGTGACACAACGAACTGTTACAAATCGGTTACTTGAAGGACAGCTCTGAGCCAGACGCCCTGTAGCGAGCATTCCACTTACTACAAACCACTGCCGTTTGCGACCTCGGTGGTGTCAAGCTAGAGCTCATGGGAGGACGGAGTGGAGATCTGTTGTGTTTTCCCATGAAAGCTGGTTCTGCCCGGGTGCCAGTGATGGCCGTGTGTTGGTTAGAAGGAGGCCAGGTGAGCGCCTGCAACCAACCTGTCTGCGGCCGAGACACACTGGACCTGCACCTGTAGTTATGGTCTGGGGAGCAATTTCCTATGACTGCAGGAGCACTCTCGTGGTTATCCCACGCACCCTGATGGCACAGTTGTACGTCCGTCTGGTGATTCAACCTGTTGTGCTGCCATTCATGAACAGCATTCCAGGGTGTTTTCCAACAGGATAACGCTTGCCCGCATACTGCTGTTGTAACCCAACATGCTGTACAGAGTGTCGACATGTTGCCGTGGCCTGCTAGATTACCAGATCTTTCTCCAATCGAGCACGTATGGGACATCATTGGACGACAACTCCAGCGTCACCCCCAACCAGCATTAACCATCCGTGTATTGACCGACCAAGTGCAACAGGCATGGAACTCCATCCCACAAACTGAGATCCAGCACCTGTACGGCACAATGCATGAACGTTTGTAGGCTTGCATTCAACATTCTGGCGGTTACACCGGTTATTAATGTACCAGCATTTCACATTTAAAATGGTTCTTCTCACGCTTACAATAAGCTGTGATCTTGAAACCTTAATCGATTAAATATGTTACCTATACAAATGTATTGCCGCCATTTCATTCCTCTACAACTATTTTTTCGTGGTGTTGGGATTTTTTTTCCGTCAGTGTAATTTATTTCGCAAATGAAATAACCTCTGAGATACACACTGAATATTCAAATACGTTTCATTAAATGTGTCTTAATCTCTGCGTTTAGCATGCATTTTTTGGTCAATGTCGCATTGAATTGATGCATGAATTGTACAGAAAGCTGTATTACGTCTGAAAATATTACCCGAATGAATTCATTTCTATTTAAATGACAAATTTGTAAGTTTTAGGTCAGTGGATTTAAACTTCTCATAGCATTCACAGCTGGGAAAAATAAATTCTCAGTAGTTTGTTCGGCTTACTTTTTAGGTACGTGCTAAATTTATTATGTACATCGAAAAAGCAAAGAGCGCAATAACCCTCTTATAAGGAGTCCGTATTTAACTAGAACTCGGATTGATCGAGCCAAATCAGAATGCAAACATTAGTTTAGGTCTTAAATAGTTTGGGTAAAAAATTCGAAAACATGCATTATAGTAAAACTTCAGTGTGCAATTTAATAACAAATAGCAAAACATGTCATCTTTATACTGCATTTTAACGACATTAGTAGAACTTACTTCCCAGTACGACGACGTAAATAAACGCTGCGGAAGACCTAACAGAACACCGCCGTGATTTCAAGCTTGGCTACGCAGAAAAAGTTTCATCGTGCTTCGATCCAGGGCCAATTCCATGGCGGAAAACTTCAGAAAATATGTACGTTCTTGTCGGGAAAGAATTACATTTTGTAGTGCTAAGCTATAGAAAATTGTTCCTTTTTGTCTCATTTTTTGCAAAGACAAGCTGAGAATTGATTCTTTCTTTCGCGTATGATTTCCTGAAACAAAACAGAATGTATACAGATGTCTTTCTTGTTTCTAGAAAAGCGTCGAAGTAGATGTCACGGTTTCTCCAACTGAAGTTAGATTACAAATCAGAAAGCAAAAGTTTTGGTTCTGGTAGTAGCGGCATGGTTCGCAGCTCATTTTGTTTTCGAGTGCAGTTCGGGTTTTGGTACTGACGTCGTTGTCGCAGCTCAGTTTGTATCTAACTTATAGTTGTATTTTGCATATACCTGTTATACAGTCTTTATTACCTATGACATGAAGGCTTAGTGCTCCATCTAGTATCTTGCCTGACGAAGAACTTCTTCCACCTACTTCAGTAAGCAACGAAGTCTGGAAGCTAAGAACTTTAGCAAGAGTGTCCAACACTGTAGACAAAGCTATGATACAGCTGGCACACCGAGGATTCCTTAAAAACAGGTACACCTGTGAAAAGTGGGGTGCTATATGTAGATTGGTCCGCTGTTCTCACGGAATTGATAAGAAACAATAAAAATGTACTACATACAAGTTAACAGAAGTATCAGGTATTCATCATTTCCGGAACGTAGCCATTTTCTTTTAAAAATGTCGGTCTCATGTCCTACCGCTGGTGCTAATATTGTTCACAAAAATTCAGTCACTACGATGTGGTTGTTCGAAGAACGTCCGTGATAGATTGGTGCAATTTTTGTCGGAAAGAAGGACGTACATTCCTTCGCAGAAATCGGGAACCGATTGGAGCATTGCATTACAGTACAGAACCTCTCGTTGTAAAATAAAGACTAGACCTGTTTCTTTCATAGGAAATATCATCAAGTCCGTTACAGGAAAGGAACTGGGTTTTTTTTTGATTGGAGGTTTAACGGCCACCGTGAGCAACTCAATGGGCTATAAGCAGTCGCCCGTTACTAATTTAAGGTCACTGGTTCCAGGGAAGGGAGAGAGCCAGTGCCGTAAGACAAACACAACATCCATGCCTCACCGGGATTCGAACCCGGACCCCTTTCGGACGAATGATCAGAGGCCATCGCTTAGACCACTGCGCCACCGGGGCGGCGAACTGGATTTTGAGTGGAAATCGAGAAAACGTTTCTAGCAGGAGGTATCCAATCGGAAAGCATGGAAATTTGAATGCTAAATTGAATAATATAGTTGTATTAGCAGGAACTCCCAATATTTCTGAAGGTTGGGCAACATTTGCTGAAACAGACACTTTACAAAAAAGTATTTATGGACAATTCTGTTTTAATTCACACTTATAATTTTACTGATCCTGATAATCCCGACATTCATACAGAGAACGAGGAAAGCGTGTGGACGAGGCTGAACAGGAAGCTGCCAACCCCAGAGGACTATTCGGCTCATACAAGTATTGAGTTCATGTTCCAATATCATTTTCCTGACAGAAGTACATTCGGTCCCTTCTTAGTTTCGGTTAAACAAAATTACCGTTGAGGAGAAAACAAAAGGGTGGGGGGAGGTACGCAGGCCTGTTTTAAAGATTTTTCAAAAAACAACATACGCTGTTTATTATTTACTTTTCTTTTAGTGCTTAACGCCCAACCTGAGCAACTTTTTTTTTAGTCTCCTGTCCACGAATTCGGAGATCCGGTTCAAGAAAAGAGAGAAAAGCATTGTCGTAAGACAAACCCAACATGTATGTCTTATCGCGATTCGATGCCAGACCCATTCCTAACGGATAGTCAGAAGCGATGGCATGAACAATTGCGCAATTGGGACGGACTACAAGCAACTGGGATACCTGCAAGCAGTCACGGGTCGTTAATTTAGAGCAACTGCTTTATTTTCCGAGGTTTAACGACCACAGATGGCAACTCTAAGGGCTATAAGCAATCGCCAATCGCCCATTCCTAATTTATTGGAACTGGTTCCAGGAACAGAGAAAAGGTAGTTCTGTAGGTTTATTTTTTGGCTGGGGTTTAACGATCACCATGAACAATGCAATGGGACATAAGCAGTCGCCCGTCTCTCATTTAGGGCCCCGGCTGCAAAGAATGGAGAGAACCTGGACCGTAAGAAAGATACGACATTCAGGACTAACCGGAATTCGAACCCGTTCTCATATCAGAAGAATGGTGACATAACAGCGCTTAGACGACTCTCTAAATTGTCATAGATAACAAATCGAAGCGAAACTTTGCCTTTGCACGCTACAGCAGTAAGCTCTGGAAGGAGTTCTGGAATTATCATTCCCTATGTTTCGAGAAACTTCTTAACACCCAATTGCGTTCCAAATGGATTACAAAAAAAAATGAAATAAAATCATCGAGGAAGAATTGAATTCAAACATTCCACATCAAATAATTATACGCGAAAAAAACAAGACGTATCAGATTGTGAATAGAAAAACTGCGACAGAAATGGTGAGCTATTTCTACAAATGGAAACCTTTCCTGGTAAGAACAAATCGGTTCCTCTTGCAGTCTTTCGCCAGTGAATACAACGACATAGCGAACTGGATGAGCTTAGTTTCAGTGGAGCCAAACTGGACGACGTCGCAGCAGCGGCTTGCCGCATCGTTTATTGACAGAGTTGTACTTACGGGTAAGTTTTGCAGGGAAAATATTTTTAATGCCGTATAAAGATAACCTTTTTTAACCATTTGCTATTAAATTGAATTGTTTATTTTTAAAATATGCATAACACAATTTTTCGAAATATTTCAAAATTTGTAACCAAATAATTTAGGAATCGAAAGTGAACATTTACATTATTTCGACACACTAAGTGGCCTTTTCTTATTTTGCAGGAATAAAATTTCTGGGGAAAACCCAATCCCGTATTATCTTATGAATGTCATTTTTTTTATATAACGCACGGTACAACTAGAGATCGTGTAGCAATAGTTTAATTAAAACGATATAACTACACTGACGGAAAAAAAATCCCAACACCAAGAAGGGTTTGTGTTAGATAAACGACAGCTGGTAGGCGGTGAGAGTACATCTGTAAGATGCCGTCTATGCAAATTTCGCGCTCGGCGCATACGTGTGGCGCTAGTAGCGCCCCTCGGAACATGCAAAGCAGGTTTGCTGTAAATACGCGCTGTAACGTTCGTGAGCGTTAGTTATCGTTGAGATTCGACGTAGTGTATTGATGTTAGTCAAGAATGCCTTTAAAAAGACGAAGAAGCCATTATCAACAGCTCACGGAGTTTGAACAAGGTCGTGTAATAGAGCTACGAGAAGGTGGATTTCCTTTCCGCAATATTTCATAACGACTTAGCAGGAATGTAGCCACTGTGCATGATTGTCGGCAGCGGGTTCCGGCCGGCCACGTGGCACTACTGAGAGGGAAGACCGCCGTGTATGGCGTATGGCCGTGGCACATCGTACTGCGTCTGCGGCAGCAGTTCGAGCTGCAGTTGCCACTACAGTGACACAACGAACTGTTACAAATCGGTTAATTGAAGGACAGCTCCGAGCCAGACGTCCTGTAGCGTGCCTTCCACTTACTCCAAACCACTGCCGTTTGCGACATCAGTGGTGTCAAGCTACAGCTTATTGGAGGACGGAGTGAAGATCTGTTGTGTTTTCTGATGAAAGCCGGTTCTGATTGGGTGCCAGTGATGGCCGTGTGTTGGTTAGAGGGAGGCCAGTTGAGCGCCTGCAACCAACCTGTCTGCGGCCGGAACACACTGGACTACACCTGGAGTTATGGTCTGGGGAGCAATTTCCTATGACAGCTGGAGCACTCTCGTGGTTATGCCACGCACCCTGACGGCACAGTTGTACGTCGGCCTGGTGATTTAACCTGTTGTGCTGCCATTCATGAACAGCATTCCAGGGGGTGTTTTCCAACAGGATAACGCTCGCCCGCATACTGCTGTTGTTTCCCAACATGCTGTACAGAGTGTCGACATGTTTCCGTGGCCTGCTAGATCACCAGATCTTTCTCCAATCGAGCACGTATGGGACATCATTGGATGAAAACTCCAGCGTCACCCCTAACCAGAATTAGCCGTCCCTGTATTGACCGACCAAGTGCAACAGGCATGGAACTCCATTTCACAAGCTGACATCCAGCACCTGTACGACACAATGCATGAACGGTTGCATGCTTGCATTCAACATTCTGGCGGTTACAACGGTTATTAATGTACCAACATTTCACATTTAAAATGGCTCTTCTTGCGCTTACATTAAGCTGAGATCTTGAAACCTTAATCGATTAAATATGTTACCTATACAAATGTATTGCCACCATTTCATTCCTCTACAACTATTTTTTCGTGGTGTTGTGATGTTTTTTTTCGTCAGTGTATAATAGTAATCTGTTGTGATTGGCGTAGAGTTTATACCAAAGTATCCAAACTTTCGCAGATATGCCAGATGACTTTATCAAGGAAGGCAGACAGCTAACTGCAGAATGAACAGTGGAACACGTTCAGAAATTTGAACTCAGTGTCTTGATCTGAAAATCAACGAACACATGCGAATATCATTTTTCATTGAAAGACACAAGGTGTCACGTTCGTTTAGCACTTGGAATAATGGAAGGAAAACGAAAGGTATTCACTATTTGAACAACTGCTTCGAAACACGTGACAACTCCAGCAAAACGCTGTCGATTTTATAACCAGCTGTTGGCAAGGATCTTTAAAGTTTTGCGAGTGGTAATAGATTTAAGGGTGGTGTAGGAAGTTAATATCTTTAGGTCATACCGCATTGGTGCATCTTACTTGAAAAGACGTCTCTGGGTGTAACAGTGGTTATTTTACCGTTCTTTATGTCCATTCTATGTTCGTTGACTCTAATTGAAATCGAACGTTTGGTCATTCCAATGTAGCACCGCTTCTAGGCGTCCGGATATTGTAGAGGAATGGCATAAACACCTGTTACGTTGCAAAGAGGAGGCTTGTCAGTATTTATGTTAAGCAAGGTATATAAAGATATTGGAGACCCGATGCCGACACCGAGTTTCTTTTCTTGAGCTCGTTCTGAAAACATTTGGTATGTAGGAAATTGAGGGCAGGTTGCATACCTACAGCATAGAAACATCAATGTGACTGGTTCTGGATTTTTCAAAACAGCTATGTACCAGGTTTGGGGCGTACCCGACCTCGGTGGCCACTTTGATAACGAATTTAATCGGCATTACCGAGAAGGAAGATCCCAGGAGACAGCAAAGTCTCTTCTGTTTCGAGAACGGAATAACGTTGTCTTCTAATCAGCACAGCAGAATGAGTTGGGGAACATCAGTTTGGGGATGGATGTGGGTTTATAATTCACATGTGTATTAAGGCGATTTTCTGGCAATCTGTTTAGTAAAACACGCAGATAACGCAAAGCTCCGCTGTGTTCGAGCTCCATAGTGAAAGTAATCGTAGGGTAATTCCATTGACTTATTTTGGAAAAGCGGATTGTTCTCCTTTCTGTGAGGTCATGTGAAAAAAACATCGTGCGCATATCACAGCCAGGTATGACTTGGGGTAGTGTTTGTGAATATATATTACCAATTAGGCGCAGTATTGCTTTGGCGAGGACGGCTGAAAGCGAAGAGCACTTCGTAGAACCATTTATCTGTTTGCAGATTTGTCCCTGTAAACTGAACTAGAATTTGAGACCATATCCATTAACTTTAAGATTCTGAGGCAGGACTCCTGCGAATAAAGTGATGAATTAGATATGGCCTCTTTTAACGTTCTGATGGCTTCCTGCACGATGACGGGAGCGTAAAGCTAAACCACGTTGCAGCTGCCGATAATATCGCCCTGTTTGGCAGATATTTGCTTGATTTGCGTGATAAAATCTAGAGTGGAGGTTACTATAAATTACGGTTAAGGGTGATGATTAGCCAGAAATTTGGATTGTGCTTTCTCTAAACAATACTTCCGTCTGGATCTCTTTGGCACGATGGCTCTCAGTGGATTATCGGACTTTCAGTGAAAGAGAATTCCAAATTGAAAATAATATCAATTTGTTTGCCTTCCCCTTAGGACCCCCAGAATCGTCAGCAAAGAAAGCTTCCGTATCAGCCCCTGATGTACGCCGAGAGATTTTGGTTCATCTCTCGGTACAACTCAAAATTGCTTGTATCAGGGAATTACTGTATTCTCAAATCAGAATGCAGATTAAAATAAAATAGAAAAGAAATAATGTTTCTCAAATCTTTCAATTCAATATTCAGAAAATGACTTTTAAATATATTTTATGTTTCCTAGTGAAAACATTCTGTATTTGTTATCCACAATTGGTTGTGTTCATCATAGTGAAGAGAAAAAATTTCTGAATTGAAATAAGTCGGATTCTACCTAACGGTAAATCTTCTGGAAAAAACAATACCTTTTGCGCGTAGCTTCGCTATGTAAGAACGTTTGAAAAGTTCAGAAACTGCCACAGAATTGATTTTTCAAGAAGGTATTGCTGTGTGAAAAAATATTACTACTAGAAGAAGAAATATGGGCCAATATCCATTATACCTTTTGACTTCTAGCAGGAATTTCGTGTGGGCACAAATTATACACTCGTAATTTTGTTCTTTTATTCATTCCCTAAATATAACAGATATAACATTGCATTTAAAAGAACACATCACTGCAGAACATAATACAGGGAATATCGAAATTTCGGTTCTACAGTTTTTACAAATTTAAGGTAAAATGCATTTTCTTTATTCTGAGAATATGTCAGTATTGAAAGTGCAAAGGTTAATGTATGCTTTTTTCTGGAAAATAGTATTGGATCAAATGATTCCTCGAATGAACAGCCTTATTAAAGAACCCATAAATAAAATCGCAAATCTTCTGCGTTGCTGGTAATTAGCAGAAATGTCATATTTTGTAATAAATATCTAATTAAGCATAATATAGTCAACTGATATTTGTACTCCATGTGTTTTTAACGAATTCTTCTTTGAAAGTCGTAGCTTCTTTGGGAATATTACATACGAACGGTGGTTGTCAAGAAAGCAAAGAATGGCCGTACACATAAATGTAACTTTTCTAACTCTGAAGTGTGTCAATGAAACGTAGAAGCTGCAGAAATGTAGTTAATATTCTGTGTTCTGGAGCGATGCATTACTTACGGGGGTTTGTGGGAAAACACGCTCTGATCCCGTCAGGAACGAAGATGTGCTAAAGATTTATAATGCGTGGAAAAATGGTGTTTGGAAGCTAACGACAAGTATTCTTATGTGGTTTGGCCTGTTGCAAAAATGAGTTATGAGATACTTACTTATAAATAACTTTCAGGGGAGATACAAGTGAGAAAATTAGAAGATTTCCAAGGAAATCATGAGAGGATCAGATTCAGAAATGTCCACATGAGAAAGAGATTCTGAGTATGAAATACAAAAGATCTTGCATGAGACGTGTGATGGATGTTAGTGAAGCTGAGGGTCGAAATCGAAGTTAATGGACACATTTAATGCAACAATAATGGGAATCTACTATCAATTAAATGATAATCTGGCAGATCGAGTTTCTTTGAAGAACAAACATCTGAATCTCAGAGAACAGATAAGTGAATGAATAAAATATGTCTTTAATACGAACCATGCGTTCATGAATCATATTTCAGTTTCCTTTGGCCATATTTATTACCTTAATAACCTTCTTTAAAGTTCATTTTCAATCATATCAATTTACGACACGAGATTTTTAAATCTGATACAGCCCCGTGTTCATGTCCAAAACTGCAGTATTAACAAATCTACATTAAATGTTCAACTCACACTCAAAGGCAATTTTCGCACGTGGCCAGTATTCCAACTGGGTGGATTTGCAAAATCCTTTAGGGTTTCTTGTCGGTCAGATATAGTATACTACGATTTTGGAAACTGTACGTAAGCTGGAGGAAAATAAGTTGTTTCATCCAAGGTTGTTCGACAGCCTTGCATTTCATCAGCTACGTTCATTATCGGCTGACCGAAGTTCGTGGATTTGGCTCGTCAATGTGCTCCGCTGATGATGGAGAGAACCACAATTGACAAATATTCACTGCTAAAAGTCTCAATTATTTGGAGTTTGCTTTTGGAAGACAATAAAAAGTCATCCTCCTGTATACGAAAATACTCTCCAGAAGTTTTCGCATTGCCACCGATGCCAAGTTCTCTTCGTGCTGCGAAAAAAAAATTAGTGATGGAATTTTTCAGTAAATTTCAGAAATGTGTTTTCACATTTATTTTGCGAAACTTTATAACGCTGTGTTATTATCTTTAAAACTTGGTTTAATTGATTAAATATTTTATTTATGTACAATTAAATCTGTCCAGATGATATCGCTTGTTTTAATGTTCTCTGGTCCAGAGCACTTATCCGACAATTACGGCTCCGTCTTGTGTACAGCTTCCCTAATTTGATTTTGAGTAGAGAATTACTTCCCCGTTTTATTCCCATACGAAATCGTCAATTCCGTAAGAATTTTATTTTTTAAGTTTTGGAATTTTAGTTGTCACAAGAATTTAACATATTTATTCATGCGTATTAATAACTTGTCTTAGCGTCCCAAGTAATTAAATCACTGCCCGAGTTCTACTCTGTTAGCGTTGAGGTCTTTTTATGAAGCAGGTTAATAGTGTGAACTTTAGGGAAAAAAATATTTTATGCAAATCTATAGAATTATCGTAATATACCTGAGAGCGTTTCTTTGAAGATACACACTACCTAAATAGCTTATTTCATCGTCTGTCAACCGACGGTTATGAAAACAAACTTCGAATAAAACTGATACCGAGCTAACGGTGATCTAGCATGGAATTGCGTATTTTTTTCTTACAAATTTGTAATAAATATTTGTTTTTATAAATAATATTGTTTCTAAATATAAAACTGCAAATTCTAAACAATTGATTCCTCTCAATAGTAGAATATTGATTCGATAATACGTCACTGATTCATTACTCCACATACAATTCGAAATACAACTCCGTTATATCAGCGCGATGTAAGGGAGTTTTTTTTTTCAATTATGATGCATTTTAAAACTGTTTTACTTCATTTTGGAAGACGTTAAATACTGCAATATACCTGAAAAAAAGAAGCACTTAAGAAATTGAAGTCCATTTAATGCTACAATTTGCTCTTTTCTTAATTTTGACCCACTCGTTCCAAAGAAACTGCCGGAATATCGGACAAATTTTCCACCCATATTTCACCTCTCCTGTGATCCATCTTAGACGAATGGAGAGGAAAAGGTGTATTTGGACAGTTGCCAAAAGGGCTGGCTCTCGGGAATCTATTTAATCACACATGATGCGCACTTCGACGTTTTAATATAATAATTCTAGGAAATTGTAAAATGTAATAACTATTCTCCATCTATGGAAGATAACTGTTACTCCCACAACCTCTTGCGTTGTGCATTTGTAAAGATATCATCGTTATTCAGCACAATAAAATTTATTTAATGCCTCCACTTAAGACATCACAAGTTTTTAACGACCTAATTCCAGCGAATTTACTCTTCAATGCGTCTGAAACGCATTCCATCTCTTCTGATGAATGATGTCTTAATTGACTAACACGTACTTGCAGTTTTGGGTTGCACGAAATGACATTGCTGCATATTATTCCTTTCTCATTTATATCTGTCTGATGTTACAGATATATTACACGGCTTGTTCTTTCTTATACCATTTTTTAACCTCAGTTCATTAAACTGTTATTTATTCTAAGTTTGGCAATAAAAATTTCAAATCGACATTCCAGCTATGCTTTGGTTTTCAGTTTGAAAATTTTAAATGAGTTACTTTGAATTACATTCTATTTATAGTCTTTCAGGTCCCATTGTTTTAAATTCTGTTGAAGAATTCGCTCTCCCGTATACTAAAATTTTATTCCATTGATTCCAAAGTAAGGACCTTCTTTGAATGCATTCAATATATGAATTTCATTTGCAAGCAAATTTTTTTGAAAGCCTTGGTTAAGATTATATGAATTATTTGTCTTTGTTAATATATTTTTAATGGGATATTTTTATGTGTGAAGCGAAATGTCTATGCTTTGCAGATAGGAAAAAAAGTAGATTTTTACTTTTAGCATTTTAGTCTTCCATATGCTTTAATAACACTAGTTAATTTAATTTTTATACTTCTGCTATGTTTTGTATAGAGACTGATTCATTTGAAAATTTGGTATTTTTTTCAGTAAGAAAATACATGAGTTACAAACAGATTCATGTATAAATTTCAATCTTTATCATTTGCTTTTAAAAAAAAACATGTACATTTAAAAAAAAAGTCCTCAAACCAAAACGTGAGAAATGTAATGGGGAAACAATAACTGCAGGTTTCCTATCTTCCTCGAAATTTTAAGTGTATGAAGTGGCCAAGCATTTCTGCTTTTCATCATTTTTCTTAAATCCAACATTTCTTATCAGTTTTGATTACAATTTCACTGCTACGGATTTAGTAGCAGTGAAATAAAATATGCTAAACCGACCATTTTTACATAGTGGGGTGCCATATCAGCGAGAGTGCTGGATTACTGAGAGTGCATAAAATTTAGTTTTTTTTCTTGATAAAATTTAATGTTAGATGTCTAATGTGTGTGTAGTTCATAGGTAATATAAAAAAAACATAAGAGACAAGCATATGAGAATTGTAAAAGAACACGATCATAACGTACTGTAGTGTTTCATTTACAGCAATGAAGTGTTATTTTCATATCAGTTCAGTACAGTTCAATATGTATATGTATTTAGTAAAAGAAACGTACGATTCTAATATAGCACAGATGAAATCTAGCATTTTATACTCCGTGTGATTACCTCAAAACCTGTCTCCGATTTTTGTTTGCTTTAATGAAGATGCCAGTCAACGGCACGCTTTGCCACGCAATGGCTTTACTAGCATTACGGTGGTACTACACTCGTGCGTGATGTTTTTATTATTATTATTCACAACAAAGTTAAAAACCAACAACTACTGAAAACAAGGTGAAACAGAAGATCTGTGTATGATCGATTTAGGCACATTACAATATATATATATATACGGGATGTAAGGTCAGGTGATGCGTAACATCACAGCCTCTCCTTGACAAATGTCAACCCCGCCTTCTCGTGGTACATCCTGTTCCCACTAAAGGGGCTCTGACGACCGCCAATAGCGGTATAACTATACCATCGGGATTAGAGGAAATGCTATCCCACACTCACCAACCCGCTTGGCCAGCGTGGCGAATTATGGCCAAACCCATCCAAAATGACTTAACAACTTAAATCTTGGCCCTCAGTATCCGGCAGCTGGAATGTACCTGGCCAAGACAGCGGCCAGTGCGACATGAAGGCAGAGGGTGCTCAGAATCCCCGGAGGACCGGACTTGGCTGCCATCTGATGCTGACCTTGGCTACGTATAACGGACACTCCCTATCTTCTGATTCAAGGCTTCTTGAATTGGAAGAGGAACTACAAAGGATCAAGTGGGACATCGTCGGGCTAAGTGAGGTAAGGAGAAAAGGAGAAGATCTCATTGAACTGAAAAGTGGACATCTCTTCTACTATCGTGGGACAGATACTGGCAGAACTAGTGGTGTTTGATTTATAATAAACAAGAAACTGAAGGATAAAGTTGTAGAAGTTGAAAGTTCCTCTGACAGAGCTGCACGACTCTTTATCCAACTCTCGAGAAGATACCAGGTTCATATTATTCAAACTTATGCACCCACCACAAATCATCCAGAAGAGGAAATTAAAGAATTTCATGAGGAAATTCGTCATCTAAATAATAAAGGTAAGTAGCACTTAAAGATAATTATGGGATATTTCAATGCAAAAATAGGGCAACGGCAACAGAATGAAACTTCAGTAGGTTAATTCGGTCACGGCAGCAGAAACCAGCGTGGAAATACTCTCGTAGAGTTTGCAGAGGCAGAAGGGTTTTTCATCTTGAACTCCTTTTTCCAGAAAAAGCCACACAGGAAATGGAAATGGAGTCATCCAAATGGGACGACAAGTGAAATTGATCTTATTATGTGTAACAAAATATTCGTCATAGAAGACTGCAGTGTGCTAAACAAGTTTAACACAAGCAGTGACCATAGATTGGTGAGATGTAAGATGCACCTCAACACTAAACTCAAACGTAGCAAGCTCATAAGAAAAAACAAAATGTATTGACATAACCAACCTTAAAAAACACCATAATACCTTCAAATTGGAACTGAAGAACAGTTCTCTGCTTTAGAAGGCCTAACATCGGAGGAAGTGGCTATTTCTGAAGTTAACAGAAAAGTAACCAAAGCTCTTATGGAAACAGCAACAGAATTAGCTGGGTCTAAGAACAAATTACATGTGAACAAATTATCAGGAAAAACCAAAATGTTGATGCAAAAAAGAAGAGAGATGAGGACAACTAAAGAAGATGTGACTTCCAAAGTGGAATATATAGAGCTATGCAAGACAGTACAAAAACGTATCACTGAAGACGTAAGGAAATTCAACTGTGAGCTAGTAAGGAAAGCAATTGAAAACAATCAAAGCCTAAAGATAGCAAAGGGACATCTCAGCAAGGGAAAAAAACAGATTATGGCACTGAGAAAAGAAGACGGTTCTGTAACAAGAAATAGAGGCGAAATTTTGACAAGAGTGAAAGATTTCTACTCCAAATTATATGAAAGGGATGATACATGTACTCCAGGCATCATGAAAGGTACCAGAGTTCTTCCAGTCCTTCCAGCAGAAGTTGCACATGCAATCAAGAACATGAAGCGGGGAACAGCTCCAGGAGAAGATGGAATTACTGTAGACATCATACAAGAAGCAAGTGGAGAAATCGAAACAGTACTCGCCCAAATTTTCACTCGATGCCTTAATGAAGGGAAAATTCCTGAGGATTGGAACAACACTACAATGATCTTGCTACATAAAAAAGGTGGCATTGAGGATCTGAGGAACTACAGACCTATCAGCTTCCTATCAGTGGTTTATAAAATCTTCACTAAAGTTCTTTTACACCGCTTAAAGGTAACACTGGACATGGCTCAACCGAGAGAATAAGCTGGATTCAGGAGTGGCTACAGCACAATAGATCATATCCACGTACCGAGAGAACTAATTGAAAGAGCGAGGGAATATGAACTTCCATTGTGCATGGCTTTTATCGATTATGAAAAAGCCTTTGATTCGGTGAAACCATCAGCAGTTGCAATGGCTCTGAAATCCTGCGGTATTGAAGATGCATACATTAATATTATTAATAACATCTATGAAAATGCAAATGCAAAGATTCTGCTATTCGAAAATACAACACACATAAAATTTGGAAAGGGAGTGAGACAAGGTGACACCATATCTCCGAAGCTCTTTAATGCCATATTGGAAATATGTCTTTTAATCACTGAACTGGGAAAACATAGGCATAAAGATTAATGGAGATTATCTAACCCACCTTCGTTTTGCTGATGACATAGTAATTTTTGCAACTACCCCATCAGAGCTACAGAGTATGATGCAGGAACTTGCTGACAAGAGTAAAGAAGTGGGATTAAAAATGAACTTTCAGAAGACAAAAGTGATGTTCAATGCTTTTACAAGAAGTGAAGATTTATCGATTGATGGAGAAAAGCTGGAGATAACAGACACGTACGTTTATCTTGGACAGCAGATATCAAGTGAGGGTCACATTGGTGAAGAAATTAATCGGCGTACAAAACTTGCCTTGAGATCTTTTGGAAGAAACAGCATAATTTGCAAGAGCAATATGCCATTATGTCTTAAAAGAAAAGTGTTTGATCAATGCATCCTTCCAGTGCTTACGTATGGTGCAGAGACGTGTACCTTAGCTAAAAGAGACATACAAAGGCTGCAGACAACTCAAAGAAGCATGCAGAGGTGCATGCTTGGTGTAACCAGGAAAGATAAGAAGAGGAACACGTGGATCCGAAAAATGACAAGAGTGGAAGACATCATGATCAGAGTTAAATCCCTGAAATGGCAATGGGCTGGACATACTGCCTGTAGAACAGACCATCGATGGACAGCCGAAATTTTAGATTGGATTCCAAGGGACAGGAAAAGACCCAGAAGAAGACCACATGGAAGATGGGTGGATGAAATTTGAAAGTATGCGGGAGTGACATGGATGGGACTGGCACAAGACAGACCGTTGTGGAGGAAACTTGGGGAGACCTTCGTCCAGCAGTGGATTGATAATGATTGACAATGATGATGATGATGAATGATATATACATACATACAGTAATAGAAACGAAAATACAGCGCCTGTGAAGTTACAAAAGGTACAAAATTAACCTACGCTCCTCACTCACTTCACAAAGGCGAGTTACTCTGCCCTTTTTTACGTCACGGCCAGAGCCAAAGGCCGGATTATTAAGGGCCAGATTCTATTG
This sequence comes from Macrothele yani, assembly GCA_039090855.1. Taxonomy (NCBI): domain Eukaryota; kingdom Metazoa; phylum Arthropoda; class Arachnida; order Araneae; family Macrothelidae; genus Macrothele; species Macrothele yani. The sequence goes on along the minus strand of CM077033.1, from coordinate 69,410,597 downwards.
TAATCACGAGAGGTCATGCGTTTGAGAGTGACTTCCGAAACATATATCGAAATGGAATTTTTCTTCAACACACCTTTTTTCCAAATTCATGATCGGTAGTGTAAAATATGAAGCTCATTCTTCTGTAATACGTTAAACGAGTGCCACTTTAAAAATCTTGAAACATATTAAGAAAAAATTAAATGTATGACGCTGACCCTTACTAAGAATGACTACGAGAACTTACCAGTTTTACTTCCGTTCTCTAACTGCAGTAGATGTATCTACATCTTACGGTGGTCAACACTTCAATTTTCCGAGTATCACAGCATTTGACCTTTCGCTGTGAGGCTAAGCTTAAATTACACTTAAGGTGCGACTTTAGTCTTCTTCTTCTCATTTTGGTTAACCAGATGGTGGACAATACCTTAATACGGAGTTTCTCCATTTTATTTCAAACTATGACCCGTGGGATTCATTTTCTACTCTCCTCTGCACAGTGTGGGAGGAGAATAGTCTCTATTTTAAATGCGCAACCTATGTCAACGAAATTAACAAACCAAAATCTGTGCGACAAAAAACTGTCGCCGGAAAATGGATTATTGTAGAAGGTGTCAGTACCTGGAAAATCGGTGTTCGGCATAACTTAAAACTACTTTTTCGTGCTCAGATACGCCAGCTTTATATCTTGTTGAGCGCATTAAATTTAAATAGTACATTTGAGGTTTAAAAGCACTACATCTCGAACAGAATATATTACGAGACCTAAATACATCTTATCAAACAGAAATTCAGCATCCCTAAATTGCAGCTTCAAACTTCTGCAATCATATTTCTACTTTGCTTTCTAATTTCCGCAAAAACAGAAAAGAAGGAGATTATCATTGATCCTCTGAATGTGCTTTCTAAATACGTTTGCTTTATGTAATTATTTTATTTCGACTTTAATGGCAGAAAATACTTTTTGCTGCTCAGTTCCTCATAGGGATTCTTTCAATATAAGAGAGCGTAACAACTCTGACAAAGTGATACAATACCCAACTAATATATCTAGAGTCAGTGTCATAACTCATTCCCTGAAAAAAACAAAACAAAACATAGGAAGCACCCAGACGGCCAGACATAATCATCCAATCCACATGAAAAATGGTATGCGGAATTTGCATGTAAGGAAAGGAAATTATTGCAGTTCTCGTGAATTTGGTTCATTTGTTTAGATAAAACAGATGCACGAGTGGAAAAAATCAGTCGGAACGTTGTAGTACAACAACTTGTTCAGATACAAGGGCTTACCCCGCGTAGCGTCATCCTCGAATGTAGTCCTCCTGCCCCAAGTAGTCTGGAAATGTTCCGGATGGCCATTTCCGTACCTGTGGACGACGCAACATTTTCACAGATTCTGTTCTTTGAACTCTTAAAATTGCTCGATCCTGTGCTCTGTCGTTGTTCAATGCCGTCCACTGCCTGCATATCGCTTGGTTGAGTGCCCATCTCGACAAATTGCGGCCAACGTCGTAAGACTATCGCGTTGCTACGATCCAAATGTCTGGCGATACGACGACCTAAACAACTGCCATCTCTTGGCCTAAATTTATGTCCTCTCTCAAGCTCACTAAACTGCTCGTTGTGTGCACGGATCCGTCGTCGAAGCTTATGTCCGTGAAAGTGTGCACGACTACAATCCGCTGTCAGAATTGTGCCTGTGTGCCAGCTCTATTCTTGTTGCACACGCCTCGATAAATGTTTCCCCTGTAATGCGGGGGAGGGGAAGCACTATTCAGTCTTTGGACGTTATTTTTCAATCTTTTCCATATTTGGCCCTACGGTACTTCCATGCGGAGATTAATGTTGGATCGCATGACTTTCCGGCATGTTTCCTTCTTTTGGGGACAAGAATATCGTATGTGGCTCCCATTTCCAGATAAATCTTTGCCTAGAGATATCCTACTAAAATCTTTTTAAACATTTTTCATGAATATTTACCCTTTTTTTATTCTATATGTGTAATTTCATTTGCCTCCTGCTAGGGAAAATAGGTCACATGTAATTCACTGCAAAACAAAGCTTGTTGAAACAGTAGAATTAAGTTCGACGTATACCAAGATAACCCATTTCATTTTATCTGACAAAGCACATTGCCATTCGGTTTTTAATAAACTCCCCAAGTTAAGACTACAGGCCTTGTTTATTTGCTAGTGATGTAGTGATGTTAAAGTTTTCATAATAGAACACTAAAATGCATGAGTATCACACCGTCTACAAAAAAAATATCCTTTCATCTCTTATGTATACTTGTAGATTTATTCACAGGCTTAAAATTTAGTTATTTAGTTATATATGGTATTTTGGATATTGTTTTACTGGTTCAAAGAAACAAAATTTTTAAGCAAGCAGTTGTTTATTCCGAAAATGTCTTATATAGCATATTTTAAGAATGTCAAGTTGCTGGTAAAGGAGGCGACGTAAATGATTTTTTACTTTTAAGTAAACATCACATTTAAATCAGTCAGCTACGGTAAAACACAGTCATGCATAGCTATAATTAGGGCAGTAATTTTATCGTGGATAAAAGGTCAAATTTCGAAAGTTCGCGGCCGATGATTTACGCTAACATGTCCAAAAAAAAACCAAAGCCTACCAGGTTACGAAACAATAATTCAAATGGCTAGTACGTGCCGACATATGCATTATGACTTCATAATATTTAAAAATTGATACTTACATTAAGAAGCCATTCAAATTCTGGCAATGTTATTAATGCTGCTACACGAGAACAGTATTTCCATTTAGGTTGACGTCATTTTGATACATTATATTGTACATACACATATTTTCTTCTTTAATGCTGTGCCTGTTGTCCTGTAACCCATTTTAAAATTTTAAAAAGAATCGTCAGCATCGACACTGTTTGTGGGCGATGACAGACAACGGATGGCGAAGAATGTAGCTTAGGAAAATTACCTTTTTTCGTAGTCCAGAAATCTAGCAAACCTTCGCTGACACGAAATTCTGTTACCCTCGCTTTACATGAACGAAATTCACAGTTGAGTTGTACCTAATCTTCGAACATAGGAATGTGATTGAAAACAAACAAATCTATTTCGTCGTATAAACGGTCCAAAGACTTAAATTGATCAGGATAAACACCCTGACAAATTCGATGCTTTTATCTTCAAAAACATAATATTTATTTTTTCATACTTTTTAGAGCGATGTGATCGCAGTCTTGATTCATGCTAAGAAGAATGTTGGCTATGTCCGACATTTCATTATATATTTTGTGCGCGGAAATTCGCTGATTTTCAAATAAAATGAGCTATCCGGAAATATACGGCGCATGAACCTCAACATGCTTCAGATTTTTTTAAATTCCTGTCTTGACAATACCCAATGATTTTATCCAGAACACAACTGCTACTGTTGTCTTTTTCTTTTGAAAAAACTGGGCGCAGTCAGCTAAATGTTTACAGTGAAAAAACATGGCCCCTAACCATTTGTTCCACTTAGTCAGCACAGATACTGGAGGAAAGCAAGGTATATTGCCCTTCTATTGCGAAAATAGTAGAAAACATAATTTAAGGGAGTTACAAGCTGTAAAGGCACCTTTAACCGCAACTACTAAAGAGTTAACATTTTAACATTTTCAAATTTATTCTGCGAAAATTCCCGCAAAAGGTTTAGAATTAAAAGATTTGCATTGCAAGTGACGTGAACACCATTCTGTAGAAACACGTCTATCAGGCTCTTTACCCACGCTTTGGACATGTACGGTGTATTGTTGGTCACAAATGTGATTATATTAGCAATAGGTATTTTATATTTATTAAAGCACTGAAATATTGCCCCGCTGTCTGCTTTAAAATTTACTGATTCCAAAGTGATGCACTCAAGGAAGATTGCATACAAGGAGGTTTCATCTTTGCAGCTTAAAACATTCGGTTTAGCTAATGGAACAACAATACTTTTTGAAGTGTATCTACCTCCTGAATCAATTGTTTCGTCTGCTACGGTGCTTACAACGGATACTCATTTAAAAAAACTTGCACTTGTTACTTGTGAATACCCTATATTTTCGGCAAATATCATTTCCGCATCCAATTTGCATTTGGAATAACACTAATATATTTCAATAAATTTCCCAAGTAATTCTTTAATGTAAAGTTATCCAGTTTGAAAAGTGCGATGCTAGCTGCACAAAAGGCACCAGCTAAATTTGAAAGTTCTATTGAGCGATGCTGTTCTTGTGCAGTTCTTTTCTCAATTAATTCATCAACACCTTTCTGCATTAATTACAGTTGACTGTTCAGACACACCCTTTTCTATGCAACTTTCTTGCTAAATGCTATTTACAACTGTCCTTTCCTGAAAAATGTGCTGGTATGATGCATCACAGGCTGGTATTTTGCAATAAATTTTTGTTTACATGAAACGTTCCTTTGCTGTACTGCTTGCGTCGTTCAGATGCACTCATTTTACTCGCGTGACACATTCTCAAAATTAAAAAAAAAGTATCTAGAAACTTCATAAACTACTCACACGAGCGCACAAATTTACTAAGTTTAGCATCTGGGAAACACTCTTTTCTGCTAGATGCTTTCCCAGCTGAAATTATTAACACAACTGGTGGCATCCGCTTTACGGTTTACTAGCCCTTGAAGTTGCAAAGGTCATTCAACAGTAGCGGGGGAAATCACGAGAGACCACGTGTGCACTATTCAGTGGAGTGCATGTGACCTTGAATTACCCGCCAAGCATGTTGGAAAAGAGTATATTTGAACAATCTGGAGATGTAATTGAAGGTTTAATACTCTGGTTTGAACTATCGAACAGGATTACTTTGCGGTATATTTTTCCAGTAAATTCTGACGAAGGCAGTATTAAAATTATTTATTGTGAAAAATACAGTATCCAAAAATGTTAAAAGAAATTAGGCAAAAATAGGTAAAAAATCTGAAATTCGCGGTTATATTTCCATCCGCGAAATTACAGAAAACCCCTAAAATTCGCGAAAAAAATCGCGTAAATTCGCGCGGCGACAGTATTACTGCTCTAATCATGGTGTCTACTTGGCTCACATCCTTTACAATATTTTTTGTTCTGTATCGTCAGGTAGTTGAAAATTTGCACTTGCATTGCATTTTCATAAAAGTTTTTAAAATGTCCATTTGTTCATCTTCGGTACCTCAGGTTTGTAAAGAAATAATAATTACTGCTGGCTATACGGAAACGAATGCCTTTTCACAATCAAGGAAATCTATGCACAATGGGAGTACATATTCCTTCGGCATTTCAGTTAGTTCTCTCATTGCATTTAGTCCATATTTTGGTATATATAAAAAAGGAAAAAGTATAATAATTTCCCTACAGCAAAAGTACTAGTAACAGAGAATGTGAAATTTATCGGAGAAACACAACAAATAGCATTTTTTGAATAATGTTTTGTAGATCTTACAGCTTTTGAGTTCAAGAATCGCAAATACGCATTTTGCAGACACATATGTATCCAACATGTATTAGTGGAATAAAGACCTCTGAGCGTTCGTCCCAATAAACAACGTCTCCTGTCTGGGATGAGGTGGTTTCGTCTGTCACACAGCACTGGCCCGCTGCCCGTCATGGAAGTGAGTCCAACGCTTTCTCAATCAATGTTAACATACAACGAACTGCAAATTTCTCAACATTTAAATAATAAAAAATAAATAAAAAATCGCTTCGATATGTTCAATTTCATGGTATAATATTAAATATTATGTTCAATAAATATGAAACAAATAAAAAATATGTATATGCACCTTCAAAATTTTATGTATCCACGTCTAAGAAAGTCCAAGCTAGCTAGCTCTAGATCGATGCTTCTGCTCTGTGAAATGAGGTAAGAACAGCCGCTTGTAAATCAATGTGGGACTCGCAGAGGATGGTTAGAGACCATAAAATTTCGAATGAGATAATTCTAAGTGAAATAGTCTGCTGTATCCCAGAGCTTACTCTGCGCTTTCTGTTCGCGGCGAGTATTTAGAAAATTGAACCAGTCTCATCAAGAATGACCACTGCACCAACGAAACAGCAACGTTTTGTGCAGCAGCGCACTACGTTTTTGATGTGTTTCATCTATTGTCTTTGAAGACGTTTCATCACTTACAAAAGACCTATGTTTTTCTGCAAACGATAGATACTTTAAAGAATTAACCTGGACAGGAACTGAAGAACCTACATTATTTTTCCTCCAAATTAATTACTAACAAAAATAATTCATTGTTAGTACAATCAGTATAGACGACTGTGGACACCCCTGTGAAAGTCCACCGTTTACCTAAATATATTTGTTAATTTGTTCCATATTATTAGCTAAGTACAGATGTTTTTACAAAGATCTCCAATGATTTCCACAAGTCTGAGTGGGTAACCATAACTTATTACTAATTTAAACATTTTTTGCCTGTTTAGAAAATTAAAATAAATTTTTGATCTAATGATATAATAGCTAATTTGAATCTCCTGTTTCTCACGAATTTGAAACCCATTTAAGGGCTAAAGCATTAATCTGTGTTTTTCTACTTGGGGCTGAACACATTTACCATTCAACAATTGGATACTTCAAATTATTTCTAATTCAGTTTGTTAAGATTTTATTTAAAGATTTATAATACACATTTAATATTGCAACGGGGTGACAAAACAGGATTATCTGATGAATTTCCACTTTTAAACACAATTCTTGTAATTCCTTTTTTCCAGGATGGAGTACTTTCACCCTTTAAAATTTCAGTAAAAATAACTAGTAATTTTGATTTTTTTTTCAATTATCTTATAAAATTCTGCAGTTAGCGCATTTAGACCTAATGACTTTGTTTTTTGGTAGTGAGCATATTGCTCTTCTAATTTCATCATACGTATTACTTTTCGAAACATAATTTTCTTCCTCCTCACTTAATTTTCTATCTATTGCAGTCTCCCTCTCCGTCACTTTATCTATTGCAGTCTCCCTCCCCGTCACGCAATGGATTAAATAAATCTCTGTGTTAAATGGATTAAATAAAACTCTGTGGAATTTATCAAATTCAGTGTCTTATTTATCCTTTCCTAAGATTTTCCAAAAGTTTGATCAGTTACTTCTGAATTAGTGTCATATTCTTTTTTGTAAGGAATTTATATTTGCCTTTCCTATTCGTCGAGTGTCATAGTCATCCAATTCAATCATCGATTTCCGTGTAAAAGCATAATTTTTGTTTAAACCCTAAAAGTAATTTAGTAAATTTGGGACAAAAAAAATTTCTTCGGTGTATTTTATTTTCCTTCAATGCAAAAGGCTTTGTTTATTACCGTATTTACGCTTTCCAACCGTAGGTTGAAGAAGCGTATATGCTCTAGCTTTGTCCGTCTGTCCGCACGATAACTCACGTAAAGTGGTTCGATTTCGGAGAAATGTTAGTATGTGGTAGGGTACCACCTGGGGACGAACCCTATTGAAAATTGGCGAAATGGGTTCAATGGTCAGGACGTAGGAGCGGGATCCATTCCATTGCCCTCATGCGTAAGAACTTGCGTAAAATTTGTTCGATTTTGATGAAATTTTAGAATGTGGTAGGAGACAACCTGGGGACGAACCCGATTGAAAACGGGCGAAGTGGGTCAAAGGTAAGAACATAGGAGCGGGATCAATTCCATCGACTTTATGCATCGTAACTTAAATAAAAAATGATTCTGTTGTAAAAAAAATTTCATCTTGCTCTGCAGGTATACTAAACTGGTTCTGTTGAATATCTTCGAAATGGGGTCAAAGGTCATGTCACAGGAGCGAGATTTATTCCACAGCCCTTTTCCTCATAACAAGAGAAATAACTTGAGTAATGATTTCTGGTGTGATGGAAAGCGTATCATAATCAATGCATTGCATGATTTTACCAGTTTTTAAAATTAAAGCAAGTACCACTAGTAATGTACAAGTCAAAAAAAAAACTCACATTTTTTTTCCGTTTCTTTAGCTGAAATTGTATACTCTAAACCATACTGCGTATTTTCCGATATATTGGTTTTAATTTTTATAAAGTGTAAATACATTTCTGTTCCATCAACGTAATCATCTGATGTATCATTTCGAGAGTTGAACATTAGTTATTAATTTTTATTTCTGTTTTATAATTTTGAGGAAGAAAACATAATCCATTGCAGATTGATTAACTTTTTTTTGGCCAACTAAGAATTATAATTCTTTATTATCGAGTCCAAACCAGTGTTGCTAGGTCGTGCTATTTTATAGCAAAAATGCTTTTTTTTCTCTCTACTGCTATAATATTTTTCTAAATGCTATTTTCTATTTTCTGGGAAATGTTTGCTATTTTTTTGCTAAAAAATTGGTAATTTCTTTAAATCCAGCTTGTATGCCAACAGTGTTTTGACATTTAGTTGGCAACTTGCTTACACAAAGTTCAAATGTAGAGCTTGTTGTTTAACCGTAACATGATGAAATTTAGTTTGCAGAAAAATGTTGAGTAATTCAGGATATTTTTTTTTACCTCATAGGAGTTTTGATATTGCCAGATTTTTTCTACTTATGTATCTACATTCCTTCAACTATCCTACATAGTTGGTAGGTTTCTTTTCTTTCGCTATATGTACTGTTGAGCACTTCGAATGATCACTGGGTGCAATTACACAACAATATTTTAAATAATTTCGATTATTTTTTTACTTCCATCAAACTGTTGACCAAGAATATGCCTAACCTAAACCAGAAATCGAGTGACTGATCTTCCTGTTAATTTTAAAGACTGAAATGATCAAACGTCAAAACTGGAAGCAGAATACAGGGATTTACTGTTTTTTAACTTGGTTAAGCACATTAAGGTTGACGTGAAGTAATTTTACTTCCTATACTTCCAATTAAAAAACTTTTGCACAAATTTCCTTCAAAATTTAATGTGTTCCCAAGGATGAACATTTGAACATCGATTAAAATAACTTCGTATTATGACTGGGAATACTTAATTTTTTCTAAAACATAACCACAATTATATTAAAAATCAATAACTTTCCTTTGCTGGTGTCGAAACCATAAAAAAGATGGTGCGGCCTGTTCTTTGATGACGTCAGTAGACAAACAAATGTTGAATTGCATAATTATGGTTATGTTTCATAAAATATTAAGTATTCCAAGTTATAAAATAAAGCTATTTTAATCGATTTTCATATGTTAATCCTTGGGAACGCATTAATTGTGAAGAAAATGAGTACAGAAGTTTTTCCATTGGAAGTATAGGTAGCTGAATTACTTGACGTCCACCTTAAGGGTAGCATATAGACATATCCAATTGAAATTGGGAAAGGGAGGGGGTGTTTCTCAGCAACAAGATATTATAAGAGGCAACCCATTTGAAATTCTTTCTCTATTTTAGCTGCACTTTCTGTACCCATCAGCAATGCAGCTGTTGAAAGAGCATTCTGAAAAATGAATTTGTTGAAAAATGCAAATCGAAATCGCATGAAAGTTGAAATGCTCCGAATCAGACTCCATTTGTTGAAATCGCGGCTATCTGTAATCATTAACTATTGATGTTACTGCTCAAGGCTCCGTGACTCCTTATCCGTCAACGTGTAGGTAGTGTTTCATATTTCTGCCACCGTGGCGCTGAACGCCGACCCCTAACGATTATTGTCGGGAAAATTTCCAACTGGAATTTCGTGGGTACGGAAGGTCATGCATTCGTTTCGTAGTGTCTTGTGTGGAACATTTTGACATGTAAATAAACAAACGTTAGATGAGAAGTCATTTGATTTGTCTTGCTATTAAATTTCTTCAGCTGCTAAAAATTAAAGAATTCATAATTTTACAAATGAGCTAGCCTAATGTTCCATTGGATGGAGTAATCAAACGGATAGATAAGACAAACTAATTTGTAATTAACACAATAATAACCAACTCTCGCAGAAAATTGTTTTTAATAAATTAAAATATTTACTAACCAATCAAATTTTTGTAGGTTAAAAGATTTTAATTGCGTAGTCCTTATACACTTAAAAACCCCACTAAAACTGTATTTCCGGAAATATGAAGCTGAATATACAAAACATCTGCAGAGAATTACAAGAAATGTTGTTCATATACAATTCAAATTCTGACATTGGCTTCTCATAAAAAAATGCTGATAGGAAACATGGTGCAATTTATTTGAATCACTTATGCAGAATTTTAAAGAAAAAAGTGTATAACAATTCAAATATGGAAGATAATATGCAAAACACTAGAGGTGGAGGTACTATCGATGGCACTATCGATAGTTTTACCCAACTCAGTACAACGATAGTTTTACGTTTTTCAATGCTGTAAGTGTAAATCACGATAGAGTAAACCATTGTGGTTTAAACTATTCAGTTTCCAACGGTGGATATGATGACAGAAACGCTCATTTTCACACAATCTCCTTGTTTTCACTTCATTTTTAAATGATCATATGTAGAGGATTTTAGGAAGGGAGTGTCTGACTCCAGGTCTTAAACAACCCTTAGAAATAGGAAGCTAGAAGATTTCGACTAGAGTGCCTGATGGGAAAGTGACACGGAAGCAAGTAAAAAAGGGGAGAAAGACGCCCTTATTGATTACCGGGGGTTAGTACCCGGGGTCCGACGGCTCGAAGCTGCCTGGGACCAAACCTGAGGTCCTTTCCGTGTCAGTCACGAACGTTGCCCACTAGGCCACCCGTGGCCTATTTCACTTCATTTATATTTTTGAGCCCATCCATATTTATACTAATGACAGTAATCAAACGAGTAAACGGTGAGAGTATGCGGTTTTTTCACTCTGTTGTTCTTCATGTTAAGTCAAGCTTAAGGCGAATGTGTACGCTTCAGTAAGATAAAGACGAACCCAGAAGCGTTGTTCTCGTTGTGTATACTGGAAGTTTAAAAGTGGGTAAGGTGTTCAAACAGTGTTTTGCTGAAAGTAAGTATCAGTAATGATGGGTAAATGTAAAATATATTTTGTGCAACAAATAATTTTTCATTTGGTTAGGATAAGGTCTACGCAGAATATAGTCTTTGCGGGAAGAACTGCAAAACGTCGGGCAATACGTCAAATCTTAGGGATAACTTAAAACGACAGCATTCAGCTGCTGTCGTTTTAAATGATCCCAGGAAAAAGAACTGAGGGACATCCCCACTCAAAACTTTATTTTTTCAGTTTCTCACGATTTTGCTAAACATTATAGAAAAAATGCTTTTGCATACAAAACTGCAGAATTTTCTTCTTTAGCTTTTGGGAAAGGAAACATAAAAAGTTCATGCAATACAAACAGAAAATAAGAATTAAGGAGCCACGTATTAGCTCGTTCTTCAGGCAAAACATTTGTTTCGTGACTTTTGCTCACTCACTTCGGGAGGATATCATCAAAACGTAGATTCCCCGCTCCGGTGGCGCAGTGGTCTAAGGGCTGACTTCTGACCATTCATCCGAGATGGGTCCAGATTCGAATCCCGTGAGGAATAGATGTTGTGATTGTGTTTGTCCTACAGTCCTGGCTTCTTTATCCCTTCCCTGAAACCAGTGGAACTAAATCAGGGACGGGCGAATGCTTACATCCCATCAAATTGCTCCCTGTGTTCGTTAAATTCCAAATCAAAAAAAAAAAAAAAAAAGAAATAGAAGAAAAAATAAAAGTAAATGGTTAGTTTCAAAGCTTACCAGAGCTTAGCTTTACCACAATATAGAAAAGTAAGAAAAATTCTGTTTCTTTAATTTATACCTGATGTCCTATTCTTACTAAAAGCCGACGCATGAGGGACTGCTAAAAAATTGTTTATGAATCTATTTATATTTTACTTAATTTTTAAATTTAAACACACATTCATACATCCTTTTAGTAAATTAGGACATTTAGTGGATATTTTTATTATCATTTCTATTATTAGAGGATCCTTTAATAATTGTCATTTTCTCATAATTCCAGACAGAGCAGACCACCAACTGAGAGGGTGGTAGTCTGCACAAGATTTTCCGCTTGTTACAGGAAGTATACAATTTATTTAGAAATCACCTTTTTGAACACTCTACATATACTCAGTAAGAGGTTCTTGTTAAAGGCATTTTGGATTTTAAAAAATGGCAAAAATTAGAGTAAACAAAATAACTTTTTTTTTCAAACATGAAACAATAGGAAAATGGTGTTACACTATAGTGCAGGAAATATTTAAGATAAGATGGAAGAACACCAATGTATCCAGTTTTTTCTTTAACTACATTATTACAAATATATTTATTTTTTATTTTCCTTACCCTCTTAAACTTAGATATTTTACTCATAATATTTCAATATTAATCAGTAAATTATTAAAATACTTTTCCTTTACTCAAAATTTATACATTTATATTTTAATTTTTCCAACATAATTCTAATACAATATCTGTAACAAAAATTAAAAAGTGTTTAAGAGTTGAGTTTACTAATTTATTTTCAGTTTTATTATATTTCACATTTTTACTATTAATATTTTAATTTTGAATGCTTTATTCAATTATTTTATTTAGTAACTTCGTTCCTTTTTTTATATTACTGGTGGTAATACTTTCCATTTATTAAAAGCTTTGTGACTTCCAAACAGTCTAGTTTCAAACTCCAGTATTCTTCTAATATCACATTTAATAGCTATTTTAATCTGTTCCGTATTTTTTTTATTCGTAAAGCAAGGATTTCGATTTTTCCATATGTTATACATATTTTGTTATTGCTATTAAATAATGAATTGTTAGGTTTTTATATTCAATGCAGTCTGGAGGTGCATGGTGCAAAATGGTGTGCAATAAATTATGACTATAATTTATGTATATTATATATAGTCATGGGATGTAAGGTCAGGTGATGCGTAACATCACAGCCTCTCCTTGACAAATGTCAACCCCGCCTTCTCGTGGTGCATCCTGTTCCCACTAAAGGGGCTCTGACGACCGCAAATAGCGGTATAACTATACCATCGGGATCAGAGGAAATGCTATCCCACACTCACCAACCCGCTTGGCCAGCGTGGTGAGTTATGGCCAAACACCTCCAAAATGACTCTACAACTTAAATCTTGGCCCTCAGTCTCCGGCAGCTGGAATGTACCTGGCCAAGGCAGCGGCCAGTGCGACATGAAGGCAGAGGGTGCTAAGAATCCCCGGAGGACCGGACTAGGCTGCCATTTGATGCTGACCTTGGCTACCTACAACGGACGCTCCCTATCTTCTGATTCAAGGCTTCTTGAATTGGAAGAGGAACTACAAAGGATCAAGTGGGACATCGTCGGGCTAAGTGAGGTAAGGAGAAAAGGAGAAGATCTCATTGAACTGAAAAGTGGACATCTCTTCTATTATCGTGGGACAGATACTGGCAGAACTAGTGGTGTTGGATTTATAATAAACAAGAAACTGAAGGATAAAGTGGTAGAAGTTGAAAGTTCCTCTGACAGAGCTGCACGACTCGTTATCCAACTATCGAGAAGATACCAGGCTCAGATTATTCAAACTTATGCACCCACCACAAGTCATCCTGAAGAAGAAATTGAAGAATTTTATGAGGAAATTCGTCATCTAAATAATAAAGGTAAGCAGCACTTGAAGATAATTATGGGAGATTTCAATGCAAAAATAGGGCACCGGCAACAGAATAAAACTTCAGTAGGTAAATTCGGTCACGGCAACAGAAACCAGCGTGGAAATACTCTCGTTGAGTTTGCAGAGGCAGAAGGATTTTTCATCTTGAATTCCTTTTTCAAGAAAAAGCCACACAGGAAATGGACATGGAGACATCCAATTGGGACGACAAGTGAAATTGATTTTATTATGTGTAACAAAAAATTCGTCATCGAAGACTGCAGTGTGCTGAACAAGTTCAACACAGGTAGTGACCATAGATTGGTGAGATGTAAGATGCACCTCAACACTAAACTGGAACGTGGCAAGCTCATAAGACAAACAAAATGTATTGACATAACCAACCTTAAAAAACACCATAATACTTTCAAGTTGGAACTGAAGAACAGATTCTCTGCTTTAGAAGGCCTAACATCGGAAGAAGTGGATATTTCGGAAGTTAACAGAAAAGTAACCAAAGCTCTTATGTAAACAGCAACAAAATTAGCTGGGTCTAAGAACAAGTTGCATGTAAACAAATTATCAGGAAAAACCAAAATGTTGATGCAAAAAAGAAGAGAGATGAGGACAACTAAAGAAGATGTGACTTCCAAAGTGGAATATATAGAGCTATGCAAGACAGCACGAAAAAGTATCACTGAAGACGTAAGGAAATTCAACTGTGAGCTAGTGAGGAAAGCAATTGAAAACAACCAAAGCCTAAAGATAGCAAAGGGACATCTCAGTAAGGGAAGAAAACAGATTATGGCTCTGAGAAAAGAAGATGGTTCTATAACAAGAAATAGAGGCGAAATTTTGACAAGAGTGAAAGATTTCTACTCCAAATTATATGAAAGGGATGATACATGTACTCCAGACATCATGAAAGGTACCAGAGTTCTTCCAGTCCTCCCAGCAGAAGTTGCTCATGCAATCAAGAACATGAAGCGGGGGAAAGCTCCAGGAGAAGATGGAATTACTATAGACATCATACAAGAAGCAAGTGGAGAAATTGAAACAGTACTCGCCCAAATTTTCACTCGATGCCTTAATGAAGGGAAGATTCCTGAGGATTGGAACAATGCTACAATGATCCTGCTACATAAAAAAGGTGACATTGAGGATCTCAGGAACTACAGACCTATCAGCCTCCTATCAGTGGTTTATAAAATCTTCACTAAAGTTCTTTCACACCGCTTGAAGGTAACACTGGACATGGCTCAACCGAGAGAACAAGCTGGATTCAGGAGTGGCTACAGCACAATAGATCATATCCACGTACTGAGAGAACTAATTGAAAGAGCGAGGGAATATGAGCTTCCATTGTGCATGGCTTTTATCGATTATGAAAAAGCCTTTGATTCGGTGAAACCATCAGCAGTTACCACGGCTCTGAAATCCTGCGGTATTGAAGATGCATACATTAATATTATTAATAACATCTATGAAAATACAAGTGCAAAGATTCGGCTGTTTGAAAATACAACACACATAAAAATTGGAAAGGGAGTGAGACAAGGTGACACCATATCTCCGAAGCTCTTTAATGCCACATTGGAAAATGTCTTTCAATCACTGAACTGGGAAAACAAAGGGATAAAGATTAATGGAGATTATCTAACCCACCTTCGTTTTGCTGATGACGTAGTCATTTTTGCAACTACCCCATCAGAGCTGCAGAGTATGATCCAGGAACTTGCTGACAAGAGTAAAGAAGTGGGATTAAAAATGAACTTTCAGAAGACAAAAGTGATGTTCAATGCTTTTACAAGAAATGAAGATTTATCGATTGATGGAGAAAAACTGGAGATAACAGATACGTATGTTTATCTTGGACAGCAGATATCAAGTGAGGGTCACATTGATGAAGAAATTAATCGGCGTGCAAAACTTGCCTGGAGAGCTTTTGGAAGAAACAGCATAATTTTCAAGAGCAATATGCCATTATGTCTTAAAAGAAAAGTGTTTGATCAATGCATCCTTCCAGTGCTTACGTATGGTGCAGAGACGTGGACCTTAACTAAAAGAGACATACAAAGGCTGCAGACAACTCAAAGAAGCATGGAGAGGTGCATGCTTGGTATAACCAGGAGAGATAAGAAGAGGAACTCGTGGATCCGAAAAATGACGAGAGTGGAAGACATCATGATCAGAGTTAAATCCCTGAAATGGCAATGGGCTGGACATACTGCCAGAAGGACAGACCATAGATGGACAGCCGAAATTTTAGATTGGATTCCAAGGGACAGGAAAAGACCCAGAAAAAGACCACATGGGAGATGGGTGGATGAAATTCGTAAATATGCGGGAGTGACATGGAGGAGACTGGCACAAGACAGACCGTTGTGGAGGAAACTTGGGGAGACCTTCGTCCAGCAGTGGATTGATAATGGTTGACAATGATGATGATGATGATATAGTCATAATATTGTTGTAACCAATTCCAGATATATTCTGCAAAATTGCAATGTATTATACAAATAAATGTTGAAGAGTTTCATCTGAGCCTTAGTAGTTACATTTAGAATTAGATATTAGTTTAATTCTATACAACCATTTTCTTGTCGGGATAATATTGTTCGGAATTTTAAAAAGTAGATCTCTAATATGAGTGCTTAGTTTAATTTTTGATTGAAGTGTCCAAATACTATGTACCATATTGGATGGCAAGGTATCTACACCCAACTCTGTTACAGATAATATCTCACTAGCATTCTCTTCTCTCTCCGGAATCTCTGTAGTTTTAAAGAGTGGAAGTTTTATACCTTAACAGTATAAAATTATATTACTAGTGGGACAAGTCTGGAATGGCAGGACTTCAGAATGTCACAGAATAACCTTTTTAGGGATTTGTTTCCTGGACATTTCCCATGAAGATATTTTTTTCTCAAAATGTGAATAAAATTGAGCACTTTTGTCGTTAAAGGTGAGGAAATAAAGTTTTTTCGGAATTTCAAACTATAGGAACGTAAACAATATTTTCTCGAAATACAGCATTGACTACACAAAAATCTAATTTATACTCGATATTTAATAAATACACGGCTTACCTATTTTTCAAAATCCAAATCAGAAATATCACAATCACACACTTTGCAAATCATGTGGCGAAGCCACACGATAAACATGGAGAAACAACATTCTAAATATGGCAATCAGAAAAACAATGTATCATAAATAATAGATTCGAAACGAAATTGCAATAGGGAACATCGCCCAAACAGTGTGTGTGATGGAACCGATAAGCCTAATTGGAATGCCAACTCAGCAATCTCTCAATTCCAAACTTTGCGAATCAGAAACTCTCCATTGGGTCTAAGTTTATTGTTCTGTTTTTGTGTGGCTTGGCCACACAATAATCGAATACACTCAATAACCTTTGGTTCTCCCTTTTTCGGAGTCACAATATGGTACACAGCAGTACACAATGGTACCTACTGAATTCAATCAAGAAAACTTTTGCAATTTGAGTAAGATATAGGTTATAAAATAAATTCTGCACTTTGTTTTGCGTTCATACATTTGCTTAACTGGAATATTAACTTCACGAAAATAGATTAAAACAGACACGATTTACCCCGCTATAGTGCACGTTTAAAGAGGACGACACATATAAAACTGATTACTATCAGCCAAAAAAAACACTAACTGAGGTCGACCTCTGCACACTTTAGCGGCTAAAAGTGGCATTTTTCTTGTACGCGAATCCCCGTAGAGATCACCGAAGCGACAGATCTTTGAGCAGTAACAGTTACAGTTGATAATCCCAGTTTGCCGTGATTGAAATACTTCGAGTCAGGTGCCATTTGAATTTTGAAGCACAATGTCGCAAACATTTTCCGGTTACTAGCAAAATGCTAAATATTTTTGAAAATTTAATGTACGATAAATGCATGCTTGTGTTATAAAGACAGTGATAATGATGATGATGGTATTGCCATTATTGAAGAGTTTAATACTGTATTACAACGAATGCATAATAATAATCCATTAAAACAAGAATCTTAGTTTTACAGACACGATTTGCTTTATTTACTCTTATTCTGTGTTTTGTGTTATTGCACCCTTAACTTATGTGCTCACATGTGATTAATTTTTATAGGAAAATGCGGTACTCTGATGAGGTATGGGATTTTTATAATTGAATGAAAGGTATTCACATTTTTTGTATAACTGCAGTACTGAAGTATGAGAAATGAATGAAGTTTCTTGAAGACTATTTTGTTTCCTTAAAATACTATTTTTTAAGCTTTTATGGGAACTCTTTTGTCACAATTTTGCTATTTTTGCTGTTTTTCATGGCAAACCTTGCTAGTTTTCTAACATTTGACCTGGCAACATTGGTCCAAATCCGCCTTCCGGAAACTTTAAACAGCACAAAAACAAGCTTAATTGAAATGTGATATCATATCATATGTATTATATAGTTTAGAGAAATTACTCATAGTATAAATAACACATGTAACTCCAAATTTACAATCGATGCGCAATAAACTGAAATCCACACATATACGGTGAGGTGCCAAAATAACTGAGAAATGCTCAATCATTTCCATTACATGCCACTACACACATGCGATAAATGGTATTGTCTGCACACAATATATATAGGCAGAGAGACACATATTTCCGCAAGCCTATCTAGCAACAATCGCAGTTCAGACAGCAGCTTATGAGGATTTAAGCAGTTTAGAACGTGGTATAACAGTCTACTCCAGAGAGATTGGTCACTGCGTCTTGAAAATTACCACGGTATTTGGATTTACACGGTCAATTATTTCAAGGGTGTACTACGCAACCGTGCAGAAACTCTGGACGATCACGGACAGTGGCGTCCAGTGGCGTACCACCTGCCCGGAGTGCAGCATGCTCTCAAAGCACAGCGCAGTTTAATCTTATGGCCAGTAGTAGCATCATTGTTCGAAGAGTGCAACGTTCTGTGCATTCTTTGAGATTCCAGAGCAGACGGCCCACATTGTTTCCTCTGCTGATCCGATGACAAGAAGCTGTGTGCCTCGGATGGATTCAGAAACACCGCCATTGGACGCAAGGTGACTAGAAACGTGTAGCCTGGTCCAATAAATTGCAGCATCAACTGTTTAGGGTTGATAGGCGACGATGGGTGTGGCGGTAACTCTACGAAGGAATTGATCCAGCATGCCGACAAGGGACCGTGCAAGCCGGCGGAGGCTCTGTTGTGGTGAGGGGTGTTTTCATTTTGCTCGCATTAGGATCCCTCACTTCTCTGCAGACGCTCTGACAGGTGGAGGCTAAGGAACTAAGCTTGGGTCTCATTTTCACCCGCTCATGTCAGAAAACAACTCCGACGAGTGCGGACTCCTTCAACACAAGAATGCGCCATCGCACACGTCCACAGGCTCCAGATCAGAGGCATGTGCTGCTTCAGTAATACTGGCTGTGTCTGGAGCTGCCACAATCGATATCAGCAATGTCCGAATATAGAAAGAGAAAGTTTAGTGTCGGACAAACTAAGTTGTGGAACACCCGCAACTGCAGTGACAGATGCAAACAGGCAACGAGTGAAAGACCTCATCACAGCTGATCGTCGTATCACCATCCACGAGTGGCAACAATAAACAGTGCTAACTATGTGTAGACACTGAAGAAACTAAAGCAACATATCAGAAAGAAAAGACGCCGCCCCGGTGACGCAGTGCTCTGTGCGATGGCCTCTGATCATTCCTACACAAGTGGTCCAGGTAAGAGTCCCGGTGAGGCATAGATGCTGTGTTAGTCTTACGGCGCTGGTTTCCTCCCTTTCCTGAAACCAGTAACCCTAAATTTTGGACGGGCGACTGCTTATAGCGCACTGAGTTGCTCACGGTGGTCATTAGAACTTTAATAAAAGAAAAAACAGAAAGATGTGACATTCCACTTCATAGTGTTGTTATACACTTGAAAACTCACGTCCTCATCCTCCTCGATAGAGACTTCGCATGTTGTTGCGAAAATGGGGTGGACAATGGCCCTACACTCCTGATTTGACGCCCTCAGACTTTTTCTTGTTTGCCCATTTGAAAAGCACACTTCTTACGAAACATTTCGAAGATGTGACAGACGTTAAACTGGCGGTGAACTCATGGGTAAAACGAGAGCCTCAGGAAATTTCGTAAAATTGATTTTACCAATGGGTTTCAAGATGGCGGAAATGTATAGAAATTAATAGGTAATATTTTTAATAGGCTTCCATTGTTAACATTATGTAAAAGTATTTGGCCACCAAGTTTAAAACTATTGCTGGTAAAATAAAAATCTTACGAGGGACGAGGCATTCCTTTCAGAAGGCACTTTATATATATGCAAGTTGAATTGTTGTTATTGTCTCCCATTTCTTACGCAGAATTCTCATTTCTGCTAGTAATACTAGCTGATGACTGTATCAGTACCGTCTAAGTGAAGACTTGACAGGGATGTGCTTAACTCTCTCATAAGTTCGGAAGTTTTAAGGTTCCTGACGGAGCTGCGTTAGCTAGCCCGTCAGTCTCCGGAAACCACAGTCTTTCACTCGGACAGATTCGGTCCAGAGACCTGTGGGGATCTGCCTTCCCCCACGGGACCGGTACCTTACACCCTTCTATCATAACCCGTGTGTGCGACGTGCTATGGACACTTGAGGCAAGCAACTTTTCAATAAATTATCTCATCTCGTGGCTGGCTGATCGCCCGCCAACGCGAGTTTTTTGGGACAAAAGTCCTTTATTAGGTATCAAACCAAGATACAAAATACATGCACATTTCACTATGAGGGTCCCATGCACCCCTCTCACAAATATTCACACTGAAACACATTAATCACACAAAGATATTTACATGGTCCACAGCCCTAGGGCTAGTGCTGTGATTATGAACCCGGGCCAGTGTCATCACAAACACCTTGGTCAAAAGACCAAAAGCTAGTAGTCTGTCTATCTAGTATCATCCTATAAACAAACGTGATACATCCAGTTTATAAATGTTTTTTAATTAACACCAAAACATGATTTGCAATTTTTTCTCTCTTTTCCACAGAAACTTCAGTGTTTCTGGCTGTTTCCCTGTTCCGGTATTCCTGATGACAATCCATGACCACATTTGATTTTTGAAGCAAAATATCGTCGTAGTTGAATTCTTGAATCTGGTATTCTTTCTCATACCCTTATTCAAGGCGTTTATCGGTAATAACTCCACGCTTTGGATTTAACTATCATGAACGAGCGGTGTTAAGGATTGGACTACTTTTTTCTGTCATTTTATGCAATCAATATGTTTTTCGGGAGCTCCAATGTAAGCACGTTTCTTTGTTTGAAATGTTACTGGAAAGAGAAAGAAAAAGTTTTACGAGCAAAAAATTCGTTTTTCTCAAATTTTCTTGATTTTAATATTTCCTAAATGTTGTTTTTGCGTTCTGACGTTTGCTTACAATTTTTTATTGAATATAAAAAAAATTCCGTCATTATGAAATATTTGCTCCAGACGCGGGTCCGTGTTCCTAAACGATTTACCTTCCTTTAATGACATAATTGCGAAAGAGGTTATGTTATTAAATTTTCCTTTTTTCCCACCTTAACTCCAACCTTCCCAAGAAAGATCTCCACCCAAATTAAAATGCGTTCATAACGCTGAAGTTAAAAGCACCTAACCTAGTTCAAGCAACTCTTAATACCTTCTGCATATGGTGTTGCAGAAGGGTAATACATAACTTTTACTCCATTTACTTGCTTGAGGTACAGAAACGAGATTAGATTTATATAAATAGTTATTTTCCAAAAGATACTGTAAACTGGAAACAACTGTAACAATAAGTATTGAGTACCGGCTACTTCCACCTGTGCCTGAAAAGCATTTGTTTGAAATTTTCAAACTGCAAATGGCAATGTAAAATTATATTCCTCCTCGCCTGTTGCACTCAGTCGTCGCCTCAAAAAAAACGGATTTTTTTCACAATGCCACAGCAATGATGGCTTTGTGCCATTTAGGGATAATGCAATCTCGTCTATCAGACAAGTGGCTTCCGAAAACCGTATGTGATCTGGGGAAGTTGATCTTCCTGATTTAATATGATCATTAATGTTCAACGATTCTTTCAACATGCTATTTCATTTGATTCATCAGGCTCATTTTATATATAGACTTTCATCTAATTTTTTTCATTTAATACAATTCATCTCCTCTTTATAACAGGCACTGAATTTTGGAAAAAAAAACCCAGCATTTACAGTTCACAATGCTGAAGGGTAATACAGTTTTAAATCGTACACTATAATTATCCAATAGGAATAAAGACAATCATCATCTAGATATTTTAGTCTTTGGGACGAAAGCCGCTGAATATTCAGTTGGAACGTATTTAGAGAGAAATACTTACAGTTTCTCCGCAATTTTGACGGATTTTTAAGAATTTAAGATTTCTGTATGTTAAAGCTAACACAAAAGTATTTAAAAACGACAATTCTTGTTCAATAAGCCAATTTCTCTTTCTTAAATCTTTGGACTTTTTATCCTATCATCTGTGAATCGCAGCGTTTCTGCCGAAAATTTTGGGGCACGATTAACATAACAGGTACGGATTATATGACGATCTTTTTTTTTTCTTTTGTTCGAAAGCCATAATCTGCGACACGGCGCCGGGGGTTATGGGAACGAAACTTTTTCGAAGAATTTTGCTATGTACAGATTTATTGCTGCCGCGGATTACACTTGTGATTTTTTTTCTCGGCGTGTGGGTTATATACGTCGCTGCGGATCTTAGGTAGATTTTTTTTACTTTCTGAATTTTGCGGTCTGCGTATTATAAGAAGGAAGAAAACCATACTTTGGATTAATATGTACAACATTTGATTTTCGTAAATAATGTTTAAATACTGTAAATCACAATCTAAAATTTTTATTTTTGATAACAGCAACTGGAAAAATGGGAGAAGAAAATTATTTAGCAAATTCGTAGTTTATTTTAGAATATGTGGTACGGGTAAAAACATAATAATGGCCACAACAGATGATCATTTTAGGTTCCGGCATCATCACCAGACATATTTTTGTTAATGCATTATTCTTTAAAATTTCACTTATTTTCGCCTAGCTCCAAGACCTGAAAGATTTTTATCGAGCCCAACTTCACAATACAATTGAGCACTAAAATTATCCGCATTGTGTGACCTTTATTTATTTTGAAAGCGCTTTGGTTCAGTCAAACCACCTGCCGCTAAAATCCACAATTCCTTTACCCTGCTGTGGTTACGATGCATTCGTCAATATTTTGTAAAAGTCTAGGAAAATGGAAGTACAAAGGTTGGTCTGTTCAAGAAAACAACACGGACAAAAATCTGGAAAGCCAATCAGAAAAGATCACGCCATATCTGCCCAGCACTTCAATGTCGCATTGAAGAATTTGTTTAATTAAGTTATCTAGGGATAAAAGGGATAAAAATTAATAGCAATTAATTAAACCACCATCGTTTTGCTGACAATGCAGTCATTTCTGCATATTTCTCCTCAGATATGTTCACTACTTAGTTGGAACTAGCTGGTAAGATTGAAGAAGCTGGCTTAGTAAAGAACTTATATACAAACAATTTTTGTACGGATGGAGGAATACTGGGTATTCCAGATCAAAGATGATATTAATAATGTATAAAATTTCCCTGAAGAGCGTTTGGAAGAAACAAACACTCAGATCTTTGTGGTCTTATAAAAAATTAATCTATGGCTTACTACATACTCCTGTGCGAAGTGGTATGATGGTATCTCATTTTGCAGGATTCGGAAGCAAATTTTTAATAACTAAATGTATTTGCGTTTGAATTCACCTTGATCGGAAATCCCAGGAGAAATGGTAGTGTGCATGTAGTGATTTAAATTACAGGCAGTTAAATAATCTTGCTTTGAATGCTGATGTGTGTTGGTCTCTGATGAACACAAATATAAGGACTGAGGCCATTTTGTTGAAGAGCTGGAACAGTGGGCAAAAGCTTAAAAAACCTACCATGATACGGGGTAAAGCTCCAGGAAACGATGGAGTTACCACATGCATTATACAAGAAGCAAGTTATGAAATTGAAATTTGACTCTCCCAAGTTTTCACTAAAGTTTTCTGAGGATTGGAGCAATGTTACAATAATACCGAGTTTATACATTTCTTTTTTATTTTGTAAAATTTCTGCTGTACAATATTATAGAAAAGTAATATAATACTTAGTAACTATACAATATCTGCCACAATCATGAACTAATTATACAAATAAAGTGACAAAATTCCCCACTGAACATCACAAAATACAACAAATCACCAATGAAACTCACAAAACACGACAATTCACTAAAACTTTCACAATAAATACAAATTCTGCACAACAACAACAAAACTCATTTCATTCGAAATTAATATCAATTATCAATATGAATCAAATATTATGTGATAGTAATAATTAAATGTACAGCAAGGGGCCAGGGAAAAAATCTGAAATACTGCCTGACAAGCCCCTCATCCCCTCTGAATAAAAAAAAAATATTCCAGTCCAGTCAAAACAACGAAAGTAATTTTACGATCATTTTTTTTTCTTTTTTTTTTTTTACAAATCATAAATAAATAAATTCCAATATTCAATTTCCTGTCATAAAACTCCTTAGCACCCTTTTAAATGCCGCATAACGTGCCTCTGATCTAATAATCAACGGTAAGCCATTCCATTCACGCAATCCCAACGCATTGATATTATTGAACATTAAACTTTTACGAGCCCACGGAACAGAGAAACCCGAACCACCACGAGTATCATAGGAGTGAATAGTACGCCGTAAGACAATCAAATTGCAGTATTTTCCTTTAAAAATACGTTCATGGTCCATCAGTAACAATCTGCATCTATGTAGTTGATCAATAGTTAATAACAGAAAATGACGAAAAAGAACCTCCTGTCCAACCGAATAATTTAACAATCGTACAAACTTCCTCTGCAACACAAAAAAAGGAACTATGTTACGCCTTGTAGTCGCACTCCATATTAAAATAGAGTACGACCATACAGGAAAAATAAAAGAATAATAAAAAATTAACATAAATCTTACTGACAAAAAGGTTCACTTCACTAAGGTTCATTTAATGCTTACAGTGATCCTGCTAGATAAAAAAGGCGAATTAGTGAATCTCAGGAACTACAGGATCAGGAGTCTTTTGTCAATCGCTTTAAAATCTACACTAAGGTTATTTCACATCGAGCGGAGGTAACACTGGACATAGCTTAACCGAGAGCAGCGCTCGCATGCCATATTCTTTGTGGTTGTGAAGAAAAAGAGTGATTTGACTTTATACATTTACTTACGTGCAACACATTTCAATTATTGGCACCACTCAAGACCACTCCGAACCACATTCCTGTATATTTACTAAGTGGAATTAAGTCATAACAACAAACAGTGAGGTTTACTAATTCCGGACATTGAGCAAATCTTAGGTAGGTGGATAAATGAAAATTATTGTCGTAAAACCTATTAAATGTGACTGAGTTATAAAAATAAATATAAGTATAGCAGCGGTTATAGTATTTCAAAGGTTTATTTTTATAAAATAATATTTAGTTTTATTACTTTTTTCTAAAATATTCTAATTCAGACAAACTAAGAAACGACGCTGACACCAAAGAAATCTAATGAAGCTGCGAAAGTCCATCTGCGCATGCGTAAAATAAAGTGTGAACTGAAAATGGAATACAAACCATTGCAAGTGTGTTAGTGAGGATAATTGATAATTATTAGCCTAGAATGCTTACAAGTAACTCTCCTTCGTGTTACACATCATATACTGCTCGACATAGGAATTGCATCAATTAGGTGTGAGAATAAAGGTGTGAAATTCAGTATTAAACAGGAATACATAAGGGTTTATTTTCATTATATTTTCAGCCACGTAAAATATTTACCAGACCATATAATTCAGCACAATGTGTACGCCTCAATATGGGGTAGCGCCGCTTCGTAGGACAATACCGACAGGAATACGGCGTGGAAATGAGTTAGGCATTCGACGGTCAATGTAGTTCCACAGAGGAATGGAACGCCAAGCACGGCTGACTTGATCCCATAATTCATCGAGATCGTGTGCAGGCCGATCCGTTTGCAGACGCCGTCCAATGTGGTCCCACAGAGGAATGGAACGCCAAGCACGGCTGACTTGCTCCCGTAATTCATTGAGATCGTGCGCAGGCCGATTCGTTTGCAGACGCAGTCCAATGTGGTCCCACAGAGGAATGGAACGCCCAGCACGGCTGACTTGCTCCCATAATTCATCGAGATTGTGCGCAGGCCGATTCCTTTGCAGACGCCGTCCAATGTGGTCCCACAGAGGAATGGAACGCCAAGCACAGCTGACTTGCTCCCGTAATTCATCGAGATCGAGTGCAGGCTGATTCGTTTGCAGAGGCCGTCCAATGTGGTCCCACAGAGGAATGGAACACCAAGCACGGCTCACTTGCTCCCATAATTCATCGAGATCGTGCGCAGGCCGATTCATTTGCAGACGCCGTCGAATGTGGTCCCACAGAGGAATGGAATGCCAAGTACGGCTGACTTGCTCCCATAATTCTTAGAGATCGTGCGTAGGCCGATTCGTTTGCAGACGCCGTCCAATGTGGTCCCACAGAAGAATGGAACGCCAAGCACAGCTGGCTTGCTCCCATAATTCATCGAGATCGTGCGTAGGCCGATTCGTTTGCAGACGTCCAATGTGGTCCCACACAGGAATGGAACGCCAAGCACGGCTGACTTGCTCCCATAATTCATCGAGATCGTACGTAGGCCGATTCGTTTGCAGACGCCGTCCAATGTGGTCCCACAGAGGAATGGAACGCCAAGCACGGCTGACTTGCTCCCATAATTCATCGAGATCGTGCGTAGGCCGACTCGTTTGCAGACGCCGTCCAATGTGGTCCCACAGAAGAATGTAACGCCAAGCACGGCTGACTTGCTCCCATAATTCATCGAGATCGTCCGCAGGCCGATTTGTTTGCAGGCGCCGTCTAATGTGGCCCCACAGGTTTTCGATTTGAGATAAATCGGGCGAACTTGACGGCCATGTTAATGTTTGAATGTGATGCAAACATTGTCTGGAGACCCCAGCGGTGTGTACACGGACGTTTTCTTGCTGGAAAATGGAGTGCTGTAAGTCATTCAGGAACGGTACAAAAATGGGTGCAGAACCTTGCCCACGTATCGTGCAGCTGTCAGTTTGCTCTGATGCGGACAGGAAGTGACCTGTTGTCATACGCAGTAGCACCCAATACCACAATACCTGCTTAGCGGGCGGTGTAGCGGTCGGTAACGAAACCGGGATATGTCCGCCCATCAGGGTTTCGGCAGACACGAATCGGTCGATCGGTAGCACCCAGGCAGAAGCGGTATTCGTCACTGAAGGACACAGTTGTCCGTTCTTGACCCCAGTTCCCGAGACTTTGATACCAAACCAGAGGAGCGCTTCCCTCACTGGCAGTAGACGTAATGATTGCCTACTGCGTTGGTATGCCACAAGTAACCTTCGATTTACAGTTCGTGTCGTTATGGCGACGTCCGTTATCGAAGACATCGCACGTCGAATATCGGCTGCACTGCTTTCTAGTGACAAGCGAAAGTGTCGAACAATCCGCCTCTCCAGGCGTGCTGACGTCTGTCGAAAAGAACCACTGACGCTCCGAAGCTTCCTGTAGCCACTGGTGCCAACAGAGTCCAACAGCTATTGCATCCCGTTGCTCGTGTGCAGCGATACGACGTGTAAACTAGCCCGCTTCACGAAATCCTACAATTCTTACTCTCTGAAACGGATTCAAACGATGATGAACCTGGGATTTGCAAAATGTCAAATGTTTTGCAGTAATTCAGGTATGCTGATCACGAAAATCGATTCCTTTTTTCTTCTGTCACACACAGGGTTTTCTCAGTTTCTCATGTTATTTCTTATAATGTATTACAAAAATTTTATACAATACAATCTGTTATTCTAAACATTTAAATGTACTTTCTAAAAAAATAATTGACAATTGCCATCTGTTACCTTTGTTTCCCAATGATCAGATTGGAATCCAAAAAAAATCGCAGCAATTGGAAAATGATAGATAATATGGAAAAAGTTTAATTAGAAAATGATACAACAGATGGCGCTATCATATCAGTAATTGTCAGGTGTGATACTGCCAACTTCGGCACTGTATTTCAAGCGATAAAACCTAAGTGAGCAGTGTATTTCTGGAGATAAGCTTTTTTTTAACAGTTGTGTTGTTCTTTATTAGTACGTTATGGCGTCAAAAGGAATTTTAATAATCCTGATTTTACATTTGTGGTAATTTTGTGGTGAAAGAAAACCGCAATGCAATAGGATTTGTCAAAAAGCCACCAAAAAGCCCCAGGGAAGCTTCAAGACAATTTAAGCAAAGTACCAGTTCAAAATTAAAGAATGGAAGTATGCCATGGTGTTGAAAATTTTGTAAATCAATATTTCGATTCCTTAAGTATTTAGAAAAACCCGAATGTGTACGTAAGCAACGAAATATTCACTGAGTGAAGAAACCTTTGTCCTTTGACCCCGTCTTTGGCTAAGCAGGTAAAACACAAAAATGATATTTCGGTACTTCTGTTTACCAAACAAAATTAATTTGTAGTGTTTCCAAACTTCAAAAGCTGTATTGTTGTCACTGTTTATTATTTTGTAATAACATTATGAGAAACTCTGTACCCTTTCTTAAACAAAACCCCTCATTTTAACCGAAATCTGTTGCAATTTCCAATATCTGGCTTTATGTAGGAGATGAAAATATTCGTGAGGACTTCGACTTTCTAATAATTATTCATTAATGGTCGATTGCCACCTGAAACCTTTGTTTCTCATTAATGAAATTGGAATGCAAATCTTCCTACTCCGACGCATCTGTTCTCCACAATGAACTGGGTCACTACGCTTATCGCTGCTCCATTTACAATTGAACTAATGCGTCGACTTAGTAGTGCGTTATCTATGACATGTCACGTGTCACATTACATCATTCCCCTTTTAGAAAGGGCAGCGCAAGAAATCGCAATTGTCGTATCAGTTGACGACCACGTTCGCAAGACCATGTCATTCTTGAACTATTGTTTTTTATTGATCACGTGCGTTGTCTTTAAATATCACCAGAAACATTTTACGAACTTCCCTCAGGAGAATCATTTTAATTGGAAAGTCAATGTAATATTCCTTTGCCGGTGGCGACATTCGGAGCTTGTCTTCTGCACAAGATCTGCGGCTCTCCCAAATGACTGAAGTAGTGAAGCTAATTGGTGCTGCATTGCCGAATGGATTCATGCGCCATGTCAGTAGTGCGTCATCTACATCATATCACGCAGCACATTTCACGTCATTAAGGCAATGTGTCCGTGCATAATTTTTCAGTTTCTGTGCTACGACACTGAAAAAAAACCTTTGAATATATTTTTTAAATTCATTCATGTACTTTAGAAACTTCAGAAATATTCCTACGAGGTTACAAAAGATATGACTAATCAGTCCGTCGAATCGATAGACGCATTTCTTTTTTTCTTCCATCTAATTTACTGTTTATCTCCAAAGAGGTAGATATTATTAAGCAAACACCTATTAACCTATAGCCTCCCAATTTACATTATTCAAATAATATGTTTACATATTTTGTCCATACACTCCCTAAAGACGCAACTTTAATTCCGCTATTACATTCTCTGGGCTACAATTTCTTGAAAGATATTGTTCAATACTGACAGTCAAGAAAAACATTTTTTCCCCCACCTTCCAAGAAAAAAACGCACACCTGACTTTACAGTTTTGCCGAATGGCTGCTTAAAGACTTCGTAATATTAATGTGATCTTGGTGAAATCACAGATTTCTTTTCCCAGGGTTTTGAAATTATTTTTGTTTTTCTTTACTTCTAAGTACGAAATTTTTTTTAGAAATCGGTGTCACGGTCTTTCAGGGCGGCCAATTGTACTAAGAGAAACTGTTATTACTGAATAACAATCTATATCTAAAAAATTAAATATAATATGAATTGAGCCATTGCAAAAGAGGTGACATGCTGTAATATTTCATTTTGTCAACAATTTTAAGAAGGTACGATTAAAAAAAACATATCACGTGCATTTGTTCTTTCTACAGGTAATGACACAGCTACTTAATACGTTTCTTAGATTAAACGTATTAAGATGACATTATCAAACTAAATATGTTTTTAAATCAAATTTTAATTTCTCATTTTAACTTTTTAGTAATATGTCTAAAAGGAAAAATATAAAAGATGAAAATTATTTTTTTTGGTGAGCTTGCTCAGTAAACATAAGCTTTGTCATGCTATCCTGCGTGCAGTATCGGCGCAGGTGTAATTACGATGTAAAGTCTATTCGAAAACGGGAAATATTTTAACTGTATGTACTCCATTAGGGAAAAAATACCCATCCAGTTATTGTTGTCACTGTCTGATATTGGACACTTGAGGTTTGTTCACCACTTAAGACACAATCGTGTGGTTCAGACTTGCAGAAAATTTTAACTGCACAATTTAATATACATATACAAATAAAGTTCATCAGCAATCACATTTTGAATTTAAAAATTAAGATTTGACCATTTATATAGCAACAACGAACACTGTTGAAGACACAAAAATAAATGTAGAAGATCAATCTAAACTCCTTCAAATCCCTGACAAAACTCCTTTTTCTAAAGAACTGCATGATGCTGTATATCGGTTGAACAGGGGTGACATTCAGATACTGTGTTCCACGTCATTTGCGCTATTAGCTCCTGATATTAGTACTGCAGAGATGTACTCATGCAATATATGGTCATTTCTGAGGATGTTCAATCAGTACTAGGAAACGAGGAAAGGATTGCCAGAGTGAACGAGCCAAAACAAGAGAGGGAATGGAATGCAATGGTCGTCGCTCTATTAGGCTTCTTGTTTCCATGATATAAACTTCTATGAAGACGATAACAACTCTACCATATCACTTTGCTGGAGATGTTGAACTAGGAGGATACTGTCAAAGAGACTTTCAACAATTGTGTCACCACGTAATCTGCGACAAATAACATATCACATCAGTACTTAATAGAAGAATACAGCAATAATAATCCATTCTGAAGTGTGAAATGAGTACTCGAGCGAAGGTTTGTCAAAATGTATAAGCCAAATTTTGAAAGACAGAAGTGCGTCTATCGTCGCGCTACTTCTGTTTCCAGGTTCAATGCGTTATGCGGAAACATTGCAAGCGATTCAAGATACGCATATCCCCAGTAAATAAAAAACATCATCCGCGAAACTGACTGCTACGATACAGTATCGTATTGAACTAGAACCTCTGGTAATGAATTACTAATGATACGCATGGCGATGCGGTAGCACATCAGACGGTAAATCATGTACCTAACTTTGTGAATCCATTGGTGAAGGGTTTTCTGTTATTATGAAATTTAAAATTTATTAAAATCTGAAATTTTTGAAATTTATTAAATTCAATAAACATGATATGCAAATGCTAATGACATTTAAATAACGGGATTAGTGAGGGTAATTATGCTTTGCGTTATAGCATTTTTTTTAAGTTATTATCAATTATTGTCCATTTTTAAACAGAAATTTTGAGAACATGTCCGTGGGTTTGTTAAACTGTAAGTATTTAGCATACTCTAATATGGACATACAAATATTTTTAAAAATTAGTTTAATATCTTTTAGTATAGTATCCCTAAAATTAGTTTTATATATAATTAAGTTAAATGTAAAACATCTGAAGCTGTCGTATAGCACATTTTTAATTCGCCTTTTGGTCGGCACGATTTCTTGAACTCACAAATTAGTTATGCATAACAATCTGTTAAAATGTAGCTGATGCACAAGTGTAGATGTGAAACCTGAGCGGAACGCTAGTGGTATTTTATCTCAATTCTTATGTGTAGCTCCATTACCGAAATAACCTAGTCGTTCTGTTTATTTTGTAGGACCAGAAGTAATTAGAATCAACCGATTGTTCGTTTCAACAGTGAAGTCATCGCTTTTGCCCTGATCTCATTTTGTTTATGCTATTTTTGCTCAGACTTTAGGAAACGTATCTCCCTGTTCAATTTTGCGAGCCGGGTGGCGCAGTGGTCTAAGCGGTGGTCTCTGATCATTCGTCCGAAAAGGGTTCGGGTTCGAATTCCGGTGCGGCATGGATGTTGTGTTTGTCTTACGGCCGGGCGACTGCTTATCGCCCATTGAGTTGCTCACGGTGGTCTTTAAACCTTCAATCCAATCCAATCAATTTCGCGAAACTTAGTATTTGACCTACGGTTAAGCATAAGAAATAAATTTACATAAGCCACTTTTTCCCCTTGTGCCTATTTACATTAGTTGAAAACACATATGGGTGATTAATCCTGGGGTGATTAACCCCGCTCGGTAAAAGAAACAGACAGAGACCAAGAGATGACGGGACCATTTACTTTTGGCTTCAGTGACAGCGAGTGGTTGTGCCGTGATTAATCACGATTCAGGTTAAATCCAGTTTGTCAGCTCCGATTTAAAATGTTTATCCCGTACCTTCCTCTTCTCTGTCTTGAGCCCAATTATAGTTGGATGCTTGTGAGCAAGAGTTGTATAAAAAAACAGCTGTTTCGTTTTATTAGTGAAGTAATACAAGTTTTTGTGTTTCTTTTATTAATATAGGGAACTAAACAGTAGTATTGGGATGTCAGAATTTGCCAGATAATATTTGTTACATCTGTGAGGATATTGTACTCAAAAGGCAAAAGAGCAGTATTATGCACTATACCTAAAATGTTTATTACGTAAGTTTTGGTATAAACTTGGTAATCAAAATTAGTCGTAGAAACAACATGTGTAGAAACACTCCAACAGTTGTCAAAATGAAGGAAAATGTTTTGCAGTTTTTGGGTCTGTACGAGCGGGAGAGAACACGGAAATCATAGTAATGGATATGACTTTTGTTCTTGTAAAATATAGAGATACAATATGAAAGATAATAATGTTTTTACACGAAAGTCCTACCAATTATAAGCCATTTGCATACTACACAAATGTACCTCATGGCTTAGTTCCTTTGCTCTCAGATACATTAATATAAGATTCTATTGATTATGAAATAAAGAATCAAGATTGTGATGAGTACTCCCATGGTGTTTAAGGTAACACAGACCTCCAGATTTTTCTTAGAATGAATTGAACGCATCCTAATATTTCAGTAGAAGTGTTAAGCTCTAAGAATAACGAAAAGAGCTGCTTAGCTGCTGGTCCATTCTCCTAGGATTTACTGAAGATTCAACAGTAATGCAGTGTTCAATATTGAGTACAATGTGGACGAGTGAAGAATATTTATTTACTCATTGAAAAGAAGTCTCAAAGCAAACTGAAAACAACTTACCAAGTTTAATCATTTATTGCAACTGTGCTCCTGCTGGTGATGGCTTTTACCAACAGGATAGTGCTCTATGCCACAACCCACAAGTCACAAGGTGACAATATCAACGACCATGTTAAAAGGCAAATCTACCAGGCGAGGTCGCCAGACATGTAAAAGTAGAAGACGGAAGAACCCCTGACGATGATCTAGTGTATAGATCGAAATTTTTGAGAGGGAATGTACTTTAATAAATTTATCATCGATAATTCCCGTTAAATATTTATAAAACAAAACTCATGCTACAATATTTGATCATTGGTGTGGTAGATCGTGGTTACTGGGATTCCGCCGTCATATGAGATCAGATAAACTAGCGAAAATGGTGTAATGGGTGATTTTACGTTTGTTTGGATACCTCACCGTGTTAATTTTAAAAGTAACTGTCGGCGCGTGAACCGTAAAATCACTATACTCTCATTCTCGGGAACAATGATCACCGAGCTTAACTGATATGATCCGTGAGAAAAACTTTACGTAAAGAAATCCTAACTGTTAATACTTAAATTTAAATTTATGAATTTTGTACTGTCATCAGAGCATTTCGTTGTTGAAGTCTTCTTTCCGTTGAAGTACTCTTTCTCGAAGGTCAAATGATAATTCTGTCTTATGTTGAAGCCACAATGTGCAAAATATGTGGAAGAATTTCTAACTTCCAAAGTATAAGAACGCCCGTCATTGTTCGACCACAAGAGCAAAGATATTCAGAATTGCTTGTCAAGATCGACAGGCCTCGATATAAGGTCGTCAGTTTGGTTCTTTTGTAGGTAAGAACTCCACTTCCGGAAAAAACAAAAAGCAGCAGAAAAAATATTAAGCAATCGTACAGGCTGGTTCATAACTGCTTTATGGATGCACTTCTAACAAACAGTTTGCCATCTACGATTGACTAACCTGACTTACTTAGTTGGCTGGACTTCCGAATGAGAACGTTTTCTGGTAGTTTGCGATTTCGTGTGAATTGTTCTGATTTGTGTACAATAGACGTGGCAAAAGAAAAAACTAAAACAAGTTTGTGAGTATAACAATAATATAGGTGACATAAAACTAGCTGAGCATTGTACGTTTACTATCCAACTGCAAAGGAGCAGTATAGAAAATATTGCAAAAACCGATTTTCATCATTTACTGAATAAAACAGTTTGGAATTGTTTTGTCATCTACAGCAAGTATGGAGAGCCAGTGAACCACTGCAAGTTTCACGTTAATTTGTTAGCAAAATACTAGAAACGTATGATAAAGATTTGGAGAATTTTAATCAAGGTTGACAATTATTGGAAAGCAATCCCCTCAGACTGACGGAACTTCTGATTTCCTTGACTGTATATCTCCAACTTCAAAGTTATTTTATCCTTGCAGAAAATATATCATATATAGTGTGTTCCAGCGAGCGCAATAAGAAATAAAATATAATAAAAAAGGAAATCAGGACCTGTTTCATCGCATATGACGTTAGACTGTGTTCAGTAGGATGCTTCAAAATATACTACAGTAAAAGAGATTTTTAACCTGAAGTAAGGCAGCTCGGCGCTAAATTTTAAGTTTTAGTATGCATTGCTCAAAGAAGTTTCTTGTGACTTGATTTTATTAAATTGAATTGATAAGTATAATTGCATTCATAACCAATGGCAAGAAGTGGTGTTCGTGTGACAAAACTCGTATACTTCTCTTGAGCAACACAATTTCGAGAAGTTGAGTTCCGTATATTGTCACCTGTTTTTATGTTCCCATGTTTGAAATTTACTGTAGGTTCCGCATGGGATGAATAGGAAGTCAGGTTGTTTATGAAAGTGGTAAAATCCGTAAATGTAACACAAGTAATGTTTGGACATGCCTTATGTACTTTCAGCAAGAGTGTGACCAACCATTATACCGCATATAATGGTTCGTCACACTCTTGATATAATGGTTGGTCCCACTCTTAATATAATGGTTGGTCACACTCTTAATATAATGGTTGGTCACACTCTTAATATAATGGCTGGTGACACATATAATTTAGGTCCTTGTGTGTGTTATTTTTTTTTGTAGAGTGTTCCCTCAAATGTACTTTATGTAACAAAAAGGCATAATAATTACGGACATTTTATAATAGATTAGGAATTTTACGCAAAATGTATTTTAACTTAAAGGTTTCTGAGAATTAAGGATTTTCATAGAAAATACTAAAATATTTCTATCATAATTATTTTTTCTTAGATATTTCACATTACTCAGAAAACAAGATTTAAAATGCAAGAAGTGAGGTGGGAATTATATTGCTGACATGCGTATAAATTGATAATCGAAATTTTAATGTGCTGAATTCTGGATTAAGTTAATACTAAAATTCGTTTGGTCGTGTTTTTCCTTATGAACAACACAAGTTACCAAATCACTATTCTAGGATACTGCCGTGAAGCCAACCGTAAAAACGGTTGACAGTTTCGCGGTGCAAGAACAGTTTTCTTGCAGGCAGAATTTGTTCGTTAGATGCGAGCCGTTCTTGATGCGTCTGCTTCGAGTACCTGTGGCGCTTTGAAAGCGGATGAATCAGATTTCATGAGCCGGTTACAGGCTTAAGCCTAATAGTAACCGATTTATCAACATGTTCCCAGGGATATAAAAGCAACCACTATGTGCTGCGATAAGTTCGTAGGAAAGTTCACAGAGTCTGAATTAATTCTTTGTCTATAACTTCCCTTTTTTCACAGACAGTGACTTTCCATCAGGGCCACCATAACCCCCTCACTTCCGCCTTGGTTTTATTATGTAGAAGCTTCATTTACTCCACAGTGGTAAATGATGCAATATATTTCATCATACTAAATCATCGAGAACAAATTTATGGCTCATGCGAAGAGAAATAAATGATTAAATTATTCAAATTTCTTTGATGAAACCGAAAGCATTTCAGCAACATGCAGATAACTATTAGTTCCGCTGCAACTCAGAGATAATATTGATTATTCGCTAAAGTTTGGAATTTGCTTTTAGTTTTTCTCCTTATCAGTGTGCTTTACAAGTACACTTCACGTACAACTCACGTGCGTTTTCACTAACTGGGAAAAATAATTTCATGTCTCTTTCCAGGGCTCAATGGAGGAAGCAAGTTTATAAATTTTCAATTCTTATGTAAAAATTAAGCTTAAAAATAAATCATATAATTTTAATCATAGCTTTAAGTTTCAGAGAAAGTGTTTCTGGAATTTAGTGGAAGAAATTCTGCACTTGAAGCATACATATTTCAAAATTATATTCAAACTGCTGTGTGCGCAAGAAAAGTTAATTATTTTCAGAATCGGTAAGCAAACTATAACACCCGATCGTTTCATCAAGTGAAATGTTGAACAACGAAACATCAGAGTGTAAATATTGCAATAAAAAATAGTATTACACTACAAATATTTTACGATGCGGTGCATTCTGCCTAAAAAATATTCACCAAAACTTTGCTTCTCCAAATCTCCTCGTGGTGAAAATTCCACGTGAGCTTTCACATAACACCTGTTTTTAATCACTCAAAAATCAAAGTAAAACTACCATATCTAGCCAGACTGAACTGCTGAAAGTAGTTTCAATGTAACAATCATGATGCTATTCTCATTACCAGAAATAATTTAAGATATTCTTTTAAAATAACTTTACGTACACACTACACATGCATGAAAAAATTTAAAATATATTATCATAACTGCAGGCAAACTGTCCATTGTCGTGGATACACCCAAGGAAATAGGATACAAAGGTTTTTGGGAGAGTTGTTTGTGTGATTTTTTTACTTTAATTTGCAACAACATGTAAGACAGGTTTGGTAAAACCCTATAAGAAGTCGACCGATATTTCAGCATTTAGTGATTTCGGTCTTTACTTCGATGAAATCTAAGAAATTCCAAGAGCTGTCGTATTAGTCTTACTCTCTGGCTACATCCCTTTCGTTTGAACCTGTACTTGAGCAAAGTCAAATATTCGAAAAGTCAAAAGATCAGTAGAGAATAATAAAGTAAAACACCAGTAGAGAAAACAAATGCTGGTTCGATATACCTATATCATTTGGTTTCCGGTTTCAATTATAAGTGATATATTATTTATTCACGTACATGTGTCAGTTCTGCGTAATTAAGTAACGAACATATAAAACCACAAGCCAATTTAAATATTCCTTAAACACTGCTTATCTGTATATCATGCTAAACAAAATCGCGAATTAAACGAAATGAAGGAGTAAAGAACACATTTGGTTTCTCCATAGTTCATTTAAGAATACAATTTTTCAAGGAAATCACTTTAAAAAATTCAACCGCATTTACTTAATTCCTCCAGGAATTTTTTCTGTTGATAATTAAAATACGGAATTTTTTTAAAAAGGTATTAACAATTGCCGTTATTTTACTGTTTGAAAGCACATGTGGAGTATTAATCAAATGGGTAAAATTCCTCAGTTTTCTTACTTCCATTCATAGATATATCGTGCCTGAAAATAAGACGGTGCATGAAAAAAACATTTATGCTTCGAAATTCTCTAAATGTGTTCTAATGTTTTAGTAAATATTAAAAGTGAAAAAAATAGGGTAACTTCCCCACTTTTGTCTTCAGTAAAGAGTTCATATTCGTAAGTATATTCTTCTTCTGAACTTACGTCATCGTATTCCTGCTCTCTGAAAAAATATACCAAAGAGTTTTGGGATCTGAGGGCCAGGCGGTAATTTTGCAGCTTTCTTGAGATCTTCCAGAAGAGCAGGTTGTCTATAACACGTTGTACCCCTGCAACCCAAGAGTTTAGAGTGTTAGTTCACAAGACCGTAGATCCAGAATCGGAAAAAAAATCCTCTAGTTTTTTTTATTGTAATCCGCTGTGCCCATTAAAGCTATTTGGCCGGATTTGTCCGTTAGTGTCAAAACTATTGAGCTGTCATTTTTAAGGTTCGAAATCACCTTCGGAATTTACAAAAATCACTATGGAACTTGAGCGCAGTGGTACCTTGCCTTATCTCTACACCTTAGTGAGAAAATTGGATGGCAACTGCTTTCGTACAGAACTCTATTATAACCCGAACTCATTTCATAACTTGATTCTCCGCAGTTCATCCTGTCCACATATTTACATGACGGTCTTCTTCCGTTCTCGTATTAGAAGAGCCTTCGCCGTCTCCTCCGATGTTCCTTCTAGAGAATCGGAAATGAAAAACATCGTCGAATTGGCCACTAAGGAAGGATATACGTCGAACAAGATGCATAACTTTATCGAAAAAGCCAGAACCAGCCGTGTCAATCTTTCTATGGCGGAACTTTGCTATCTGGGCTCTATTTCCTAAATACCAAAAGTTTCCTATCAACTCTAAAACGCGCTCAGGAGGATGAGCTTCGTTGTAGGCATAATTTCTCTGGCATCTATATATATGTTACTTCAGAGAAATGTTGACAAGACCCTTCTTCTCAATGACACCGAAATTTATGCCATCTCACTACAATATCTGGACGGCTCCAGATGTTACTACATCGGAATGACCAAACGTTCAATTGGAATTAGGATCTACTAACATAAAAGGGATGCAGTAGACGGTAAACTAACTGCTGCCCTATCAAGAGAAGTCAAGTTAAAATCTGTTAATCCTCATATCACGAAGTTAGCTTCATACTCTACACCCAACTCTACTGCCATTCGTGAAACCTTGGAAATCCTGACCAGCAGCGAAGCGTGCAATGATAGCGTCTCTCTCGAGTTGATGCGCATTTGGAATCAGTTCTTCAAATAATGCTGTGTCTTCTACCAGAATACCGCGCGTCCAACCAACGTCACATCGTTTCTTCCAATGACTAATCACATTTCCTTCTATTCATTTATAGTCTAGTCAAGTCACAACGATCAAATTGCTGAAGTGTTCATTATCCAGTTTACAGGTAGATGCCTGTTTGATGTGCAAAAGCTTAGAAACTTTGATTTATATTCGACGCCAAAAAATTCGGATCAATTGTACTATTTTAGTTGCTGTTACCTGTAATATTGTTTTACAGGACTTCTGGATATTATTCTTTTACAGACGCGAAATGCATTTGAGATGAATTTTGGTCCACTTCAAACATCCCAACTGACAAATAAAAAACATTATCCCATACTTCAGCCCTGACGAATTTTGAAATATGTTTTATCAATGGATGGTGTCAAACAATGAATACATTTTAAAGTGTATTTTATCAAAATACGAGTATAAAGCTTATTTTTTTATCTTATAAAAGTATCTGCGTACTCTTCCTTTGTTACAGTTATTTCAGGTTCTGTTATCTTCATCATATTCTTCTACGAGTGGTTAGAATTTAGGTATTTTGAAGATAATTTTTTAAATATCACAAGGTATATGTAATCCCTTCGAGACACAGCACTGACATCTCTCTTTCAGGTTTTGCCTCTTTTGCTTCGTTTGTTCAGAAGTCCTTGATATATGAAACGCATCGTAACAATTCGGTTTTCCGGTCAGGATTGAAGCTAATAACTAACTTATTCTGCATTACACCTCAGATCAGCTATGTTACGGATAACTGTGTGCCCAACTTGTATTGACCTTGGAATCTGGCAGTACCAAAAATATTAATTATCCCAAAATTTGATCGCTAAAATCACATGTTCTGTTTTCAGCGATTAGCTCGACGTTTAATTTTGGTAGTTTTCAGCATCTTGTACTGTTACCTTTTATAAAAGAACCACAACAAGTGAATATTTTGAAGAGTGATATATTTGAACTTCGATTAAAATCAGTGGAATACTTTCCTTTCAGATCCTCTTTTTTCTCGTTTTTATTGAAATTCATTTTCTTCGAGTTGAGCACAAGAACAAGAGGTTAATGCAACTTATTTACCAAACAGCGGATCAACTAGTACTTTTCAGATCACTTTTGCAACCTGAAACATGATAAAACCATTCTGACAATTGATGATCATGTGGAATGCTACATGGCATTTATGCGAAACTGTTAAATATCTTTTATTTAATCAAATATCGCTAAAGAACAGACATTTTCGTTTTAGTTGACAAGATCACAATGTTGAGAATGAGAACAATGCAAAGGATTCCAATTGCTAGAAAAGCTGTATTACATAAGTGAGAAAATAAAACTGAAGTAAGGAGCAAAACGACTAATAACTCACTCCCATGGAAGACACCTAATTTTTTCCGTCAATCACACTTTTACCAGAGGCACATGTTAGAATATAACAAGCACAGATGCACAATTCGACTCACTGGTAAAACAGAGAATTTCCTTTGCGTTTATTCCTTCGTTTTTTTCTTTTGATTGAAGTTTTAACGACCAGCGTGAGCAACTCAACGGGCAATAATAAGCACTCTTCTGTCCCAAATTTAGGTCCACTGGTTCCAGGGAAGGGAGATAGCCAGAGCTGTAAGATAAACAGAACATCCATACTTCACCGGGTCGATTCGAACCCGGACCCCCTTTCGAACGACTGATCAGGAGCCATCACTTTGAAAAATGCGTCACCAAGGCGGCAATACATGTCTGTTCTTTAATTAACACTTCCTTCTTCGTCGTGTTAAAACTAAGGTGATTTTGTCGTAGTTGTAATGACAATATACTTGCAAAAAAAAAATTATTCTGATATATTTGTCGGGAAGTTGAGATTGTAAAAGATAAGATAGATCACACCGATATAAGCACTACCTGACATCGCAATCCATAACGTATCAGAATGATTCGACTAACCGCACTAAAAGAGTTAAATAGCTATTCCTAACCGGATTTGACAAGCTGTATTTCAATGGAATGTGGACGACGTAGCCTAACTAAAAATAAATATTAGTCGTAGTCTACTTTGAAAATCGTTAACCTAACATTATTTTGTACGTATATATTTTGTACCTCCAGAAAATGATACTCAAGTTTATATCGACCTCGACATTTCAGTTGAAAATTTAATCTTCAACATTCGACCGATGAAGGAATATATACTGAATTTTACCAAAATTATGTGTATTGATTTCAATAAAGTTTGATATTCCTAAAGTTTTCGCTTTTATGATCTGAAAATGCATTAAATACACTGCTGGCCACTCAAAATGCAACACGAAGAAGGATGCATCCGATTGACCTGAAATTCGCAGCATGCGTCGCCCACAAGAGGAGATGCAAACGATTAGCTTTGCAGGGCATATGCAAATCATGTTCGGGGCGCAATTGGATATGACACCCGCACGCCTCCGGTACTCATCGCCGGTACACTCAACAGCCACCGCTACATCTCGGACGTTTTGTAGCCTGTAGTCCTCCCTTACCTGCAGAACAATGCAGCTTCCACGTTTCAACAGAACAATGCGCGCCAGCACGTGGCACCAATCGTGCAACGCTTGTTCACTGCCCACCAGGTGTGACTGCGTCCGTGTCCCGCCTGTTCTCCCGATATGTCGTTAATCGAACACATCAGGTCGCTGATCGGCAACCGAGTGGCCCGGCAAGAACCAGTCGCGACTACGCCTGATGAACTGTGGCTACGTGTGGAAGCAGCTTGGACCGACATACACCAAGCCCACATCCAAATCCTCTTTCGTTCGATGCCGCGGAGTGTAGCGGCCGTTTTCGCCAGCCATTGGGGCCACATGAACTATAGATGTCTGTGTGTTCCGGAAGTCGCACGGGTCTGTAAGCTCAATTGTTTCATCTTTGTATCTGTTGTTATGTGTCCAGTAAATCTGGCTTTGCTATCTCTTGTCCTTCTTGGTGTTGCAGTGTGGGTGGACAGCAGTGTAATATAATACATTAAATGCAGTTTGCTTACGTGCTTAATATTCTGTGACGATATCCGAGCTCTCCTTTCCCAAGGCATAGGCTTTTAAGAAATTAATTTCAAGTTTCATTAAATTCACGATTTTCACTTCCGCGTGCGTAAATCTCCTGTTATTTGCTAAAGCTTGGTGCTCGTATTGCTGACTGCAATTCATACCTGCCAAGTGGTAAATAACGAGCACACAATGTATATCGAAGCCAAGACACTTTTCCAGAGCCTCTTCCAACGTGTATATAACCTCCGATATCTGGGCCTTTCTGATATAAAAAATATGTAATTTTTTCCCTGGTTTTCTGCCGTGATTCTTTGCAAAATTTTAATTTTAGCCTTAGCTCGCTGAGCTTAGGGTTGACAGGTTTGCATTAGATACAATGTTTCGTTCTATCGGAAATATTGAATCGGCCCCGAAGCCGAGTTGTCTAATGCACTGAACGCGAATCATGCATTCGGGGTGGTCCCAGTTTGACTCTCGAAGGAGGCATGGCTGACGTTCTTGCCCTACGTCTGCTCTTGTTCCACCCTTCAGGGGAAATGGCGGCCTGATTTGGGTATATATGCATGAGCAGTTATTATGCAATAATACATATATTCATTACTATAGGAATGAGTAGTCTGAGGAAGTACTAGAAGTTTACGATTAGGACAGAAAAGATTCCATTTTCTTTCTAATGTAGTGAACTTAAGAATGTGTGTATTGCATATCCTATTGCAAATAATACATCGCAGAAAAGAAAGTTAAATGCTGAAACTTTCTCTTAGCTATTGAAGCGTTTTCCTGTGAGACTCTTATAGAATACCGCTAGATTAAACCTCCTGGATCCCGTCGCATTCGTTCTAGTGCGAAGATATTTTCCCGTTATTGAGTGACAGGAGGCGTTGTGGATCCGTGTTTATCCTTGGCGGTGACAAACGAACGTAGGATTCCATGTGTGTGTAGATAATAAAACTTGAATCAGAAATGTCTTGTGAAAACTTCTAATTGTGTTTACGCAATCATGTAATTCATTGAAAAAGCATTTATTAAACAAATGGGTGTTCCGTCCTGTCTGTTATATTCGATATAAAAATATAATACAACATGAAATGATAAGTTTGGTTAACTCTGTTACTGCCCAAGAGCCTCCTTTATATTTCGAAACTGCTAGGTGCTACTGTACGCAACATAGATATTGATGCATATGTATAACAGGTCATTTTTCTCATTTTCAATAAATCACCAAAAGAATTACATCAGTATGTATCCTCTTGATAAAAAAGATTATGCAACATTAAAACTGATCTTTATGAATCAGTTTCGATAAAGTTTACACTTCTAGCATACCGGCCCAACGTTTTCCTCCGTTCAGGGAAATATAAGCCTAAATATCCATATATTGGAAAAGGGTCTGATGTTTTCCATTAGGCAACCAATCGGGGGAATTCCGACTGGTCTGAGAGCAATGCTTTACAGTATTGAGTCGAAACCAGAGTACACGGCTTAATTTCTGGGAGTTTGAAATGTGTCAAACTGACTCGCTTTATTCTTTGAGTTGAAAAGAACAAGCGCTCTCACTGAAGACCCCTAGCCTGGAAAAACTAAACAGTCTGTGCTTTATAAAAAATTCTTTCCTTAGACATTTTTAGTACATCCAATTTTCAACTTTCAGGAACTTGATGTGACTGTTTTACTTCATTCCATTTCCAACTTTTTCAAAAACAAACTTTAACAAACTTTTACTTGTTTCGAAACAGTCTTTTTATGCATACTAGTTTTCCCATGTTATTGTATGGGAATTTTTCTGCTTTTAATGAAATGTGTTTTCTCAAAATTGTCTACTACGAAAAATGACGTGTTCCATTTTTAACCATAGGAAAGAATGAACTGTTCCGAAAATTCATACATTTAAAAAAGAAAAAAAAAGAATGACACTTTTCTTCATATAAATTTTTTTAATATGGAATCCAACGAACAGTTTTACATATTTTCTTAGAATTTGTCTTTTTTCGTTTAGAAGTTACAACAGAATTTCCTTCCTGTACAGGAACTTTCAACATTTGTTTATTTTTAATGTACTTTTTAGGCAAATTTATGCTTTCCTATGAAAGTTTTTCTCAAAGGACTACATTAAGTTGATCTCAAGTCTTTGAAGTGAATGGGAAGAAAAATAACATGTCTATGTTTCATGAGAAAATGAACGAATTTCCTTAAGACAATGTGAAGTGAATTGAACATCAAGCAGTAAGTAGTAAGATATTTTATTATCGTAATATGTACATACATTTTGGGACAATATCTTCTAAAGTTAGAGGGAAAAATATAGGAATATTAAAAAAAAACTTCCTTAGATTTACAAATAGAGTATTTGAAGTAGAAAGAGTAATGGAATGCTTTGAATAGGAATTTCTTGTTTCAGTGAAAGGATTCTTATTCAGGAATTTTTTTTTAAATGAGAAACTATCATTTGCAGAAAATTTCTGGGGTAGTCGAACTTGGACATTTAACAAAATCCTTGGATATATAGGAATTTGAAGAAAGTTTATGGAATGAAACATGAAGAGAAAGAAATGGTTAACATTCAAGCTTCATCATTTTTTTAAAATAAATAATGCAACGTCTGTAAAAATATTGACTAAGAGAAATCTTAAGTAGTACAAATTCGGAATTGAAGCACTTTAAGTAAGAAAATATTTGTCTGAAGTAATTTTTCAATGTCTATGCATTGACATCTTAGTAACCGTTCGTCCGAAATTGAATCCTGGGGAGGCTTGAGTTATGAGCTTTTGAATTACGACACTAGCTTTCTACCATCCTAGGAAACAGTGGACTAAATCAGGGTCTGCTTACTTCCCTTCTAGTGCTTCCGGACGGATCTCTTAAATGGGGAATGAACGGCAAAATTGAAACGCTCTGTCCCAGTGAGTCAGCAGTTTTTGATTT
The DNA here is from genome assembly GCA_039090855.1 of Macrothele yani. NCBI lineage: Eukaryota > Metazoa > Arthropoda > Arachnida > Araneae > Macrothelidae > Macrothele > Macrothele yani. The sequence goes on along the minus strand of CM077033.1, from coordinate 69,365,885 downwards.
TTGTCATCTTAGACAGTTTCAGTTCACTCAGAAAACTATGCTTTTGCGAGCTTGAGTTTGCATTCAAAGTTCAAAACCAGAACTTAGTTTAATCTCCAAAGCAAAGTGATTTCATGCCATATGAGGTTTTCCTGTAAGCAATAGACGCATGAAAACAGTCGCAGGAGATAGTCATTTTCCGGTAGAAAGAAGGGGGATTCCAAAGTTAATTTCTTGGGGAAAGCTCACACACTGGAGAGAGCGTAAAAACACTCTTCTTGCATGTTTTAATGTAAACCTCGAAGAATTAGTATTTAGCTATGAAAAGTAAGTTCCAAAGATTTAGGGGCATTTACACTGAAATCCTACATGACTTTATTTGAAACTGGGAAGAATCGGCCTTATAGACTAAAATACATCTGAACATTTTGGATACATTTCTGTTCAAAACTGAAGTCGAATGGGAAAAAAAGAGTAATTAAATCGATAGGAAAAGAGTGATAGTTTGGATCAGAAAAAACTAAGAAAAAAAGAAGTTTTATAAAAATAAACCAAAGTTTGAAGAATCATACAACACTGAATAGAAGGACAAATATAATAAGTAAAATAAGGAAGGAGAATACGATATTTTCACTATGGGAGTTTGGAAACACCTGCTTTTCTGACAAATTAGTAAAACGTGAATAAATAATGTTTAGAGGAAGTACGGACTTAGTCGCTATGTCACCAGAATGAAAGCTTTTTCTGCTGAGACAATGAATAAAAAAATATGAATATGATAATGAAAACCTAATTAAAACGACAAAAAAGGTCAATGAAACTAAACGTCTAAAGAAAAAATGCAGCAGGCACAGAAGTTAAAAATGAATTGACAAACACGGGAGAACCGGACATTAAGAGAATGAAATATACGCGAAGTTTTGAAACATCTCAATTTAAAGCGAACTAAATGAGGAAAAGGAATGAGATTAGGGGAGTTCTTATTGACTTTGAGGAGGTGAATAAACAATAAAAACTTAGTTATACATGAAATAAAGTTAAAAAAAACTCGTTTAAGAATATGCTTTTTTGTGAAAGTATTAAATTTTAGTTGAATTGTCATGATCAGCATTTCGAAAAGAAATAGATTGAGTCGATATGTAGGGCACAGAAGTAAGTATTTCTTTATTTTCGCTATGGAGGTGGTGAGTTAGTAAAACGTTAAAAAATAATGTTTAGTGGAAGAACAGAAGTACTCGCTTTGCCTCCAGAATGAATGTTTTTTTCGGACGAGACAGAAATATTCAGAAAATATGACCCAAAGAATACAAATTTTATCGTAAGAAAAAAGATTTTAGATTGTATGTCTTGACAATGAACGCTTTCCTGTGGGGACAGTCCACGAAAGAGTATAACAAACTAGGAAAGTATAAAAAATGCATATTTGACATACATGCAAGCTTTGAGGAATACTTTAAAGCAAGTTGGAAAATATGATATATAATTAAACAAAAACTTGATGATTTGCTACATCTAAAATAATCGTTTTGCTTAAATGAAATGAAAAAAAAAATAGTCTAAATAAAAGGAGGCATAAGTTTGGCCAAGTAAGAAATAAATTACTGACATACTGAAAAGTTTTACGAAATTTAAAAAAAGATGAAGTAAAATAGCTAAAACTGGGAAGCTATAATGATATGGGAAATAAAGTAAGAAAATATTGTTTCAGTAGAATTTTAACTGTGAAAGACCTGTAGAGTTCTTGAACACACGAAAAAATTACGAGAAAATAATATTGCAAAGACAAGACTCAGAATTAGCACGAATTCATTTCACAAAAAAATTTTCTAAGTCCAATATATACTGCGAACAGGTACGAAATCGTTTCTAAAGATGCATTTCCTCGTATCATGATCTGGAATAAAATTGAATGAAGGAAAAAGAAAAGTTCCCCAGAAAACAGATATCAAGTCGTTAAGAAACGTATGTTGGTTTAAATCTGAAAAAAAAGATTCCTGTTACGAACGAATGTTATGTATAGCTAGCTGCTATAGTCTGTATATTTCTCGTACAAACATGAAACAGCTATATAGGAAACCACATTAAGTCATACATTAAAAGCAAGCAAGGAACGTTGTTTGCGTAGGAAACAGAAATAATAATGAAGAAACGTTTGCTTGTTTGAATCAGAAAAATAAAACCTCGAAAAAAGTAGTTGTTAGTTTGAAAAGTTAGAAAATAAAATAATGTTGGTACATCGAGAAGTTTAACGAGTACGCAAGCATTTAGAAAAAAAAGATTAAGACAATGCATTAAAAGGTACATTTCACTGATTAATCATGAAGAAATAAAAAAGAATACGAAAAAAAAAAAGCATTTTAACTATGCATAAAAAATTGTGGCTTTGCACTGTGGAAAAAGATACAACGTTAACCAATTTAACAGAAAATGCCATGAACACGTAAATACATTAATAAACAATCGTGTTTTAAGATTATGTCTGCAGAACAAAGTCTTGGAAAACGTCTTTATGTTGGAACGTCCGTTGAAAATGCGTGAAGTCTCCTCAAAAAAAATTAAAAAATCGTTACATTGAAAAATTATGAATATAAAATGGGAAATTAGGGGGGAATAAGGAATAAATTCGTTGCAAAATGATCAAGTTATTGAAAAAAATCAGTCTTGGAACTTAATGTGTCTAACAGAATCTTAAATGACGTCCACCGCCGACCCCGCGCAGGAAATGGCGTTGGCTGATGTCATGGTTTTGTCTGCTATAACGACTGCGTCACCCATCAATGGTGACTCGTCCCAAAACAGGTGTCATACAAAATGGTATGGTCTGAGACAAGAAGAAAATGGTGAGTCATCCCAAAACACATGGCGGACAAAAGATAGCGGAACATGAATCAAAAGGAACAAAATCTTCTCAATCAAAGCCTTTCCTCGTCTAAATTAAAATTGGAGGGAGGACAAATATAAGAATTAAAAAAATATTGCAATGTCTATAAACATTTCTAACACCTCACGGAAGTTCTAAAAATATAAGTTTAATAAAAAAAAATTCGAGGAAACAAAAAATATTGGAAACGACAAAAAAACTTCCTTCAAAAATTTGACAAATTCTAATAAATCTCCAGAGAAAATAAAAAAATAATTCAACGGCTATAAAAATTCCTAATACCTTACGGAAGTTCTAAAAATATAAGTTCAATAAAAAAATTCGATGAAACCAAAATATTGGAAACGACAAAAAAACTTCCTTCAAAAATTTGACAAATTCAAAAAATCTCCAGAGAAAATAAAAAAATAAATAAATAATGCAACGTCTATAAAAAATTCTAACACTTCAGGGAAAAAAGAAATATAAGTTGAATAAAACAAATTCGAGGAAACACAACATATAAAAGAGACTTCCTTCAAAAATTTGTCAAAGTCCAATAAATCTCCCAAGAAAATAAAACAATAAGTAAATAATGCAACGTCTATAAAATATCCTAACACCTCACGGAAGTTCTAAAAAAATAAGTTTAATAAAATAAATTGGAGAGAAAAAAATACGAGTAGAAAAATTATTGGAAACGACAAAAAAAAACTTCCTTCAAAAATTTGACAAAGTCTAAAAAACCTCCCGAGAAAATTAAAAAAATAATGCAACTTCTATAAAAATTCCTAACACCTCACGGAAGTTCTAAAAATATAAATTTAATAAAACAAAGCATATTGGAAAGACTTCCCAAAAATTTGTCGAAGTCCAATAAATTTCCCGAGAAAAGTTCCAAAAAGCACCGCTAGGGGCAACACATCGCGTACAAATCCCCTTTCCCCCACTCGGTCATTGCCATCCCTCAAAGATCTATCGAAAGTTCCAAGAAGCATCGCTAGAGGGCAGCACATTGACCCAACACACTAGCGTCATCTGCCACGTCCTAAAGCCACTCGGTCGTTGCCATCTCTCAAAAATCCATCGAAAGTTCCAAGAAGCCCCGCTAGGGGCAGCACATCGAACCAACACACTAGCGTCATCTGCCACACACTTTACCCCACTGGGTCGTTGCCATCTCTCAAAGATCTATCGAAAGTTCCAAGAAGCACCGCTAGGGGGCAGCACATCGCGTACACATCCCTCTATATCAACGCCCTTTCCCCACTCGGTCGTAACCATCTCTCAAAAAATCCATCGAAAGTTCCAAGAAGCACCGCTAGGGGCAGCAGATCGACCCAACACACCAGCGTCATCTGCTACGCTTTTTCTCCCACTCGGTGGTTACTATCTCTCAAAGGTCCATTAGAAGTTCCAAAAGCACTGCACGGTGGCAGCGCATCGACCCAACACGCTAGCGTCATCTGCCAAGCCCTTTCCCCCACTCGGTCGTTGCCAGCCGTCAAAAATCCATCGAAAGTTCCAAAAAGCATCGCTATGGGGCAGCACCGACCCTACACACTAGCGCCAGCTGTCACGCCCCCACAACCTTCTGCGTCACAAGCCACGCTCCCTGCTCTTTCTGACTGTGCCACGCCTCATCCTTCTGAGCCAGGCCACGTCCCCATCCTTCACCTAGAAGGATGCATCCTTGGCGCAGAATCAGTCCTTTCATACTACTAACATTTCGCATCGGAAACGCTCTCCAACACAGAAATCATTTTACAAATCGGACTCTTAGAAACAGAGATGTCGACAAAAACAAGATGTCACTTTACGTCCCCTGGTGGGAAAACCATGAATTATTTTAGGAAGAAAGTATTGCTAAGTATTCTCAAAAGGTTTATTAGCGGTATCGGTCCAAGAAAAAAAAATATTCTCGAGTTTTTAGGAGCCCAAGGTTTGCTACAAATACATCAGAAGCAGAAATTAAAACTTATTAAAACTAGTGGCCAAACCATTCTTTACCAAACAAAAGAAATTATGGGGAAAATATTTTCCATCAGGTCTTGTATGCCATACAGGAAGAATTTTTCAAATCGGAATATTAGGAGCAGAAATAACGCAGAAAACGCAATTTACCTTTGTGCTTCCTTACGGAAAGTCTATGACTTACTTGAAAAGTTTGAATTTATAGGAAAAGGATTTCGCATCGGAAACACTATCCAAGAAAGAAGGAATTTTACAAATCTTACTCCTAAAAGTAGATATATTGACAAAAATAAGATTTACCTCTACGCCCCTAGCGTACAAACCATGCATTATTTCAAGAAGAAATTGTTCCTAAAAGGTTTGTCGACATGAGTAGTATCGGTCAACAAACGACTTTCTTTTCCATCGAGATTTTAGAAGTTCATATTTTGCTGCAAATACATCAGAAGCGGACATTCAGGTTTACGACCACTGGTGGGAAAACCATTTTTTTACAAAAATTAGAAATTATGTGCAAACGATTTCTCACCAGGTGCTGTATCCGGTGCAGGAAGAATTTCTCAAATCGGAGATTTAGAATCAGATGTATAAGGGGAAAGCAATTTACATCTACGCTCCCTAGCGGAAAGTCTATGAATTACTTAAAAATTTTGAAATTATATGAAACACATGTCACACTGGAAACCGTAACCAACAAAGAAGAAATTTTTCAAATCGGACTCCTAGAAATAGAGATATTGACAAAAATACGATATACCTCTACGACCCCTGGCGGAGAAACTGTGGAATATTTTAGAAATAAAATATTCCGAAAAGGTTTATCAATATGAGTGGCATCATTCCACGAAATATTTTTTTTTTTTTTGGATTGAAGGTTTAACGACTAACGTGAGCAACTCAATGGGCTATAAGCAGTCGCCCGTCCCTAATTTAGGGTCACTGGTTCCAGGGAAGGGAGAGAGCCAGTGCCGTAAGACAAACACAACATCCATGCCTGACCGGGATTCGAACCCGGACCCTTTACGGACGAATGTTCAGAGGCCAGCGCCTTAGACCACTGCGCCACCGGGGCGGCATAATTTTTTCAATCGATATTTTAGAAGCTCAGATTTATGGCAAATACGTCAGAAGCAAAAATTAACGTTTTCGCCCTCCGGTGGCCAAAGTATTCTTTACCAAAAATTTGAAATTATATGCGGAAGATGTTCCATCAGAAGGTGTATCCGCTGAAGAAAATATTTTTCAAAGGGGAGTTATAGAAGAAGAGTTATCGGGAAAATGGTAATTTAATTTCACCCCTCTAGCGGAAAAGTTTTGTTTAATTTGAAAAAGTAACTGTATCTAAAATACTCTTCGACATACATGGAATCGAAAGATAAAATAATTTTTTCATTTGGATGTTTAGAAGCAAATATGAACGTATTTTTGAATTCGTTGTCATCTGCCTATACGCCCTCTAGCGGCGAAATTGTTCATCGTAAAGACAAACAAAATAAAGGATCATCATTCGCATATTTTAAGCTTCCAAATGCAAAAAGAATTTTTTAAATCGGACTATTAGTTGCAGAGAGATCGTGGGACGGACGGACGGACAAACCGGTAACATAAGCACGATCTATTTTTACAAAAGACGTGCTGAAAAGGACTTGTGAATAGTCGCGCTTCGTCTTTTGGTTAGATTAATCCCGTTTTCAGCAGTAACGAGCTGACGTATGTGGGCGGGAGTGTTGTCGATAGCATGAGACCATTGATCCACCGTGCCAGGTCCGCGCTGTTCTACGAATTTGTAGCACATGATTCAGGACCTTTCTACATGAACTCATTGTGCCCCTTTGACTGTCTGAAGAGGTCCTTAAATGCTGTGCACTACCAGCATGTGCTGCCTCATCATCTACACGCTTTCACGTCCTTCGCGCACTCTGCAGTTGGTATTATCAATTTACCATTTTTAGCTGTTACATGAAATATTAATACATTTAATTCAATTATTAACATATCAATATGGGAATACTGAAACAGCAGTGAAAATCAAGCAAAGGGTCTATCTGACATTGTCTTAAAGCCCGAAGTCATAGTCGAATAGAGCCCAACGTTTCACAGGTCATGAAAAGAAAGTCCACGTATCAGGATTAAAAAGACATTGTTCGTTTTACAATATTCATCCACCCTTTTCGGCCTTCTTGTTTACACTTATCCCTCTTTCTTTTAAAATGATAATACGATTATTAGTGTGCAAATAAGTAGCTGTTTGGTTTCTTTTTAAATAAAATATAATTGTTAATTATAATTAATTTATATGGTAAATGATTCCAATAGTGTGGTCCCTGATAGTTTATGCTTTGTTTAATCAATTCAGTTTTGGGCTTACATGTTTTAATATGAGTCTTTTTTCTGGTATCGTATTTATGTGTAAAACTATAAATATCAATTCCTTCACAATTGATATTATTCTTTATTCTTTCATACATATTTAGTCCAAGGTTATAGTTTATTATTTGTTTAATATGTAATATACTTTTTATCGGTTAATAATTAATATACCTTTTTTTAAATTGTTTAGTATTTAATATTCTGTTTTAACAGAAAAATGCGCCTTCCTACCGGGCCCCAACCGGCCACGCATGGCCGATGGAGAACTTATCAGAGTTTGGAACCACAGAACGGCTCCCAACGTATCCGGATTAAAACATTGTGGCTATAGAGAAATGTTTTTTCCGTTGGAAGTTTCATGTTTCATCATGGTATTTTAATGATTTGCGTTATTAATATTTTCAGTTTAATTTATGATAATACTTCTTTCCAATTTTGGGTTACAGTGGGTCTGACAACTCACGATTCTAAGTTTACTTCCTGTGCGGAACATATTATGAACACTGAAAGATACAATAAACATTTTCTGTCTACATTGGTAAACTCAGTTTTATTTGTCACCTGTTTAATGTATCTCCACATCCAGTTCTTTCGTTGCTTCATTTAGAAAAATCAGTTCATTACACAAAATGCTTTTCACCTCCCTGAACTTGACGAGTGTTTTATCTCAATTGTTTCTGCCGCTGTTATCAAATTTACCAGCTCACTAAACATTTTGGTATTGTTGTCAACTTTTTGCAATGAAATCACCAATAACGAGCCTTTAGTGTTGTACAAACTTGGTATTAGGAATCCGAATTTTCCTGTGAGAATCTTCAAAAAATTTAATATAACTTGACATATTACTGTTTGATTTTAAAGCTGAACATAAATTTCCTGTAAAGAGTACGGTAGACTTATAAATTGAGGATTTGTAGTATCGTCCGTGATCCGGAATTGACTGTTATCTATTGTTCAAAAAATTAGACGCTACCAGACTTTAAATGTGAAATTGTCGATATTATTTTTCCACTTTTATACATTTGCACACATTAACATCTTTGACGTAACTTAATAGCACGCGTTTTTTCGAAATACAAATTTCTCTGGAAGAAATCACCGTCGTTCTGAAAAAAATCGATTAGGATAATTAGAAAAAGTATATAATTGGAAATATATCTATGAAGTAAAGCGGTGGACAGCACAATAAGAGGTTTCCACAATTTCCTAATGCTAGCAAAACAAGTCGCTGAACGTGGATTGACAACGTTTGCCGAAATATGTAAGCACACATCGAATTGCATTGCCTGACAGCATGCAAAACTGCCGTAGATATATTGCATGATAAATAACTTTGAGAAACACGGTGTGAAAATTCTGTGTTCTCTTTCCTTTGGAATTTAAAGGTATTTTTGAGGAGCACCTAAATCTTTATATACCAAGAAATGGAATTAGTATTATGTATGATTATGCTTCACCCATCCTATGGTCGTATCGCTTTTGATTACCATGTCACTTTGTGTAATAATATACAGTATTTAATTATAAAATAAAATTTTATATATGTCGATTATAGTACTGAATTATTTGGATGATTTTTTTGTTTCTTGCGGAAAGCTGACCTATTGGCTCAGTTATGAAATTTCACAATTTATTTAGTGCTTTAATCACCAGGTCTAGAGACAGAAATATTACTTTAGCAGCCTGTCTTTGTCCTAGAGATATAATTTCTTATCAAGACAGCCGCCTTCCCTAACAGGTCAAAATATTCTTAATTTGTGATCAGATTTCTGAAAGTTTTGATTGTAGAATTTATAACTACGAAGTGATTTGCCCAAGTACTATTATTCATGAAAAATCCTTCTCGTGGTAGGTAAGGTTTAAAATGAGATTTTTTTCATCATGATATACTGCATACCTTGCCGAATATTTCGTTTACATTTTACCCGAGCGATATTATTCACCCATCAGAATTTGGAAAGTCTTGCAGACAGAAAGACAAATATTTCAGTGCTTACCAAATATTTTTACAAAAGTACAACTCGATGTTCAGACGAGAGAAAACCTTTGATAACGGTAGTTACAAATTAAAAATAGCTTTAGGCATGTTTTTTCAATGCATAATTCTTTCTTATCATCTGTACTGTCTCGCAGATAAGCTTCTTTGGAAACCCTGACTCCAATTTCAGAATGATATCACGTCACATTAACGAAAGTACTAACTGCATTTGTAAGCATATATTTTGTGTATATTCCTTTACCACAAAGTCGTTAAATGTAAAAACGTAAATTTGCTGTTATTGTCACCTTTTTGTTTGTTTTTTAAACGTAAATTTGCTGTTATTGTCACCTTTTTATTTTGCCTTTGAAGTTCGCATGGATACATTTAATTTTGGATTTACCTAGGCGATAAGGCCTTCCCCGAAGAAAAACATGTTTTTGGGGAGCCCACGAAAACGATCTTCGATTCTTTGTTGGGACCATTTAGATATGAAATTGCGAGTAATAGGATATTTATTATAACACCAGTCTCAAAGCAAAAATGTAGATTGTAAGGACATTGGCATTTGTATAGAAAACCATAGTAAGAAATTCAAATCTTGCAATCCGTAAAAGTGACGCCTCATGTCAAACATATTCATCTGTGTTTTGAAAACGCTTCGTTACAGGACACTTGCGATTGAGATCATGGGATATAACTTATGTTGATAACAAAACACTTAGCAAAAGTTTTTTTAATTTTAGAACACTAACCTTCATTATGACATTTTTTTCTGTCAAAATATATCTTAGCTTTTTAAGGACAGAGCAACAAGAGAAACATTTGTCTGGTTGACCTGTTCAGGTCTTGAATTGGGTTCAACAGGAGTATTAACTGAAAATTTAATAAATAAATCCCCAAAATGTGTTTGCAATTTTGAGAACGACACGAATATATTCGTTTCCTTCCTAAATGGAAATTCAGTTACTCTGATTCTTTAACTTCCGGTAACCCTTAATGATGTTGTTGGGGCTTCACGGTCAGAAGGCGCAGCGGAGGCGGCCAACGTCAGATGTGAGAAGATAGCGGACATGTGAGGACGTGTGAAAAGGGCGGAACAGATAATACGGCAGAGGTCGTAATGTAAAAACTGATATTAAGACTTATAACGCGAAAGAAAAAGAACGAAATCTTCAGTGTGTGTGAGTGTTTGTGTAATTACATCTAATTCGTATAAAATGATCTGCAATAAATTAGTAGTATACCTTTGATGTTGAACTGTCTTGGAATATGATGTTCTTGTGTATTCGACCGTGTGCATAGATTTAGGATAAAGAAGTTCCTGACTGCAGGAGAGCCCGTGTACGGACTCACGGAAGAGGTAAGAAGTTAAATATAAATACCTGTAATTACTAAAATTGAAATGGAACGCGATAGGAACGAGAAAAGTAAGAACATTAATGGCGCCCAACGTGGGGCTCTCTTGCAAATACAAACTGAAGGCAATCTTTTCACCTATATTGGATATAAAGTGTGAAACTGAAATTGCTTAAAATAAGTAATGGCTGAGGATTTAGACAAACTAAAAAAGAAAAGAGCGGTTAATCGCAGATTAACAACCATTGTTATTAATAAACTGAAGGAAGCTGTTGAAGAGGATCCCATTTAAAGGGAAGTTATCGAGAATAATTTAGCTCAGTTATTGATTAAAGAAGAAAATTTGATTTCTGTTGGTGAACAAATTGAGCGAGTTATTCCTGTAGAGGAATTTGAAGACGATAATTGTGCTAGTCAGGAATACTACGAAAACGTGCTGTTATGGAAAACCAAAGCGCAGCGCTGTTTAACTGTGATCGGAAACACTGAAGAAAGCGGCACGAACGAAACAGAGAATAGAACATCGCGGTCGAACAATATACATGGAGTGGCGATAAGATTACCGAAATTAGAGCTTGCGAAATTCTTTGAAGATCCGTTGCATTGGTTGGAATTTTGGGGTCAGTTTGATACGACCATACACTCAAATGAGGGTTTAAATAATTTGAACAAGTTTAGTTACTTGAAATCTTATTTTGGCGGAGCAACTGCTATTGAAATATCTGGATTACCTATCACCGAAGCAAATTATGACAAAGCCATTCAAATTTTGAAGGGTAGGTTCGGAAAAAAGATGTTTTTATAAGTTCACATATGAATAAGTTACTGTCTCTACCACCTGTTAAGAGGTTAACAGACACATTTGGTATGTGGAAGCTGTATGATAATTGCGAAGTCCAATTCAGAAACCTCGAATCGCTGGGAGTAATCTCCGACACTTATGGAAGTTTGTTGTGTCCCATGATATTGAAATTAGTTCCCAGTGAATTAGTACTAGAATTCAACAGACTTCGGGAAGCAGATAAGATTTATAATATAGAAGTTATGGAATTTATAAGAAAATAAATTGAAAGTCGTGAACGCACCCAGGCAATTTGCGGAAACACAGAATTAAAACCGAATCTTTCTCAGAGTGTTAAGGCAGTAAACAATATGCCCATCAGATCTGATCACACGCGCGCAAAAGAATTCATGAAGCAAAATAAAACGTTTCCTTCGGCCGCCAAACTGAATGCTACTGTAGAAAATAACCCAGAGTCCTGTGTTAAACGCCTTGAAGATAGATTTACTGTGGTCAACGTTCAAAGAAATAACGAGCATTGTGTTAGAGAAAGTTGCTTATTTTGTTCGTCGGATCATGATTTAGACAGATGTCCTTTAACAATAGGCGAAAAAAGACGTAATTTATTGCGACAAGGAAGATGCTTTAACTGTTTCAAAAAAATATCACTTGGCGAAGTTTTGTTTATCAAAAGATCGGTGTTAACTTTGTCATCGAAAGCACAATACCTTCATGTGCGATGCCGAAAGAAGCACCTCAGCTGTAAAACATATTGCACACGCATTTCAGCAAGAGGACGGTGTTCTGTTACAGACCATGACCCTAAAGGCAGTGGGAAAAGCTAGTCGTAGCGTGCGAATTCTTCTTGACGAAGGCTCGCAACGGACATTTGTTATGGAAACTGTTTCTAAAGAGCTCAAGTTACATGTGACAGGAAAAGACCAATTAACGATATTTTCATTTGCTGCGAATTCACCAGTAACAGAGAAAAAAAAGAGTTCGCTTGGTTTTAAAAGATGCAAGAACTGGACGCAGAATCGAGATTCAGGCTTTGGAAACAAATAACATTAGCAGTGCTTTGATAAGTACTCCAGGGAAAGAAATACGAAGTTATTGTGAAAAAGAAAAAATGTTGTTAGCAGATGGAGCGGAAAACTGTAACAACTTAGAATTATCAGTTTTGATCGGAGTTGACTATTATTGGAAGGTTGTAACCGGAAGAGTGCGTAGGATAACGCCATCCTTGGTCGCTTCACAAACTATTTTTGGATGGACATTAAGTGGCACCTCGGCGCTGTCAAGTGCGTTGGCATCACAGTCTGTCATTAATGTTATGAAAAATGCCACAAGTACAAGTAAAACTGACTGTGAAATGAACAAAATGTTGAAGAATTTTTGGGATCTTTAAACGCTAGGAATAAGGGAAAGTATCGACCAAACTAATAAAACAGAAGATAATCGCATTTATGAGGAATTTCGAGAAAATCTGAAAATGGAAGATGACAGATACAGGACACGGTTTCCGTGGAATCAGCAAATAGAAGATTTGAAGGATAATTACAACTTGGCTGAAAAACGATTGAGATCGCTTGTTCGGAAGTTCAATAAGGAACCACAGTTCTACGAAGAATATAAGAAGGTTATAAAAAATTATTTAAAAGAAGGAATTGCAGAGGAAACAAAAGGTGATAGTAGCAATGTAATACATTACATGCCACATCAGGCTGTAATCAGGGAAAACAATGATACCTCTAAATTACGCGTAGTATTTCATGCGTCATCTCATGCCGAGAACTGTTCATCAATAAATGATTGTTTACTCGCAGGGCCAAACCTAAATCCCGATGTGTTGAATTTGTTGATTAGATTCCGTAAAGATAAGGTCGCTTTTACAGCTGACATTCAACAGGCATTTTTACAGATTGCCCTTGCCAAAGAAGACCGAGATGCAGTTAGATTTTTGTGCATTGACGAGGAAATAGATGACAGCGACTCCCTCAAAGTAAAAATACTACGAATGACTAGAGTCATATTTGGTGCGAAGTCAGGCCCATTTATGCTGGCTGCAACGCTAAGAGTTCACATAGACAAATATAAACAACAGTATGAGGATGCATACAAGCTTCTGAGGAATTGTCTATATGTGGATGATTTAATTGGACGAGCAACAGATGAAAATGAAGCAATGACACTATCAAGAGACGTTAGATGTATTTTGAATGAGGGGAACTTTAACATGAGAAAATGGAGAACAAACAGCGAATCCCTTCAGCAATTGTGGAATAATGAAGAAAATGATATTCAATGCGCTGCAAGCAATAAGGTTTTGGGATACCTATGAGATAGAGAGAAGGATATTATACGAATACACGTTTCTGAAGTGATTGCATATATGAGACATAGAAAGGACAAGGTATGCAAAAGAGAAGTTCTGAAGACTGTTAGTCGTCTATATGACCCGATTGGTTTTTTAAGTCCATTTACAATAAGAGGCAGAATTATCTTGCAAAATGCTTGGAAATCAGGTGCAAACTGGGATGCAGAATTGTCCATAGAAGTTGAGAAAAATTGGAAAGATTGGTGCACAGAGTTATCACAGATGGAAAATGTTGACATACCAAGATATTATTTCGGGACATCGAAGAAAGAGAATTGAGAAATAACAAGTTGCATTGTTTCACAGATGCGAGTCAAAAGACATATGGTGCAGTGATATATTTGAGATATGAAATCAAAGATGAAATAAATTCAAGCAATAGGATTTCAAAGGCTAGAGTAGTACCCTTAAAGAAACTATCCTTACCTAGACTAGAATTGATGGCGGCGTTAATAGGAGCTAGACTAGCTGAATCTGTTGAAAGGCAACTCAAGCAGAAGTTTGATTTGACCTTACATTTTTGGACAGTATCCAGTACAGTTTTGCACTGGATAAAAGGAAATGCCGAAAAATGGAAGCCGTTTGTGCAAAATAGGATAAAAGAAATACAAGGGGAGTCCGATCCGTTATCATGGACATACTGCCCAGGAAAAGAGAATCCTGCCGATTTACTCACCAGAGGGGAGAAGATTGAAGCCATCAAAGGTTATAGTAATTGGTGGCATGGACCAGAATGGTTAATTAGAGAGGAAACAACTTGGCCAAAATTACCAGCTGACTTGTCGACAGACGACAGTGCAAGGGAAGAAAGAAAACGAAAGAGAAAAGAGACCCTTCAAGTAAGCTGTGTAACGGAAGAAGGGAGGACCTTATTTTTTATATTAGAAAAAACAGTGAATTGAAAACTGTTCTTCGTGTGTCAGCATGGACTCTAAGATTCGTACATAATGTTCGAAATAAAGATTCAAAAAGGACAGGAGTTCTGACAGTTGAAGAATTAAACTCAGCGGAAATTTATTGGTTTAAACAATCGCAGAGAGAGTGTTTTCCAAACGAAGTAAATGCTTAGAACTGTGAACACGACATTTCTTCCGATTCGAAAATCTACACGTTTAATCCATTTCTGGACGACGACGGTATAATGAGAGTTGGAGGAAGACTACAGGATGCAGACTTGAACTATGACCAAGTTCATCCAGTAATTTTGACAACCAATAGATATTTGTCAGACCTATTAATAAGGCGAAGTCATATAAGGGTAGGATATGGTGAAGTTGCCGAGACTTTAGCACAAATCAGAGAAAGGTACTGGATTCTACGGGGACGGCAAAGAGTGAAAAGCGTTATACATAGTTGTTTTAACTGCCGGAAATTTAAAACAAAACCTTTCGACCAAGATATGGCACCCTTACCACCGGACAGATTAAAGGAAGTCTCTCTTTTTGAAATATGTGGAGTGGACTTTGCAGGACCATTATTCACAAAGAATGAAAATACAAGGTTTACATCGCTTTTTTTTCACTTGTGCAGTTACTTGTGCTGTACATCTGGAATTGTTATCTGATTTAACAGCTTGCAACTTTCTGTTGGCATTTAGAAGATTTTTGGCAAGAAGAGGAATTTGTAAGACACTCTATTCAGATAACGCGAAAACATTTAAAAGGGTAAACCGAGATTTAACCAAACTGTGGAGCGTGGTTACCTATCCAAAAAATTTTAAGTTTTATGGAGAAACCGGAATAAGATGGAAGTACATTGTTGAAAGAGCTGCACGGTTAGGAGGAGAGGCTCGTTCGCTGGATGAAAACATGCCTAAAGAGAATACTGGGGAAAGCTTCTTTAACATATGAAGAATTGGAAACTAATCTTGTTGAACTAGAAGCAATCCTGGATTCCCGTCCTTTGATATTTGTATAAATCGAACCAGGAGAGCCTGAATCACTCTCACCAGGGCATTTCTTAATTGGAAGACGATTGACAACAATTCCTGATGGGAAACCAAGTTCTGAGGAACCAAAAAGAAGCGACCTTACAAGGAAATACAAACACAGAGTACTAGTTATAGAGAGAATGTGGAGAAGATGGCGACAAGAATATCTTCTGGAATTGAAATCAGCCCACCAGTTGAAGATTGCAAAAAGGGGTTTAGAGGAGAAAACGGATTCCATAGTTCATGTAAAAGATGAAAGATTACCTAAACTGATGTGGAAAACTGGTATCGTTACCCAAGTTCATGTGGGACGTGACGGAAAGGTACGTTCATGTACAGTGAGACTGCCTAATGGAACATTGATCAAAAGACCAGTACAACACCTTTACCCTATAGAGCAGGACTTAGAAAAGACTGAACCCAATTCTTTGGGGCCGGAGGATGTTGGTTTTTCAAGGACAGAGGGCGCAGCTGAGGCGGCCAACGTCAGATGTGAGAAGATGGCGGACATGTGAGGACGTGTGAAAAGGGCGGAACAGATAATACGGCAGAGGTCGTAATGTAAGAACTGATATTAAGACTTATAACGCGAAAGAAAAAGAACGAAATCTTCAGTGTGTGTGAGTGTTTGTGTAATTACATCTAATTCGTATAAAATGATCTGCAATAAATTAGTAGTATACATTTGATGTGGAACTGTCTTGGAATATGATGTTTTTGTGTATTCGACTGTGTGCATAGATGTAGGATAAATATGATGTGGAATATGATGTTTTTGTGTATTCGACTGTGTGCATAGATGTAGGATAAAGAAGTTCCTGACTGCAGGAGGGCCCGTGTACGGACTCACGGAAGAGGTAAGAAGTTAAATATAAATACCTCTAATTACTAAAGGGATGTAAGGTCAAGTGATGCGTAACATCACAGCCTCTCCTTGACAAATGTCAACCCCGCCTTCTCGTGGTGTATCCTGTTCCCACTAAAGGGGCTCTGACGACCGCCCATAGCGGTATAACTATATCATCGGGATTAGAGGAAATTCTATCCCACACTCACCAACCCGCTTGGCCAGCGTGGTGAGTTATGGCCAAACCCCTCCAAAATGATTCCACAACTTAAATCTTGGCCCTCAGTCTCCGGCAGCTGGAATGTACCTGGCCAAGGCAGCGGCCAGTGCGACATGAAGGCAGAGGGTGCTAAGAATCCCCGGAGGACCGGACTAGGCTGCCATCTGATGCTGACCTTGGCTACTTACAATGGACGCTCCCTATCTTCTGATTCAAGGCTTCTTGAATTGGAAGAGGAATTACAAAGGATCAAGTGGGACATCGTGGGGCTAAGTGAGGTAAGGAGAAAAGGAGAAGATCTCATCGAACTGAAAAGTGGACATCTCTTTTACTATCGTGGGACAGATACTGGAAGAACTAGTGGTGTTGGATTTATAATAAACAAGAAACTGAAGGATAAAGTTGTAGAAGTTGAAAGTTCCTCTGACAGAGCTGCACGACTTGTTATCCAACTCTCGAAAGGATACCAGGCTCAGATTATTCAAACTTATGCACCCACCACAAGTCATCCTGAAGAAGAAATTGAAGAATTTTATGAGGAAATTTGTCATCTAAATAATAAAGGTAAGCAGCACTTGAAAATAATTATGGGAGATTTCAATGCAAAAATAGGGCAACGGCAACAGAATGAAACTTCAGTAGGTAAATTCGGTCACGGCAACAGAAACCAGCGTGGAAATACTCTCGTTGAGTTTGCAGAGGCAGAAGGGTTTTTCATCTTGAACTCCTTCTTCAAGAAAAAGCCACACAGGAAATGGACATGGAGACATCCAAATGGGACGACAAATGAAATTGATTTTATTATGTGTAACAAAAAATTCGTCATAGAAGACTGCAGTGTGCTAAACAAGTTCAACACAGGTAGTGACCATAGATTGGTGAGATGTAAGATGCACCTCAACGCTAAACTTGAACGTGGCAAGCTCATAAGACAAACAAAATCTATTGACATAACCAACCTCAAAAAACACCATAATACCTTCAAGTTAGAACTGAAGAACAGGTTCTCTGCTTTAGAAGGCCTAACATCGGAAGAAGTGGACATCTCTGAAGTTAACAGAAAAGTAACCAAAGCTCTTATGGAAACAGCAACAAAATTAGCTGGGTCTAAGAACAAGTTGCATGTGAACAAATTATCAGGAAAAACCAAAATGTTGATGCAAAAAAAGAAGAGAGATGAGGACAACTAAAGAAGATGTGACTTCCAAAGTGGAATATATAGAGCTATGCAAGACAGTAAGAAAAAGTATCACTGAAGACGTAAGGAAATTCAACTGTGAACTAGTGAGGAAAGCAATTGAAAACAACCAAAGCCTAAAGATAGCAAAGGGACATCTCAGTAAGGGAAGAAAACAGATTATGGCACTGAGAAAAGAAGATGGTTCTGTAACAAGAAATAGAGGCGAAATTTTGACAAGAGTGAAAGATTTCTACTCCAAATTATATGAAAGGGATGATATATGCACTCCAGACATCATGAAAGATACCAGTACTAGAGTTCCTCCAGTCCTTCCAGCAGAAGTTGCACATGCAATCAAGAACATGAAGCGAGGAAAAGCTCCAGGAGAAGATGGAATTACTGTAGACATCATACAAGAAGCAAGTGGAGAAATCGAAACAGTACTCGCCCAAATTTTCACTCGATGCCTTAATGAAGGAAAGATTCCTGAGGATTGGAACACCGCTACAATGATCCTGCTACATAAGAAAGGTGACATTGAGGATCTCGGAAACTACAGACCTATCAGCCTCCTATCAGTAGTTTATAAAATCTTCACTAAAGTTCTTTCACACCGCTTGAAGGTAACACTGGACATGGCTCAACCGAGAGAACAAGCTGGATTCAGGAGTGGCTACAGCACAATAGATCATATCCACGTGCTGAGAGAACTAATTGAAAGAGCGAGGGAATATGAACTTCCATTGTGCATGGCTTTTATCGATTATGAAAAAGCCTTTGATTCGGTGAAACCATCAGCAGTTACAATGGCTCTGAAAAACCTGCGGTATTGAAGATGCATACATTAATATTATTAATAACATCTATGAAAATGCAAGTGCAAAGATTCGGCTGTTTGAAAATACAACACACGTAAAAATTGGAAAGGGAGTGAGACAAGGTGACACCATATCTCCGAAGCTCTTTAATGCCACATTGGAGGGTGTTTTTCAGTCGCTGAGCTGGGAAAACAAGGGGATAAAGATTAATGGAGATTATCTAACCCACCTTCGTTTTGCTGATGACGTAGTCATTTTTGCAACTAGCCCATCAGAGCTGCAGAGTATGATCCAGGAACTTGCTGACAAGAGTAAAGAAGTGGGATTAAAAATGAACTTTCAGAAGACAAAAGTGATGTTCAATGCTTTTACAAGAAATGAAGATTTATCGATTGATGGAGAAAAGCTGGAGATAACAGACACGTACGTTTATCTTGGACAGCAGATATCAAGTGAGGGTCACATTGATGAAGAAATTAATCGGCGTACAAAACTTGCCTGGAGAGCTTTTGGAAGAAACAGCATAATTTTCAAGAGCAATATGCCATTATGTCTTAAAAGAAAAGTGTTTGATCAATGCATCCTTCCAGTGCTTACGTATGGTGCAGAGACGTGGACCTTAACTAAAAGAGACATACAAAGGCTGCAGACAACTCAAAGAAGCATGGAGAGGTGCATGCTTGGTGTAACCAGGAGAGATAAGAAGAGGAACTCGTGGATCCGAAAAATGACTAGAGTGGAAGACATCATGATCAGAGTTAAATCCCTGAAATGGCAATGGGCTGGACATACTGCCAGAAGGACAGATCATCGATGGACAGCCAAAATTTTAGATTGGATTCCAAGGGACAGGAAAAGACCCAGAAGAAGACCACATGGGAGATGGGTGGATGAAATTCGAAAGTATGCAGGGGTGACATGGAGGAGACTGGCACAAGACAGACCGTTGTGGAGGAAACTTGGGGAGACCTTCGTCCAGCAGTGGATTGATAATGGTTGACAATGATGATGATGATGAATTACTAAAATTGAAATGGAACGCGAATGGAACGCGAAAAGTAAGAACAGATGTTGATATTGGATCTTCAATGTTATAATTATCTTTAAGTTATACAAAGAAGTGAATGTAAGTGTATGTTCGCAAAAGGAAGCGGCGTATATTTGTTTTCTAATAAGGCAAAATATTTATATTTTGCTTTCTGAATTTGTATATCTTATACCAGTAATAAGCAAATATTTTACCTGCTTTTGCTAATTAAGGTAAGGTATGATATCCGTCGATATATACGCTCTGAAAAGAGTAGCTATTAAGATAATGTTACTCAGTTTCTGATAAATTTTGATAACGTGACTTTGCATTAAAAGTTTCTTTGTTATTAACATGATTTTAAAAAGTTATACTTTCATGAGAAATCTTTAGCGCACCAAAAACTGATTAATTTACATACTACAAAATGTTTTAAGGAGCTATTACTTAACACCTGTATCATTACCTTTATTCATTTCGTCCAGATTTTAAATGTCCGAAAAAAAGTCCCTTAGTTTTTAAAATCGTAAATACTAATTTTTGCAAGGTAAATTAAGATTATTTTAAAATATTGTATGAAGACAACAGCTGAGACTACTCAACCATTCTTAATCATTTCCTTCATTCAATCTTGTTCGGTTTGTAAAATATTTCCTGAACCATATCAATGAGCTCAAAACTTTGAAACCGTACATAATACAGACCTTTCTATTATGATTATACACTGATTTCCAAAATTAAGGGCACAAACACATTTTTTGGAATAATTCAAAATATCATGCAGTAAAATGCTTAAAATTGCTGTCATATATAAATTCGGGAACAATGAACCTAATGTAAGCATTCACTGTTTGTTAAACGGTTAACAATGTGAGTTTGGTAAGAAAACGTAAAAGTGACCGTTTTCTGCATCTGCGAAATTCGTATTCACAGTTGCGTTTTTTGCAAGAAATCACAAGATTGAATGATTTCAGTTGGAATGAGTACTCAGAATCGTTTAGACAATGGACTGTAGAGGAGAGCCATTGGCAGGCTTGAAGCTAGTCATTCTCAAGCGGCAGTCGCCCGATGGTTACTGGTTTCACAAAAGATGATATGCAGGTTATAGCACCAATTCTCAAAAATGGGTACCACCACCAGAAGTACCGGTCATGGCCGTCCAAGAGCCACGACACATGCGGAGGATCGTTACGCCTGAATCTAGCTTGTTTTCTCGGTTGACCAGGTGACGTGTCACCTTTAAACGGTGTGAAATAACTTTAGTGAAGATTTTATAAACCACTGATAGGAGGCTGATAGGTCTGTAGTTCCTGAGATCCTCAATGCCACATTTTTCATGTAGCAGGATCATTGTATCCTTGTTCCAATCCTCAGGTATCTTCCCTTTATTAAGGCACAGAGTGAAGACTTAGGGGAGAACTGCTTGAATTTCTCCATTTGCTTCTTGTATGATATCTACGGTAATTCCATCACCTCCTCGAGCTTTCCCCCGTTTCATGTTCTTGATTGAAAGTCCACCTTCTGCTGGGAGGACTGGGATAACTCTGGTACCATGCGTAATGGCTGGAGTACACGTATCATCCCTTTAATAGAATTGTGAGTAGAAATATTTCACTCTTGTCAAAATTTCGCCTACATTTCTTGTTACAGAACAAGACCACCAACAGCGTTATAACTATATCATCGGGATTAAAGAAAATGCTCTCCCGCACTCACCAACCCGCTTGGCCAGCGTGGTACGTTATGGCCAAACTCTTCCAAAATGACTCCACAACTTAAATCTTGATCCTCAGTCTCCGGCAGCTGGAATGTACCTGGCCACGGCAGCGGCCAGTGCGACATGAATGCAGAGGGTTCTAAGAATCTCCGGAGGATCGGACTGTTCTGCCGTCTGATGCTGACCTTGGCTAATTGCAATGAATGCCCTCTATCTTCTGATTCATAGCTATTTGAATTAGAAGAGGAACTACAAAGGATCAAGAGGGACATCGTCTGGCTCAGTGTGGTAAGGAGAAAAGCAGAAGATCTCACTGAAATGAAAAGTGACATCTCTTCTACTATCGTGGGACAGGTACTTGCAGGACTAGTGGTGTTGTGTTTATAATAAACAAGAAACTGAAGGATGAAGTTGTAGAAGTTTAAAATTCATCTGACAGAGTTGCACGACTTGTTATCCAACTCTCGAGAAGATACCAGTCTCAGAATATTCAAGCTTCTGCACCCATCACAAGTCATCCTGAAGAAGAGATTGAAGAATTTTATGATTAAATTCGTCATCTAAATAATAAAGGCAAGCAGCAGTTGAAGGTCATTATGGGAGATTTCAATGCGAAAATAGGGCAACGGCAACAGAACTAAACTTGAGCAGGTTATTTCTTTCACGGTAACAGAAACCAGCATGGATAGACTTTCGTAGACTTCGCACAGATAGAAAGTCTTTTAATCATTAACTACGTTTTCAAGAAAAAGCCGCAAATGAAACGAACATGGAGGCATCCCAATGGATTGACAGGTGAAATTGATTTTATTATGTGTAACAAGGAATTTGTCATGGAAGACTGCAGTGTGTGGAACTAGTTCAACACAAGTAATGACCATAGAATGATAAGATATAAGAATCACCTCAATGTTAAACCCGAGCGTGGCAACTTCATAAAACAAACAAAGTGTCTTGACATGACCAACCTTAAAAGGCATCATAATATCTTCAATTTGGAACTGAGGAACACATTCTCCGCTCTAGAAGGTTTAACGTCGGAAGAAGTGGATATCTCGGACGTTAACCGAAAACTAACCAAGGCTCTTATGGAAACAGCAACAAAAATAGCTGGTACTGAGGACACGTTGGATATCAAAAAATTATCAGGAAAAACCAAATTTCCGAAAAAAATAAGGAGAGAGATGAGGACAATTAAAGGTGATGTGACTTCCAAATTGGAATAAATAGATCTATGCAACAGAGTATAAAAAAGTATCTCTTAAGAAATAAGGAAATTCAACTATGAACTAGTAAGCAAAGCAATTAAAACCAACCAAAGCTTAAAGAGAGCAAAGGGACATTTGAGTAAAGGAAGAAAACAGATTATTGGCGCTGAGAAAAGAAGATCGTTCTGTAACAATTTATATAACAAAATATTCCAATAAAGAAAAGAAAGCGGATTTTTTTTTCGTTTCTCTTAACTTCATGATTTAAATTATCTATAATTCGGCATACATATGCTCACTGAAGGTACCAGCTGACTTATGATCTGAAAGTAATTAATATTAATAAATCAAAGAGGGTTTGCACTAAGTTTCTTAAATTTTATACCCTGTAATTTTCTTAAAATCTATGCTTAAATAACCAAAGAAAAGTTCCAATGAAATCCTTAAAGCTCCTAGAACCCTTCGCGAGCTTTGCAAATGTTGCACTAGAACGTTACAAAAATGCATTCTACGTGACGCCATCTATGGCGTGTACAGATAAATAGATTCTTGCCTTTGAGCAGCGTCCAATGGACTAAAGGGAAAAGAATGGCCAATATATATAAATTTCCCTACGAGATTTTGCTAGTTATATATAAAAAAAGGTCCTTTATTATAAGAAACATTTGCAACTGTTATGTTCGAACTGCCAGACTCGGTGGCGCAGTGGTCTACTTTCTGGGATATGTCAGTTCGTCCGAGATGTGTTCGGGTTTCAAATACGGTGAAGGATTGATGTTTTGTTTGTCTTATGGTTCTAGAGCGCCACCGGGTTTGCGAACATGACAGTTGCAAATTTTTGTTACAGTAATGGAGTTTTTTTACTCACAATAAATATCTCCTAGCATAACATGCAAGAACCGTGCCCTTCGCTGGAACCAGTGTACCTGAATTTGGGAGGGCAACGTCGAGTTGCTCATATTTACAGTTAAACCCTTAAACAAACAAACAAATTGTCATGCGCGTGCTTCATTCTTTTGAAAGTATCGGCTGGAAAATGTATGAAACAATCAGCATGTTAACTAAAAATATAATGTCTGTTTTATAGCAGATGCTTTTACAAAAAGCTTACTGCAAAGATTCAGAAATAGTGACTTTGTGGGGAAGAATTCTCATTTAAACGACTTTTCAAGACACATAATTGCCCTAGCTCGGCGGAAGAGTTTCAAGCCTCTCAATAATGGCAAACCTTCTCAGCTGTGCATCAACAATTTTTTTGAGATTGTAAATTTGTGGTGTCCAAACAACGAAACTAGCAGTTAGCGGTTTTTCTGTGGCCAATGACCGCTGGATAGAATGGTATGTGTCAAGAACGACATACATAGTGTCAAATAGGATGGCAGTACGGAGAGAAGAATTTAAGCTCACAGAGCGGGCAGCACTTAGGCACAAATGAGCTATACAGTAGAATACTTCGTTGTGTACAACTCGTTTATGATATAAACAGGATAATACGTGAGCAGCGTGTACGGTAGCATTAAACTTGTATTTTTCATAAAAGAAAAAGGAAAACTGCGCCTGATTCGATAGATCAGGTTTACAGCAAATACACGGCCTATGAGCTAGCCAGAATATGGCTGGAACAGTAAAAATCAATTGAACCGAATTGCTTATTGGTTAATTGTACAAGCCGGTGGATGTGTGTAATGCTTTGTTCCCCAATAGGTCTTGGATAGATTAAAAGAGATCTGAAAAGATTTGAAATGCTAGAATGTTCCTTAAGAGCATTGTGGAACAGGCACAACTTTGCATCTTATTACATTTTAGAATTATGCCTTTTCTTCAACTTTGTAATTAATACTCATGCTGAAATACTGAAAAAATACTTTAACTTTTATTGCCTATATTTGTCCAAAAAAATTTATAATTACTAGTTCATTTTTATAATAACTTAAACACGAGCCAGTCCTGAACGATTTTTCAAAAGTTTGCTTAAATCCTTTTTTGCTCTATAAGGTATCTGCAAGAATTGTTGAGAATTCCTCGTTTTTAAAAATTACAAACTGTCAGTGAATGAGTGAAATTTGAAAATTTTGCGGAGAAAAAAATTGTGATTACATGTGCAAAATTCATAAAAGTTTATGATATTTTGCAATAATCTATATTAATGGACATAAAATTTGTTTCACAGTAATTATTTTACATAAAAATATTATTAATATGTAAGTTTTATGGGTCATTTTGAATAGGTAGGGAGTAGAGTTTTTAATCCTTTAAGCGGCCCATGTACCTGAACCAAATTATGCCGATAATTTTCTGATGTTCCCAAACAGAAATATTCACATTGCGGCCGGGTTTTATGAAAGCTGCGGCAAAACAATTCTTTCTCCCTTCTATCTCATATGCCTATCATAAACCTAGGAAGTGTGAATAAAGCTTATTTCTAGTCCTTTATTTGCCTCATGACACAAGGCATGATGGAAAATTGCTAGTCCCCCTGACCTGGATATCATGCCACTGGGTAGAAGAAAGTTAATCAAATATCTTCTTTCGTCTTAATTAAATTCGTCGCATATCCTTTTTAGCAGGTAAAAGTATAGAAAGGATTAACGTCAATATGAAAGGGACAAGCGTCAGACAGCCCCTTTAGCAGGTAATGTCAGAAAGGATTAGCGTCAACCTTCACCTAAACAGCCACTTTGAATAAAGAAAATAGTAACGCTTTATGAAGAGCAGTTCACTCGTCCGAGCCACGTTCTGTTGATTTAGACAACGAATATATTCGTTCGAGCTGATTTCAGTCCATTTTGTTAACCCCGCGTTAATTCGTTCCAGCCGGTTAAAGGGTTAATATCTCACACAAACTTTTATGAAGGGGTGTCGATTTCCAGTGGGTTCTTATATGCTTTGGAAAGTTTTGGAATTCGCCGTGGAGCCACGGTAATTCCTCTGCTTTTAAAAGAAAAGCGCAGCTTTGTCCGTCAGCCCGGTCGCCTTCTGTAGTTGCACACCGAAGCAGTATGCATCGGCTGACTAAATTTACATATCTGATTGTTATTTTCAGTTAAACATATAAACGGTGCATACTGCTACAAAGAACTGGTGGACGGTAAAAAAGTCACTGTACAGAACAATTTTTTTGCACAAATTCAGAAAATGCGATTGGTCAAAATGACGAAATGAAGGAGAACTTCAGACATTTCCTCGATTAAAAGCCATTTTCAACATATCAAGCAGTTAATCAGTCTAAAAAGGATAGCAGATATCTTCGAAATCAATATCATTTTCTGCATGCTAAAAGTACGCCGAAATCGGTAGTTTTTCATTTAGAACAGGAATATATGTTGATTAGATTGGTATGTTAATAAGCACTGAAATTGACATTTTACGCCGTTGGTTAACAGCTGGTACGTACCGTAATGAACCACATTGATTTTAATGATTTCCCGCTATTAAACGTTTTTTGTACTTGGATAAGTGGTTTA
The DNA here is from genome assembly GCA_039090855.1 of Macrothele yani. Lineage (NCBI taxonomy): Eukaryota > Metazoa > Arthropoda > Arachnida > Araneae > Macrothelidae > Macrothele > Macrothele yani. Next base: position 69,339,796 of record CM077033.1, on the reverse strand, counting down.
CACCACTTTTATTTATTAAGACAAACGTGTGTCCAAATGAGCTGAACTATGTTAATAAGTTATAATATAATTTTTCTTTTGATGTATTTACTCTAAACGATTTTCTAAAAGAATAGCATTGTTTTCCGCGTTTAAAAGTATCTTTTGTTCGAAACAAATTTCCGTTTTTAAGAAACCAAAATTATACAAATTGAGATTTCACACATATTTCTTAACTTACACATAACTATGCAGTATGTGGACACATTTACAAATTTCGATGTTTTCGCTTTTTGCTGTGTGATACAAAATCTTCCCAAAATTCAAGGATATGCTCATTACCAAAGAAGACATGCAATAGGAACTAAGAATATAAGAAATATTAAGCGTCGGATACATTATATAACCGAACATAGCTTCCTATTTGAGTCTTCAATCCTAACGCATCTTTTAGCATCATCGTTTATTAGATTACCTGGGAATCCAAACGATTAGTATCACTTACGAAAACAGGGAATATGCAGCGTAAGACGAAGGACAGAGGAAATTATTAGTTGAAATTACGGGACTCGTGAGTATAAAACTTTGAATATAAATAACCTTTCATACATAATTATTCCATATAACGAAGACACGACCTTTACATTTTTATTAGGCATGCCTTTCGAGACGCATTGTATTGAAGTTTTCAAATAGAACTGAGTGTGCCAGAGATAAGACTGGTGATTCGAGTCATGTGACTATCAAAATCACAGCGAAAGGCTCAAAACACATACGGCCGCATTTCTGACACAGTGGACTAAGCACTGGGTTGTCACCATTCGTCTGAAATGTGTCTGGGTTCCAATCCAGATCAGACATGGATCTTGAGTTTATGGTACCATCCTTTCTGCGTCTCTCCATTGCAGGAACCGGTGGCAGTTAATTAGGTATCGATGGTAGCTTATAGCCCATCGAGTTGTCCACGGTGGTTGTTACATTCGCAAAAAAACGTTCACGTGTATTTGAAGCACAACTGTCTAATGTCGCAGCATTCCAAATATCTATTTTTGCCTAACAACGTTAAGGTTCAGTTCTGATTTTTACGCACACATATCATTGCGTTTCTTTATCTATATGATCAAGCAAAAACTCTTTACCGTACTGAAAAGGTGTCTGACCTTCTTCAAAGAGGTTTTATAAATGATTTCTCCCTTGTGTAGTGCATTTAAATTAACACTGGGGTGGCAAAAATGGGAAGGGCGCTACAATTTTCATTACATGTCACTATATCTATGTCCGTAAACGACTTATATATACAGGTAGATATCAAATGGTAGACAACCTCAAATAGTAGCATTCTCAATTCAGATGGCAGCTTATCAGGATTTAAGCGATTTCAAACGTAGTATGATAGTTGGCGCACGGTAGATGGGTCAGTCCATCTCCGAAATTACCACATCATTTGCGTCAGGGGGAAATTCCAGAGTTTAGGACCGGTGTAGCGGTAAGCTACGCTGATGAGTGTACGTGTGCCGTCGAAATGCCGTCTCTATGGGGATATGTGGAACTCTATCAAACGGTGTAGCCGTAGAAAAAACCAGGACGATCGTGGACAGCGGCGTCTCGCATGTATCACAACTAACTCCCGGCTTGCAGCTTTGCCGCAAATCATAGCGCAATTCCATGGACATTACTTTTCTTGTTTTTATGGGATTTTGGGCTAAAATGTTTACAAACAGGATATTGTAGAATAACTTAGATGACAAGGATGTTTTCCTTATGTTTTAGCCTCATTCATCCTAACTCAAAACACCCGTTCCATACGGTAAGATCTAAACGATTAATATCAATTAAGTAGGCTTAATGACCAAAATAATCTACATCTTTAATACAAAATTTTAGTTGAAATATTGATGACAAATTTAAAAAATAAAACCTTCTTTACGGGAACACTACTGCTTGGAAAGGAAGAAAAGAGTAACCGCACTTCATGATATCTTGCTGGGATCTGCATTTCTTGTTCTCGACCGGATGCTGTTTTTCTACAAAACTCGATTGCACATTGTGAAGCAAAAACATTTAAGCAGTGAACATCCCCACTTGTTCAGGAAATTTCTTTTTCTTTGGAAAACTGGAGAACGTATCCAATAAATATCTTGTAATCGATTGGTTTATAAAGGTAGATAAGAAAATAATTACTAGACCAAAGATACAATATTAAGTACAGGAAATAAATACTAAATGCATTCAAGAACACAAGAACTCCGACTCTTTTCTCAAGAAAGTTTTTTTTTTAAATATAGCTGCACTAGTTTCGTTTTCTCTTTAATTGCAGTTGATCAAAGGTTTTTGTATTTTACCATTTGCTGATAAATTTCGAAAATATTGCAGAAACACGTTGTGAACATCTCTGTAAAGCCAATCAGGCTTTCTGAAAAAACGTGAAATTCATCGACTCTGCAAACGTCAGGAGAACTGATGTAGATAATTTAAACAGTCAGTATACTAAAACTTAAATTTATATTTTATTAAATTCGTTTTTAACATTTTTGTAAATGCCTTTTTAATTAGCTCAATATTCTTTCTTTCTACTTTAAATTGGTCAAACGAATTGCATTTGTCAATTTAACAATATTTCTGTAATGGTGAATATAATATCCACAAAGCTTTTATTATGGGCAGTAGTCTTCTGTATTCGTGGAAAACTAAACATATAAATCGATTTTCATAAAGATTTTTGGGGCAGATAAATTCAACAGTTTTGCCCCAAGGCTTAAATTAATATATTACAGTATAATTCAAGCTGAAATTAATAATATGATGCAACATTTAAAAAAAATATTCAAAGTGCTTCAGAGATGTTTAATATTGTGATTATTTTTGATACGTAGATTTAGTAAGCCAATATTCTGTTATGTGGTAGAACTAGGCACTGAATCTCGTTTTTTCCTTACCGGAAAGTTTGGTATGCGTCTGTTCTTTGACGTTTCCAGATTTCTCCCATGGATATTTCTGTTACGGAGATAGAGCGCACCTTTTTTTCCAAATTCTCTCTCTTAGCACTTGATTATGAGAAGATCTGAAATAAATGCAACATGAACTGATGTCACTTTCCGCTGTAAAATCGTTAAAGGTAATATGTTTCAATATGTGTATCATATTGAGATTCTTTCATTTTAACGTGTGAAATGCTAGACTCGGTAAACTCTTTAATTCCTTTCATGTGTTTCCAATTTTCCGATATTTCGTAATATGAAAGCAGAGCTGTTCATGTTTGTAGGAGTCTGCACTACTTTCAGCAGATGACCTATTCAAGCAAGTGTTCAGGTAAACTCTTATATTTCTAAAGTAACCAAATTTCCAAATGAAGGTGGGATCAAATTAATCAAATTTAAATTTAAACTAGTAAAAACATGAGGTTGCGGAAAACATGGCTTGCTCTTCTTTAAGGTGAAGTAAGATTTCGGTGAAAGTACAAGCTTTATGTGCACCGAATATCTAAATCATTATAACTACCTGCCAAATATGATGTTTGACCTCTACGTGCAACCAAAACAGCTATTACCCAGAGAGGCATGGACGATAAAATATTTATAAAGATGTTTCGTGACATCTGGAATCAAGTATTTACCAGTCGGTCCTTCAACTCTTGTAAATTACATAACTCTACCGCCGCAGATCGGATTTGCTGTTGCAACTGAAAATACAGATACTCGATTGGATTTTTGTCTAGAGAAGTGTGAGGCCAGGGTGATACTACCTGGAAGTATCTCCTCATGCTGTACGAATCATTATTGAGCAATCTGGGTAGTGCGACCCCTCAAGTTATCCTGATGAAAGAAAGCTCTACAAGAAGGAAATATCGTTGTCATGAACGAATGTACTTGGTGTTCAATGATGTTTAGATGAGTGGTAGACGTTGTAGTTTCCTGTACATGAATGATTTTACATAGTTTCCAACCATAATTTTACCCAAAACATTGCACTTTTTCCACCGGCTTTTTTCCCCACGGTGCATCCTGGTTCCAAAACATCCCCAGGTAAACCGCGCAAACGAGTGTGGCCGTCCACATGGTCCTGAAGGATTTATGAAACAAGCCACCTTATAAAAACTCAAGGTCCAGTTTTGATTTTCGCGTGCATATCGTCGCTTTTGACGATTTACCGAATTTTCGATTGGCACTTGGAGAGACTTGTGGCAACGCAACCCCATTTTCATCCGGATTCGATCTACTGTAGGTTGTGACACATAACTTATCTCAAGCATTTAAATTACCGGTGAGTCCTTTGCCTGCAATTATATCGATTTGAATAAAGAAACACTGGTCTTAATATGGTGTCACTTTAATATTTGATAGCACGATGAGAGGATCAGTCTAATATAGTTTACGTAATGCCCTGCTGTAAGCGATCAATCAGAGCAGGAAACAAAATATTGCTTAAAAAGGGGCTGAAATCCCAAGATCTCACACACACACACACACACACACATACAGGTGAGCAGTTCTTCACTAAGAAAAAGAAATAAAGTTGCTGCTAAACGAAACGAAGTGTGCTTCAGTTTATTTTAAATTTATTTTTCTTGTTATATACTGTCAGCTGAAATGCAGTTAAAATTTTGTGTGTCTGGTGAAACACTATTTTTGAAATTTTTTTTGTGAAAACTACTAATTTATTACATCATTTACGCAGGCTGCTGTGATTTTGCCATAACAATCAAGTTTTCGGTGGTTAGTTTTGTAGGATCCAGCATAGTAATTGCAAATTGGTCGTGCGAGTTATTTCTTATTTGAAGACATTAGCTTTCTGTTTTTGTTTTTTTTATTGGAGGTTTAACGACCACGGAGACCAACGCAGTGGGCTATAAGCGGTAGGATGTCCAAAATTCAGAGCCAGCCTGGTTACAGGGAGTGGAGAGAGGGCCAGTGCCGTAAGACAGACACAACATCCATGCCCCACCGGTATCCGAACCCGGACACATCTCGGACGAATGATCAGAAGCCATCGCTTAGACCACTGCGCCACCAGGGAAGCTCAGATTTCTTTGAAAAGTAAAAAAAGACATCATTTTTCTACTGCTGAAACAAGTGAAAATTGTACATTAAAAATACCATCATATCTAAATAAACAAATCAGTTTAACTTTTTGTTATTTGTTAATAAACTGAACAGCGTAAATGTTTTCCGAGTGTGACGCTGCAACAACTTTGAACAATTTTTTGCCTTTTAACTACTGATCAAAAATTTAATATAATTTAACTTAATTTTTACGGATGGAAGTTTTCAAAATGACAAAATTTATGAAAACAAAAATAAATTTACTTATTGTGGGGTAATCATAGTTTATTTCGTTTCATTTCATTATAGATGAAATGGGACATGGTTTGAGGCCTCTAAGTCGATCTTTCGAATTTTTCTGTACGCCCCCCCGGTTCCATAGCAGCCTAACCGCTGGCTTATGACCATTCGTCCGAGAAGGATCCGCGTTCGAATGCCAGTTAGGCATGGATGTTGTGTTTTTCTGAAGGCATTGGGTCTCGCTCTTCCTGGGAGAGCGCCAGACTGCTTATAAAACATTGAGTTGCTCACGGTGGTCGTTAAACTTTCAATTGAAAAAAAACAAAATAATTTGTTGGTAGGAAAATGAAATATGAATTTTTCTAGTCGTTATATGGAATAATTATGTATGACAGGTTATTTATATTCAAAGTTTTGTACTCACGAGTCCCGTAATTTCAACTAATAATTTCCCTTATCTTCAATAACATAAGAATTGGTCGGTCATGAAGAGAATGTTAAGTAGTCACATTAGTAGGAACGGGAAATTCAGCTGGAGTTGCGCTTTTGCAGTGTTAGTAGTGTGTATCGCCGGATTGTTATTTTTTAAGCACACGTCGTCCTTTTGGTGCAAATGAAGTACTACATTTTGAAACTTTTGTAAAAAGATAAATGCATTTGCTTTCCATTAAAATGCAAATAATTACTTCAGAATTATGCAAGGTCTGTTACTGAAATAGTCTTAGCTTTTACGGTAAAGCAAAAGAAAAAATTGGTTTTCAGACCTAATGTGTGTCTACTTGTAGCATTCGTTCTTCTACCACTTTGGTAAATACCTAGAGAATAGATATTCATTTTTAATAAACCGGGATGCCAATCCATAAGAATTCCGCTGATTTCCGTGAAAAGATTAACATTTGAATTGTTAGACTATGAGCCCTACTTGCTCCTTTTGTTGTGGTGCAGCTCTGCAAGAACGACCCAGTAACTGAGGGACTTGGGTATTTCTCTTTTACATCATTTGCAACAATCCCAACAGGTGAACTTGAAGATGTATTCAGCTCACTAACAGCTACATCTCACGAACACAATTTGCAGCTGATGGTAAAATATAAAGTAATATTGCAAGCATTCTCATGCGCACTCCTTTGCCACCCTTATTGTACGAATGTTTCGTGGGTATATTTGTTCAACGCGACTATCATCTTCTAGAGGAAAGCCTCCGATTTCGGTAAGCTATGTGTATGATGTATTTCCTGTCTTGAAAAGTGAGAAATCATTCTTTGAAGAGTGTCACAATGTTATCAACAATCACCACCTAATATTTTGCTTTCACTGCAAGTGGAGACGATCGCTGCCGTACCGTTCTTTGATGCTCAAGATCATAAGATTAAATATGGCAACCTCAGGGCTAGATGGTACCGGAAAACCTTTTTTATTTCTATTGCAACATCACGGTAGGTCAGGCATAATATAGTCGGACAAGATTTCTAGAATTTATATGTACGCGTTCACAGCGGGTAACATATAATCCAGATACGTAGATGTATACGAAATAGCGCCAGTCTAAAACGAAACTTCCCCTGGCGTAAGATATGACTCAAAAATTATACACAGATGCTTTAAAAAGTTCAAGGCTTCCTCTCTGGTGAGTGGCTGCACCACATTAGCTAAATTCGATTAACGGACAACACCCTTCATCATTCTGAAGTACAGTCTATTAATTTCAACAAATTTAGATAGTGTAAAATTGTGGTAAAAATCCTCAAAAAACACATAATTATGTTCCAGCCGCCATAGCCCAGATTTCAGACAATTTACAGCATAATATGTGATTATGGAAGTACCCTGAACTTATGGCTTATGGTTTCGATAATTTAGAATTCTGTAGTTTTAACTGAAGTGATATGCACTTAAACCAGTTTATAACTGCTGATTTACCTGTGATAAGAATGTTTTTCAGTACAAGCTTTAATATTTTTAAGAGAAACATATTTCGGGACATAGAGTGCGAACAATTCTTGTAGAAAAAATAATTTACTGTTTAGCCTACGAAAAGTATTGTTCAGAGACTTATAGTTGGAAAGAAGGTAGTTCTGTTCACGTGCAACTCATTCCACCTTCCAGTTCAGTGCAAGATTGAAGGTGTTTTCATTCCAAAATAAGCATTTATATAAAAACAAAGTAGATTCTCATAATTAAAGATATAAAAAACAATCTAATGAAATATTATATATACACTTGTTATATTATACCAATAATCCGGATTCATTGTCAAAAGTAGAAATCAAATTTTCAGGTTGTGCACATCAACCAGGTGGCATTTCAAAGAACGGTAGACGGCAAACTATCTACTTTGCTGTTCCAAAGGTCTACCATGGCTTTTTTGAAGGAATGTAGTAACAAACGGTCTACCTTTGTTTAAAATGTTCTGTAGTTGATGTGTGAAAGCTTGGAAACTTTTATTTTTCATTTACGGTAAAATACGGATTACTACTGTAGTCTTCAAATTTTATTCACGGTTAGTTTACATTTTTCCGTTATTGGTTAGGAAACTGTAAGCGTATTGCTCAATTTGAATTTACTTAATACACTGCTGGACAATTGCTAAGGACTGATCATAAACGGCTATATAGCGCATAAAAAAGTAAGTGTGGTTGGATGCCAAGTGAAATAAAATAATGTCAGAATGCCAGGACATTACAAAAAAGACAATTTATTGTGCTCTGAAATCCAGAAGGCTTTGCAAAGTGTTCAAGGGACAAACAGGCCATTTTGTGCAGAATACGTAAACGTGTAAAAAATGCAATTACCGTCCGCAGGCGTTCCGGCGTAAGATGTCAATACGGGATATGGCCACCTTGGAGGGCGATGCAAGATTCCACACGTCGTGTCATTCTTTGCACAACATTATCAAGCAGCTGTTGGGGTAATTTATCCCATTCCTCTGTCAGTGCACGGATGAGGGTGTCCTTGTTTATTGGAGGGCATTGGCGACCAGCAAGACTCCTCCCCAAAGCATCCCACACATTTTCAATGGGATTCAGATCTGGAGAACGTGCTGGCCATACGAGGCGTTGAATATCCTTGCTCTCAAGACACTCCTGGACAGCGACTGTTCGATGACATGTTGCGTTGTCGTCCATGAAAATGAATCTATCACCGAGAGCACCACGGAACATGCGAACATGAGGTAGGAGAACATAATTATTGTATCGTTGGCCAGTCATAGTCCCAGTTGGAAGCACATAGAGGGACGTACGGCCATTGATCATGATGCCAGCCCATACCATGACACTACATGTCGGATATCGGTCCCTTTCCTGTATGTTTGCTGGACAATATGCAGTACCACTATCCCGCCAGATCAGTTGTCGTCGACAATCAGACGATAGACTGTATCTACTCTCATCTGAGAAGAGGACAGCAGACCAGTCGTTATCAGTCCAATTGCGATGTTGATGGCACCATTGCAAACGGGCGGCACGGTGACGTCTGGACAATGGGATGCACACAACAGGACGGCGGGCGTATAGACCTCCTTAATGCAAACGTCTGGCGACAGTTTTTCGGGAGATCCGCTTGCCAGTAGCAGCTATAAACTGATTTGCTACCTCACTAGCTGTGCTGCGCCGGTGTTTTTTTGTTGATAGCACTATGTACCGATCTTCTTCAGGTGTCGTACTGCGAACACGACCTCCCCCGTGACGTTTGCTACACTCTCCATTTGTTTGAAATGATTTCCAAAGCCTTGAAACAACACTGTAGCTGACGTCGAACTCCCTGGCAACATCTGTTATTTTTCGCCCTTCTTCAATCTTGCCAATAATACGGCCACGCGTAAAATCATCTAGGTGATGTCGGGAAGACATACTGAAAATTGCAAGTTCGTCAATTGATTCTTTCCCTTTCAACTTTGCGTTTGAACATCAACGGTCAATACGCGTCAAATCCTTTATATCTCTTATCAGCGCTATGACGTCACGAACAAGTTCGGCAATCCAAAATTTGCATACGCACAACACGTCTTACTGTATCCCGCACTTATGCTAATTTCCACATTTTGCTGCCTTCCATTTTATGGTTGCTATCGTTGCTATTGTCATCCGTCCTTAGCAATTGTCCGGCAGTGTATTTAGAGTATTGGAGAAGCCTATGATGATTCATATAATTGTACTAATGACAAAAATTTCTAGAAATCGTAATTCCTTTAAATGATGAGTCACGCACGAAATTTCGCCACAAATTTTGGAAAAAAAAATCAACTTTGAATTCAGGCAAACACATTGACTGTAAAACACACTAAGGAACTATTTTGTCATTTCGCCGGTAAGATAATTTGAAAATGAATTTTTTCGAAAAGTAATTTCGAATTTAAATTGCTCAATTTCGGAGGTCTGCATTAACGTTAACAAAAAAGGATTTTCAGTTTTTAGTAGTACATTTTCCTTTCCAGGTCCATAGGCGGAGTGAAATTATGTGCCATTGATAAGAAAAAAACGACAAAAAAACAAAAGTGCCACCAAGAAAAAACAAAAGTGCCTGAACAACGGCGTAACGTACATCAATTCGTTATTCTACATTGTGCTTGAACTTTAAATTAAAACTAAATACACATGACATATTTCAGCAACACTCCATAGCTATGCTGATATGCATAAAATTTTGAGAGAAAAATGGAATCGCGGAATAAATTCTCAATCAAATCGATTGAGATGTACAAAACATCGTTTTCAGCATTGATGGCCAAATTGTGACCCGCTGACCAGATCCGACCGGTTAGTTTATTTAGGGTAAACAGTGGCAATTTCGTGATAATATCAGAAATTTTCATTTTGACAGCAAACATTTATCGCCCATGTTTATTACATCAGTACCCCACACGCAACACATTTCTATATAATACCAGTAACTTGGTGAACAGTAGGACTGTATCTTTGTCTTCTACAATACATTCCTACGCATAATGTTTACCAGTTGTTATTTTATGATAACTTTGGTAACTTTGTGATAATATCTTGCTAAGTTCGTGATTGTGAACAACCTCTCCATTAGTACGCACTGCATTGCGTGAATGTAAAGAAATGTAGAAATAATAGTATACATGATATATTGTGCAGTTTACTCTAGTCCAACATGCGAGAAATACATATTTTAATCAATAAAATGGTCTTTTTCCATAAAGTGACACTTTCGCATTTTAGTTTTAAACATTATCAGCAGCTTTCATTGGCGTCGCACATGAACACATCTTCATTTTCATCGTAAGAGTTTTGGCACTTTATGTGGTATCATATCATGCAAAAGATGCATTGAACCCACTGAACTCCATTTTTTTTGACATCCTCGTTATATTTGTGTCCACAAAATTTGCCATTCCAATTATCGTCTTCTCTTTGCATAAGCCTGTTGATAAAAACTGTACACACGAGCTATATCTTGCTACATTTCAATTACATCAACTGTATTGTATCACGTACTTATCAATTGTAGGTGATAAATTCATGATAACTTGGTTACTTTGTGACAGGCTAAACTTATTCAAAAATCGAAACTGAATGTCTATTTGTACCCCTGCTATCATTGTTACGATTCAGAAATCAGATATTGTTCTTTAAATTATGGAAAAAAGTTATTTTTTAAATCAGCATTAATGCCTGAAAAAATGAACTTCCCGGAGCTAAGGATCATGCGTCCGTGGCAAAGCCTCTACACGCTACAGAATGCTGATAAATGTCTTGCAAATGCATTTTTAAAGTAAACAGGTATCTAATCAATAACTGGGTTAAATATTGTTTGCTATCTTCTATTTTTCTTCTTGAAATCCGATCTCCTACCTTGAATAATAAACACCATAACAAAAGACTATTCAATTCCCGCCACACGTTGAATAACTTTCTCTGTGACCCGAACACGACAACTTAAAGACGATTTTCTTCCGATTTTAGAAATTGGATTTGTGCTACCGAATATGGTAAAAAGTTGAAACAAATTAAAACAGTAGTTATTCTACGAATAACCGCTTACGTTCTATCACGAATTTACCTATGCGATGAAATTATCAATGTTTACCATAATATGTCCCGCGATTTCCTCTTATTTTATTTCATAAATTTAATCTTCCAAATAGCCGCAGTAGACACTATTGCTCACATACTTGAATGTATCCGCTCCATCTCCCTTACAATTCGCCAACATGAGATTTAAAGCTTCAAGCAGTCTAATTGAATTCCACAATTATTACCACAAGCTTAAATTCTTAATCAAAACTTTTCTTATCTTCACTCACGATTTTAAGTTATTACGAAGGTGCATATCATTCTTCTGTTGCAGGAGCATTTCATTCCCCTTCTTCCCCTTCTCTTCAGCCGGCGCTGTCGCAGTCAACAAGATAGTTCTTTCTAGTATCCTGCGAGAGGCACCAAGAGGAAACAAAACACAGCGTTCATACGAAATTCAACGCAAAGAGAACTTAGTATATGGATTTATATTGAACCTAATATATACATTTATCTGAGTAAAAGGTTAAATTTTACATTTCGTCACGCAATTACTAAAGAAAAAACTATGTGCAGTTCAGAGGAATTCTTAATATAATAGAGTTACGTTTACCGTTTCTCGTATGCGTTTGTTAAACAACACGGATGGACATGAGATCATTACCAGAAATAAATAAGGAATTTATATCGAAAAAAAAAATCTGCGCTTTTCTAACTTGCACTGTTTTAACAACTAGCGTCTGAAATGTTCTCATAGATAGCTCATGCGGCATAAAATTTAGATACAAAATAAAGGTTTGTATTAAATTCTGCCAAAAATTTAACTTTTTCTTTTTCGCTACCGAAATGTAGTCGATATTCGTTTACACACGACACTTTTACTTTTTTAATCTCCATTTTACATCTTGATCTCGAAACGGCGAGCATTTTTTAAAATTCGGATAAAAATTATGATTGAAATTTACTTAGAAATTCGCTAAAATTTCCGGATGCAACTTGCATATTTTGAACTTTGCAGTAGTTAATGAACGTTTTGTTTAGATAACAATTAATCGTTTTTTTCTTCTAAACAAACACATTTCCAAAGATTCGCACTTTTTAAAGAAATAATAGCACAAAATGATGAGGTGAAATTTTCTAACTAATAAACACAGAAATAGAACAATTTATTTTTGCTATCACAATAGTTATGACGCTTACCTTTCGTTACCACAATAGTTTCCTTTATCCTATTAAAATATAAATATGACTCAATCACAAAGAACTGATCAAATACCACTAAAAAACTCAAGACCAATAGTAATCGCATGTAAACAATTATTGAAGCAAATGATCTGACTCCAGAGGTACGTCATGCTCGAGTCGTCCAAAAATCCCTTCTCTACTGCGCATCGAAATGTATCATCTGAGCCTCCACACAACATGCGTCTTTGGACAAATCTAGAAAATATGAAGTCTATTCTCAACCCCGTTGCAAGAGAGACTCGTATCGGAAAGAATGCCTCCCCAGCTATATTGCCTCCTCCTATTTGGTAAAACATCATAAGCAAGGCTGCACCGAAATTCCTACGCTTGCAGTCCACCTCGTTCGAGTGAAAGATCGTCCATGCCTCCTTGAGCGAAAACCTGCTGCTAAAGATTCTGCTGATATGCTTCGTAGGCCCAGGGAGAAGATCAACACAAGACTGCCTCGTCTCCTTCCCATAGCGGCTGACTTCCGCGAAGTCGCTCAGGCGAACACTTAAAGAAGTACTTCTTGTGAATAAACTCTCTACGGAGATCAAAACAGTTGTGACATGCGCGGGATTCTAATAAGACATGTCACCAAACAATTTAAGCTCGGCGAAGTTCAAAAGCCAGGAATGCCCCAAAAAAGGATTTACCAGTTAATGGAAAATTTATATATATAATTTTTTTTTTTTTATAATATTGTTAAAACAATTTTTTCTCAACATTGCATTTGGATTAATTTCTCATATTGCCCTTTCGTAGGCAGTTTATAATTCATTCAGTCGTGAAGCGTGTTTTGATTGCATTAGGTATGACATACTGATGCTTTTTTTTCATGATATATTTTCCGGTGTCACGGTGTTCTATTTTTACAAGCCTGGTCTGACGCTTTACGCCAGTGTTCACCGATATCCAACTGATTACCTTCAATAACTCAATAAGCCACTTTTCTGTTCCTCCTACTAACGCTATAATGACAAAGGTTATTTTTACAATGACTCGTGAAATCTAACGTAAAGTTTAAAAATCTCTCACTGGTTTGATGTGTGTAAATGTGTAATTTGTAGCGTCCTAAATTAATTTGCCACAAATGTTATGTATTTTAAAAAAGTGAGACGCACAAATTTTAAATAACGAATGGCATGGGAAAAGGTGAAAATGTTCATCTTTATAGTTCATTTTAAAGATTTTTACCGTAGTATTTACCTGAGAGTACGACGCTGTGAAAAGAAGCTGCGGAAGGCCTAACACAACGCTGAGGCGACTACGTCAAGCCAGAGAAAGCTTTGCTCCGCTGAAAGGAAGGTTCGTTGCGGCGGCCAACTACGCTATAGAAAATAAATCCACATTTCCTCCTCTGTTTTTGTTGTTTCCTCAACAGTAAATTTGTGCAATCAGGACTAAATAATTACCAACTTCATAGCAGAACCGAAAGCGCACTGGGATACCAAATGAGGTGCGAATCCAAGCCGTTAGAACTAAGAACAAAACTTACGACTTCCCGCCGAACTTCAGTTGGTGACTACTGGAGATCTACTTTCATTCTTCTGTACAAGCAAAGAAGCCATATTCGAAATTTATATTTGGTGTGAGGGAATCATATGCGAAGCAACGAAGAAAGTTTCAGCATGCGCTTTACAAACATTGAGAAAAAGTTGAAGAACTATTTTCTGTAACGTAACACTACAATATTAAACACTTTCCTGAAAAGAACCTACCGGGTTGAGGTTGCAGACTTCTTTCCGCCCGTGAATTTGCCTCCATTTCAACGGAGCACAGCTTGGCGCCATCGCTTCATCGTTGTGTTAGGCCTGCAGCAGTTTCTGTTCACAGCATTGTACTTGAAGGTAAATGTTGCAGTAAACACTTTAAATGCACTATGAAGATGAAAGTTTTTCCTCATTTGCTATGACATTGCATACTTTAAAATCTGTAAGTCTCACATTCTTGAAATACTTCGATTTCCGCTGCGAAATAAATTAGGACGCTAACTATACATTTATCCTTATGCCAACCCAGCGGGAAACGATATTGGAGGAAACAATAGGGTGAAGATGTCATCAATTATGTGCATAGCAGCCGAGGTTGAAGCCTGTTTCTTGGGGTGCGGAGGAAGGTCGACGCAAGAGGCACGCGCCTTATCCACCCAAAACAACAAGTTAGTCCCGCTTTTGCCGGCTCAACTACTTGCTGAAATGTTTGAAAAGGGCATCGTTTTACACATGGTTCCTGTAAGGCTGTTGAACTCCTTTTCGGCTCATAAGGGTGTTGCGGAAAACCTAGTTCTCTACGGTCGCCAGGATTTTTGACTTCAGGGATTAGATTCTTAGAACCTCCACACTATACTATCCTTCAAGAGCCAAACACAAGAGCGCGAGCTAACAACCAACGCTTTGCCATAAATACAGTGACAGAATAAAGCAGAAATTGTGAGGATCTCTCAAAAGCCTATGGAAAATAAATGCAATTATTCTAAAAGACACACGTTGCATAACAGCAGTTACTTAACCAAATAAAGCGATAATATCCACTATGAAAAAATGTCCTCACACAGTAAAATGTATTTTTATATAAATAATACCTTCGATAATTTCATTTTTGATTTCGTCCGTTTCCTTAAATAATTATTTAAATTCTTCACCCCTTGTTACATTGATTTGCAGCAGTAGTTGATAAGTATTGTGAGAGACTCTCATACTAAAGAACTAATAATCTACAGATGGTGTGACCATGACAAAAGAACCCGCTGAACGACATGTGCTGTGCAAATTATTAATCACTAGGGCAGCAGTCAGACATCACTGAGTGGCGTGTATTTTGCTGTTTTTCACGTAACATTAATCGCATAAGAAAACTGGATAATGACATCACCCTGGAGTAAAAATAGCACCAGCATCGCACGATTTTCGTTCAAGAATTCTAACGTTATACCACACAGGACGATTAAGTTCCGAGGATCTGAATAGTAGGAACCACAACAGTCTCTGACCTTCGCCAGTCTAAGCAAATTCCGCTTCATCGTGGCCCAGTTTAGTCCAGTTCTCAGGTGAATTGTGTGGAGGAAATATTCTTCACAGAATACACAGAAATACGTTTGAAGTATTTCCATATATTACGTGAAAAATATTTCTTCCACACTATTTTCCTGGGATCAAATTTGTATCCTATTTGTTATCTGGTAAAATGTGCTAAGCGAATAAACTGAAGGAATTTTGAAGATGATCGAATTGATATGCAAAATCTGAAGAATTAACGCATTTTATCTGAATTATATGGAAGTAAGGCTCTCCCTTGAAATTTTATCAAGTTTTAAAATATCTGTTTAAAACATATCGATCTCCGTCGGCATCACTGTGCTTGAACGAAAAAGAAATATTCTTACGAAAACTTTTAATGCATACATATTTAGAAAATTCCGTCATTGAATATGTGTTGTGTATGTGAGATTTCACTAAATATTGTAAAAGTTCATTATTTTCTCAGAATCAGCAAGTATTATTCGATTGTTGCTTCCCAATACCTACTCATCAAAATAATTCATTCCGGAACTTGCGTTACATTGTGACATTACTGATTGTCTGACACAGAAAAGAACTCGTTTCTTGTAGTGTCAACATTATCGCATATTATTTATTCATGAAGGTTTGATATTTGCGACTATTCTTGACGACTCATGATGGACAGAACAAACAACATATTGCAGGAAATTATCACAATACACCTTCATGTTACTGCCATGGCATCTGTTCAATTTGTCCAAACATTTGCAAAAACACGTGTCAGGCCCCGGTGAGTCCAATCCAAATTTAGGCCTCACTAATTCCGAACCTCTCAAACGGGCCTGATCTACATTCTTTTAAGTGCCAGCTAGTTGGACTCGATCGCTGAAATACTGGTACGTGTAGTCGGCAATTACCTTATATCTGAACAATGAATAAATCTAATAAAAAGTCCTGTGTTAGAGGTAGCAAAATTTAATAGATGAGAAAATAGACTCCGTTTGATTAGCTATATCCATGTGCCAATAGGTTGTCAGATGGCGAACACTTCACTATCTGGGCAATATCCCGGCAGACACTCCACTACGTTTAACTTGAGTCTTTCCGTCCAAAATCCCCGTCGGTCACTAATCGACGAAAACACTTATTATTCCGCCAGCCAAAACTTAAATCCCTGAGAAAACTTGCCGACACTCTCTGCTCGAACCACCATCAGACCACGCCGAAGGCAAAATATTCAAAGCGTCTTGAGCCAACGTGTCACACTTTTTTACATGCTTATCCTCCCTCCCCTTCTTTAATCCCGTGTTTGTGGTGTTCGCTTCTGTTTGGGAGTTGGGACTTTTGACCGATACATGAGACCCAGACATCCTTGTCAAGGTCAGTGGATGCCGCTAGGCTCACGCCTGGCTCGGCACTCCCAAATACGGCGTACAAAAGAAATGCACCACGTGCGTTGGAATTTGCATTACATTACACTTAAAATGATAAATATTTACTGAAACGTTGTTACATGAAAATAATTATTGAGGGCTTGACTCCGTTACCTTATAACACGCTTAAACGACTTTAAAAACCACTAAAACGTTACATTTGCACAAAAGCATTTAAAAATAGCTGATTACTGTGCAAATACCTTGTTGTTTCTTTGGGAGAAATACAAAATCTCTGACATTTGAACTGATGATTTCGCGATTCCTTTAAAAAATTATAACACACATTATTAATGCAGATATTCAAAATATATATGCGTCAGCCATACATTCGCACAGAGAGAATATGTACATAAAATTATGTTTCGTACCTTGAAAAGTCCTTCCCGAATTCCGAGGAAGTGCCTATACTTCTGGCTTGTTGTTGTACTGCTACGCGGAAAGTATACTTAAAATCAGATTAAGATTTTATTTCTTTTAACGGTACTTAAGACAGAAAACTTTAATGTTCTTATAATGCTTAAAGAATTGGGAAACGAAACGATTGACACAACGTGCGTATTCCCATGATTAATACTGCTTATATAACGGCTTGTAAAAGTGAATTATGAGATGTAGGAAAACGGCATCTATCACCAGCATTTTCTGAAAATAGTATAAATGCTTATTATTATTTTTTTTAATTGTGCCAGTATTTTTGTTTCGTCACTAAACCAATTTCTCTCTTTCAAAGTTTAACAAAACTGTTTTCACTAATTTACTAGAAAAAGTATATATAGAAAATGTTTTTTTGCCTGA
Source organism: Macrothele yani (assembly GCA_039090855.1). Lineage (NCBI taxonomy): Eukaryota > Metazoa > Arthropoda > Arachnida > Araneae > Macrothelidae > Macrothele > Macrothele yani. The sequence continues at coordinate 69,322,100 of CM077033.1, read as the reverse complement.
AAATTTTAAGAGAGAACGTTGAGATAAACTATTCTATTCGATGTAACCTTATACATTGTTATTAGAGGTTACGGTAGACTTAAGATAAGGATTGGAAATAACATTTGTGAATACTGTGTATATGTAAGTACCGTACGTTACCACCTAAGAGATAAGCAGAAAGTAAGGCAATAACTTCTTGATCATGCTATTTATGGTTATATTTTAGGGACTAGACTTCCTAATCTTGAACAAAACTTGTGTTCGTTACGTATAAGATATTCTCTGTTTCAAAGCTTATAGTCTTTCGAGGTAATCCAGTTATGCTGGAAAGCAATCATTTAAATTCTGCTTATGTTATTTAGTTTTTATTTACAAATTTTTGAATCGATCATCTTCCCATGACAAATTGTATGAAATAAGAATAGGCGGTTTGCGATAGTGTTCTAATTAGATGTCTAGGGGGCGAGAGCTTCTCATAAGGGTATCACAGATTAAAAAACATTTGAGGATATATATATGCTGGTATCAGAACGCATGGAACGGGAAAAAGTAACCTTGCTGTTAGATCCCGTTATATCATTTCTTGCCTTTTTTTGCCTTTCTTTTCAAGATGTACAAGCAGATATGTCTATTGTTGACACTGATAACGGAGAGATGTTGGCAAGCAGCACTGTCTTTGCCTTAACCTAACCGGAATTTTTGTTCGAATCAGCTTATACGATCAACTAGATGAATCTTGATTGAGCTTTAACCGAATGACCTAACCAGGAGTCCAGCTGGGGCCCAGGAGTTAGAAGAAGCGCGCGAATCCCTCAGAGGTGATGCCAATTAGCTAACGGTTGCCTCAAACGTAATGTGTTAAGATGAGCTGTATACGTGCAGCAATTTCGAAACACGATATTTTGAACTTCAAAATTGAAAAGTTTTAATTCTTATTGATAACGTATGACAACAAACTTTAAATACATAACCAACGCAGTACGCAATACGTAAAATAATAAATATTTTTTATTTAGTTTTTCTCTTTTTCTCTTCTAATTTCATGGAAGTTTGATGCGCCGATTATTTGCCACATACACTGTATCAGCACGTTCGAAAATTCTAGTCATACCCTAACTATGTTGCACCGTTATTCCGCTAATATAAGAACGCCATTTTGGCTTTTTAGTTCATGCGTTTTCTATCCACATTAGCAAAGCCAATAATTAATAATATTTATTTCAACTAAAAGAAAACAATGAATTTAAAACCACTGTGAAACGACATTAAAGATCACAAAATCATTTACTACAAAAACTAGACAAGGCGTAAGTTTTTCGATCGTGACCTATGCTATATAGACTGTCAGTGACATCGATTGGCGACAGCACCATTAGGTACTTTTAAAGGAAATTTGAAGTTCACCTGGAGGAGTAGCGACGTGTTGCGACAAAGATTGCAGTCAGACACGGCAGCTTTGTTTGCTGACCGTCGGCGACTCTTGGACCTCTTAGGCGCCGGTCTGCAATTCGCGTTTTTAACCGTAACCTGTGAACCACAGAGAGGATTGGACAAATTTTTCTCTTTTAAGCATTGCCCAAATAGATATACGACGCCAATATCAAAGGCACAGCGTTTACCATAAAATGCATGCATGCTGATTCTGAAAACCGTAAGTTGAAAAGTAGCTTTATTCTCCCTAGTTGTCTCACTATTTTACCAACAGTCAGAGTTATAACATTTATTACCTTTTTTCGTTATAACCCAGGGTCCACTCCTACATTGTTGACCAGCTAGCACTTGTTCAAAATTTTAAAATAAATGATGTTTGATTTCTGTATCTCCCTTATGTTCGGAGGATAGACTTTGGTGTCAGCTCATTTGCATACACTGGCCCCTTTTGGTTCTTATTCGGGCTGTCACTGATTTCTCTGCTATATAACTCCTTGAAACAAATCAGATCAATGTTACAAACGAAATTTGCATATGGGTACCTTATAGGTACAAGAGTCGACGGTCGTCAGCGAAGAAAGCTGCCGTGTCTGACTGCAATCTTCGCTGCTGCGGTTTCCTGCATCTCTCGGTGGAATATAAAGTTGTGTGCATTAGGATGTTAGCCGAACGTGGCGTTTTATCAACTGATTATATATATCATGATTCATTACTTTTACAGAAAGTAAAAAATAGATTCAGATGTATTTGTGGATAAACTTCAATTAAATATACTTTCCAATGTACTGTATTTTGTTGCAATCTTACCATCTACTGCCTAACTTAAGAAAGTGAAAAAATGTTAATCCTAAAGTTAACTTACCTTTTGACAACTTTGTTTTGACTGCTTTTTGTTGGAAATCATTTGAACCTTTGGTTGCAACATGGAGGTCCACCCTTTTAGCTGATCCATTAGACTATCCGTATTTATGACCTTTAGGGCGTCTTGATTTGGGTTAGGTAAAAGAAGATAGATTCGTAGGAATAAGAGGTTGAAAAGCGAGAAAGTATTTTTCGTTTATGTGGCCGAAAGCGTGGGTATTTCAATCGGATCGTTCTTAACGTCAAATAAGGACTTTAAAACTTGAGATCTCAATCAGTTTTAAGCAGCCATAGAAAGAAATCATGAGCGTAGCATGTGGTAAAATATAACCCTTATTACTTACCAATTTTTTTTACTGTAGTCGTCAGTCGCTGAGTATTACTTCGTTAAATTTTCTTTTACTCTTTTGTTTTTTAAATACGATAATTTTAAGATTAAAATAAATATAATAAAAGACGAACAAAACATAATAAAATTTAAAGGATTGGTGCTGCAATATTTGGATTCACCTGAAAGGCTGCACTTAATGGCCTAGAAGGCCACAGATTCCCCCCCCCCTGTTATAGCACATTCTAACATACGTATGTACGTCAAGCAGTTTAAACTAAATTTCTTTTCTCTAAACTGCTGTTGAATTGTGGGCTTACTTGAAGACACTTCCTTCCATATTATGTAATACTTTCCAACTGCCTTTGTCCGCTAGCAGCAGCCAATTGCTTCATTCCACAGAAAGACCGCGATCTACTTGTGTTGTCGCTTATCATCACACACTTTACAACCTGAACGTACTGTTGTTTTTGTACATCCAAAAATGTTCTGTACTTTTAAGATGATTGTGTGTTCCCGACTAACGCCGACTATCAAAAATCTTTCTGAGTCAGTTAAACCACTATTACTTCTCATATTGACACTCTTCACGCTTCTGAATTCCTTTCAGTGAGCTGTCTGTACAGATATTGGAACGTGATAATTACTTTCATAAGTGAGGATGGCGCATTCTAATCACCACTGGTGGTCACAGTGATGCATCATGAGTCTTTATCAATGGCAAATCAGGAATGTGATAGACAGAATAAAATATTTGAATAGAAAATTATCAGTAATTGAATGTATATATATCTCATTCATGTAATAGGCACGACATTTATTTGTAATTATCACAGAAGACTTTTATGCAATACATTTAAACACTCCTGGTACGCTATTTTTAAATGCAGCTGACGCTGCATTCTGGATTATTAATGAATTGGAGAATAACACAAATATGTTAGAATTTATAGTACATATTCAGACTTTATTCAGTATATTACTGTGCACAATATTTTGTTATTTTTTTGCCAGCAGCATTTGCTCACGAGAAAATGAATTAATGCATGATAAATTTAGGTAACGTTAATAATGTGATGGTTTGTGAAAAAAATAAAAAAATTATTTAAAACTTTCATAATTAATTTTAACAAAATAGGAATTAATGGGCATTTTCTTGTTATACATTTTCGTACAGTTACTTAGATGCATAATATTGGTTTTTCTGCAGAAGAAAATTTCCTTCAAACATTTTTGGTGAACTATATTTGAAATGTAATCAGTCAAATACTTTTTTGAATGCGATGATCATGATCACGAGTACCCATTGAGAAATGAATGAGATTTAAATTATTCATAATATACTTTAATTTGATACTCGACTAGATAGTTTTTATTGAAGACCGAATTTTAGATGATTTATTTGCGGTAATGACGTATAAACGTCCTGTTAACAAATGTTCGGAACAACCATTTTCTCTATTATGTTTCCAAAGGCATTGGTGCAAGGAGGACCGATCCCATTTTTTGGACTAGATCATTCCTTGCGGACAATCCTTAAATTTATCTCATCGAATATGACAGACACTGAAAAAAATATAAATTGCAGTGCTGCAGAGTATCATTCGTTTTCTACAAATAGTCATAAATATGTGCATAAAGTTGGGAATTTAGCCCGAACAATGGAGGGACAAAGGAATCCAAGGTCTTTGGTATTGGTGCAATATCACTTGAATCTTGTCTACAGACGAGCGGGACCCTAAACGTATAAGAGGATCATGTCTTTAGAATTCACCCCTCATCTTTCGGGATAAAAGGCCGGCTTGCTTCCATTATGTTTAATACCGTCCACTCGCATGTCGAAATCTACGTTTTGAGGTAAATGTAGAAGATCTTTGTAACTGTCAACCGCAATTTAAAAAAATAAAAATAATGAACAGAGTTTTCCTTGTCTGAATGCCCTGAGCGACCATGTGTTGTTTATGTAATTCTTGTATCACTTTCCTGGATTAGCGTGCACAAGGTACAGCCGAAGGTGTCTTGTTGCATCAAAATTTTGATGACTGATTAATTACAAATCACGTTACCCTCGAACTTTTCAAGTGGGATTTTTACACTACATGATATTTTTTTTAATTCCAATTTGTTGCTATAAGCGCTGACGTCGGGATAATGAGACTGACTTTGTGACACTCAATGAAATCGAGTTTTCTCTCCTAAGTAACTAGCCTCCGTTCGCTTGTGGTGAGGCTACTTCGTGATTTTATCATAATCACAAAATATCATTGTAGGGAACCGTTTTTGGCCGTATGTTTGTGTGTCCTTTTTTGGTTTTAATCTTCGGTATATCAAGCTCTACATGTCTGGTCAAACATAATTGTAAGATCCTGTACAATCTCCATTTTAGACGCATCGAAACCGACTTGCAGCTAAAGCAATACCGAATCCTAATTTACGATATTTTTAAATCTTGTTGGCATTTGTGGCAAGTAAACGAATACTGAACGTCTTAAAAAAGCTTGAACTCAAATGCGCCTTCTCCTTAATGTTTTCTTTGTGCGGTATGTGACAAAATTAGGCGAAAATCTTGGGAGTACCTATTCATGTGTGCAGCCGTTTGCTGTCTTCCATTCACGAACCCACATGTTTGAAGAGAGTGAGCTTGCAGATCTCTACGCCGGTCCTTAAAATGTGTGTTTTTAAATAATAATATACCACGTGACACAGCAGAACGTAGTTTTAGATTTCAGTCTAAAGGTTAGGAAGCAAGAAATACAGTTCATTGGATTAAAGCACTTTTTTTATGCTTTTCGACAAATCTGGGTAAAAGGCGTTTCTGACAGAGTTCCTGGCACGCTTCTTCACTATGCAAGTATTACGATAAAAGAAAATCTTAAATAAACAATACTTAATATCATTATCGGCTAGTCTTCAATAGCTGGATCTGACATACGTTAGATCGTATTATTTTTAATGGTAGGAGTTCCACAAAAACTTTGCTTTTGGTGCTTTTAATAATATATTTCCTCCCGGTATTTACTGATTTTAGAGTTCCTTAAATTATCCTTAAATTTTGAGGCTTAACCTGAATACCAATTGTAAAGATGCACTATTAGTTGTAAAATTCCAAACGATACATTCATAGAATTTAAACATGCAGAAATTTCTGAAGGAATTCTGTAATCAGGTCCCAAATCGACTGTGAAAATTGCGCTGAAATTTGAGGAGGATTTACTTAACGTATCTGAATATATCCTACTATTCCTTTGAGTGCCGACCTTGGACATGAAATATGATGTTCACGAAGAAACTGAGGTTACCTGTAACCATAAATAGAGGATCATTCATTTGAATTATACACAATCTTTAATTCAGTATTCCTTGCATTTTTTGGCTTGTATGAAAACAGCTAATCTTGTTATGGTGTTACCACACATAGCATTTATCCTTAATCTCCAGAGTTAATGAACTCAGTGTTAAAGAAAATCAGATGGATATAGTTTTTTCTAGCCCTATCGTATAAATATCCTCTACTAATCTTCAAAACGTTTTGCGAGACAAACTCCCTGTTGAGGATACTTGGCGGGTACTTCATAAATACAGTTCCATTGAATTTATTTCAAATGTGTGTTTACAAAAAATTGTACTGCCAATTGAAATAAGTTCAGTATGTACCCTTATTTCTTAATGATTGCTATTTAAAAACACATTACATAAGATCTAAATAGGATTTAAGTACTGTTAGCAATATAACAAAATAAAGCACGGTTGACTCTAATATTCGACCTGATTTCAGTGAACGAACATAGCAATTGTTTGAGAATTCCTCTTTATCATGTGACCGCACAGGAAATTACTCCGGACTTTTGTAATACTGTGGTTTAAAATTCTATCTCGGACATATTCGTTTTAATCAACATGAATTAAAACATACAGTTTATAAATAATTACACATGAATCTTTGTAGCACTTTAGCTAGTGCAATCTGTGTGCATACTCCATAAGAGTTGCTACACAGGATCTTTTCACAAATTTTATGATTTACACAAAAGGGTGATTCTTAAATTACATACTTTTCTATAAATTTAGGATAAATTATATGCTGGAATGAATTGTATTTCGACTGACAGTTCCAACGGAATGCGAATAGAATATCTGGTGACATTTTTGAAATACCGGTATCCAGTATTTCTGGGATTCAATGTTTGAAATAGTGACAAACTGCCTGAGAATAATAGCATTAATGAATTCCCGGCAGACCCAAATTATTAGCTGTTTCTCATTATTTATTTAAAATGTATTTATCTGAGCACATCTTTCTCTATCTCCTGTTTCTAGGCTTCATGAGTTATATAAAGGGTATACTCAAACTTCAAAATGGCATTCTTGTGTACAATGATTCCTGATGTTTTACTTTATTTGGAATTAGAGCAATAGAATTTTAATTTACTTTATGCATTTCGTTTTGATCCATCCGTTGCTACATGAAGTCGTCGGTTCAAAATATTCGAGGGTCGGAAATGTTATTAATTCTGAAATGTCCTGTGCAGATGATTATATGCATGTCAGACTTGGAACTTATCTGATTTTCGGAACTAAAAAAGTGAGAAAGAAAATTATGATACATTGTAAAATAAATATTTGGATTGATTTTGGATTTTCCTTCAAAATATACGCCCCTTGCGACGATCCAACCTGCCTAGCTCTTCCACCCAGCCCAATTAGCTCAACTCCGCAGGAACGATGTCTAAAGATAAGTTGACATGTAAAAACTTAAGTAGCTGGTAGTGCACAAAAATTTAACAAGCAAACATTTTGAACTGAACTGTTTAATATATTTCTAAGACGTTAGCACGTACTCCACAAAAAAATTGTTGAACAATGTCATCAGAACTTACTCAGAGAACCATCCTATAACTCATCAAAAAGTCTCTTATTCGTCTTGTCAATACAAAGCCTGGCACAGAAGATTTAAAAAAGATAAACACAAAACAAGTAACATTCGTTTCCATCAAAGCGAATCGACCAAAACACTGCAGAAATGAGTTGTCATCTAACCACCCTCAGCAGGTAGGTAGTCACACAAAACCACATTGAGCTGTATTTCTCTACTTGACAGACACGACGTCAGTAGAAACGAGTGACAGCTGCAGTTCAGCGAACATTCAGCTCGGCTTGTAAGTCCTTCCTCGACAAACACTACTTTAGCAGAAACGATGAGAAAAACAACCCAGACTTCAGCATCGCGCTCTACACATAGTCACGTTAAAGTTGGCCAGCAAGGACGGTTGACCCCCAGCGTCACTATTCAATGGCCCATTTTTCGCCGTGAACGGAAAGCCAAAAGCACAATCGGCAAATAGCGATAAAATCTTCGTTACATGCTCTTTTATCTCATTTCGAACAATCGACAAGTAACTTGTATCCAAGGTTAGGCAAACGGCTTGCTTTGTCGGTGCAAGTCAAAGCTTCCCAAGAAGAAGTGTTCCTCTATGTCTCAGGAATACATCTCCCTGATAATATTATTTCTCTCCTGCCCCCGTAGCGTAGCACCTTACCTGTGATAGTAAAAGAACAATGGAACACTAAGTTTTTTCTGAGTTTTTCGATCAACACAACATAGGGCAACACAAAATGTTTCTATGAACTGCTAATATATCATAACTCGCAGGTATTTTTTATTCATTTGTGTTAAGAAGTTCAAAAAACTATTTCTCACGACAGTAGCGCATCAGTATCACGAAAGGTTACTCCATATTTACAAATTTAAGAAAAAAGTCTCATCAAATATCATTGCAATATAACGTGTTTATCTTTCACATTTTTCGCGCAATTTCAGGATGAGATATGTGGTAATGCTAAGAAGATCTTAAAATGCAGTACAAAAACGATGACTGCACGTTTAACGAAAGTTTCAAGACATTCTGCTGGCATTGTATAAGTGTGGAACCTTTATTTGGATGCTGATGTAAGAGTATGATATCCATACACCCACAACCATTCGAACACAGCAATATAAATCTTTCTCCCTACTGCACCGCCAGAACTGAAAACTTACTACTTATCTCTTGAAATTCGAAGAACTATGCTATTACACAGTGTATTAAATTTTTGTTAAGTGATAGCAATCCGTTAATGAACCCAATAGACTAAAATCTTTATATTTGTGAGTATTATAAACGACAATACTATAAAAAAATGCCTCACTGAGACGAGAAAGCGAAATGAATTGCGCCCAATATCATAATTTTGGTCCAAAAATCATGATGTCTATAAAATCTCCCAATTCGGTGGATCTGACAAACATTAGAAAAGACAGACAGTTATTTTAATATTTGAACAGCAGTTTCTCGTCATTTAAAAAAATTGTGGATACATAGATTTTTACTAAAATACTTTTTTCTCAGTAATTTATTTTAATGATTATGTACGTATGTGAACACGCTACATATAACTTGTGTAATTGATTGACAAAAGATTTGCTCTGCTAGGTAGTAATGCCCCTTCAAATGTTCAAAGCAATTATTTTGGTATGTATTTTCGACATCACACTTACCAGTCAAGCAGCATTTCACAAGAATTTCTGTTTAAAAAGTTGGAACTGTACACCAAATTAAACTCAAAATAGTATAACTATATACTAAAAATCCGAAAATTTATTGGTGTAGAATAAATAACCAAAATTTCGAAGCTTTCGCACATCAACCAGATGGCTTTCTCAAGGAAGGTAGACAGCTGACTGCAAACAGGATAATAGAACGTTTCAACACTTTAAACGCGGTGACTTGACTAGATAATAAATGATTAGGAGCCAACATGATATTTTGAAGAAACGAGGTCACGTTGGTTGGGCACGCGGTACTATGGTAGAAATCTCAGCATTATTTGAAGAATTGATTCCAAATACGTGGTAACTCCAGAGAGACGCTATCGTTGCAAGCCTCGCAGCTGGTCAAGATTTCCAAGGTTTCGCGAATGGCAGTAGATTTGGGAGTGGAGTATGAAGCTAATTTCTTTACATTACTCCATATAAGATCGGCGGACTTGAACTTGACTTCTCTTGATAGGGCAGTAGTTATTTTCCCGTCTCTTGTATCCCTTTTATGTTCGCTGATTCTAATTCCAAACGAACGTTTGGTCATTCCGATGTAGTATCGCCTGGAGCCGTCCGGATATTTCAGTGGGATGGCATAAATGCCTGCCTCATTAAGAAGAGGGGGTTTGTCAATATTTATCTTAAGCATCGTGTATAAAGATGCCGCAGACCTTATGCCTACCCCGAAATTCATCCTTCTGAGCGCGTTTTTGAGTTGATAGGAAATATTTGGTATGTAGGGAGTAGAGCCCAGGTAGCTAAGTTGCGGCATAGAAATATTATTAGCATTCCTGGTTCTGGCTTTTTCCATAAAGTTATGCATCTGGTTCATAAGTATATCCGGCTTCAGTGGCCAATTCGACAATGTTTCTTAGTTCAGATTGTCTACGATTCAAAATAAAACCTGCAGTTCTTTTATACGCATAGAAAATGGAAACAAAAAGAGCAACAAATCAGGGTTCCATCATTTTTAAATCTATCTTTATTTCCGGCTGTTTTCCACGTCGGTAATCAAAAATTAAAAAGTGATAAACCCTAAAGCAGAAGGATCTTTTATTCTGAACTTTTCGGTCTTATCTTCCATGTTTGAACGATAATTCAAAGGGTTACCGTATTTTCCAAATATATGAACCTTAGAATATTCGAAATTTGACAGTAAGCAACTGGAGTATGTTGACCTTTACATTCTTTGAATTTTTCAAACAACAAATTTAGTAACTTTTCCTTTTCTGGTGCTTCATCTCAGTTAAAAGATACGTGATTGATCTGCTAAAATGTGTAAACAACAAATACTGGAAACTAAAGGTCCATATAAACGCTGCAACAAAGAGAAAGGGTGGAAATTTACTACATTTCTCATTATATATTTCCTTATGCTACTACTTAACTAATAAATTTTACTTGTCGTCTTTAAATCTGATTATTCGGGATTTTTTTAAAAAAATTGGCTTACTTTGCTTCCTAGTGCTAAGAAGAAATTTCGAAAGAAAATTTGCGTCATGTAATACTTTTCAGACGAAAATGAAGTTATCCTTCAGCTTCTGCAAAGAACACTTTAACATAATATGATAATTACTAGATTGTTGGTATTGCACAAGAATAAAACGAAATATATTACATCGACTTCTAGGGAGAAATGAACATGTTTCTGATTACACCCCAGAAGAGATATAATTTTTCTCAAACAGATTTCGGAAAAAGAGAAAATCAGCAAAGAATAACATTTACAAAAGACTTCTCCTTTTTTTTATGCAATGTATATACATTTAAAAGTAAACAATATTATTTCAACTGATTTGTAGAATCTGTGAAAGAGTTGTACGTAAAAATTGCAATTTACTGAAGCTGGCCTCATATTATGTGAAAAGTCTTCCTGTAGAGAGGTACTCTAAGCATAAGGTTTTTGTCATATAAAAGCACAGAAATGTAGGGGAAATTATGCAAGTCAATATTTTTTGGCAACTTGGAGCTTTATTTGAAGTACAAAATGACACAAAAGAGTTTTTCATAGTAAAAAAATATTTGAAGTTAAATGTTTTTACTAAGAAAAACGCTGTTAAATGAATATTATGAGGGTTAATATCAGTTTGATAAAACGAAGCAACAACAGTTCACATCCGAACTTTTCGTTCAAATCTCTTGCAAGTGTAAATGTAGGTCAACGTTCTGAAGCGTCACAACTCCGCATCATAAAAGGTACAAACATGACGTAAAATGTATTTAATAGCCGAAGTGCTGAGTCAGTAATAGAATATTTCAGCTCTCACATTTAATAGCATAGAGAGCAAGAAATTCATTTACTCATATAGTGCGAACAATTGTGTTTTTCAGCGAAAATATTAGCACTACTTGTCTTGCCCAATGTCATACTATAAAACAAAAATAAATACTTCAATCTTACGGTTTACAGTAAAGGCATAGTTGCAATCATAAGTGTACTGTTATGCCATGTAGTGCAGACTGCTGTATTATGAAAAATTCCAAGTAAAAAGAAAATTGTCTACTATATGATTATTTTCTTGCACTTAAGCAAACCTGGGAAGCGAACTTACGGGATCAAAATTTTCCTGAAAATAGGAACACGTGTTTACGATCCGTACAGGTAAGAATTTGTATTAATTTTGAAAGGAATAAAAATAAAAAAAAATTACAAACGGATATCTACAATAGTAAAAAATAATAATGTTCCTTCTTCTGGTTTTTCTTAACGTAGAAATGTCTGTAAACAGATTTTAAGAAGAAGTAGATGCGCGTGTTTACTTTCTCTAGAAGAGAATCCATGCATTACCAAAATCAGGATATTAGATCAGTAATTTTCTGAAAAATGAACACCAGTCGTCAAATGAAGTTTTACATCTTATCTTTAGAAAAGAAGATATTTGGGAAAACGTAATGTAAATCGATATACCGATGAAAAAGCGGCGCGTATTTTTGGAAAAATATTTTCTGTTATAAGAGTTGTTTTTAAGTAAAAGGTGTTTCTCAGAGCAGTTTAACTATACCAGTGATCCGAATTCCTTGGGGCAGAATAAAAATCTAAGCCGAGAAAGACGCATCACAAAAGTATAGTTGCACTATTTTGAGTACAATCGGTGTGCAGCTCCTGTTTTTAAATGTGTTTCATTATTTCGGTTTTATAATCAACAATACTGTCGTACATGAATTATAAAATAATTCATAATAAAAATGTGTACGTAATATTGAAATTATCGTTGGCTATGGCATTAATAAGACGCAAACGAAATGTACGTTTCTGTCTCCTTAAAACACAAATATCGGCAAAAATCGATATATGTTTTCATATACTAACCGGAATGCAGTATATCTACTTCATAGGTAAATGTAGTAAAACCCGTCTTAATGGTAAATCGTATGGCACCGGAAATGATATTTCCGTTAAATTTTTAGAAGAAAAAAATACTTAACAACACGTATTTTTTATTCCTTTGGATAACATCTGCTTTTAAAAATTCTGGCAGCAAAATAACGTATGAAGAAAAAGGAGGTATCATTAGTTTTGCAATTGAGGTTCCCGTTGGAAAAATAATTTAAAAGAAAAAAGAAAAATTGTTGCACAGTTCATTGTGGACATCTATTGTGGCAATGAATTCAAGTGAGCTTTCTCAAAAAAAAACAATGTTACAACTCTCAGTGAAGCCATTTCAGTCCTTAAGAGCAATAAAGTACGTCATATTAGATCAATTTTCTATACTGATTGATATATAATTGTTACCATTCAGTTCTGTGCCATGCCGATATTGATGAATGAGATATCAAAACATTTCTGCTTTCACTAATGAACTCAAAACATATAATATAAGTAATATTTCAATACGCTTTTGAAATTAATTTTATTCTTTATTTACTCAATTATTTCGTGAGAACCTGCTTACAAATATGACATAAGTGAAATAAAATAAGTATAATGCACATTCTTACTGTGCCGAGAAAATTTCTTCTCGCGACAGATGCATTTGTCCAAACAGACCAATTTCTTTTCCCCATCAGCAGGATATTTCCTTTAAGAAATGATGCATCATACCAAAAAAGTACGTTCTGCATAAAATGTTTATGGAGTGCAAGATGAGCTTTTTGAATTTTACATTATTTTTCTGTCATTACAGCATTTCATTGAAAATTGATCAAATTATGTAATGAAAGATTTTCTCAACTTGAAAATATGAATAATCATTCCTTTCTTCAATAAATGTTTTGTTACATATAACATGCTTTGGTAAAATCTGGCAGGTGCATGAAGGAAAAAATATAATGGTTTTACCTGTTGAGGTTAGCACTCACAAGCTAACAGAAGAATGAACGTTATAAGGACATATCAAAAACACGATCACGTTCATTGTATACACTTTTAATTTGCACCTATATCTGATTTTGTTGTTAATGTGTTTCTGTTCACTTCATTTCACGAGCAAAAGAAAACGTGACTTTCAAATATGTAATTTCCCTGACGTTTTTAACCCAAAACTTATAGGTAGAATACAAATAAAATCTGCGAATTTCTAAAATATTGGTACTCACAGGATATCTGTGTTTCTCTTTCCCCTAAAGAGCTAATTCAGAAAATCGGAATGGTAACCATAATTTTTTAATAAATAGTTCATGACTATCATGAAAATGGCGAAAGAATTTCAACATTAGTATATATATAAAAGTGAGTTCTTGAAATATTTTAGGATGTTTTGTCAGTATAAAAAGCAAATTGTTTGAAACAATACAAGAAACTACATGGAATAATATTTTCTTGACGTCTTACGACGGCCACAACGTAGGAAGTGCATGGTAATCCAAAATGGTGCAGTAGGTCTCGGCGTTGAGTCTACCAGGAATTGCGCCCAAGGGTCCAGTGCCATACCAGGAGATACACCTCCATAGCATTATTCCACAGCAGCCGAACTTCACAGTTGACACAATACATTCCGGCAGGAGGCGTCCTCCAGGCAGACGACAAACTCAGACCCTGCCATTCCGAACAGTAGAGGGTGAACCTTGATCCGTCGCTCCGGAGAACCTGTTTCCACTGTTCAACGGTTCACTGTCGACTTTCTTTGCACCACGTTAGCCGAGCAGCGCTATTAGACTTTGTGATCAAAGGTTTGTGGGCGGCATCATGTCCATGATAACCAAGCAGACAGGCTTCCTTACGGATTTTATTCATCGAAAGAACACTCCCGGATGCTTGTTGAAACTCCTCACGGATGTGGCTCATCGATTTGGTGCGGTTCTTCCGAATTTCTCTGGCCAGCACCGGTCGGTCTGTAACTCCTAGTTTTGTGGGTCTGCCGGGTCGAGGCACATTCCGACAGTCATCTCTCATCTTCCACTTGCCAATCACGTAGGGCGCTGTCGATTTTGGGTACTTCAACTCGCTGGATATGTCACGTACGGATCGGCCATTTCTGTAATAACCAACGAATGCACCTTCCTCAGAATCAGAGAGCTCCAAACTGCGTGGCATTTTGCAGGCGACTGGTTGCGTTGTTGTTTCCCATACCATATTTAACGGCGACGGACGTGACGTGTATCAGGCCCGCAGATATCGTCGATTGCAGAGGTGTCCAATTACTTGTTGGTGGATACTGTATATATATATATATATCTTCAATATTCGTTGGAGCCTCCTTTTCCCCCATACCTCCTTTAGTCGATAATGCTTGGGCAGGTCTTCGGAGCGCGAGACGACTTCTTTTTTCATAACTGTTAGGAAGCAGTTCTGAAAAAATAAGTCGTTAATCGCAGCGCGCTACCAACAAGGGCTAGCTGATCACCTACCCACTCTCATCGCCTTCGCACATGATGCGATGCATGTCCTGATCCCGCATTACAATGCTTCTTTCATACGAAAAATAAAATAATAATCGGAACATTACGTAGTAAGGTCGCCGAAAGCTGTTAAAAATGCGGTGGGTGAAAGAAAAAGCTGTTTCTTCATCAATTTTTCAAAATTTTAAATTATGACTTCCAACAGAAGAACAATGGTAAATTTCCGTCCTCGTATACGTTCTGTTACAATCCTTTCGCATGAGATAATACCATGTAACACGTTTGAAATGTTCAAACTTCTCTTATTAAAATGAATAAAATGCGTTTGTCAAAAGATTACAATGGGGCAGATAATATAAATATCTTTGTAATTCCTTTAAAAAGCCCAAAAATGAAGATTTTTTTGAAAAAATCGTATAAGATATTATTTTGCTTTTGCTTGAGCATTATAAACATTCAGATGCTTTTATTTTCTTCTATTGCATGTATCATTTAAACTGTTACAGGAAATGTGTCTTTAAATATGTAACTCCGGACACTCAATTATTGAATTTTCCTGTGACATCAAATCAAATTAATTGGAACTACATCATTTTTCACACGAATTTCTGAATTGAAAATTCCTTTGCGGCACTTAACTTCAACAAATTATATTTATTTCAAAGAAGGAGAAACCACAAGAGACGTTTTACCGGTGTAACAATCAGAATGGTACACCATTTGAAAGTAAGATTTGTTCAGCCTTCACGTTCTCAGAATCCAATGGATATTATATTAGATAATGTATGTCAAAATAATGCTATATACTGCAGCTTACAATGTAACAAATATTCGCATTCGAAATTTAAAAAAAAATGTTGGAGAACCATGATTTTTCTCAGCTTAAAGCTCATGAATTTTTGTTTTTCAAATTATGTTAGAACTTCGCCCATTTCCAAAATGAAGTAGAAGGTTTTGTTGAAGAGAATAATATATGTATATATCAAATTTTTATATAAACTTGTCTCCACCATTTGAGGTAATATTCACGCTAAAACAACTAGCAGACTGTGTTAAACGCTATTGCGGCCAGATTCGGACAAAATTGTTCTCGGAACCTTTCAACATCCTAAAGGACCGCCATTTAATCATATTTTTACTGTTTCAATATTGCATAATTTTAAATTTTAATTAGTAAAGAAAGTTTTCAGATTCAAAGAATGATATCAGATTTTGAGAGTTTGATTTTATAGATAGGAAGAATTACCCATTTCCCATGTGGAATCCAACTTTTCTTTTAAGTGGCTTTAAATGACAGTTCTTGCTGGTCATATAAACATGCTTGACTTGAATGTCCTCCTTTTAGTACGGAAAGTCTGTTAGCCTTTCGAAAATTTCAGATCTTGAATACGGAGGGAAAGATCCAATATTATGTATTCTGATGTTTTTAAATGCATAATTTGTATTGCAAAGCTACTGCATCTTCCTGTTTCTTCACATAATATGCATCATTTATGAATAAAACCATTCTGTTGATTTTAATAAGCGGTAGTGTATTCGATAAATCTTTTTGATTAAATATAAATTATATATAACCTTGTGTTTAAGGTATATCATATCATACACGCTACGCATTTAGAAATAGGTACTTTTGCAAAGCGTCAAGGAATGACGACACATTTTCGTTTCATCGTTTTGTGTTTCGTTACGTTCTGAAGAGTGCTGAATGAAGTGAATGATATAGATTTTTGTGGCCTTTAAAGCGACCTTTTTGAATAGCAATTCTATCGTATATGGGAAATATTTTTTTATGAATATGAAGCTGCCTAATATAAAGCTGCCTAATATAGCAGAATATAAAAGTGTGAAGAAACTTTTATTAGCCAGACAAGAACTGACTGATCGCACGGAGCAAGATTTCAAAGCAGTGTTCAGAGAGGTGACGTCAATTCCATCGCAGTAAATATTCCAGAATATGGTCTGACAAACGCATTTTGGAGTTGCCCTGCGTTAATTTTTGTTTTAGGGGACGCCAGTTGCTTTTTGGGTGTGCACCGTCAAAGCATCCACGAAGTTGAGGGAATGGTTGGCGGTTAAATGCCCGTAGCCGGATTTTGGAATTTTACGGTGTGCGCCCTCTGATCCGTCATGATGGTAGTTCCTGACTCTACGTGTTATAGAATGAGGGGCAGTAATGTCTCTGCAGAGCGGTTGTTATTAGGGCAGATCTCCACCCTGAATATCTTTGTGACTCGTTCAAAGATACCATGAATCCAGGTACGCTCGACGAGAAACCGCCGTTGTACTTCAGCCTTCGGTAAGTATTTGTACTTTAGTGCATGATTGGCGGATTTACCCAGCTTTTAAGGTGGCATTTTATTAAGGTTCTCGTGGAAAAAGTGGTTTGAAAAAATGTTTTATGGGAAAAATAACTCAAATACCTGAAATTTGAAATGCGATATTATTTGCAGAATTACACAAACATATTGTTAAATTGCATTTCACGTACACGTCCGAAATGAAGATTCCAATTGCCTGATTGAGAAATCTTCCGATGTACAGAAGGACAAAGGGAAAGAGAGAGAAGTATGGATTCCCAGCTTTTGATTCACGAAAAAGAGCTACACACATGCTTAATTGCATGATTACAGCATAGAAGAAAAAATACTGGTATTGTTCCCTATTTCTTTCGCATGAAATAACCCTCGGTTTTGCGTATGAAAATTCCTTGTTTGCCGTTTAGGCCAGATATGTACCACTAGTCTTGGAGACGGGACTCTTCGAACCTTGCGGATCGTCTCCCATCATCCAAGGTCTCGTGGTAGATGCTTCTTCGTCGAGGTCAAGGTTGACATCTTGGGATGTAGAGTTAAAAATGGGACTCACGTGCGACAATAACTCACATAACTAATTATAGCTAATTATTCCATATTTGTCTTGGTGGTGACAATTGTAGACACTTTTCTTGTTATAATCAGCGGCTTTTGTCTACCTTTACTCTCCAATTAACATCAGGTATGCTTCACCTTTCTCCTCACTTAGAGCTGACCGCGATTCAATATTTTTTGAAAATGGCGTATTAATGGTATTCTGCTGATAATATCGAACATGGATGCTGCAGTTACTTTACTATTGCAGTAGTCCTTAGCTAACAGGGAAATTCGTGTATCCTTTTTAATCCCTACTTACCGAAGTAGAGACACGCATTAGTACACACGCAGGATTGTATCCAAGGGAAAAAAACCGTGAAAATTGTTCGCCGTAGGTATAAATTATATCTTCTCATCCTGATCCATTTCAGTTAAAGATACATGCACAAACTTTGAAAAGCAGGATTTCGGGATGCAACCAGTTTTCAACAGATGCTTTGAAATAAATCAGTAGAGATCTTGATGTGGTTGAAAAAATATATACACTCATCGTCAAAAAATAGTTGCTCCCAGAAGGACGTGTCGGATTGCAATGTTTTTCGGATGGAAGGTAAAGGTGGCCAAGAAATATAAATGATTAAACATTGTGACTGATATGGGCAATATTTACTGAGCTACACACCAATAAGGGGCCGTCCATAAAGTACGTCCGTGATTTTTTACTATTCATAGACTCCCCATGTTACATTTTGTCTGATTGTTCACACCTCCGGCTCTAAAAGGTACTAATTCCCGTGACCCCCCCCCCCCTTTTTTTGACCACTGCTTTGAGAAGTCCGTTGAGAAACATAGAGAAAACATGTAATTATTTAAAGGAATCTTCCATATATTTACACTTTTTCTTCAGAAAATATTTATTATTTAGGCATTAATTTATGCCACGAAGGTTACCCGAACTTTATCATTCTAAAATGAAGATCTACAAATGAACGCATTTATTCAAGGTTGCACCACTCCCGATCATACCTTCTACAAAGCACGATAATTTTGGTAGTACAAATACGAGAACTTAATATTGTGATTTAGCTAAATATCATCAGAAATCTGAAATATTTCATACCTTTTTTTAACTATCAAAAGAAGAAACAAGAAAGGTGACACCGAATTTTCGGGTGTAATGAGCACGTCTTTTGAATCCGTTCGGATGCGAATTAAATTTACCAAAGCTATTCAAAATTAATGGAATCTTTATGGAAAACAGTAGTATCTGACCGAAGAAAGAGGTTTTACAGTCGGGTTTTTAATTCTGCGCAGATATTGCTGTAAAGGGAAACGTCCTCTGACGCCTTCTGGTTTCAGACTTGTGCGTTAAGAAAAAACTGAAATTACATGCGAAACATTTCGCACCGGAAACGCTCCCCAACAAAGATTTTTTCAAATCGGGCTCCCAGAAGCAGAGATATCGACAAATATAGAATATGCGTCTACGCCCACTGGCGGGAAAAGCATGCATTATTTTAAGAAAAAATTATTTTCAAAATGTTTTTCGATGTGAGCGGGATCTGTCGACAAAGGAATTTTTTCAATTGAATTTTCATGAGGTCATATTTTAACTGCCAATACAGCAGACGCAGAAATTAACTCTTACGCACCCTGGTGGCACAAACCGTTCTTAATCAAATACTAAAAATTACCCTATCAGGAGCTGAATCATGTGCAAAAATAATTTTTCAAGTCGGAGTTTAAGAATCAGAGATAGCGCGAAAAACGCTATTTATCTTTACGGCCGCTAGCGGAAAGTCTATGCATTATTTGAAATTTTTGAAATTATATGAGAAACATTTTACACCGGAAACGCTGTCTAACGAAGAAGGAATTTTTGGAATCCAAATTTGGGAGACCGACATATTGACAGAAATAAGTTTAAGATCTACGCCATCTGGTGAAGAAACCGCGCATTATTTTAAGAACAAAAATATATGCAGATGTTTATCGACATGAGCGATATCGGTCCACGAAAGATTTTTTATTCGTGGATTTAAAGACTGAGATTTCACTGAAAATACCTACGAAGCAGAAATTTAAATCTTACGCTTCCTGGTGGCCAAACCACATTTTATAAAAAATTAGAAATTACAACAAAATAAAATTCCGTTAGCAGCTGTATCCGGTACTCCCCCTAGCAGAAAGTCAATGAATTACTTGGAAATTTGGAAATTATTTTAGAAACATGTCGCTCGAGAAACTCTGTCCAACAAAGAAGAAATTTTTCAAATTGGACCATTAGGAGCAGATATATTGACAAAAACAGGACATGTATCTACGTCCCCTGGCGGAAAAACCATACATGCTTTTAAAAACAGATTTCGAAAAGTTTTGTCTACGAAAGAATTTCTTCAATCGAGATTTTAGGAGCTCAAATTGTGCTGCAAATACATCAGAAGAAGAAGTCAAACCCTACGCCCCCTCGTGGACAAACCATTCAATACCAAAAATTAGAAATTATATGCATATTATTTCCCATCACGAGCTTTGTCCGCTGAAAGAAAAACATTTCGAATCGGAGTTTTGAAGCAGAGATATCTGGGGAAAATAATTTACTTTTACGCACCTTAGCGGAGAATCTCTGCGTAACTTGGAAAAGTGACCATGCTTAAAATATTTTTCGAAACGAATGGAATCGCAAAGTAAAATAATTTTTGAACTGGATGTTTAAAATCAAATATTTGTAATAAAATGAGTTTTTTGAATTGGATATCATCTGCATTTACGCCCTCTAGCGGCAGCATTTTGCAATGTAAAAAAAAAAAAAACATTATCATCATTCACACATTTCAAACTTCATAACGCAAAAAGATTTTTTTCAAATCGGACTATTAGTTGCAGAGGTATCGTGTCTACAGACGGACGGACAAACCGATAAGGTAAGCACGATCTTTTTTTACTAAAGACGTGCTAAAAAAGACAAAACAAAACGAAGAAATAACATCCCCTATATTTTTGCCGCCGGACATCTGAATTACTAAACCTCCCAACACCACCATGTCACATTTGGCCCGGTTGTCAGCAACCCCACTCCCCCTGTAATCTCGGACGTACTTTATGGACAGTCCCTAAGTAATATCTCCCAGTATGGCATCGGGCCTCCCTGTTTGTCCACACAGCATGCCAGACGTCTAGGCATTGATTTGCATAGATTCCTAAGGGTGTCCTCCGATGAGCCATTTCGTGTAGCTTGTAACTTCTCAAGCAGTCCCTGCAGATTGTGCGGTAGGGGTAGAGTGTGGACAACACGTTCAATAGCATCCCACAGAATTTCAATCGGCGATAGGTCTGGCGATACAGCTGGCCTTGGCAGGGTGACAGTGCCTTGCAGATAAGCTCTCGACACAGCAGCAGAATGCGGACGAGCATTGTCCTGTTGGAAAATAGCACAGGAGTGAGCGTTTGGAAAAAGTAGGGCCATTGGTTGCAGGACCTCATTAACGTAACGTTGGGTTGTCAAAGTGCCCATCTATCCGCGCAGTTAGAAGTAATCCTACGTCAAAAATTAAAACACATAATGTTTCTTGTTGTGAAAGCGCTCCCTTTATCTGAGTTCTGGACTGTAACGCTCTTAGAAAACTTTGCGTAACTTCGTGCTGATCTTGCTCCCCCTGCAGTTTGAAAATTGACTGACCCAGGCAATGTCAAGCGAAAACGTTCTGCCGCCATATTGTTGGGCGCTTCATTTACTACACAGTCTTCATTCGATGCATGCTTATGAAGCATGTATAAACATTGGTTAAATCCGAGCTGCTGTGTTTTAATAACTGTGAACGTAGTTATTTCGATGTGATTGTGTGTTGGTTTATGATAATTGCGAAATTCTTAAATAAAAAAAAATGTAGTGTAGAAGAAGTGGCAAGTAGTTCTGAACAGGCAGGAAGGAACAAGCCCAGAAATTATGATGACACGTACTTGGATTTTGGTTTCACGTGCACTGTTTGTTAAGAACGAAGAACATCCTCAGAGTGTAATCTGCCTGAATACAAGCTAGTAATGTAAATGTTTCCTTTTAAAAAAAGCACAAAGTTGAATATGGGCAATGTTTCTTTAAATTTTGGGTACAGAGGCGTCGTCGCACGGAAAATGTGACATCTGAAGGGTGGCACGGTTACAAAAGGTTTGGAAACCCCGGTGATATTTCATATGACCTCTTACTGAAAGATCTACTTAACCTGGTTGCATTTACATTGTCTGAGCTAAATAAAAAAATGTCGGGTTTGTCTCTTATTCTCTGTGTGGATTCAATACTTCTGGTAAGGAGAGGAAATTTATTGGCAAATTGTAAAATCAGAAGTAATCCTTGGAATAATCCAATGTTGGTTTGAATGAATATCTCGAAAAGCAAAAGATGGCTCTGAGCGTATCGTACCACTATCTGTGATTTATAAAATTCGAAATAATTCAAATGCATATTTCAACTAACATCTCCATTAAAACCTTTGGATTTTATAATTCAATCGATTACGCCTACCACAATTTGTTACCGAAACAATTTCGCTCGACGGTCGAGTGTTGCCTAACATTGCGAAATTGCCAAATAGCTCGAGTGTCCGGTGTCACCAGCCCAGCCGGTAAAGCCTCTGTTGCTCGTATGACGGAGCTGGTGAGATATTTTTTTCGCATCAAGCATTCCAAAGCTCAAATTTCACACCTGAGTTGTGGAAACGGCTGCAGAAAAAAACTGCGAGTAAGGGTGAAATGTTAGTCAAGTGGAAATACACTATCTACCAACAAGTAACTGAACACCTGTGATAGAAAACGAAAACGAAGTTTATTCACCTTCAATAGTTGGTGGAGCCTACACGAGCGGCGATTACAGCTGCGACCCTCCGGTTCATACTCTCAACCAGGCGATGTACGACGGCTAGCGGTATTTTCTTCACCTCGGTTTGTATAAAACAGGTCAGTTCTTTTACCGATTTCGGACGGTGAGGCACCCCTTAAGTCGACGCTCCAACTCGTCCCAGAGGTGCTCGATAGGGTTAAGGTCCGGGCTCTGCGCAGGCCAGTCCATTAAATAAATCCTATTTTCACCACACCAAGCCATGGTGGACCTCGCAACATGACAGGTGGCATTGTCATCCTGAAAGTAACATGGGTCCACCCCGTAAAACTGCCACAACGTAGAATGCGTATGGCCATCCAAAATGGTGCAGTAGGTCTCGGCGTTGAGTCTACCAGCAATAGCGACCAAAGGTCTTGTATCATACTAGGAGAAACACCCCCATAGCATAATTCCACCGCCGCCGAACCTCACAGTTGGCAAAATACATTCCGGCAGGAGGCGTTCTTCTGGCAGACGCCAAATACAGACCCTGCCATCCGAACGGTAGAGGATGAACCTTGATTTGTCGCTCCAGAGAACCTGTTTCCACTGTTCAACTGTCCACTTTCAACGTTCTTTGCACCACGTTAGCCGAGCAACGCTATTGGACGTGGTGATCAAAGGCTTGTGGGAGGCAGCACGTCCAGGAAAACAGTGCAGACGTGCTTTCTTACGGATGGTATTCTTAAACAGAACACTCCCGGTTGCTTGTTGAAACTCCTCGCGGATGTGGCCCATCGATTTGGCGCGGTTTTTTTCGAATTTCTCTGGCCAGCACCCGTCGGTCTCTAACTCCCAGTTGTGTGGGTCTGCCGGCTCGGGGCACATTCCGACAGTCACTTCTCATCTTGCACTTGGCAATCACATATACCACTGTCGATTTTGGGTATTTCAACTCGCTGGATATGTCACGTATGGATCAGCCATTTCTGTGATACCCGATGATTACACCTTTCTCGACATCAGAGAGCACCGAACTGCGTGGCATCTCGCATGCCACTGGTTGCGATGTTGTTTCCCACACGATATATAACCGCGATGGCAGTGACGTGTATCAGGACCGCAGATATCGTCGATTGCAGGGTTGTCCAATTACTTTTTAGAGACAGTGTAGTTAAAAACATCAGAAAATTAAAAAAAATTAGCAGTCATCTAAAACTGACGACTGCCGATGTTTTATAGTCTTATGAAGAAAAAATGTGAATAGCAGATGAAGAAAAAATTACTTTTTCTAGATAAATTAAATTTTAAGAATATCTGCACCATGACTACCTTATTTATTTTTTTTACTTTGAATAAAAAGACGGCAAGAAAGTATTACATCTACAAGATATTGACAAAATGCATCGGACACCCCTTCAAAAGAAAATAAACGGATCCTCTGCGTTGTTATGATGCGCGATACAGCTGCGAACGGTATGAAAACAAGCCTGCAGCTGACACGATCATATCGCACTGTGAGGTTGTATGAAAATGTCGCTGCGGGAGAGAACGGACTTCGAGAAAGGAAATATTGTTGGCTCTTTCAGAAAACTATCTCAATAGCAGACACTTGGGAGATCAATATTTGCCCTCTAATGTGATGTGTTCGCTATTCTGAAACATGATTTCAATAACACTGTGTGAGAACGCGAGAAGGATAAGATCTCGCTATGATAGAACCATAAGTCAAAATAATTCCATACTTGGAAATTCGGGCAAATAATAATTCGCTCACAAAAACTTTTAGGAGTAGAAGAGATTTCCAAAATAAAGATATAAATGAAATGTTTTAGTATTATCTTTTTCTTTTATTTTACTAAAACCTAAACGGATATGTTACCACATTTTCGTAATTGTAAAATTTCTTCTATCAAATCATCAGAAATTTATTTTTAACTAAATGGAAGGTTATACAATGTCTGATAATAATGGTAAACTGAAGAGGACGGAAGTGCGAATTTATTTTTAATTTATTCTAGTGAGCTAATGGGAATCATAATTTTTAATGCAGTATGCAAAGCTAATATAGAATTAAATTTCGCGAAAAAATGCATTCTTTAGTTATACGTACAGCTATATTAAAGGTTTGCGTAATAAAATTTGTAGAATTATTAAGATTAGAATATTCACAGTGTTTCTTTTTTTAATACCCGATTTGAAATGAATAAATTGAGCTATTCAGAATCAAATGTTGCTTTAAAGCATATACTACATTTCAGTATCCATTGTTTGTCGGATAGTAAATGCTTAATATTCTGATTACAGTACACTATCTACCACCAAGTAATTGGACACCTGTGATAGTAAAGGAAAACGAAATTTATTCACCTTCAATAGTTGATTAAGCCTCCACGAGCGGCGATTACAGCTGCGACCCTCCGGGGCATACTCTCAACCAGGCGTTGTACGACGGCTAGCGGTATTTTCTTCCACTCGGCTTGGAGACGCCAGGTCAGTTCCTTCACGGATTTCAGACGGTGGCCCCTTACGTCGAATCTCCAACTCGTCCCAGAGGTGCTCGATAAGGCTAAGGTCCGGCCTCTGCACATGCCAGTCCATTCGATAAACCCCATTGTCACCATTCCATACCATAGTGGTCCTCGCAACATGACAGGTGGTATTTTCATCCTGAAAGTAACATGGGTCCACCACGTAAAACTGCCACAACGTAGGAAGCGCATGGTCATCCAAAATGGTGCAGTAGGTCTCGGCGTTGAGTCTACCAGGAATTGCGACCAAGGGTCCCGTGCCATAACAGGAGAAACACCCCAATAGCATAATTCCACTGCCGCCGAACTTCACAGTTGGCACAATACATTCCAGCAGGAGGCGTTCTCAAGGCAGACGCCAAACTCAGACCATGCCGTTCCGAACGATAGAGGGTGACTCTATATTCGTCGCTCCAGAGAACCAGTTTCCACTGTTCAACGGTCCACTGTCGACGTTCTTTGCACCACGTTAGCCAAGCAGCGCTATTGGACTTGGTGATCAAAGGCTTGTGGGCAGCAGCACCTCCACGATAACAGAGCAGATGGGCTTCCTTACGGATGGTGTTCATCAAAAGAACACTCCCGGATGCCTGTTGAAACAACTCGCGGATGTGGCACGTTGATTTAGTGCGGTTCTACCGAATTTCTCTGGCCAGCACCCATCGGTCTCTAACTCCCAGTTTTGTGGGTCTGCCGAGTCAGGGCACACTCCGACAGTCACCTCTCATCTTCCACTTGCGAATCACGTAGGCCACTGTCGATTTGGGTACTTCAACTCGTTGGATATGTCACGTCTGAATCTGCCATTTATACCCGAAGATTACACCTTTCCCGAAATCAGAGAGCGCCGATCTGCGTGGCATCTCGCATACGACTAGTGGCGTTGTTGTTTCCCTCACGATATTTAACGGCGGCGGCCGTGACGTGTAACAGGACTGTAAATATCCTTGATTGCAGGGGTGTCCAATTACTTGTTGGTAGATAGAGCAGTTATTTTCGTCGTAGTTTCTCTTTATTTTTTAAATTTTCATCTGCTTTAAGCTAACTGAATATACGATGTTTCATTTTATCTTTCGCCGGGGAAGCTCAATTTTTTTTATTCAGATAGGTTGTAGAGTAAGAGTGTTTGTTTGCAACACACAACGGATAAGGAAAAATTATATAAATTTAAATATTTGGGGACAAGAATGCTCTTATTATATATATTTTAAAAACATATCTTGGTTTCATCTATTGTTTTGACATTCACTGGCAATTTGCAAAATTGCCTGTTTTAACAGACCATTCATATTGAAACCATTGTAAAACTCTAAACGGAATGTTTAGAGAACTATGATGATTCGTCAGTAAAACCATGAGAAAAAATTGCGAAATACATAATACAGTGCTTTCACGGGTATTCCAAGTAACATATAGAAAAGTGAAGATGTGGAAGAAGTTATTTAACTGTACTACTTCTACAATCCATGGAGATAGTTATATGCCTCTCCAGTTGTGGACGTGTATCCTCCATCATTTGGGTAACAGGTTTCAGCAAAAGCCTTCCCAACTGCTGAAATAATTTGCTAAAGTAAAAATTTTATACTCCATGAAATAATTTTTGTCATTTAAAGTGAATTACATTGTGTTAGCTTTTACTTTGTTTGGCTTCATGCATATTTTCCTAGAGAAGTGTTGGAGCTGGTATGTGCCATGTAGCGAAAAGAAGCCGGTAGGGAAAGTTTAATGTTTTGGTCAACGTTCTGCTGGGAATCACTTAGTGCTGTCATTCATGTCCAAGACATTATGACGTATGTCACCCACCGAAACGTAATTACTGGACACGTACATCTTTACAGGGCAATGGTATTCAGTGCCAGTAACGGTATCATTCAGAAATATAATGCGCCATGCCACAACGCCCGCCTTTTTGGAGAATAGCTCGTAGAGCATGATAAATATTTAGAGAATTGCTCGCAATCCCTCCAACAACGGTCTGTTTTGTTGGAACAGCAGATCCGACCTGTGGAGGCTGAAACACTTAACTTAGAAGATTCAAAGGTTCTGTTTGTTTGTAACGTTTGGTCCAAGATGCAACAAGACAATTTTAAAAAACTTATAGCGCAAAACCCTGGATTGACAAGACGTGCTTTTGCGAAAACTGGAGATCAAACATTATGTTCGGCGTGTCATCGTAATTTTCTGACACTTGGTGTACCTTTTTATAGAGTCCATATTTGTTCCGCAGAGTGAAAAGGCTCTCGCCATGTTGAAAGAAACATGAGTGCACCCGGTTCGAAAAACATTTGGCAGCGTGATAAAAATGTTTACAGAATGATCGAAAGACAATGAAATTTCTAGCTTGCGTTTGATTAACCTGAACTGATAAACGGGTAGAAAATTCATTGCTCAAACTAACTGAAGGAACGGGCATTGACATTATGTTCAGCACATTAAATTTTAAAATCTGAAGGTAATTATTGCAAAGACTCAAGATGTACAGAAAAACGACTAGCTCAAATATAACAACTGCTAATATTGAACTTAAATGATTGACAGAAATCGATTTCTTGCAGAAACTGCATAATGGAGAAGTAAGTCACATAATATTCAAATCGTATTTCATAAATTTAAAAATAACGGTCTCGCTAAAATTGAAAGTGCACAAACTAGTAGATATAAACTGTGTAATAATCGGAATGCGTGTTTCTAAATTCTTGTGCTATGCAAAGCGAAAGCCTCCACATAATATCCTCGTTGGGAGTACTTGTTTCCTTGTTAGTGGCCTGTAAAATAGATTTCAATTTTATTATTATATACACGGAAGAGAAATTGAATTAGATATACCTGTCTAGTAACGTGTAGCACGACCTTTCGTCCTGATGACGGCGGCGATTCTGCTCGTCATGGACTCGACAAGACACCGGAAACGTTCGGAAGCCATACGGATCCACGACCCCTAAACAAGCTCCCACAGTTCACGAAGATTTGATGGAGGGGGTCAGAGCCTCGAACATCTCTATCGATGGCATCCCAGATGTGCTCGACGGGATGAAGGTCAGGGGACCTAGTTGGCCAACGAAGCGAGGTCATGGCGGTGATCCAGCGCCCATGCTAATCTTTGTACTCTGTGATGTGCAGTCAGCAGCGGTACCCTCGTGCGATGATGGCTTCTGTACCCCATAGCGAGGAGATGGTTCTGGATGGGATGGCTGCTTACACGTTTTTGTGCACCAGCGTTAAATTGCCGAGTGATTTCCTGCACTGTGGCCCGTCTATCCAATGTTACAATGCGAGCTAGCCGACGATGACCCCGCTCATCCACACGCTGTTCACCATGGCAATTGGCCCTTGCAGGGATAGGCTTACCAGATTTGATGTATTCACGGTGCACCCGTGACACAGTGGCTCGTGAAAATCCCAGTGCCTGCACAACTTCCAAAATGGAGAGACCCATTCGTTGGGCTCCTATAATTTGCCCACGATCAAGTGCGCTCAGATCCTTCGTCTTACCCATAGTGCGTCCGACTCTTACTGATATCCGTCGCATCAGTCCTTATATTGTCAGATCGCTGAATACGTCAAGTCGTTTCCGTTTACAGGGTCGCCCACAGCGCCACATTTGAATAACGCCAGATGTTTCTAATTCAATTGCTCTTCTGTGTAAGTGCCTATTGTAAGACATCAAATCTGTTGAAATAAAAGTGTAATTTATTCAAAAGATAAAATCTGCATTACATTTGTTTTCCCAAAGACATACCCTTTTCGAAACAGCTTACAACAATCCTTTTCTTATAAATACTTATATATCAAACATATAAAATTCGACTTTTCTACTTGTAAGCTTGGATAAAGATGAAGGGTGTGTTCCCGAGCTCTGAGCACCACACGACTCGTTTTTTCTGTAATCACGCATGACTTTAGTTGGGAAGGAAGGGACCACGAGATCTTTTGCTTTCAGTTTGTTTACAGCGTATGTTCCTCACTTCTTTAATAGTGTTATATTCTTATACATTTTTTGTGGAAAATAAGTGCTTTCAATCTGTTCGGTACTGTATTGCGTCTTCCTGTTTAATAAATTTAAAAATGGAAAATCTGCATCATGATTAATGTGATCGGTTGTCTTGATTGTAATGGGATCCGTTGTGGTCATTGTGTTCTCCAGCAAAACACCATATGGGTAGCTACCATTAGGTCCACTGGTAAAACAATATTAGCATTTAAGGAAACTCGGATTATTTAATCGATTTTATGTTAAATTTCTTAATTTTACATTATATTAATTGGTCGACTCATCGTTCCACACAAGCGAATTTGTGAACCAATTGTGCTAGACTCGGTTTTTGGTCAATATGTATTTTCTTAACATAATAAATTATTTTAAGATTACCTCTGTTACTATAAAATCCATTTTCATTAGACCGCTATATCTCTAGGTTCTAATTTATGTTCAGTTGAAAGGAACAATTAAGTCCTCTAACTAAAACAGATATCAGATTCAAGTTGTGAAAGTTCAGTTAGAAGTCATTTTATGTAAGTCGTGTTTTCAACGGAATACCGTAAAAAAATTTAATAATTACATATCCGAATTGAATGTATCCTTTGTTGGTTTGCAATAGTATTGTGACGATTAGACTACAAAGCTTGAAACATATTCCATGGGACAAACTGATTTTCAAATACTCGGCTTTATTGTTTACCATCTTTTTTTTTCGATTCATTCAGTGATATTTTTCCCTTCGGTACTCAAAAACTGCTCTTCCTAAAGTTAATAACGAACATTTGGCAATATAAAACACTGGAACAGAGAATAAATATATATCCCTTTGTGAATCTTTAAAAAAACTTAAAAATGACGAATTAATTGAACAAATGTCATAGTATTAGGATCTTTTTGGGAGATCTATGCCATACTTTTAGAGAAGAAGGAACTTGAAGAAATTTCAGGGTTTTTTTTCACTTACCCGAAAGAGTGCACGTTTCAAACAGAACACAAGTTGGATGAAACGATTTTTCTTGAATTGTACAAATATCATACGAAGTGTAATAAAAAAGAGTACAGACTGGTAGCTTAGGTTCCGTATCTCGCAAAACGGCAAGAAGCGAATCGGCGTAGGGTGATATTCAAACTTATTCTGCTTTGATGTGCCTCACATATTACCAGGTCGTAAAGTTTTTATAGCAGCGTCTTATCTTTACATGTATGAAGCTTCTGGTAGCAGCTGCTGTTCCAAAGAAATTTATAGACGAATTTTCATCAGTTTTTGTAAAGGTCTTCATAAAAGTTGCAAAGACACATACTTAATATTATACACTGCTGGCCGCCCAAAATGCAACACCAAGAAGGCAGCATCCGATTGGCTTGAAATTCGCAGCATCCGTCGCCCGCAAGAGGGCATGCAAACAAAATGCATGCTGGGCATATGCAAATCAGGTACGCCCGGCACGCCAACGAGAAGCACTGTAAGAAGGGCGCTCAGAAGGTTGGGTGTAAGTAGTGCAAGTGTGTTGTGCTGCCGGACCTGTGCGTGGGAAGCTTCCTGATGCCTCATCGCACAATACGGTAGTCATTCCAGCACGTTTCGGAATTCGACAAAGGAAGAAGAGTGGCTTATCGCGACAGTGGTTTATCGTACCGGGACATCGGCGCCAGTGTGGGACGACCTCCAACCACAGTAAAGCGAGTATGGATTCGGTGGGTAGAGGAGGGACGGACGGTCGGACCGACGTGAGAGATTGCCGCAGCCGCGGCACACCTCCAAACTAGAGGACCGGCATGTTGTGCTGCGGGCATTGACGGCTCGCACCGCAACATCACGAACGTTAGCGCAGGAATTAGGGTGTGTAGCGCAAAAACATGTGTCAGCACGTATCGTTGTACGTCGTCTGCAGGATCAGAGATTTGTCGCAAGACGCACATTTCCACGATTACCATTGACGTTACACCACCGGCGAGTGCGGCGACAGTGGGCCGTTGAACGCCGCACCAGGACTAAGGAATAGCACGACATTGTCTTCTCCGACGAATCCCGCTTCTGCCTGCGACACCACGATGGTCGGACTTGCGTGTGGCAGCACCGCGGCGAGAGACCGTATGACACCTGCATTACGCTTCGCCATACTGGTCCGTCGCCTGGCGTTATGGTTTGGGGCGCAATTGGATATGAACCACCGCTACATCTCCGACGTTTTGGAGCCTGTAGTTCTCCCTTACCTGCAGGACCTGCCAGCGGCCTCGTTGCAACAGGACAATGCGCGCCTGCACGTGGCGCACATCCTGCAAATATTGTTCATGGCCCACCAGGTGTCACTGCTGCCGTGGCCTGCCTGTTCTTCCGATATGTTGCCCCTCGAACACGTCTGGTCGCTGATCGGCAACCGAGTGGCTCGGCAAGCACCACCCGCGGCTTCGCCTGATTAACAGGTGAAACGTGTGGAAGCAGTCTGGACCGACATACCCCAAGCCGACATCCAAAGCCTCTTTCGTTCGATGCAGCGGCGTGTAGTGGCCGTTATTTCCAGCCATGGGGGCCAAACGAACTATTGATGTCTGCGTGTTCCGCAAGTCGCACGGGCCTGTAAGGTAAATCGTTTTATCTTTGTATCTCTTGTTATGTGTCCAGTAAATCTAGCTTTGCTACCTCATGTTCTTCTTGGTGTTGCATTTTGGGTGGCCAGCAGTGTATATACACCGGTGTTTGAAAATGAAGGACGAAGATAAGACATTAGCATAACAGCGGAACGAGCAGGCAGAACGGCCGGAAAGACCACTCAGGAGATAGACTAGGGTCCGGTACGGTAGGGCATTTGCATATACGCAGCATCACGTATGAGGGGGGCGGGGAGTTTGGTAAGGGTATAAAGCACACGTGAGGTGTACGCTCAGCAATTCGGTGAAAACTGTTGAAAGGGGTATATCGGTTTAAACGTCCACGAGTTGCTGCCACCGTGTTATATGGCCAATAGGCAATCCGGTGGATGACATCTGTATACCTTTACCAGAGGTCGTGTCTTTGGGAAGTTGGAAGAAGTTCGAAGTGTGGCTAGTGTGGCCGAGGAGTTCGGGATCGCTCACAGCATCGTTTGACGAGCTTTAAGAGCATTTCAAACGAGAAGTACAGCTGTCCGAGAGCTTAGCAATGGTTGTCCACGAGCAACCATGGCGGGAGACGACCGGTATATTTTCCTGCAGCGAGAAGAGACAGACGGCAGACAGCGGGAGAAATCGCAAGGCACATGCAAGTGATAACTGGACGTCAATTATCGCGTTTTACCGTGGCCAGGAGGCTGCACAAAGGTGGACTATTTGTACGACGACCAGCACGGTGTGGGCCATTCATGCCTGCTCATCGGAGATGGCGGTTTCTGTGGAGCCAGGAACACGAGAACTGGGCACATTAGCAATGTGGTCGAGTTCTCTTTACGGATGAGAGCCGATTTAGTCTGACGAACGATTCTGGATGTATACACATCTGAAGAGAGCAGGAAACATGCAATCACACCTCCAACATCATCGAAAGAGACCGGTTAGAAGACGGCGTAGTACTTGTTTGGGGCGGTATCATGCTTGTTAGACGTACTCACCTCCACATCTTCCTAGGAGATTTAGTCACTGGTGTCCTCTATTGTACCGAAGTTCTCCTGCCTCACGTGCTTCTGTTTAGAGCTGCTGAGAGTCCTGAGTTCCTTTTCATGGACGACGACGCTACAGTGGCTGTCGCAGAGCTGTTGAAGAGTGAAAATATTCAACACATGGATTGGGCCGCAAGGTTCCTGGACTTAAATCCAATCAAACACGTGCGGAACCTTCTCGGGAGACGCTGGTAGCACCTCACCAGACGCCAGCAACGATTCCGAAGCTGCGATTGGAGCTACAACAGGAATCGGCCGCGATGCCTCAACAGCTCCTTGACATCCTCGTCCTCAGCATGGACAGACGTTGTATATCCTGCAACGCAGTTAGGGATGATCATATCGCCTACTAAAGACTTAATTTTTCATGGCAGCCGCCTGTCACATGGACGTTTCTGTCTTCTGTCCAGTTGTGCTCGAAGCTACCTTTTCAATAAAGTGCCTTTGTATTCTTTTTTGATACCTTGTTTGAACGGTTTTGCTCACTTGTCCCATATTCTTACATCTTGAGGATCTTATGGTATGATTTGAGTCCAAGTGAAGCACTTCTGCACGACGTTACATTCGAAAAACCGTCTGTTTCTTAATTTTTGCACGCCAGTGTATATATTTCTGCACATATTTATCCGATTTGGAAAATTATATCTGCACTCGGAGGCTTGAATCTTTTGGCCTTTTTCCGATGCATAACTTCGCCTCTGTGAGACTAAATACAGATGTAATCGAAATGTATTTTATTTCGCATCATTTCTTCTAACAAGCAAATTGTTACCATTCTGCAGAGCGGTCTGAAGTGTTACCTTTGGATTATTCCTACAGGTAGGGTGAATTCTAAACACGGAGTATAGGTATTTCACAGTAAAATAATATTTTCCATCCAATTTCGCGAAACGCAGATGTTACTGCAAATGGGATTTAAATAGAAATATGACCTTACGCCATCTAGTTGCAAATTGTAAGTTACGAAGATATAAAATAATATATATTTGAAGCTTTCTTCACCAGAAACGTTGTTCGACAAAGCAAGGATTTTGCAAATTGGACTGTTCGCATCAGATATATCAAACAAAATATTACTTACACCTATACCTCTTGGCGGAACACCGTGCACTGCAGCTACATCTCCGACGTAATATGCAATTTCCGCATGTAATATGCGGAAATTGTTCCCACAAAGTGGTATCTGAGAGAAAGAGAATTTTTTCAATGAAGCTTTCAAAAAACGCAGGTTCTGCTGCAAATAGATATGGTTACCCCAGTGGCGCAGTGGTCTAAGCGATGGCCTCTGATCATTCGTCCGAACGGGGTCTGAGTTGGACTCCTGGTGAGGCATGGATGTTGTGTTTTGTCTTACGGCACTGGCTCTCTCCCTTCCCTACAGCCAGTGACTATAAATTAGAGACGGGCGACTGCTTATAGCCCATTGAGTTGCTCACGGTGGTCGTTAAACCTTCAATGAAAAAAATACATAGGAAAGAAAAAATATACCCTTACGTACCCACAGTGGAATAATACCTCATCAAAAAATGTTAGGATTTTTATGCACAATATTCCTCATCACAAATGATATGCGACCTAAAAGAGAATATTCAAATCGGTCTTTCAAGAGCACAGATATCGGTAAACAAATTAATTTTACGCCATCTAGATGGAAACTGAGCGTTATTTGAAAAAGAAACTATTAAAAAATTTTCTTTCTTGTAAATGATATTGAAGGAAAGAAATATTTTTCCAAACGGATAGTGGGAAGCGATGATATGATTGTAAAACCCCCCGTATTTACGCACTATAGCGGCAGCATTATGCATCGGATGAAAAGCAAGGATCATCGCTATCACATGTCATGCTTCTCACTGCTAAAAGGTGTTTTCAAATAGGGTTGACAGTTGAGGAAATATGACGGCCAAGAGTCGAGCGGGCTGATGGACCGACATATTGATAACATAAGCGCATCCGTTTCTTAAAAGGCATTTGAAATATATTTTAATGAAATATTTCCTCTCAGTTACATTATGTTTTTTTTACTTTTTCCTTATTAATGCCACATACATGGTTGTTACTAGCATACATGTTGAACCGTAGCTATATATGCTGCTTACTGCAAGCAGAAGGTTAAACAAAGTAATATTGATAGTAAATTTACTTCAATATATTTAGCCCACAAAATTGTGCAGGATTGTTGCAGAGCTTTTCTTTTACTCGATTCATACCGTTTTATATTGTGCAAGAAGCTGCCATGAAGTCATTTTTGGAAAACCTACGGCACTCCCATTGAAATGAATGGTGAAAATCCCCAAGGATGCCTGTCATAGCGAAGGCTCCAGGCTATATAAAATCCTTCACGTCAGATGTACCTCAGCAAATAGGTATTACTTTCTATCCCGTTGCAAACATTTTAGCATGTACAATCCTCAGGACATGGGCAACTCTGCTACAATCCGTCATATTCCTCTGAAGTGGGCAAACAGTGGCTACAACTCGAAATTAAGGACCGGCAAAATGTCGCTCTTTCGGAAGAATCATATTTTAGTTTAAAACGCGCTAATGCACGTGTCATGATGTTGAGTCACCCAGCTGGGGTAAGGAGTGCAACAGTATGAGGTCTGTTTTTGATGCAGTCATGGGATTCTTGAACTTCTCTAAACGGCATTTGAATGCAACGACGTATTTTAACATCATCGGAACAACGGAACATGGCCATGATGATTCTTGATAGGGTGGGATACATCAGCAAGATAATGAACCATGCCAGAAGTCTCGGACCGTCACATAGATGTTTCACTAAGTAACGTACCAGGAGATGTGACGTACCTGCCAGAAGGACGCACACGACATAAAGGCAGATAGGAATCAGAATAAAACGTCCGCGTAGCTCAATTGGTAGAGTGACTTATTCCGGAATGAGGGGATCCGGGTTCGAATCCTGGCGTGGACAGAAATGACGGAGAAATTTACTTCGTTATAACTAGAATTACGGTGAATTCAAAGTGCTAAAATGTACTATATGAAATCCAGGCACACCTATCATTTCCAGCATATCATCCCATTGAGAGCCAGTAGAATGAGATTGGCTGATTCCTAAGCAAGACACTGCACCAGCAAAATTCTTGCAATTTAGATTCCATCACATCCGTTTGCCTGAACATATTGGAAGGATGTTATCAGCACTTCACTGAATCCATGCGATATCGAAGTGTGGAAGCTTTGAAATCAAATTGAGTTTAAACATGTTATTCGAAAAGTTTTCCTAAACATTTTCTGAATAACTTATGTAGGAAGATATAGATTGTGAGTCGAATGTTTTGCAATATTTGCCTGTGTTTAAACTTATTCAAGTCGCGTACTGCAATCAGTCGAAAGAGAAATAAAGTGGTAGTCGTTGCTGTGACCAGCATTGCACGTCGTTATTTTCTGTGGTTAGAAAGCCAAAAAGATGAACAGTCACAACCGGCTAATTGCAGAAATTTTGTTTTACGAGTTTTAACTCCCCCATAACGCTGCTTGAGTAACACGAAACATTTGTTATGCGAAATAGAAAGGTTCCGTCGACCACAACACCGAAACTAGATGGTTTACGAAATTTAGCTCAGGTGACAGAAACCTCGACTATCAAGCCAAAGTCAGGTAGTCCGCGAACCGTGGATTTGGAGGCCGCACGCCAGGCAGTAGAGGCAAATCCGACAACCAGCTTTCGGAGATTATCAGGTGAGCTGGACACATCACAGACCACTGTTTTTCGTCAGCTTCAGGAGCACGGCAATGTCTACAGGAGCTTCCTATTTGAACCTCACGAATTGATGCCAACTGAAGCACGCCATCGAATGGACGTGTGCACGAAACACCTAGAAAACCAGCACAATGCACGTTTCATCAAGAGCACTGTTACTTGCGATCAAAAGTGAGTCTATTTCGGTAATCCTAACACACAACGACAGTGGTAGAGCTCGAGATAGCTTCCTTAACCTGTTCCAAATGTGGCCACTTCGAGAACAAGTTGATGCTCTGCCTCTGGTAGAATTTCGAGGGGATAATCCATTACGAATTTGTTCCAGATGGTCGGGCTGTCAGCGCCAACATCTACTCTGAACAGCTGGGGCGGATGTGTGACGTTTTGGAGGAGAAGTACCCAGTACTGGTTAACAGAAAGTGCGCTCTTCTACAGTAGGACAATGCTCGGACTCATACCGCGCGAACGACCCGGGAAATCTCCCGGAACTTGAGGGCATCGAACTGATGCCACAACCAGCATATAGTCCGAAACTTGCCTTGTGGGATTGTTACATGGCCGGTACATGGCTCACATCGTTCGCGGGCGGCACTTCAACAAACAGGACAAGGTGCAAAATGGGGTGAAAGGGTTCTTCCCCTCGAAGGATAAGATCTGGTACCACTGGAGAATCGAAGAAGTGGAAGATAGACGGTGCAACAGGATGGTTTATACTTTAAATATTATTCAGCTTTCATCGTAAAGTTACGTATGAAGACATAAAATGATCAAAATTTTGCAAAACCACCTTCTTACCCTCTAATTTAGGAAATATTGTGCTACGTAACGCTATAATCAGGACTTTAAGTAGTACACTCAAACCTGATATTGACAGTGCATCTAGCTCAGAAAGAAACCCTGCTGTAGTTTTTACCAATGCAAAGATCAAACAGCAAGTCTCTAAATCGAATGCACTTGATTACTAACTGGACGTTTCCTTTAGAAAATAGCCCTTTTAAGGATTGGATGACAAGTTTCCAGGTAGAATAATAGGTCTGCATTCTTTGATTTGATTGAATATGAAGAGGTTAGTTCTGAAAACTTTTCTCAAGCCAAACTGGGTAAAAAACATTGCAAACGTGATTCCAAAGTATGATGAAAATTTATTCATCTCAAGCTACATTAAAAAGGAAGTACAAGCAAATTGTATCAATGTTACAAGAAACAGCATGCAGTGATGAATTACATAAAACTGATTTGTTCAAGACAAACCAAGGATTTATTTATGATGGAAATTTCCCTTTATTGTACGTAAAATGAATTTTAACTAATTTATTCTGTGTCTTCTTCCATAAGTAAAACTTATAGATGGTAAAGTTGTCTGCTTCCATTAATTATATACATATATTTCTTTTTTATTCTACATATTTTATTTACTTTAACGGTACTCCTGAAAATGCATACCTGAGGACGCAGTTTTCCAAACTTTTTAACCTCCAGGAACCATTGAAGTCGAACTTTAGAACTGATGAGCCTGGATATATCTACAGTCGGGATTTTGATAAGGATGGAAGCCTTATCACTGGCGAGCAGGAAGTGTAAGGGCTTACCGATTCTTGTAACTACTGATGGTTTTTCAGAGGAAACGTGGTGGTTCACCACCTTGTTTTTAAGTGTGTTCATGCTCTTGATGTAGGAGTTAGTTGAAGAATGAAATTTACCTCGTCAAAAGTTACTCCATCATGGTGGTGCGCTCTTCACAGACAATATAAAGCATATTTACATTTAACTGTCATTATCCTTATGACTTATAAACAACATAAGCATTTACTCAAGAGTAAATACATTGCCTTTCAAAAAATTCGTATAACCCTTGTTTAAGCTCCGGTTCGGAAACACTGTATTAGAAACTGGAATACTTCAAACAAATACCTCCCACCAATGAATTCAGCAGGAGCCTCAAGTAAACTTCCTCTTTTCCACTTGAAGATTCAGTTACATTTTTACTAAGATAAATATAAATATTCTTTCTAACAAAAAACTTAAACAAATTGAAATCATTGAGTACAGTAAGTAGTCCTACAAAGAGATTTTCCACAGCACACGGATACATTTCCCGAAGCTTTCCATTTTCAATAAGTGTATATCATTCGAAAACAGTTTGATGGATTCCCAGCTAATATCTCGAACACAAGGCACGGCTCCAACAAGTTGCGTAGCAGCAAATTGTCGGTTTAATCTCGCACCACCGGGATTTTCCACAAATCGCTGATAAATGGTTTTTATTTTTAATCGCGTGCAACCTCACTATGTTTCGTTTAGTTTGCGGAGTCTGTTTAAGGAATGAGATTAAGGGAGTAACTACTCGGTGCTCACTAAATAGCCGAATATACGAAACAGTTTAACATCGTACTAGATGATTCGGGAACATCAGTCTTTTTATTTAGCATCTATCATACGGCAAGTGAACAGAAAAGCTTGAAGCTCTAATGGTTTATTGGTGAGTTGCTTCAGCCTCATTATGGGTACAATAATTCCAGTAGAAAGACAGCAGTATTGTCATCTAAAAGTGTTGGGCGAGGAATCATCAAATTTCTCAATGGACTTTAATACGGGGTGACCAAAACATTTTAACGAATTATTTTTCAGGTTCAGTATGTGTTTCTTTAGCTTTAGTGTCATGCCAGGCTTTACAGAAAACGTACCATGAGGAACTAGTAAAGAACGGTTAAGGATCTTTTAATATGTTTCTTTTGTAACATTTAAACACAATTTTTACTCATTTCCACGCAATTCATATACTTCAATATTTTTTCTGTCAGTATCTAAAAATGGCATAGTTACTTAAACTACAAAAATAACTGATAATGAATCATTTATCAGAGAAAATGACACATTGAGAATGACATTTTGTTATATCAAAGCGCACTTTTGGGTGCTGTTAACTGAAAGCACAAATATAACCTATTCAAGAAAACGTGTAAATGTCTGAAATATCTGACACTAACTCAGTAATTAATCTATCAACCCATGTAACTAAGTAATTAACAAAATAAAACAAATTTCTCAGTTACTTTTTTTTTTATTTATGCCACGAGAAATGGCGCAGTTTTTAGCATATAACTTCAAAATTGAACAAAAATCATGATTAAATAAAGTTTTATATTTTACGGGAGAGGCAGGATATCAATCACCAAAAGCAACTCGGTGGAATATAAGTAGACGCCCGTCTGTATCACAGAGAGTTTCCACAGGGTTTCCACAGGGTTTAAATCAAGTGACCATGGAAACACTGGATGGTTCCAAACTCAGGTGAGTATTCCTGGCGCATGCTTGGATGGTTGGTTTCCGGTGGTGTGGGTCATTTTCTTGCTAAAACATTAATGCGCGAAAGCCATGGAAGCATGTAAGTGATCAGCCAGCGTATGGTGGTTGCACTCAGCGGTGAAATACCTTTTTAGACACAACACAATGTGTCCCATAAGAAGACTCCCCAAACCATCACGAAGTAACCAGCACCTTGAACCGAGCCGACCAATCACAACGAGGTCATAGCCTTGTGCTGTCTACGCCACACACGCAAGATGAATGCCGCTTCAGCTGGGCACTGCTGAAGCGGCATTCGGTATGACCACAACCTGCAGAGATCCTATTTTTTTATGTTCCCTGCACCACGCAAGGATTGATACCCGATGACGATCTGTGAACAGTGACATACGTGTAGGAACTTGGATGCTGTAGCCTAGTGTATACCGAGTGCTGCATACCGTTCGTTTGCTTACGCTGCTTGATCCTACGACTTTTAACTTGGATGTAATCGCTGGGTCTGTATGAGCTTGGATATTCTTTGTCGACCCCGGCCATCAGTTGCGCGTTGTTGGCCACCGAATTCTCTCAGAGCACTGATACGCCCTTCGATGGTATACTGGTAGTATACTATTGATAACATTACCATTGGAAGCCATGAGCTTTACTTTTGTGCGATATAATGACCAATCTGTCTAGGTCCCTTAAAGCGTACACGTTTAAAATCTCTCAGATCACTAAGTTTATCAATATGTCTCGATTGCGATGCAATGTTGGGATGACCTACTGTCCGCCTATTTGTTGCCTGCGCTTGGTTTGGCTCTGTTCGACTCTGCGCAGTGGATGCCAAGGTAAACTGCATATCATTCGTATATCTAATGTTTTCTCTACTGAATGTATATGCACTTACTTTTTTATAAATGACGTGCTGAAAACGAATAGCTTAGGTATTGTCAGCTGTGCCTCTTTTCAGTATCTTGTGAGCCGATTTGAGGAAACTATAAATTTACTGGCTTGTGACTGGCACGGAAAACACGATATAAAGTGTACAGTTTCAACACTGTATTGGGAAATTTTTTCCGTCTGTGTTCCTGAAGCGGAAAGTAACTTTGGACTACCGAGGGTATGGGTAAATCTTATTAATAACGGTGTATTAAATGGGAACCCATGCAAACTGTTACCGGCGGATAACAGAAGGCGGAAGAAATTTCCCAGTTGTGCTGTAAGAAAGAAATCTAAAGATCTCCAGTGGTAGTTAAATGTATTTTGGAAAGACCCATCTCGATTTTTGTTACACGTGCTTGTTAACGTGCACAGTGGTCAAATACGGGCACAGGATCTTCCACCTGAGTACAGATAGGAACCACTGCATTCACCACGAGTTATGGAGTGGTGGAAGTAGCTACTTTAGGTGGTCATGGGAGTTTTCACATACTTGGATGTTGTAATACCTTTCCTGCAGGAAATGGTGAAAAATTATATTGCTGATAATGTCACTAAATTAATGAAACACATGCACTAGGTGCATCCTGCAAACGATGCCTCCTCTTCAATAACATTTAAAATTTTGAAGGGATTTTATTGAAACTGCACTGACATGTACTATATGTCACAAATGTGAGAACTAAGTTTTTCCATAATCGGAAATAAAGATAGAAAAATGACAGAAATAATGACAGAGAAAAGCAGAGTGACGTAATTGAATTCCTAGAAAAAGAGGGACGTGAAATTTCAGAAATGTGGGGATGCCACAATCGATATCAGTAATGTCCGAAGAGGGATGAAGAAGTTTCGAGAGGGAGGAAGTTCAGTATCCGACAAACAACGGAGTGGAAGATCCGCAACTGCAGTTACAGATGCCAACAGGCAAACAGTGAAAGACCTCGTCACAGATGAGCGTCGTGTCACCATCCAGGAGTTGCAACAATAAACAGTGCTATCACTATGTGTAGACATTGAAGAAGCTAAAGCAATCTATCAGAAGGAAAACACGGGACATAGCACTTCAGAGTGTTTTTACACCATGATAACGCACGTCCACACACCTCAATGGAGATACAGAGGGTATTGCCAGAGTGGGGTGGACGGTAATGCACCAAACTTCTTACAATCCTAATTTTTCTCCTTCAAACTTTTCCTGTTTTCCCCTTTTGAAAGACACCCTTCGTGAGGAAAGTTTCGACAATGTGACAGATGGGTCAAACGACAGCTTCAGGATTTTTTTCCAAAACAGATTTTACCAATTGGTTCAAAGATGGCCGAAATGTATAGAAAGTGATTGCAATACTTTGAATAGGCTAGTATTATTAATAATATGTTGAAGTATTTCAATAAATTTCATATCTTTGCTGCTAAAAATACAAATCTAATGAGGAATGAGGCATTGCTTTGAGGATGCCCTTTGTATTTTCATTGACTTTACATTTATTGGCCAACGTTTTAGCCTTAATTGCCCTGTGTCGGGTACTATATCTACTAAACCTTTTCCGTTGCCAAGGAACAAAAAGTATTGTAGTACCCACCTTACGTCTTTCTTTGTAAATCCTGAAAATTAAATTGAGTTTTGAGGTTCCGAGTTGGCTACACTTTAGAGTTCGGCCCTCAATCGTCTTTATAATAATTCTTGTATATTAAAATTTTTCATGTTTCATGGAGAAATGCTTTACAGTGTTTTTCCAAGGAATTCTTGGAATACGAATTACTCCTTCAAACAGAATCGTGTGCTTAACGGCATAACAAGAAATTATGAAGAAATGTAAAATATGACCAAACTCTTAACGGAACAATAACTTTTCAAAGACGATTTCTGGAATAACAATAATATTTAAGAACTCATTCATACAATTCTATACGCCCTCTGGTCAGAAAGGTTAGGTTATTTAACCGGATTGTGTTAGCAAAAAATTTGCCAAATTACATGCAATTTCAAAAGTAATTTTCAACATGCTTTTTTTTTCTGAAGCCCAGATGCAGTTCAAAACGCAAATATGTAATGTTACTTCGAGGCAGAACTATGCATTACATAAGAAATCCAAAAGTAGAAGCAAGCTCTTACATGAAATGAGTAGCATCCAATGTATTTATAACGAATTTTTCAAGTGAACATTCAGAACGTGGAGTATCAAAGAGGCATTTGCATAAATGTCCTCTGCTGTCGGCCAAACCGAGCATTATTTTGCATAATGTATGCAAACAATATTTTCGCTGTGATCTGTCTCGAACAGCAACGTAATTTTTCGATTAAGTTCACAAATAAGGGTACAAAGAACATTTTAAAGAGTAGTTTGCACTTATAGTTAGTAGTGAAAAGTTTGTTTGCTTAATTTAACTGGAAATGACAAACTAAATATTATTCACTAAGAAATCTATTCTGCAAAATTAGTTTTTAGATCGAGGTGTAAGCAGATAAATGTATCAGTAAAAATTAAGATATATATTGTTACCTGCATAAGAAGAAAATCTTTGTATTATTTTAAACAATATAGCATGGGTGAATTTTTTTGTTTACCCGCGGTATCTGTCAAAAAAAAAAATGTTCAAACAAAATTTTCGGAGTGCAGAAGATCCGGTGATTAGGAAATGTGGGAAGCATAAATGTACCTTGCAACCCATTGTAGGGAGAAATTATATTCGAAATGTTCATTACAAAGGACATTATCTAACAGAAAATGGGTGTTTCTCATAGAAATTGTAGAAGCTGAGATGAAAAATAAATGCAAAGTAGATTTCAGATCACTGTCGAGAAAAACTGTGCAGCTTCTAAAGATTTAGCTCTATGAAAACTATTTTCATATGAGATTATTCTAAACAAAAGAAATAATTGCTTCAATCGAAATTTCAGTAGCGGTGAATATGATACATTTGAATTCGATAGCCTCCGTATTTACGGCGCCTGGCACGTTCTTTTCATACAGGGTTCCTCGTTGAGAAAATTTTTCAAAACCACTTAACAAATGCATAACATATCCGTAGATGGACGAATGGAGTTCCATAACAATAACATAAGCACGTCCTCCTTTTTCTCCTTCTTTTCCTTTTTATTTTTTCTTCTGTTGGAAGACCTTCTGAATGGAACGTTAAAAACCCTGAGTATTTCTGAGATAAGGTCTCGTTCAAAATACTTTCCGGACTATTCTCTGCCTAAAATCGGAAGCCACCTGGTATATTCTGGAATCCACCAGGTGT
The DNA here is from genome assembly GCA_039090855.1 of Macrothele yani. Taxonomy (NCBI): domain Eukaryota; kingdom Metazoa; phylum Arthropoda; class Arachnida; order Araneae; family Macrothelidae; genus Macrothele; species Macrothele yani. The sequence goes on along the minus strand of CM077033.1, from coordinate 69,278,145 downwards.
TTTAATGATGTCTGGTGAGATGCAACGAAGTTGTTTCTACTGCCTCATAGAGTTCTAATGTGGAGCAACGTTGTGCGTCAAACTGCTTTAACTAGATTTCCACGACATCCCACTGATATTAGTTGAGTTGTGATCTGCTGAGTTCAGAAACAATGAGATGACTCATTTTTAACGCGGTTAATCGACGCATTCCTGAACGACGAACATTCGATACGCAATCATGAACATTCTTGAAGGAACCAATCCTCTTGGTGAAGGCTCTACTCTGTGTTTTGTGCATGATCCGGTAAGAAGGGCTTTTTAGTAGCTACAGTCTATACATAGGTCCACAATCCCCAGGGTTTCCAATTCAAGAAAACATGATTCCTCTCATACAGTAGTCCCTACTGGACTGCATAGCCGATGCAATGCGTGAGAAATCTATTGATTTATGCTTCTCATGCTAGGTGCATTCTTAGTTTCTGGCGAGATAGAGTTCAGATCCTGATTCACGAAATCAGAATACATGTTTGCAAACTTCTTTCGTTCAATTAGTAGTTATTGCCAAAACGTAAGTAGTTTACGTCCAAACATTTTTGCTAGAAAAGGGAAGACAATAGTCTTCAGCTCTTTTGAACCTTCTCTGACAGAATAAGAGATATAGTATAGCGGGTCGTCGTTGTTGGTTGATCATTAATGATGCATGCTTCTACTTCCGTGCAGTCTAACATACGGTCAGCAAAAATTGCTTTTTGTACATTCTGAATAAACACATTATCTTCCTCCTTAGTCAGTTCAGATTTCAAATTCACTAAAGGAGGTTTACTTTGAATGTTTCCTTAGGTTCGTATTTGTCGACGTATAGGACAAAGTCTGATTGCGTATATCATATGTAGCTTTACACGTGTCAGCAGTTCAGACTTTAAAATACGTCCACATATAAGATTTTCTTTTCATTTTAACAAGAGCTGAAATCAAAAAGCAACACTTATGAAATTACCCTCTAAACTCTCAAGAAACCAGCAAGGAAAAATGTGGGAAACTATAAATCATCATCTGTTTTAACTATGATTGATAAAAGGGGGTCTCGTGTAATAGGTAACAATAGTAGGTTTGGCTAAGGCAGCTATTAGTAACAGGTCGACAGTAACAATTCCAAAGAGCGACTCAATAAAGGGATAGCATACGTGGCTCCCTCTGTTATTAAAAGCAACTGGTATTCTTCCAGGAGAATAACAACAGGTGATTGCTGTCTGCAATAACGGTGATAGAATAACAGGTATTGTTATTGCTACCCATCCCTACAACGTAGACTAAATGAGAAAAGCAGCTAGGAAATCGAAGATATCAATTTTTTGTTACACCTACGGAAAAGAAATTTAAGGGCGCATTTGTGTTTTACATAAAAAAAAACACTTAGACTTGTAATGTTATACCTCTTCTTTCGGCTCATTGTTCCATGTGGAATTATTTTCATGCAGTTAAATTTGGAATAAAGCTTTATTTAGCGTTCGATTATCCAAATACTCTGGATCGGTGATGTAAATCTTTCTGCAGAGAAAAAAATGAAACATTTGCCGAATCCTAGGGTGTAGTGTACACGTCTAAGAGACGATTATTTCGTTATGGTTCGTAACAGAAGTGATTTTCCAATTTTGTAAGGGATCACTCATATAATGGTAGTTGCACTTTCCGTTCGTCTTACATTCGCTCGTGTAGGAAGAAAAAAGAAACAAAAAACATTTCCATTTCTGAAATCTCCTAGGGTAATCATCTTGCACAGAAAACAAAAGCGTTTTGCTCGTCGACAAAGTTCTTACGGAAAATTATGATCGTACATGGCTTTTCTATACTTTGGGGTGGCTGCTAGCTTAATGTAATCTCTCACTGCAGGAAACATTTCCCTGTCAAGATCATCGACGTTCAGCTATGATATTCGAATTTCGACAAACAAATCAGAGAGTTTTGTCCTGCACATATCAGTGGGGAAATCCATGAATATAAATTCTCCAGTCCTGTTAAACGATTTTGAAAGCATTTCTTGGTTTCACATTTTACTTAGACAAGCCGTTTTTTGTTTAGAAGACTGAATTGTACAATTGACTGCATACGCTTAGCTGCCACTCCACAGAGGAGAAAATACAGAAGTTCGGCTCTTGCTCTTTAAACAGCTCTAAAATGGTCACAAATGAAACCAGGAAATCGTCTGTAACGTGATATGATACCAGTAGCTATACACTGAGTGGCCACTTTATTATGACCGTCCCCTCAGCCCTTCGTTGGGCCACCTTTTGCCTTTAATACTGTGTCGATTCTTCGCGGCATGGACTCCACGAGATGTTGATAGGCTATTTGTGGAATCCGAGACCATGCTTGATGAATAGCACTTTCCAGGAGTGTGAGATTGCAGGGTTGTGGATCGAGCTGTCTGATGGCTAGTTCAACTTCATCCACAAATTCCCAATGGCGTTGAGACCTGGATATTGTATAAGCCACCTAAGCAAAGTAAACTCACCGGCATGTTCCTGAAACCAATCCTGCACAATACGAGCACTATGGCAGGACGCATTATCTTGTTGAAAGTAGCAATCGCCATTGGTATAAACCCTCTACATGACAGGATGCACTTGGTCCGCAACGATATTGAGATATGATGCGCCAGTCAGACATTGATCAACACAAATTAAAGGGCCCAAAGCATGCAATGAAAACATTCCCCAAAGCATAACGTTGCCTCCACCAGCTAGAAGGGTTATAGAAATGCATTTGCGGTCCACGCTTTCGTGCTGTTTCCGCCAAACTTTCACTAGGCCATCGGCATGGTGCAACTGAAAACGTGATTCATCGGACCACATAATTTGTTTCCAATTATTGACTGTCCTATCCTTGTGCTCCTGTGCGAACTGTAGACAGCAAATGTGTTCGAACAGGCCTTCGGCTGCCATATCCCATCGATTCAGTGTACGGCTAACAGTACATGCAAAGATCATTTGAGAGGGTCCTTGATTAAGATGGTCTGTAATGTGCTGCACCGTTGCCTTTCTGTTGTCTGTTACCAGTCTGGACACTCTCCGTACCGCCCGAGCAGTCGCTAGTCGATGACGACCACACGTTGCACGTAGAGTCCCAGTTTTGGCGGACAGTCCAGTCTTTAAACACTTTAGCCACAACTGCTCTGAAAGATTTCCCGAATCGGCGGTTTCGGCGATACTCGCTCCATCGCTCCAAGCTCCTACAATCATCCCACGTTGAAGGTCCGTCAAATAGCATTTTTACCCATCTCGTCATCTAAAAATATCTTCTACTACTATCGCAAGCACTAAGCTTTCCCTTTTTATACTAGCCTCGCCCTCTGGCGGTAACAGCATTTAGCCATAGCTCATTTGCTTAAAATTGTAAGGTGGTCATAATAAAGTGGCCACTCCGTGTATAAGCAGCATCGCGGAGAGAGATGCCAATCCAAAAAAAATGGAGACTCTCACGGTTACGGTTTTGACGCTTTAGTTCCATGTTCGTCCACTGGAGCGCTGTTCTATTTAGATCTTCACGCCAAATTGTTGCCATGATCACCTATGGAAGATTTATTTCTGGGTCTCCTACTCTGTGCTGTTTCTCTCACTCAGATATTTAAAATGAAAATTTGTGACTCTCAGATCAAGTAATTTATCAGAACAAACCGGTAACGGGATTTCGTTCCAGATATTTTGTATTTCAGCAATTCAATGACAAACTGGAATCTCCAGACTTTTAAAATTAAATCCATTATTACAATTACTTACTGGGACAAAATGTTCATTCTTTTCATGTGAATGAACACAGAGTAAAAGCATTTGTTCAAAAAATAAACAAATAAAGAAATATAAAATTAAAAAGAAGAAAAAACATGCAAAACGTGTCATTTAAGTTTTTCGAAAATGGGTTGGAATAACGTATGTAATGGACATTCGAGGAATTGTTTAAAGTCAAAAAGTTTACAAAGAGTGCTTATTCACTCTGATTATTAATAAAACTCTCACTCCAGATAACTTATGAAATTCAGGCGTTGACATGCATATATACTGTATCTTTAGCAAAAGAGAAAAGCCAAATTATTCTGCGTATAAAGGTTACACACACAAAGGTGACTAATGTGAGATATAAGAAATTTACCTAAAATGTAGTAAGTGTAATGAAGATTAAATGAAATGAAACGGAAAGCCTGATATGTTCAAAATTTAACTTATTTTTTGGCACTTCAGCTAAGATACATAAATGGAGTTAGATATTTTTCTTCATACATGATACCAAATTTTGACTTTGGACTGGTATTGTAATTTATTATCATTTCATTTCCTTTGTGAATCATTACCATGCGATATACAATTCGGATTTCTAAATGTGACAGAATTTGTAAAGGATCACATGAATCAAATGCTAGGGAAAAGCAATTATCCTATATGCATGATTCACGCACTTTTCTCTCGTAAATCTTTGCAACAAATAAACCTGCAGCATATGATATCAATGAAATCAAGTTTACAACACAGGATTGGATACTAATACATAAAAAATATCTCATCTGGCTGCATAAAATCGTTATCACTAAAATGCATCATTGAATGGACGAACACCTATACCCAGCTCAGAGACTCAGAGATTTACTGGAAACTCAGAGGTAATAAAGTATTTCTATTCTACATATACTGCATGTTTCCGTTAGGTACCAAATTAAATTTCCTGGAAACACAAACTGCGTATGGGAATTTTTCTGGCATTTCTAGTAATATGTTTGGAACGGCATAATGCTACGCTTATAATAGATGGCATTGCCTGTATTTTAAAAGCAATATCAGAAGAGGTAGTTTTCTAATAAGGATTGTCTACAGAAAAGGAACAGCAACGGAATGACTACACACAGAATGATCACTGAATTATGAACTCGCTGATGAAACGTGTATTCGGCCCGTTGACCACGTGCTTTCCGAGAGGAAGCGGTTAGTTCATCGACCTAGGATATATAAAATGTGAGTGGAGCACCAGGTAGTAAACTTCGCAGCGTGACGGGTAATCGGAAGGATTTACCGGACTTGGAGAAAGAACAGATCGTGGGAGCTCGGAGAGCGGCTATTTCAACTTCCCAAATGGTTTCCTCTCGGTAAAAGACGAAACAAAAGATCTGCGATGGAACCGCTTATCAGGGTAAAAAAGAAATTAATTCGGTTCCAACTGATAAAATAAATATTAGGTACGGAATTCCTGTGAAACTCTTAGAAGTCCAAAGCAATTCTTGTACGAAAACACTCATTTAACTCCGGTCTCATTCACAACGAAATTAAAAAAAGAGTGAATGAAATAATATGTGTCCTGTTCTAAGTTTTGAATTTAACGGCCAGAATTGCTGATAGTTCTGTTACACATATTTAACGACATAGAACCACTGGTGAATTAATATTTTGTTAACGGGTTTTTCAGCGTCACCTAAAAACAATGTAAAACACTTCCACTAGTACAAAACACTGATGCATGTTGTTCAACACTTTATATGTAATTTGATTTCAGTTTCAGAATTCCAAAGGCTGTTATGTAAATCGTCATTCACTTTGCATTCAAATGGGAATTGTAAATGCACTGAAAGAATCACGAAAAACGCAGGGTTGTGTAAAGCATGCGTATATCACATCACAAAGATCTTATATTCCGGAAATTATTTATTTATGTGTATTGAAGGATTATTAAGAAAAATACATTGAAATTTCTTTAGAATGAGTGTTTCTTATTAAGCTTTTTCCATACATAAGGTTTTTCTAGATTTCCACTGCATATAAACACAAATTGTCAATTGGATGTTTTCCGCTTAGATACATAATGCAGCCCAACAGTATATTTTGAATTCTTCAATTGGTAGCGCTTTTTGAAGTGTCAATCTCCTGTATCATAAAAGACTGTTCTTGCAGGTGTTGTCGAGATATACACTGCTGGCCAACCAAAATGTAACACCAAGGAGGAAGCATCCGAGTGGCTTAAAATTCGCAGCATGGGTCGCCCGCGAGAGGACATGCAAACGATTAGCATTGCAGGTCATACGCAAATTATGTGCGCCCGGCACGTTACCGAAAAGCACTATAAGAAGGGTGCACAGAAGGTGGGGTGTAAGTAGTGGAAGTGTGTCATGCTGCCGGACCTGTGCGTGGGAAGCTTCCTGATGCCTCGTCGCAGAATGCGGCAGTAATTCTAGCACAAATCGGAGTTCGACTGAGGACGAATAGTGGATTATCGCGACAGCGGTTTATTGTTCCGAGACATCGGCGCCCGTGTGGGACGACATCCAGCCACAATGAGGCGAGTATGGATTCGGTGGGTGCAGGAATGACTGACGGACCGACATGAGCAATTGACGCATCCGCCAGACACCACCAAACGCAAGAACCGGCATGTTGGGCGGCGGGCATTGACGTCTCGCACTGCCACATCACGAACGTTGGCGCAGGTATTAGGGTGTGTTTGACTCTGAAATGACAAACCATAAATAGCTTTAATCTTCTGAAACTTGAAGGTGTTTTAGACCTCTTTTAATGTAAAACCAACCTAAGTCGTTTAGTTAAGAAATAAATTTCTGGTGTAGAATAAATAAATTTTATTTTTGAAATAAACTAGTGAAAAGTTGTCTCATTCCTAGAGCACAATAATGATTGCACTTTAATCTGAAATCCAATTGATCGGCGCCCGTGTGGGACGACATCCAGCCACAATGAGGCGAGTATGGATTCGGTGGGTGCAGGAATGACTGACGGACCGACATGAGCAATTGACGCATCCGCCAGACACCACCAAACGCAAGAACCGGCATGTTGGGCGGCGGGCATTGACGTCTCGCACTGCCACATCACGAACGTTGGCGCAGGTACTAGGGTGTGTTTGACTCTGAAATGACAAACCATAAATAGCTTTAATCTTCTGAAACTTGAAGGTGTTTTAGACCTCTTTTAATGTAAACCAACCTAAGTCGTTTAGTTAAGAAATAAATTTCTGGTGTAGAATAAATAAATTTTATTTTTGAAATAAACTAGTGAAAAGTTGTCTCATTCCTAGAGCACAATAATGATTGCACTTTAATCTGAAATCCAATTGTAAAATAATACATATCTTTTAGACAATAGTGCAATATTCGACCTTACACAATTTATCAAATCTACAGCAAACAATGAAACCTTATAGTGTTAATTCCCGGATTGTTTCAAATCTATTTATATGCTTCTTACTCCTTAGGCTTTAGTGTATTTTCGCATAGCCTTCAAATGAAGAGGAGCGCTGACGTATCAAATTTTAGTACATACGTGAGTATGACTGTACGTTTTAAAAATATGTAAATGATCCATTTCAGAATGTGTGGAGGTATACACTAAGTTAACAAAAAGTGTTTGACAGGGGTGATGCGCAATTGACAAGCACCGACCCCAAGACAGTGTACCAGACTCAAACCCGAACGCAGTCGAAAAATAGGCCGATATCAGGGCTTCATAACTATTAAAACCAATCTATGATCCTAGGTATATGTGGTATTTTCGAGCACTTTGATCGGTCACGCATTGTCGACGTAAGACATGCGGGTATTTCTATCTCCTCTGTTGTAGGAATCGTAGAGATCCCGAGAGCAGCCGTATCAAAGGTCTACTGCCAGTGTACCATCGACGGAAGTACTGGCTCCCATAGGGAGTGTGAGGGCCGAGCACATACCATGGAAATCTGGGGTCGACGTTGACTATCCAGGCTGGTACAGACAAACCGCTGGGCAACAGGAGAGCAGTAACAGTTAGCGGCAGCACTGTGTACTGAATGAAGCGCATAGCGATCGCTGTGTTTGAAAGCCTTGTAGAAACCATGTCTCGAAGTGTCAGTGCGTGCATTAAGACAAAAGAAGGACCTACACCGTACTAATGTATGTCAATAAATTCTATGTTGTGTTTTTATTCTAGGTGTCCGGCGAGTTTTGTCAATAGAGGGTATACTGTTCTGTGAAATTCACCTGGGACACCGTTTCGTCTTCAGGTGCTCTCATTTCCCTGGGCTGGTGGTGGTCATAATAGAATAGGTCATTGCTCTATGATGCCACAAAGAATACGTAGATAAAATGAGAACCATATACGTATATCAAAGCCTTTGTTAGCGGATGGTTTAAAAGGCCTATCTTTATACTCCTCTGTTCGCAATAGGGATGATATGAATGCTGTCCTTGTTTTTGGAGCAATTATTATCTATGTTTACTAGTTTGCAATAGAATACATTATGTTGCAACTTCTTCATGTACCCTCCCACAGCGATCTAGATAATTCAGCAACCTGACAAATAATATCCCTGCAGTACCAGTAGCTCTAAATAACAAATGTACCGCATGCCTTGTTCAGTTATCCGTGTACCTTGCATGAGATGTAAAACCCGCATAATTAAAAGGAAATTAGAATTATTGCTATTTTATTCATATATATACCTAACAAATCGAAAGGTATCCACAACTTGCCCCTAATACGAACACTATAATTCTCAAAGTTTCAATGGAATATTTTACACAGAATATTCTTCAGCCTTGTATTTATATTGAAATGCCATTGCCGCTTCACACAAGACAGCAGAGTAGCTTTATTTTCGTGTGGAGAACAGTTTACTTGCTGTGGACAATAACAGAAGTAACAGAGCTTCTATATCCGTCTAGGTGCGTGCTGTAGTAATGCGCCTTCAGAAATCTGCGAACGGCTTCTTGATATGACTCTGATTTTATTGTTATTACTATTATTATTATTATTATCATTAAACCTGGACCAGTATCTAAAACGGAATAAAGTCACAAATTTTTGTACGATCCATTTTTGTGAACAAAATGAACCTTCAATCCAAACATATTACTGCGCAGTTTTCTTAAACATGCCCAAGGAATCACCTTCCGCGGTTTTCGTTTGCCATTATCTAAGGATCTTTTATTTCTCCGTCGTGCAACGTGTAAAATGAGAAGGTAAGTAAGCTTACGGCACTTTTCCTAGGTTTTTAATTTTTCTCTTATATATATTGGAATGAAGAACTCTTCAAATAGAGGGCCCTTTAAATCTGAACAGACTGTTCTCATTAAATTGGATAAAACATGACTCCCAGTATTCAAAATTAAAATATTATATCACGTGGTGAGGTATTTTAGTGATATTGCCCTCCAAGCGATAGGCGTATTAAAATCAGGGCTTGAATCTACCTAAGCTCCTCAATTTGCTTAAAATGTTATATATTACTCTCAAGGTAAAAACAATTAAGCCTGTATAACTAAGGATGATACACCAAATATTCGAAAATAAATTTCATATTATTTCTATTTCTCTTTAAATGTAACTTTACATCTCAGAGAAGATGATCTATTAAACCCAGCACACCGTAATATCCGTTTGCCTTAACGATGGCGACGACTGTTTAATATTCAAAATATATTTACCGCCCCTGTGGCGCAGTGGTCTGCCTAAGCGATGGCTTATGATCATTCATACGAGATGGGTCCATGTTCAAATCCCGGTAAGGCATGGATGTTGTGTTCGTCTTACTGCGCTGGCTCTCTCCCTTACTTGGAACCAGTTGCCCTAAATTAGGAATGGGCGACTGCTTATATATATATACGTCGGTCTCAAGCTGCAAGAATGACGAGGGGAAAATTCAAAGAACTTGAGGGCATCGAACTGATGCCACACCAAGCATATAATCCGGACCTTGCGCCGTCGGATTATCACTAGTTCCGGTCCATGTCCCACTTCTTTCGCGGGCTGCACTTCAACAACCAGGAGGAGGTGGCAGCGGGAATGAAGAAATTCTTCGCCTCAAAGGAAAAGAACTGTAGCCGCTGCAGAATCGAAGATCTGCACACAGATCGCTGAAGACGGTCCAATAATATGGACTATACATTGAAATCTAGTCAGGCTTCATTGCAAAGATACGCATGAAGACATAAAGTGATCCAAATATTGCAAAACTGTAGGATCAACATCTGCAGTACAATACAGTGTTTTTCCTTTTTGTTATCCCTTTGCAGATCTAATAAAGAGTTTAAGTGATTTGAAATGTGTGTTGAAATAAACAGTAACATAACGCTAATGCTTTCTTCCCCACAAATCTGTGTATTTTACTGTGGATGACTTTCCATTTTCTCATTCGACATATCTAAGTATATCATTTCTTTAAACCACAGGATGAGTTATATTCTCAAGATATTAGTGAGAAATTGGAGACCAAAGTAAAAATATATTTAGTGACAGAATTTTCAAAGGAAATAATACTTTGTTTGATTCTTCGTTGAAAACGAAATAAAATCCTAATCGCTACATTTTTGTATTCCTAAAGCAAAAGATCAACGGAGAACTAGGGAACTTTGCCTAAATTATAAAACGCTCTAAAAACTTTCGTAAGTATTTTACTGCATTTCGCAGTTTTCTACAGTAAAGTTATATTTGGTATTTTTCTTTTGAAACGTGTATTAAAAATAAGCAGTATATAAAAGAGGCTGTAAATTTGCAGTTATTCAAAGAAAGATTATTCATATTATATTTAGCTTTTGTAAAACATTCTAAAAAAATAATTATAAATAAAATAACTAAAATATTTTTTTACTCTGGATATGTGTCTGTAAGGGAAAATTTCATAAATTCGAGTTTGTACTCGCTAAAAAAAAAAAAAAAACTTGAATGAGTATTTTCTTACTAATAAAATGCCTGAAATTTTGGGACGAGATTTTGAACGCACTTTAAGAGTGCTTTTTGAATTTACATCAGTGGTAAAAACGACTGAATTCAAAAATTAAATATGCTTTGATAAAGTTATGATTGGGAGTAAAGAAATGAGAAAATCAGTTAGAGATTTCTTTTTTGCTACGTTTAAACATTGAGCAAACACTAAAAATTTCTCACGCATGTTAAATTTTATTTGAGTTCCTCCGGAACAGGGAATCAGAAAATATAAACCGTGAAAAAACACTACTCGTGAATTACACCTTGTCATAAAGTTTGCAGACAGAAAGCAAAGAAAAGAAAACATTTACGTCTATTGTCTCAGTGATTTAAATTGCCGAGCAATTGCTAACATATAGATACGATTAAAGAAATACTCCGAGACATCTGAGAAACAAATGAAATAATATTTCAAAGAAATAATTTCTATAAATCAATAGACATGCAACCGTTAAACATGAGCCCGAGTATGAAACAATGTTATCTGGGAAGTGTTGCAGCTCTTTTCGGAATCAAAGATGTTCAGAAAATAAAAAAATCCTCTCCATGAAAAACACTAGTGACTACAGAGCAACAGAGACTGTAGACAAACTACCGCACAATGCATGGATTGTGAAGCAGTCAACAAAACCAATTAATTTTCAATCCGATTAGAAGGCTCTTATAGATTAAGATATTTCAGGAGTGGGCCTGATTGTAAAGATATTTACTTGAAAAATGTCAGTTGTACTTCTTCGAGTTCTGAAGAAAATTTAAACTTCCAAGGTAGCCGTAAAATAGTCAAATGTTAAGAACAAGTTCTCAGGTTTCTCTAATTTCTCAAAACAGGAAATTAGTGCAGTTCATTAGAGAAAAAGTGATGTCGTATCAGCATATTCAAGAAAGAGATATTAATCATTTAAACATAGAGTAGCTTCTTTGATTTAAGACTGAAATTTTGATGAATAGTAAATTCTTAAAAACTCTGAAGTTCTTGAAATGAAATAATAAAGATACGGAACGTTTCCTTAAAAGAAATAATTTATATCTATTTCAAAAAGGTAGCGCTGTTTCACGGCATAATTTGTTTTTTGTTAAATTATTTCCTATGATCCAAGAGTGCACGTTTTCTACTCAGACAAAAAAAAACAGAAAAAGAAGAAATTTAAAACACCCGATGCGTATCCCTTTTTTATTATTTTAATGAAATATTGTTGAGAATTTTGAACGTACCAAATCGCCGATGCTATTACTCATAACACATGCAAACCAATAATGTGGACGATCCGCAAAAGTGGAAAATGACATCACTTATCAATCCGAGATATCTTTCCTAAACGGATGTAATTCCTCAAATGCTTTAAAATAAATAATCACAATTCAGATGAGTTAAATTTCTTTTGTTCGTTATGTTTTTGTGATTATTCACCCGAAAGAATTGTATGGGCAACACCTCAAGGTGAATGATTCGCATTTTCGTTAAAGACACTGTACTTTTACAAAAAGTAATAAAACCTAAAGTAAAGTTATACGCTTCGTAATAAGTAAAAGCATCTTCGAAAAAGTCTAAAAAAAAAAGTAAGTCATAGATATGAAATGGATAAGCGTCTTGCTTTTTAAGCTAGCTCAAATGGAGAAAATATGCTTCAAGAAAATCGCAAATCAAAACATTCTGGTTTACAGTAACTGTACAATGTATATGATATGAAAGCGTATGTTTGCATTTGATAATTGTGTAATTGTAAGGCATATCTTAGGCTGCCGAGGCTTCCGCAAAAGTTACTGCTACCGAGGCTGCCGCAAAAGTTACTGTTACCGAGGCTGCCGCAAAAGTTACTGCTGCCGAGACTGCTGTGCAAAAATGACGTTTCGCGAAACTCCAATGGCTTGTGCTACAACCCGCTGTATCTGACTGGTTTCCAGACTGCCAATAGCACTCCACGCCATTGATTCGGGCAACCAATGCTGTTCAGAATACGTTGAAACCTAAGACTTTAATAACATAAATGTCAATAGAAACGCAGCAGAATAAGGGTGTTCCCGGAAAGCATTAATTTCTATCCTATTCCGTGATTTATGCACTCTGACTTCAAAGATGCTAATTTGCATTAAAATAAGCACATTTCGCTGTCTATAACACATTTGGCTTCGATTTTCCATGTTTTAGTAAGATACCATACATCATGAAAGAAATACGGGATTACACCATGTAATACAAATTTTAAAGATGACAATCTGATTTTTGGTATAAATGTGACAAGGATGGTAAGTTAGATAATATCCGAAAACTGAAACATTTTCATCGTCCTGGAGTATGACATAAACCCGCGTCTCACAGATAGCGCCCGGATATGCTAACCACTACACCACCCAGAACGACCAAATTTCAAGTTTCCGATTAATTTGAATAAAACCATCGTAGGATTTGCTAGTCAAAGCAACCAGCATTCATGTTTAGCGAATCTCGAAGTTGAGAATCCTATCCCGTGATTGCCCAGAGTAGCAGATAAATGATGAAAGAAATACGGGATTACACCATGCAATAAAAATTTTGAAGATGACAAATCAGAAATATGTGCTCTAAGTTAATGAAGCACTGTACTATTTAAAAATTAGTAGATTTCTATAATTGAGTGCAGTTTAAAACAGCTTACACATTTCTCTCTGAAATTTAAGTTTTAATAAATTTTTATGAACTACAATTCTTTCCACAGATTTCCCTGCTTCAGTTTCAGGAACGAACGTCGAAGTACTTGTGTCATTAAATCAGACTACATAAGTTTTTTGCTAAGAAATGCAGACTGAAAGTGGAATTTGAAGAAGAAATTTGATTACTATCACCATATATTTACCAGCACCAATTAAATTTTAAGGTTAAAAATGTTAGTATTTTTACGTCATATATAGTGTATGTAAGTAATAAATTTCGATCATTGGGATCAGTCATTCCATTTTTTAAATATGTTGATTGATAAATTGTTATATTGTAAATATTAGTTTCTTCAAACTCTCAAGATTTAGGAGCTTAATGACCAAATTATATGTCGTAAAAATATCAGCCCCATTAGTATTTGAACTCTGAAATTCTATATGTGCGTGTGAAATATAAAATTGATACGTAATTTTGTAAGTTGTATTTCTTTTAAAGACTGAAAAACGTACTCAGTAAATATTGCTTAAATTGGGATGACACGGACTGTTTTGATACATGTTAAAAATACCCCCTCCCCCACACCAAATAATAACTCAATAATCCCGAATGACCATTTCTGTAAATAGTTCAGGGGAATACCAACTAAGATGCAGAAAGCTGATTAAAAGGGACATGTAGAAATCACATATTATGATTCCTCAGACAATCATCAACAGGTAACTAGAGGTTTTGCATCTGTACTTATATCTCTTTTCAATGTTTTGTAAATTTTCCAACTCCTCAGAATTCATTCCTCAACACATCACAACTGTGCACATGAATATAAATTTAATTATTTCCCATTAAAATTATTTGCTTTCTAACAGAGCAGGTCACAAAAGTTTCGTTAGAACTTTCAAATTTAAAAACTGACTTTAAGGAAAATGAAATGCCGTTCACCCAAAAACAAATCGGAATATGACTGAATTTTAATGCACATTAATTTCTTCAAACTCAGATATGTTACCGTAAATACCTGTGAATCTGTTTCACCCGGAGAGAGGACCCTATTTAAGCATTGTTTTCATCTGAAAATCATTTTTTTAACTGAATGTGAGAAGGGATGGCGTTCTCCAGGAATCATTGTTAATTTGGTTTTTACCCTATATTTAATTTCACATCTGAAAGATGATGTCAAATTATCACAGCTGCGGGACCATCAGTAATGGAACTGAGTAACTACATGCATTTTCAATCGCACACAGAAAGACCTCACTTTTCGCTTTAGAACCGTCAATTAAAAATTATTTTATATTCTCTTTATTTTGAAAGGAGTTTCGATGTATACGTAAAACACTACCAATTAGAAAGTTCAAGTTTCTGGTACACAACTATTTATGGACAAAACGTCTGAAGGTGGTAGGTAGACTAAAAATTCTACAGGTAAGTTCCCCGTATTTGTGCGTGTAAAAAAAGAAAATATGTGCCCTTCCTATATCCATAAATATGTTTCACAAAGCGAAACCAAAATGTGTCTCCACGTAACAAACACCAATCAAAACACTGGAACATTTATCAGTATGGAAAAACTTAAACCGCATTACGCGAAATTTCGTCTGATAAACGATGCACGCATATCCGGCCGTCCAAATAATGCACAGGATACGAGATTCATAGGAACAGTTAACACCTTTTCAATAATTTAAGATCATGTTCTGGTGCTCTAATGCCGATTTTAGGAGCTTTCGGCAGTGAACTGCAGGTAACATGTGCACTTGAAGACTTGTGCGGCTACGCAGCCACATTTTTGGCAAGGTGCTTTGGTCTGTCTCTTTAAACACATTACTGCCGTGATCAGCATAATTAATTACCGGAGAGTTGTGTCATGGTGTCCATTCGTTGCTCTCGTACCATACGAGATAGCGTTCTCCGTATCGATGAGACGTGGTCGCTCAACACATTTACGTTGTTTTGTGGTTTTCCCTTCCGCGGTTCTTTTTTGAAAGTACGATGAGCCGTGGTCGGCCAACACATTTACGTTGATTTCCAGTTTTTCTTTCCGCAATTAATTTTTTGAAAGTTCGATGAGTCGTAGTTGGCCAACAGAGTAACGTTGATTCCTGGTTTTCCCTCCGCGGTCGACGTTTTCTAAGTTCGATGAGCCGTGGTCGGCAAAACACATTTACGTTATTTCGTAGTTTCCCACTCCGCGGTTCATTTTTTGAAAGTTCGATGAGCCGTGGTCGGCCAACACATTTACGTTGATTCGTGGTTTCCTCCTCTGCTGTGCACTTTTTGAAAGTTCGTTGAGCCGTGGTTGGCAAAACAGAGTTACGTTGATTCCTGGTTTTCCCCTAAGCGGTCCACGTTTCCGAAGTTCGATGAGCCGTGGTCGGCAAAACACATTTGTTATTTCGTAGTTTAACACTCCGCGGTTCCCTATTTGAAAGTTCGATTTGCCGTGGTCGGCCAACCCATTTACGTTGATTCGTAGTTTTCCCTTCCGCGGTTCATTTTTTGAAAGTTCGATGAGCCGTTGTCTGCCAACACATTTACGTTGATTTGTGGTTTTCCCTTCCGCTGCCACTTTTTTAAAGTTCGATGAGCCGTGGTTGGCCAACAGAGTTACGTTGATTCCTGGTTTTCCCCTCCGCGGTCCACGTTTTCTAAGTTCGATGAGCCGTGGTCGGCAAAACACATTTACGTTATTTCGTAGTTTCCCACTCCGCGGTGCCCTTTTTGAAAGTTCAATGAGTCGTGGTCAGCCAACACTTCTACTATGACTCGTGGTTTTCCCTTCCGCGGTTCATTTTTTGAAAGTTCGATGTTTTCTGCCAACACATATACGTTTATTTGTGGTTTTCCTTTCCGCGGTTCATTTTTTGATAGTCCGATGAGTCGTGGTCGGCCAACACATTTACGTTGATTCGTGGTTTTCCCTTCCGCGGTTCATTTTTTAAAAGTTCGATGAGCCGTTGTCGGCCAACACATTTACGTTGATTTGCAGTTTTTCTTTCCGCAATTAATTTTTTGAAAGTTCGATGAGTCGTAGTTGGCCAACAGAGTAACGTTGATTCCTGGTTTTCCCCTCCGCGGTCGACGTTTTCTAAGTTCGATGAGCCGTGGTCGGCAAAACACATTTACGTTATTTCGTAGTTTCCCACTCCGCGGTCACCTTTTTGAAAGTTCGATGAGGCGTGGTCGGCCAACACATTTACGTTGACTCGTGGTTTTCCATTCCGCGGTTCATTTTTTGAAAGTTCGATGTTTTCTGCCAACACATATACGTTTATTTGTGGTTTTCCTTTCCGCGGTTCATTTTTTGATAGTCCGATGAGTCGTGGTCGGCCAACACATTTACGTTGATTCGTGTTTTTCCCTTCCGTGGTTCATTTTTTAAAAGTTCGATGAGCCGTTGTCGGCCAACACATTTACGTTGATTTGCAGTTTTTTTTCCGCAATTAATTTTTTGAAAGTTCGATGAGTCGTAGTTGGCCAACAGAGTAACGTTGATTCCTGGTTTTCCCCTCCGCGGTCGACGTTTTCTAAGTTCGATGAGCCGTGGTCGGCAAAACACATTTACGTTATTTCGTAGTTTCCCACTCCGCGGTCACCTTTTTGAAAGTTCGATGAGGCGTGGTCGGCCAACACATTTACGTTGACTCGTGGTTTTCCATTCCGCGGTTCATTTTTTGAAAGTTCGATGTTTTCTGCCAACACATATACGTTTATTTGTGGTTTTCCTTTCCGCGGTTCATTTTTTGATAGTCCGATGAGTCGTGGTCGGCCAACACATTTACGTTGATTCGTGGTTTTCCCTTCCGCGGTTCATTTTTAAAAGTTCGATGAGCCGTTGTCGGCCAACACAGTTGCGTTGATTTGTGGTTTTCCCTTCCGTGGTTAATTTTTTGAAAGTTCGATGAGCCCTGGTCGGTCAACAGATTTACTCTGATTCGTGTTTTTCCCCTCCGTTGTCCACTTTTTGAAAGTTCGATGAGCCGTTGTCGGCCAACAGATTTACTCTGATTCGTGTTTTTCCCCTCCGCTGTCCACTTTTTGAAAGTTCGATGAGCCGTGGTCGGCCAACAGATTTACGTTATTTCGTAGTTTCCCACTCCGCGGTCGCCCTTTTGAAAGTACGATAAGCTGTCGTCGGCCTACACATTTACGTTGATTTGTGATTCTCCGCTCCACGGTCCACCCTTTGAATTTCAAACCATATCCTTTCGTTATCAACTCACAAGCTTTGCCATATCGGAAAACGCCTGATCTAATATCCTCTCAATTAGAATTTGGCCTCTGTCAAACTCGCTTGAAAATTTTGCCGTTTCAGTCAGATGAACAAGAATAGCAGTGGTTGACAGAGTTCGGTATCGGGTATTGTTAGGACAGTTTCATGATCTTTACATATGCCGTCGTTTACGTGAATTTTCTTCGATTTGCAAAAAGACGCGATTGTAGTAACGCTTAGGATCTTAGTTGTGTATCATGCTATCGTTGGCGTATCTAATGCTGTTGTTTTTAATGTATTTGAAATGAATTTTCCTTTTGCTAAACATTTGCTTTGATATGGGCTTTTTCTATAGCCACACATAGCCAAATATTATAAACTGAAGAGTTTGTACTAAATTCTTTCACAGTTCTGCTACATCACATGTGTTTATCAAAATCACTGGTCGAAATTTTTCGTAGCTGAGTTCACTATTTTTAGGTGTGGAAGGCACCACATGTGAGATGAACCAAATAACACATCCAGAGTTTTGTACTGACCTCTATTCGTATCTGGAAGAGAAGTAGAGAGTGATTCACTCGGGAGTTTACCAAATGAAAGCACTGCAATTTTGAAAGGGAAAACATTCCAAAGTGAAATCTGAAGACGAAGTGCCTTTCCGTTCACAATCACATAGATATCAGAGAAAATGTTGAAAATGTCCGCCGTTTGACTTCAAATAGAGATCATCTCGTCGATGCATATTGTCAAATGCACGCCTCAGCATATTGGTATTTATAGCTTCAATTTCCTGTATGATGTTTGTTTTCCAGTTACTGTATTGTCCTAGGCTCTTTGCTGTATACCGTACCTTTCAGATGACCCATAAGAAGTAATCGGGTGGAGTTGATCTGAAGACCTGAGCGGCCACAACCTTTGGGGATAACCCAATCGCTGTAGAAATTTGGAATACTGGCACAGGAAGTGCGACAAGTCGCACTGTCCTTTTGAAAGAAGCCATTCCGCCGTTCACTAACATCCAGTTGGTCCACAAACATACGTAAAGATAGTGAGATACACTTCTTTGTTGACAGTCTGTTTAAAGAGGATGGGACCGAATATCCGTTTCTGTGAAATGGCGCACAATACGCCAATCTGTATGGAATACATTCTTTCCTCGTGAATGACATTGGGATTCTCACTCGCCTATACCCGTGTATTCTGTGAAATCACATAGTCTAAAATGTGGAATCAGGCTTCGCCTGTGAACCACGTGATTTCAAATAGACCTGTGTTTTGATTGTCAAGTTCCTTTCCACCGGTAGTAATGCACTCACTTCGACATGTCAATTGGTAACAGCTAATTAATAACTGTAACATGATATTGCTTCAGTTTACCAATTTTTCCATCCTTCTGTCAGGCGGAAGGTCACAGTCCTGTTTCTTTCGAAAGCTTGCTCAACGATTTCTACGGAGATTATCAACCTCTTTTTCACACACTGCACAGTGATTTTTGATATTACGAGTCTCCCTTCTGTATTCATATCAACAATGTTTCCTGTCGTCTCAAGTTATTTTGCAAGATATAAAATCGTTGGCTTCGTAGTTGGTACCTGACCGGAAAATTTCTTATTTCTTGTTAAACTCTTCTTGACACTCCTTAAAAGAGCCGGGATTCCAATAACTTCAAACGACAACACGCCCTCAACAATCGTAAATACCCTAGTCCTCGACGCTAGCCAACAAAACAAACAGAATGGCGCGAAACCGTTCCCATCAGACGCCGTGTATTATAACGCCATATGGGCATAGGAACCAAAGGGCGCAGATATGGATGCAAATGTCAGAAGGTACGGCACTTGGTCTTCAAATTTCAGCTTCAAATGTTTCCACTTTTCACAATTTTAACGCTTTCTTTTCGGCGGGGGTGGGGGTGTAAAGTTCCCAGTGAATCACTCCTTTTTTGTCGGCGCTATGATCCAGTGGAGGTATTGAAATAAATAAATTTACAGTGTCACAGATTCTATGTTTTATCGTTTCTATCAATTAGATAACTGAATATATCCAGAATTGCATATCACCATGTAAGTAGGAAAAATCAAATCATGCGCTCTTATAGATAATCTCAAAAGAAGAAAATTATTGCTCTCATTTATCTAGAGAGTATGATATTATGTAATTTATTTTAGAGAGTATGACTTAGAAAATCCTTTTTTTAAGGCACTTCTACAAAGATAAAAGATATTGTGAAAAACAAAGCTGAAAGATATTACCAGTTGTTTTTCTCCATTAAAGTCTTTTCTTTTAGTGAAATATAAATGCAACATTATTTTTTATTTCATGTACAACATTTGGCCAGAAATGTTTTAGTATATCATTCGCAAAACGTATTTGTTCAATGTGAAAGTGAAATTACTGTTTAAAAGAGTGGGAGATCAAGGTGTACACATTGTGCTCAAGCAAATGACTTTTGCAAATGTAATTTTCTTACGTCACGTGGAGTAGAATTTCTAAAATTGTTAGCACTTCTGAAGAAATTGAAAATTTCTATTTGAATGTAAACCAGAGTTTTCTTTCTGTGCAGCGAATTCCCACAAATATCTGTTGTTCATAGCATATTAAATTCAAAACATTATATTTTTTTCCTTTTACACTAATTGTAGAGTAATTTTTGAAAATACTTAACAGTATTTAAACACTGAGTCAACAAAATTTACCCTTTCTTTGTAAGATGAGGATCTATCCAACAATACCAAACATGAAAAATATATATAATTTATTTTCCAAGGAATATACTGAAAATGGGGATTTTTTTAATTTTTTTTTTGTTTGAAAGTACTGTTCAAAATGATATTCATTTATAAAAATATTTGTAAATAAATTCTGCACCTTGCAGAGTAAGACACTTCGCATAATTTATTTTAGAGAGTATGACTTAGAAAATCCTTTTTTCCAGGCACTTCGACAAAGATGAAATATATTATGAAAAAACGTTTCCTAATTCTTTAGATAACATGAAGTAAGGTGCAGACAGAAAATCAGCATATATCAAACCTTGAACTGAGTAAGAAGCAACACCCCTAATTTAAAGGTGTCAAATCAGTTTGGGATTGATCTCGTAGGTGATTTCAGGCAGTCTCAACTTCGAAGCAAATGAAATATTTAGACATTCTCAAAGGCCAAGTGATAATCTCGAACATCATACTTTGCTGAAACTCAATTTAACCATGAAAGAAAATGCTCATATAGAATTGCTTTCAAACTCCAATTCACTCATTACTAGATCTGACAAAGGAAGTGAAGAGTTGTTTATAGAAGAAAAAATCAAGAATACAATATTATGAAAGCTAGCAAAAAAAAACATACTTCAGGATGACTTTGAAAAGAAATGAAAAATGATCCTTTAAACACTTTTTGTTGACAGTCACTTCTTTGTTGATAGTCAAAAGTTCGGAAACTGCACCAAAACCTAAAAAAATAGACTTAAAGCTTATACGCCCGTTTTTCGGTATTCTATGCTTTCATTGTAGTACATAAATCACGCATTCCTTGACTTCTCATAATGAGTAATATCAACACAGCAGTACATATGTTTTCCAAATTCGTGTTTTCAAAATTATCGAACTTTGCCACTTCAAACAGTACATTTGTGAAATATTCTAATGTGTTTGCAATTGACTGAAACTTTATTTATACGTAGATTAATTTATGCTACCCTATTATGCCGTATATTGTTCACTAGCGTTCGTTTAAAACAAGCTCTGGAATCACTGAATGCAAGTGGTATAGAATAATATTTAAGCCAACCACTCTATCCCTCCCCTCACTGTCTCTCTCTGGCACCCTGTCTGTCTCTCTAGCTTTATGTGTCGTTCTCTGGCTTTCGGTCTGTCTGTCTCTTTCCCTTCCACTGTGCCTTGCTCTCTCTATAGTAGATACAATAATATGGTATATGGCTTACAAAACAAAACGGTTTCTCTTTCCGTGGAACGTTCTATAAACTGACAGAACGTCTAGCCATGAATAGCACAGTGTCATCAATATAATTCCAAATCTACATATGTCATTTTGAAAAAAAATGCTGCTTCAACTCCAAAAATTTGATATATCTGTAAGATATGTAGACAATAATGTCGTTCAAACAAATAACTAAAATTACGAAATTAGTATAACTTTATAATCACTTTGATCATCACCTTTATTTCAGCTACCATATTGAAGACAACAGTTGGCTACCGTTCTTTAACATCCTAGTTTTGTGCTCGAATGGATCTCTTGTAACTAAAATTCATCGTAAGCTTTTCGCTTCTTCGTCACCTCCACATTCAAAGTCCAATCAACCTTGTAAACAAAACCTTAAAACCGTTTACAGATATATACATATATATATATTGTGTGGTATATAAATGTTCCGATGAAGGTTATTTGAAAAATGAACTTCATTTTGTTAAACATGTTGCATCACAGAAAATAAACAACACTATCATTAACTTCAAAATTCGGGAAACGGAAGACACCCTCCTCGTTAGCTGCTATTGCAAGTTCATTATATGAGAATTTGCCAGTGTTCAGTTTTCTCGTGACTTTGCATCCAATATTTTTTAAAATTCTCAGAACTTTTAATTTTAAGCTGATTTTAAAAACTATAAAAAAATTAACAATTTTGGATCAAAGACCCAAGATGAGTACAACAATTCGATGGGAATTTATCAAACACCACGTGAATGTGGTGTTTCTTATAGATGAGAGACCAATAGGTTCACGAGGACATTATCAAATCACATGTAGTGTATGATTGTAACCTTCTCTGCATAATTTTTTTTAATGTACTGCGTTCCACGGCACATTTAAATACAAAAATTAATTCCCATATGTAAGTTATGCTTATCATTCGATTATTCTTTTTCAGACCTATGGTTATATTCTTCTATCCCTAAAACTTATCTTTATATAATAATATCAACAGTCCGTCAGACGTCAACCAGCGTTCCTAATAATCGAAATTCGATATGTGTTATGTTGACAGATATTTGAATTTCACAAGAGTTAAGCACACTTTGATTTTGATTTTTAATTTTATTCTGATATTGTCGCAACGTGGTATTTTGTGCTATTAGTAAAACTGCCTATGATATTGACAATTAGCATTGTTGTCAGTGGTTAGTTATGTCTTCCAATTGTTATTCTCCAGATAATTTGGGATTCTCTTCATCTGACCATAACTTCGCTGTATTGCAGTATTCAAGCACCGAATAGACATCTGAAAAAAGTCGCGACATTGAAGTCCATTACTTTCTCAATTATACAATATTCGATGGAATTTTTTGATTTATTGAACAAATTTAGTAGAGGGGAAATTATTTTATAATAACCCTCAGGTTACAAAATTTGCAAATTTTAATAATTTCAGTTATTTCTCAGAAAAATAGGCCATATATAACTAATTACAGTTTTTAAATAGATCGGAAATAAAGCTTGGCAGCTTTATTTAAAGCACTTATTTTAGGTAATTTGCTTATGGAATGGAAATATATCTGTCATTTATTCCATGAATTAACTACATGTAATGATTTAATCGCCGTTGGAGGTTCCAAGTGCCTCGTACTATCCGTGTTCACTACCTATATCGTTAATATGGAACATGAGAAATATTGATTATACTACTGAAATATCAAGTCTCAGATTATTATAAATATATATATATATAGAGAGGGAGAGAAAGAGAGAAAGACAGAGAGTCAGAGAGAGGAGTGATTCAAAATAACTGTTCAATAATTTGCAGGGACGTGAGGAACACAAAACCAAGCAATAATAACATAGGGACATGGGGTCGCAAATGCAAAACAGAGGCGCTACACGGTCACAAAGACAGGTACAGTTATCACAACGTTGGATGAGCAAAATGATTTAATTCTAAGGCTACCAAAAATAAGACATGATTTTAACAGACTTTTGGACAGTAATTAAAATTTCACAGTACCTTTACAGGAAGTGCTCGAAGTAGCGGCCTTGCGCGGTAACACACCCTTCACAGCGACGGCGCATCGACCGGAGGACGTGGGCAAATATGGCTTTTGTATCAAAACAGAGTCACAGGAGGGCGCTGTGTGTTGGCCGGTGCTTTGGGCAGGAGGAGTCAGCGGAGGATGTCAGTTGTGTCAGGATTGTGAAGAAAGATGTTTCGCTACACGAAAAGCGAGATTGCGGATATGTATCTCATGTATGGTGAACCGAACTGCAGTGGACCCGCTGCCAGGCAGTTGTATCAGGAAGGGTTTCCCGACAGACACATTCCGGATCATAAGATGTTCGGACGGCTGTATAACCGATTGTGTGAAACGGGAAGTTTCAATGTGCGAAGGCGCGATGCTGGAGCTGACAGAACGACGCGGACAAATAATTTGGAAAAAGCCGTCTTGGATGAAATAGCACGCAATCAGGGGACCAATACCCGGGCTATTTCGGCTAGCTTGCATGTGTCGCAATCCACCGTATGGCGCGTCGCACACGAGAATAATTTACACCCATCTTATTTACAACGTGTGCAGTCTCTGAATGTCAGTGATTACCCGCAGCGTGTGGCTTTCGCACTTTGGTTTTCACAGCAGAGTGCCGGGGAGCCGAACTTCGCGTCCTACGTCCTCTTCTCTGATGAAGCGAATTTCACACTGGAAGGCATCTACAATTTGCACAATGTGTACGTGTGGGCACATAAAAATCCCCAAGCCATACGGCCGCATGCCGTGCAACGTCGCTGCAGCGTCAACATATGGGAAGGTGTGCTTTCCGACTGTCTGATCGGGACCTACGTATTGACATCGAGGCTGGATGGACTTAATTACCTCATCTTCCTGCAAGTGGTCCTGTCGGAATTTCTGAGTGAAGTACCCGTCCAAGTGCGGCAGCGCATGTGGTTTCAGCACGACGTAGCCCCTGCGCATTTCTCCAGCAATGTTCACCAATATTTGGATGCAACATTTCTGGGGCGATGGATTGGTCGCGGTGGACCCGTTCCATGGCAACCCCGTTCACCTGTTCTGTCCCCCACTGACTTTTTTGTGGGGCTATTTGAAAGGTATGGTGTATGATACTCCTGTTGATTCCGACATGGACCTGGTGGCACGAATCGTTGCAGCAGCTGTAGTTGTTAGTGGTACACCAGGCATGTTCGCCCACGTCTGCCGGTCGATGCGCCGTCGCTAAGAAGCGTGTGTTACTGCGCAAGGCTGCAACTTCGAACACTTCCTGTAAAGGTACTGTGAAATGATAATTTCTGCCCAAAAGTCGGTTAAAATAATGTCTTACATTTTGTAGCCTTAGAATTAAATCATTTTGCTCATCCAACGTTGTGATAGCTGTCTCTGCCTTTGTGATCGTGTAGCGCCTCTGTTTTGCATTTGCGACCCTATGTCCCTATGCTATTATTGCTTGGTTTTGTGTTCCTAACCTCTCTGAAGATTATTGATTAGTTATTCCGAATCACCTTGTATAAAGTTTATTTTCGTGCCTTAAGGTTAACAGGTTTTGGTGTGTTTCTTGACCATGTTCACTTTCGTGACACTTAGATGTTTTTTCCTTGCCTTAAACATCCCTCACATCACAGTTCGTACTACCTCAGGATTTCTGTAGGTCTCTTTTACCATTTACTTGGAAAACTTCATTTTCTCGCTTTTGGTAAAAGGTCCTGAAGTAATATTTAAATCATTTCCTGCAATAAAAGAAATAGCAAAAAGTCCAAACAAATAGGAAAATACACCCTATTTTGAGAGTAAAGAATAAGAATAGTGAAATAAATATTCGGCAAATGTTCGTGCAGCGGATTACAGAAATTATTGTATGTTTCTTCCGAATATAATATCTGCAAACCGGTTGGAGTGGTATAGATATCGGATGTATTTAATAAGGAAAAAATGACCTGAATGATATCCATACTCAATAGTTTCACAATATGTTGCATTCCCCATGTTTAGGTGACTGTCGTTTCACACCTGTTTTCACAAAACTGATAAACTATGATCCTTTCTCAGCATTCCATGGTATATGAAATAATTTGTAGAATACATATTAAACATTATATGAGGATTTGACAGAAGCTAAATTAAACGGAGGTAAACTGAAGGAACTCTTAAAACTTATCCCTTTCTGTAAATTCAATACTTGGTGGGAATTAATGTGTTCCTTGTATACACCTGCATCAAATGCACTAGCGTTTTCTCTGATAAGAAATACTGGGAGAAATGTATTTATTAATGTTAAGTTACTTAAACATAGATTACCTAAAAGTGCAGTTTCATATTTTCTTCATAATCATATTTGTTCTCCCAAGGTCATGGACACAGGTCTATGATCTTGGTTGTAACCGCAAGATCACTTACCTTCGTTTTGCAAGCGGTGGTACGTGAGGTGCTGTCCAGTGGCACCCGAGGGGGCGAGAAGAGGAGGTTGGGTAAGATTTTAAAACCCGAATATATATGAATACAGAATTTCCAGCATTCGTCCCTCGACAGTGGAGGCAGCTAGGTACACATAACACCCAACTTCATGAAGATGAGGAGTTTACATAATATTTTGTTACTTACTTCCTTTGAACTTTTACTTATTTCAGTGGCATCATTTACACGAATGACAAAATGCATAGTGGGTGCCGTATGATGTATATAGTGGTTTCCTCTCGGTGTTTCTTCGCACTTAGCCTGAGGTTGGGGCCCCGTGGCCCTGAAAGATCTCGCATGTTTTAACTAGACTTTTTTGGAGTGTAAATAAAGTGATTATAATTTTCAGTCCGAAGCTGTATAGTTTATCAGCTTATCGTGCGCAGACAGAACTGTATCTACTTCCAAATGTCTGTTGATCTTGGTCAAATGTCAGTATCATATGTCTTTTTGGTCCTTTCCAGGATATTTCGTGACCTGTAAATTTCTTAGTTTGCAATCTTATTTTGCACCTTTGTTAGCATTGGTGTAGTGACCATTCGTCAGCCTCGGAGGCCCATACGTAGCCGGGTTCCTGGAACTTTCGTAATGGACACAATTCCGGTAGCCCCTGGCTCATTCGGCCAGTGAGTTACTCCATTGTAGCGTGTCAATCAACTTTTGCGCACCTTCGAAACGAAGTTCACCTGTCACATCAACGGTACCTGGTGCTTCTCAGGTTACACGAGGTTTGTTCGTAATTTTGTCATTTTTCCAATCACAATACAATTTAACCACAGCAGTGCGCGAACAGTTCACACAGTGCTCTCTTTTAGAAACACTGCCACTATTGTCCCCAAGAGCCGATAAACATCACTTTTTGCAAATCTCATAAATCGCTCAGTTCATCCATGACTGCAACGAGTGATATGTTTTCAGAATGCCTACAGCATACCTTATGTAACACCAAGCAAGCTCACGACACGTGCCTACGTTCATGGGCTACGCGCTGTTGATGTCAAAATTAGCAGGTGGTCAAAATAATGTGACTCGACTCTGTACTAGTTATTTTCTGAAATGCTCTGTGAGTTTGTGTTGAAAGGAAAAAAATGAGCCAATCACAAAAAAGAAAAGATAAAAAAACGTTTTATTGGGAAAAGAAGAACTGTTTCTGGCTAATTAGCCTACAAACCTGTAAAATTTCCTTTCATCATAAAATGCTGATCGAATGTAAAACAGCGAAAACTTTGAAAACACTTTTACTTACGTTCTTCGATTAGCTGGTAGGTACGTAAGTCACATATGAATCATTTTAAGAAGCGTGTTTATATTCGATTGGACCACGCAGCAACTGAATTTTAAAGAAGGTTTCATACTAACAAAGCGTTCAAGATAGATCAGAATATAATATACGGTCAAAAGTTTCCGAACACTTGCTTATGAAAACGTCATAAGGAAGAAAAGATTATAGAGTTAGTTCACTCTTTGCTGTTGTTACATTATTCATTCAACTGCAAAGGTTTATAATTAAGTTTTGGTATGCTGCTGCGGAAATTGCTGTTCAATTTGCCACAAGAACTTTTATTCAGGTTGAACCGCACGATTGCAGTCACTTCAGTCGCACTACCTATATTATTGTCGGCGTTTTCAACTTCCAACATTGTAGTTCATGAGATTGACTTCGGAGCTGTTTGCAGGTCAGTCAAGTTCTTCCAGACCTGACTCATCAAAGCATTCCTGCACGGCCGTGAATTTACCGAAATTGGCATAGATATGTTTGCAAAGCGAAGGGGATTGTTTGCAATGGAAGGATTAAAACAGTGATCATATTTGCATGCATGTTTTATTTTATTATTTCATCTTTGCGTGGTCCTTTTGTAATACACAGAAACTCTTTTATATGACTATTTTTTTCTTAAACTGCATGATAACAATGCACTTGATTTTGTCACACTAGTTGCAGTGCGTAGCACCTTTCGAGATGATAAATGTATCAAAATAGAAAACCATATACTTCGGTTAAACAAATAATAAATATAACTTATTATCCAAAAACATTACTGGAAATCAACTTGGGCAATACATTTTCTATTATTTAATAACACACATAAACGAGTTCTTATGCACAGGGACTTTAAATATTGCATTTCACACATCAGAATCGATTTTTGTGAATAAACATGGAATTTGATCTACAGGTAAGAAATTTTCTAATTTGAAATTATTGCGTGTTAAAACCTTTAACTTAATAATATTGTTTAATTACATTTTATATGCACAGTTTTATAGTTTGTAAAATTGAATTGATTTTTTAAAAGCAGTATAAACCGAGGAGTGAATTACATGATGAAATCATTTTGTTTCATTCTGTGAATTGCATTATGTGGTGATCGGCCTTAAACTTTCACTACTGTATTTCTGGGGGTGTGATTTCAAAGCGGGAAACCATCACATTCACTATCTAAGAATTTAATCTTTCCATTGAAGAATTTTATACATTCGCACTTTCATTTATAAGAATTTTTGTCTCGCTCAAAGATGTTTTAGAAATTTGTGTGTGTGCGTTTGTGGGTCGGTGTGTGGTAGCAGCATCGGTTTTACATTTCTTGGATTTTTGTCTAATTCTGCAGTATGTATATTTACTGATAAAGACATTCGTTACAACCAAGATACAGCTGCAGTGCGATACCAATCAATAGTTCCAAATCTAATTCCATAGAAAGCTAAAGCCTATAAAGAATTTTTTAAAGCAGTTTTACCAATCAAACATAAATATCAACGCATGTTGAGAAATTAATTCATATATAGCGATTTGTGAGTAAAATGTATATATATTGCTGTGAAAAACTGACACTCTTCATGTCCAAATAAGGGTTAAATGTACGTGAAAAGCAGAAAGGCACCTGTTAAAAAAGACTGTGTAAACATGATTGTTACTGAAAATCAAATGGCGTCACAGGAATCAAAAACGATAAAAAACATATGAACAATGAAGGGACTTTGCTATCCCACGAACTATTTTAATACTGACCGAGTGTTGGCTCATAAAAGCTTTGCTTCCTAAGTCCGCAGTACTCATGGTTGGTCCCGCATGAGCATTCAATACTGAACATATGAGAACAAGTCGAACTGGTGGTAAAAATTTCAAATCAAACATAACCGTAGTAAGAAAATATAATGAAATGCAAATTGCAATTTTGCATTTCGAAATTTTTTTTACCAGTTCAAAAGTTCTAGAGGTATATATCATTGGATTACTTGAGCCCTGTTTCTCTAAAATCTATCATTGCTTTTTTACATAATTTTTAAAACCGTTTAAGTTCATTCTGTGAAGAGTTCCACGTATTTAAAGGAGAAAACGCTTTGAAGAAGCTGTTAGTTTTTTTTTTTTTTTTTTGCCACAAAAATCTATCCCATTAATTATGAAATTTCTGCGTAAGTACAGATAATTTTTTTAAAGATATGTTAAGGAAAAATCTTTTTCTGCAGATTCAATGGATCCCTATAAATATTTTTTTTATTCAGAACTACTAGGTTCATTTTAGTTCCAATATATTGTTTTTAAATCTTCTCTTCTCTGTAGTTTTATATTTTAGCTGTTAAATTTCGGATAAGTATCGGTGATACCGGGTTAAAAGAAGGTGTCATAGAGTTAATATTATAGCCAATTTATTCTGCAATTAAAAAATATGGCGGAATGATTATAATCGTTATGCAATGATATATCGGGATTCGATTTTGATACCTGAGTAATAATGTTCAGATCATTATGAAAAGTTAAAAAGTTTTACATTTCGTTTTTCGTTAAACTAATCCATTAAGCTCAGGAAATGTTTCATTAGTCAGAGGGGATATTTTTTGCATTTACCTTCCCAATGCCTAACACATCGTATTCGTACTTTAAAATTGTTATCCCGAAAACTCATCGTATTCGTACTTTAAAATTGTTATTGTTTTCAGAAAAAATATTTGTTTTGTTGAATTAAATAGAAATTCACACAAGGAACCCAGGCTTTTTAATACAGCAAATCAATGACATTAATATATTCTAAAAATATATTATATTAAAAAAATTAAAGATTTGTAATTTAAAAAATTTCTACTTGTTGATTAGTATTCTCATTGAGAGGTGTAAAAACATCCTGACATTTAAAATTCGTAATTTCAGATTCTATCAAACGTGGTGGCAAGACGTAATGCTTGATCAGGTGGTTATGGATAATACCTGCCCATATTTTCAATGCAAACGCCTCTTGGTGGCGCTGTTTGAATGCAATATTCAGATTGCGCTTCGCCCAAACATTGCTCTTACAAAAATTAAAGACACCATCTCAGGCAAACGGTGCTACATCCCTGAAAAAATTTGAACTCGTTTGATTACGGTTTTTTTAAATCAATAAGCAAAATTGAACCTGTCATGGTAATTCATTCTCTGCTAATACGTGCACTGTTTGTGGATGGTAAGGGTGCAGCTGGTTAGTATGCAAGACTCACTTCACAGTGCTTTGTGAAATGGCCACGTGACGAACGATAGCACGTGTACTGGTAGACGGTTTGTCTTATGCACGCGAGATTACACTTTCTGCTACAGCGACTTTTCGAATCTGTCGTGGACGATCTACATGATGTACTGTAGGCAAGGAACATGTTTCTCCGATGAATGTTTAGGAACGTCGTGCGTAAATGAAATGCATGTCCTGGAGTTCTGCGTAAGTGTATCGTTCGATCTAACTCATAGCAAGAGATTACAAAGCACGCAAGTCACCCAGTTACCCGCACGAATGAAAGGCACTCCACTAAAGTAAACTCATACTTCTTCGTACAGTACATTACGCCCGCAGAATCATTCTTCGCATTCAAATGCTTGTATCACACAGGATTATATATATACAGTTAATGATATCCGTAAACAAGTCCTAATAACACCCAATGTCATTATTTTTTTTGCAAAAGTGCAAAATACCTCAGGGGTTACCTTCGCAGATATATTAGAACAATTTCCATGGAAAAAAGCAATCTCCAATATAAGCTAAGTATTGGTACATATGAAAGATGAAAAGCTGGTAAGGTTTAAAAGACACGTTTAGAAGTAAACTGCCAATAAAACCGACAAGCCATTTAAATCAATTTAATTGCGTAAAGCACTACATTCTATTCCCTTTATAAATTCGAACTCAATTTTTAACATTATTTATATATAAATTGTTTATATAATTAATTTTCTGACGATCACTCTTTGCTCAAATTACACTGGTCGGCAAAAAAAATTTTTTTTCGAGCCCTGACACCATTCCTGCTGATTCATATGTAAAACGACCTCTTGAAGCCGAATATGACCCCAGTTTTCCCCCATCACCTAACGTTTTGGGGGAAGCCCCCCACCTAATTTTATTACTTTCCGATAATTTGGAGGGATGAAAAGGATTATTTCAGCCTTTACATTTCTTCTGAGGGGCTACAGAAGTGAAAAGTTATAAAACATGAACATCTGTAGCAAGGATGTCGATTTGGGGGCCCCATCCCCCCAATTGTAAAGAAATAATTAAAAATGATCGATTTTTTATGATTTTTTTATCAAGTTTCGGTAATATGTTATGGACATGAATTTTATTTGGAGGGGTGAAAAGGATTATTTATTTTAGCTGTAAAGAATAATATATAAAAAGTAAAATACAAATGTAAAGTATAATAAATAAATAAGTTAAGTACCTTCATTTGGTGCTTGCTTTCCTTTTTGTACCCTGAGGTAGAAGTTTCTCGTACCAAACACCAGCAGTACTCTGCTAACATGCTCGTAATTCTAAAACATCATAATGCCTGAAAATCTCCTCTCGATCTTATTGATATCTTGATGGAATCGTTCCCCGTGTTCATCGGAAACTGCACCTAAATTTTCAGGGAAGAAGAAGTATAGGTGTGAGTGCAGGAAATGCACTTTAAGAGACATGTTACACCCCATGGCCTTGTATGCTGACAGCAATTCCTCGACATGAGCGGCATAATCATCACTTTTGCTGTTACCTAAAAAGTTCTTACACACGTTTTGGAATGCAAGCCAAGCTCTTTTTTCTTTTCGATTCAGCTGTTCAATAAACGTCGAATCTTTGAAAAGTTGTCTAATCTGGAGGCCCACGAAAACTCCTTCCTTGATTTTAGTCTCACTAAGACAAGGAAATTTATTTTTCAAAAATTGAAATGCATCACCTGTCTTTTATTTTTCAAAAATTGAAATGCATCTCTGTTTGATGTGCAAAGGCGGCAAGTAAACATTTTCCTTCGGGACCAGAGGATCATGAACAACATTTTTCTGACCGGGAGTAAAACTTTCTCGCAGAGGCCAGTTCCGTACGATGTAATGTTTGTCTCCTGCTCGGCTGCCCCATTCGCATAGGAAGCAGCAGTATTTTGTGAAGCCTGATTGCAGGCCCGCGAGTACAGCAACAACTTTTAAGTCAGCGCAAAGTTTCCAATTATAATCATGATAACAGATTTTATCAAGGATTCGGTTGATGTTTTCATACGTCTCCTTCATATCCACAGAGTATGCAACCGGGACTGATGGTAACTCATTCCCATTGGCCAACAGGACAACTTTCAAGCTTGTCTTTGATGAGTCTATAAACAGTCGCTATTTGTCTGGGTCACATGTTATCTTCAGTTCTTATCATCAATGCATTTGAATTAGGGTAGAACACTAAGCCTTCATCTTCCGAAAAAAGTAATTGCAGGGTTGACTGTCTGGTCCTGTAAGAAGATATTTTTACGCCCTTTTCTAAGAGATTTCACTGCTGAAGTCGAGATCCAAGAAGTTGAGATTTAGTCTTAGGTAACTCCAAATCCCTGACGGGATCATTCAATTCCGACTGAATAACGCGGCGAGGTTTTCGATGAGCAGAATCAGCAGAACACTCTTCATCATCGGTGGACGTATCATGTGATGGTCCAAGCCGTAGCTCAAAGTATGTCACATCCGTTTCTGGCTCTAGAGTATAGGTTTTTGGGGGCACTGGGATTGGCAATGATTCGTTGTGAGGAACTGGTATCAGAGCTGAAGGGATATTAGGATACTGAATTGTATGCTTACTTTTGTTCCTAGGTAACCCGACGGTGGAAGTCACACAAAAGTAACAATCTGTGAGATGACAGAGAGGTTCGCGCCAAACCATGGGTACAGCAAATGGCATTGATTTACGGGTAATTTTTAGCCGTTTGGTCAAACTACTGTAACAAGTAGTGCAGCAAACTGTGGGAGCCCAATTCTTGCCCTGATCGCCAACTTTGCAATCAAAGTAAAATTTATGAGCAGTTTTAAGAAGCGGAGAAAGGGGTTTTCGTTGCGCTTTAAAAAACAATTCCCCGCAAACATAGCAGAATCTATCGGGATGAGTTATACACTCGCGTGGCATAATTAAACAGTAAATAAATGCTCTATATTAATCACAAATTACACTCACGTACTGTAATTAACTTGGAAAAGGCCGGTGTAAAAACATTTCTACCGTTTGACACAATTTAAACAACTTGGAAACACAGAATTCCCGCATAGAACACCGACAAGTAGACTCAACGATCGCTACAGATCAACTGAGGGAAGATAATGCTTACAGTGCAGGATTATCATGATAAGAGCAATGCAAGTTTGACCTTGTCAAAGCCCGTGTAAACCTGTGCGCGATTCCCGTCGGAACCTGTTCGCGCGAAGTATTGAGAGAGCCAGCAAATCAGAGTGAATGTTCCGAACTGTTGCTATATATTTTTATTACTATTGCTATATATTTTTATTATTTGCGGGTTTTTTGGGGGAGGATCAGAGGGGCTGGAAGCTGGAATATGTTGCAAATAAGTAAAAAAATTGCCAAAAAAACGGAAAAATCAATCATTTGTAAGGATTTCTTTACAATTGGGGGGGCAAATCCCAAATCTACCTCCTTGATATCGATGTTCATGTTTTATAACTTTTCACCTCTGTAGCCCCTCAGAAGAAATGTAAAGGCTAAAAATAATCCTTTTCATCCCTCCAAATTATCGGAAAGTGATAAAATTAGGCGGGGGGGGGGGGGCTCCCCTGAAAACGGTGGGTGATGGAGGAAAACGGGGTCATATTCGGATTCAGGAGGTCGTTTCACATAAGAATCAGCAGGAATTGTGTCAGGGCCGATTTTGATGCAGACCAGTGTTATGTGTTCCGATGAAATAATTTTTACAAAGTCACGACATAATTTTCCAAAGGTATTAATGTACCACTCAGCTTTACGCAATATTTGAAGGACTCATTCTTACATTAACTATTGCACCATTAATAATTTATTTTCGCATATACATAGCGTTCTCAAAATTACTTTTTACTCGGTACAGTTTTTCACAAACAAAGTGATATAAATATTTTAGTGATACACAGAGCTCTGAACACGTATTCGTTGTAATACGTAGTTATGTCTATAGGATCTAGTGTTGCGTTTTTGTTTTCAAGGTTTTGATGAAATGATTCTGTTAATACCAAAATTGTCCTTATGTAATAAATAACCAGGAAACGCACGATAACTGTACTCAAAACAATATAATCACTCTACTAATCCGAATTTATTAGGGTAAAATAAAAATCAGTTTCCATGCTATTGCACATTAAGCAGGTGGCTTTTGGAAGGAAGGTAGACAGAAAAGTGCAAAAGGAATGATAAAACAATTCAAGAATTTGAACGTGGTGAATTGAGTAGCTAATTCTTGAATAGATATGAATGCAATTATTCCTTCAAGCAAAAAAAGCGTGCTGTTTGTTGGACATGGTGTACCCTCGGATATAACGCAGCATTATTCGAAAAACTCGTTCCAAACTAGATGTAATTCTAGAGAGACCCTATTATTGCAATCCTCATTCTCATTAATCACCTCTAAGGTTTAGCGAATTGTAGTAAATTTAGGCGTGAAGTATGAAGCTAAATTCTTTCTATCGTCTCACACAGGATTTAGCGGACTTGAACTTGACTCCTTTCGATAAGGGAATGGTTTCTTTTCAGTCCCTCGAGTCGTTTTTATATTCCTTGAACTGCAAAGAACTTCGACAGTGGACCGTTGAACAGTGGAAACAGGTTTTCTGGAGCGACAAATCTGGGTTCACCCTCTAACGTTTGGATGGCTGGGTCTGGGTTTGGCGTCTGCCTGGAGAATGTCTCCTGCCGGAATGTATTGTGCCAATTGTGAATTTCGGCGGCGGTGGAATTATGCTAAGGGGGTCTTTCTCCTGGTATGGCACGGGACCCTTGGTCGCAATTCCTGGTAGACTCAACGCCGAAACCTAATGCACCATTTTCGATGACCATGCGCTTCCTACGTTGTGAGAGTTTTACGGGGTGGACCCATGTTACTTTCAGAATGACAATGCCACCTGTCGTGTTGCGAGGTACACCATGGCTGGGTATGGTGGCAATGGGTTAAACGGATGGACTGGTCTTCGCAGAGCCCGGACCTTAAGCCTATCCAGAACCTCTGGGACGAGTTGGAGCGTCGACTTAAGGGGTGTCCCCACCGTCCGATATCGGTGAAGGAACTGACCTGTCTTCTCTAAGCCGAATGGAAGAAAATGCCGCTAGCCGTCGTACAACGCCTGGTTGAGAGTATGCCCCGGAGGGTCGCAGTGGTATTACCGCTCGTGGAGCCTCCACCAAATATTGAAGGTGAATAAACTTCGTTTTCCTTTGCTATCACAGGTGTCTGATTACTTGTTGGTAGATAGTGTATTTCAAGAATGCTCCACACAGCCGCACGAAGTGGCATTTAATTATTTCGACCATGTTATCATTAACAGCGACTCCATTCTATTCAGGTAATACATAAAGAGTTGGAAAAACTGCAATTATTCCATCACTAATGCAATTCAACCAAATCGGAACTTTGTTATAAAGCCTCTTCATCGTCTTGTGTAGTTTGAAAAATATTTGGATCAAAGCCTTGAAGCTGTAGGTTGAGTTCTTTTAGTGTGCTGAAAACGTTTGCTATTTAACTTAACTGGTGAAACCAGTTTTCATTTTCATTTTCCAAATATATGAGCAGTTCATATTTCAGTTCTGAGAGAGGACACGTTTCTTCTTCGCTTAATTCAAACAAGCAAGTTAAACTAGTCCTTGTGACAACAAGGGTACTTCTGCGTGTAAGAATAGTGGATATATGCAAGTACATGCCCTCACGCATTTTCTTAAAAAGTTAGGAATTGAATTATCGGGGTTCATCAAACTGACCAAATTTAAAGCACTTTAGAATTCCTCAAGCAACTCAATAGCCATTCGTTTTTGCAGTCAAACTTTGTTTATTTATAGTGCTTCCAATTGATGTCGGAGTTAACTACATGAATTTCGGCAACAAGAGCGGTCTTTTGGCGTGTCATTGAAGCAGCTCCATCAGTGGATATACCGCTGCGCCATTCCCGCTGTAAACCTAATGTAAGACTTATGAAGCTACCAAGTGTTTGAAAAATAGCTTCTCCCTTCGTATGTTGCTGCAGTTCAAAGCCGAGTATATCGTCAGTAATAACGTTTTTCAGAACATAAAAATAATGAACGTACACAGCCAGTTGTGCATCACGAGATACGTCCGTTGACTCATGAATTTAGATAGCAAATCATTTGCCAAATTTAATATTACCAGTTTGTTCAACAACATCTTAAGCCATTTCATGAGTTTGCCGACCTACAGGCGTATCCGAATTCCGAAAGAATTTTAATGTGTTTGCAGATTTCGTATCTAACATTTTATTAGCTAGAATTAAAGCGCAAGGAATAATAACAGACTCTACGGCTGTATATGATTTTTTTTTTTGCTTTAGCAATGGCAGTTTGCATGATGTCTCAAAAGCGACAATTGATGATTTCGCAAAATCGTGAATTACATATATATATAGTTTTACTTACACTCGTCGCTTATTGTTCAGAAAAGTAAAAGGGCTTGTTCTTATACTAACCATAATTAAGTGTTGTTGTAGAAGAGATGGGTTCCTACTGGTACTTGATAAAGTTTGGCCGCAAAGTACACATAGTGGTGAGGGTGGATCACACGTATTTGAAAGGAATCAATATTATATAATATAGGACTTGTCATTGTAGACACAATTCACCATTACGTCCACTTCCACACTTTCGGGAATTTTATGTTTAGTCGGTCGTGTGGAACTCACATCGGCACAATTTGTGTCGGCACCAAAACTTACACACTCCGGTGCTTATGTGCTTCAAGATTATCATTCTTACAAATGCCATCCTCACCATCTCGCTTTCTTTTTACAAGAACTCAACCATGACAAAGGAAAATATTACTAAATGTTTTTACATTAAGAGAAAGAAATTCAGAAAAGGTTGCAGCTCTAATTTCAGTCCTGCAAGAGATGCTAATGAGAAAACATATGGAGTAAAAATGGCAGAGATGCACGGACGGTTTGATCGTCTTCATATCAAATAAGGTATTCGGTCTCTGGCTTCTCAACCAGTAAGACGGTGATCACTGATGAAAAGTGAGACTCACGCCTATCTGTGTACGGATCTTTCCGGTGCTTCCTGAACAATGCTATTTGTAAGAAGTGACTCAGTCTCAGTGCCCAAGCCCATTTCCCACACCTCTCGTATCCAGCTATTGGTAGTTTATGTCTGCCCACTTTTGTCATCTAAAACATTTAGTTTTAGTATCGGCAATAAGTTTCGTTAAGAAAACGAAATTATAAATGAAATCAAGAAATATTAACAACTAAATTAAACATTTTTCGCGTATTCCTTAGGATGGCTTCACGTACTCCAGGGAGTCTTCGTACCACAGGTTGACTAGCAGTGACACAGAGGACCCATTAAGAAATGCTAATTTAATGTAACCAAATCATTACAGGAAAATATATTTTTCTGGAACTACGCCATGGACTAGTCTTCTAAAAATGTATTCACCATTGCACAACCAAATGTTAACCATCTAAATGACTACGTCGTTTTTCACAAGAAAAAAGAATAAGATCATAATTTGTCTAATGTTTTTCACAACACAATAAATATGAGGTAAACTTATTTTTTTTAAGTTATACAAATTTAATTTTAATGTTAGTTTACTGTAGGTTGACTTTGAGAATATATAGAAATACCTTAAACTCTGTTCTGTCGGCCCTTTAACGTAATATTCCTAATCTCCACATTGCTATTAAAATTTCTTCATATCTCCACATTGCATTAAAACATCCGGTTGGTCCAACAGACTGTAGATGAAATTCGTGTTACAAGTGATATTCGTATGGAAGCAGACATCCGTCATACCTAACACGATATGCAACTTGTTCATTAACCACCTTTGACGAAATGATAAATACCACTTCTACAATTAATCAAATTAAAAACGGTATTTACAAATTAAACCATATGATAGTAAAACTCTAGATCTTTCGATCACACTAGCGATCTTCATCAGATCCCCCAACAAATGGCATCAGGGTACGTCGACACGCAATATGTAGGAATTTTTGATGACCCAAATAATGGGTA
This sequence comes from Macrothele yani, assembly GCA_039090855.1. Taxonomy (NCBI): domain Eukaryota; kingdom Metazoa; phylum Arthropoda; class Arachnida; order Araneae; family Macrothelidae; genus Macrothele; species Macrothele yani. The sequence goes on along the minus strand of CM077033.1, from coordinate 69,239,704 downwards.
GACCGCATGTTCACGAAAGTTGTTGTGAACACAGAGAGAGAGACAGGTAACAGGACTGCGAACTAGAAGAGTCAAAATGATGTTACACAAGTATTAATAATTACAGCGAAATTATTAATACTTGTGTAACATCATTTTCACTCTCCTCGCTGGCATTCCTGTTACCTGTCTCTCTCTATGTCTTTCTCTCTGTGTTCACAACAACTTTCGTGAACATGCGCTGTAACCATTATTTGGGTCATCAAAAAATCCTATGTATTGCGTGTCGAGGTATCCTAATGCCATTGTGTGGGTGACCTGATGAAGATTACTAGTGTGATCGTAAATCTAGTGTTTTATGTATCATATATTTTAACTTGTAAGTGCCGCTTTTAGTTTGATTAAATGTAGAAGTGCTCTTCATCATTTCGTCAAAGGTGGCTAATGAACAAGTTGCATATCGTGTTAGGTATGACGGATGTCTACTTCCATGCGAATATCCGGTTGTTGCTAAACATTTGAAAACTGAAATGTACAGTAGTGACAATGATGGTAAATCAGATAATATCCGAAAACTTGAAAATTTCCAGTTTCATGTATAATTTTACTTACAATAGCGTTTCTTCTATCTTGCTACCAATTATTTCAGGCCTATTTTAATTTCTGAAAGCAATTACGGATTAATAGCGCACCTACCACGCATGTATTATCGCGATGCGATTATGCATTAAAAATGAATTTGCACGAGTTGATTCAGTGTGATAAAAATGCTATTTTTTTATAATTAAAAACAATCTGTTACATCAAATGTCAGTTTAAATGATTGAGTTTCATGAAGGTTAGACAATGTGTGAAAAAAGTCATATGCATGACGAAAGTTATTACTGAGTGACTTTGAGCATTTTCGTTGTGTGCTGACACAAGCAAATTCTTCAAAAAAATTTCTGATTCTATGTTACGCGTATTTTTAGCACATTTTTAATGAAGGTTTATTGACCACCGTAAGCAACACAATGGGCTATAAGCAGTAGCGCGTTCTTAATTTAGGGCCACTGGTTCCTGGGAAGAAGAGAGCCAGCCACGTACAACAAACACAATATCCATGCCTCACCATGATTCGAATCCGGACCCCTTTCGAACGAATGTTCAGAGGCCATCGCTTAGCCACAGGGGCTGTTTACCTAGATTTACTAGCCTTACTACGTCGTCGTACGCCATTTCGTGTAGCAGTTCTCGATGCATTCTAACTGCAGATGCTGCATCCGATGCCTTTTAGTCCAGATGCATTGCAAGGATCAACCAGTTGCAAATGCTCTACCAAAGTTACCTGTGATATGAAAACATTTCGATGCCGTCATCCTGTGCTCACACACCATCAAGTTGCTTTGCTCACCGATATCACTGAGATGTAGTGGTCAACACATACAAGTGAGGAACAGTTACCTTTGCCACGCCCACAAGTTCTGCACATTTACTTCACTCGCCAGCCACGTAATTATCTCCTAACTGCATTCATTTTCATAAACCGTGTTTCGAGCAATACCGGCTAACTGCATGGCTCAAGGACGAATACTTACATTTGCGACTTTTTTTTATGTCGACCTGTGCATAAAAAGAATAGGTACCAATATCAAATAACTTTGATTACCAGTCTTAATAACATGCTCGACTTTATTCTATTTACGTATTTTCTATTGAATTATTGCTTAGGATACTGAGAACAACACTAAAATTCGGCATTCATTTTTTTCCTACATACCTTTTGAAAAGCATGTGGAAAATATAATCTACTCATAGCTGTAATCAATAGTTTGTTACTTATTTTGAAAAATCTCTGCTAATAAGATATGTTAGATGAAAATTGGACATGTCTACCTGAAGGCGTATTAATCTAAGCGTTGGCTTATGATCATTCGTCCAATAAAGGTTCGGGTTCGAATTCCGGTGAAGCATGAATATTGTGTTTGTCTAAGGGTACAAGCTCTCTTGTTTCCCTACTGAGTTATCACAGTGGTCGATAACGCCCGTTCTCAAAAAAAAATTGTACCACCATCTTTAAAATTATTCTATCACAGCCCACAGCTATTATACGTTTTGTTTTCGGTTCTCATTCTGCTGTGTAAAACATTTATAGCATCGAAGTTTTTGAAGTTAAATTTTATAATGTTTTGTCTTTTACTTTATGTGAACATTTTGATCAGCCTACACAATGTTTGAGAGCGCTGTGCATGGTATTTTCAGTTTAAAAACTACTCAAAGTTTTTATACAGGGCAGTACGTCGTCTGTAAATGCGATTTGTTTTCATTGTTATTCCAGAATCTTTTGCAGCATAACGGTAAAGAATATACCCTTTGGTTACTTTACAAAATACGAATGAATGCTAATAACATAATAAAAAACAATAGGTTTCGGACTAGTTTACCGATTTCAAGGCATTCGCCTAAGTATTCAATAATTTTTTGATTGGACGTGGGTGCAAGAGTGTTGAAGGCAAGTGGCTTTTGCCGAATTCTAAGACTTTACTGTTTAAAAAAGATTTACATTCTTGCAACTACATCTTACAGCAAATCTATTAATGAGCAGTTGTGAGTGACAAAGCACAACTGAACGTTCATGCTTATGGTTTTTGTGCTTGGACGTGTTCAGTAGTATTGTCTTAAAGAACAACTTCTAAAATTAATAAAACGAAAGGGCGAACCAGAATTCAGGAGATTTGCTTAGAGGTAACAGTTTTTCAGCATGATTATCATGTTTTCTGTTCCACCGATGGTATCAGCCCTCCCTCTAAAACGTGCAATGTGGTGATCGTACATAAATTTGGGAACGAATAAGGGGTTTGCATCATAAATGCACGTCCGTTTAACCTAACTATAAGATCAAACCATGGGGAATGTTTACGACTCAGGTATATATTTTTTTAGGGGAACAGCTGCGATTTAGAATTTAGAATCCAAGTTAAAATAAAACGTTTTTAAAGGGGTATATGAAGGTAATATACGCCACCCTGGTTGAGCAGTGGTCCAAGCACTGGCTCCGGACCATTCAATCAATAGAGTTTTGGGTTCGAATCCCCTTGATCATAAATGCTGGGTTTGTCTTTAAGCACTGGTGTTCCATTTTCTGGAACCAGTGGCCTTTGATTAGGGTCGGGCGTCTGGTTATAGTTGATTGAATTATTAACAGTGGTTGTTAAACCCTCAAATAAAAAAAAACAAGAGCGGAACGGCAGTTTCGGAAAACATAGAAGTTATTTGATACACCGTGAATTAATTTTTCGAACAATAAGAAAATGATTTGCTGGAATTGCTTTACCAAAGTCATAGCTGTAATGCAATTATCAGTTTTTTAAATTTTCTTTTATGTTTCTGGGTTTAACCATCTCCTTGAGCAGCTCTATATGTGACAAAAGGTCTCCCGTTTCTTATTCAGGGTCAATAGTTCCAGGGAAGGGAGAGAGCCAGTGCTGTAGAACAAAATCGTAAATGCCTCACCGGGATTCGATCCCGGACTCTGCTCAGACGAATGGTCAGAAGGACCGTTTAAACCGGAGTGACACCGTGGCTTTCGACAACATGAATGCTTTGGGAATATTTCTGTTAGGAAAGCAGGTATTATTTTCGGTACCATTTCGTTCAGATTCGATGGCTGTTCAAATGTTTAAAGAAGGGAAACTGTGAACCTGCGAATGGTAACCGGTCATGATTATCCAAAACCGGGAAATAACAAAAGAAATGATTCCGTTGCGTTCTGGTACACTGAGAATTACTATAACAAGAATGTTAATGGATTTCGTATGATTCTTAGCAATGTTAAGCACTGATGCTGGGAAATGGATTAAGACTGACGACTGATATAGGAAGTTGGTAGCGGCCACGAACCAAATACATCCCACATGCTCAATATTTCTTACATTTCCAGGCTCTTAACAATGCCTTCATTCATAATTAACACGTTCTAGGTTTGAACGAAGATTCTTTATCATCCCGCTAAAAGTGAAAATATATGCACATTTGAAAAATCTGTGTAAATACTAAACCCCACTGTTTCACATGGGAAATATGTGTGAAGTCTATCTTTGTATTGTTTTGATTTGTTAAAAATGGAGATTTGGTTAAAACAAAAGGAATTTTGAAACACCAAAAGCAATTTTTTTTTAAATATATAAGCAGTAAATTCACGAAGAGAAAAATTATATCTAAAAAGCGTTTAAGTAACGAATTGGAGTTTATTGGATCAGTTTCACTTAGAAGAAGTGATGAAAATCGCTTATTAAATGATAGAAATGATCATTAAGCGCAAACAAACGATAACGCCCTACCTAGAGGTGGAGAACTATCGATAGTCTGGTGGTAAAATTTCTCAGCCGACAATTTGTTTTCAGGGATGAAAAACTATTTTTGACAATTATTTTTCTTACTTTTCCACAATGTAAAAAGGCTAAGATCCGATAAACTTTGAAACAAACTTTTTTTTCTTTTTTGGTTTAGGGTTTAACGACCACTTTGAGCAACTCGATGGGCTGTAATTCGCCCATCCCTCATTTAGGGCCACTGGTTTCAGGGAAGGGAGAATCCAGAGTGCTGTAAGATAAACACAACATCTATTCCTCACGGGATCCAGTTACGGGCCCATCTCGTACGAATAATCAACAGCCAAAAGTGGTGAAATAAATGTTCTGCCTAGAGAACGAGGTAATTCGTGGCTCCTTAATTCTCATTTTCTGTTTTTACTGTACTATTTTTTAATCCTGTTCACAAAAGCTAAAGTATAAAATTCTGCAGTTTTGTATGCAAAAACATTTTTTTCTATAATGTTTAACAAAATCGTTGTAATGATTCGGGGGAAATTGAATAAATAACGTTTTGAGAGGGGCTTTCCCTCAATTGTTTTTTTCTGGGATCATTAAAAACGACATCAGCTGGATGCTATCGTTTTAAATTGTGCCTAAGATCTGACGTATTGCCCGATGTTTTATAATTCTTTCCGCAAAGGCTACATTTTGCGTAGACCTTATACTTACCAAAAGAGAAATAAAGTTGCACGAAAGATATTTTACGTTTACCCATTATTACTGATTACTTACTCTCAACAAATAATTGTTGCAGCACCTGACGCACCTTTAAACTTCAGGTACAAACAACAAGAACAATGTTTTTGACTTCGTCATCATCAGCCGGAACGTGGAACAGAGTGCGAATACCGCATAACCTCACCGTTTACTCTTTTGATTACAGTTAAATTTAGTTTGCCATTGTCGTCGTGTAGCAATATGGTTGCGCTCAATGTTTTCGACACCGGTATAAATGAAGTGGAAAGGAGCGTTCTACTCATCAAAGACATAGGTGGAAGCTGAATCGTTTACACCATCGTGAGTTTCACTTACAATATTGAAAAACCTGAAACTATCGATAGTTACAAAAAACTGTCGATGTTAATGAGTTGGACAAAACTCTCGATAATATCGATAGTGCCATCAATAGTACCTCCACCTCTAACCCTACCATTCGTTATGATATGCACGAGGAGTACAAATAGTGGTAGATCATGTAATCAGGATTCTGATTTTCAGGTCATAATAAATGCGAATTCTTTATACAGTATTTCGTCTGCTGTCAAGCTTTTCTCCAGAATTCTTCCAAGCATCCTTTTTCCTTCCGTTGTATTAAATGGTAAAGCTACCTGTCACCACTACTGAAACAGAATGTAGAGATTAAATTGCATGTAAACTAAATGTGTACGGTAATTTATCTGGGTACACTGGAGTCCAAATTAACCTGACAAGAACAAAATCATGAATAACACACTATCCACACCCCAGAGTGTACTTAATACGCGCTTACATACAAGATCCAAAATTTCTGGGACAACGCCTACCCATGTAAACGCAAGCCTACAGTTTAAGTTACGGCGACAGAAACAAATCCCGCCATCCATCCACTCCGTAATCAGAACGGTTTGGTTCATGGAAACTGATTGGAATGCGCGCTGAGACTTTTGATGCTGTTGTTAGTCATCTGTCTTCTGCGATGTGAGAAACATGACTTTTGAAGGGCAACGTGTGACATTAAATTTTGGCAGCTTTTGTGTAAAACAGCTTCGGATAGCTTAGACGTGTTCTCGAAAGTTTACCGTCAATCTACGATGGCGAAATTGAAAGTGTACGAGGGGTATCGGCTTTTCAAAGAGGGCCGAGAATCCATTGCAGATAACGAGCGTTGTGGTCTACCTGCGACTGCACGGAGTAAGGAAGACGTTAAGACGGTAGCGCAGTGTGTTCGTTAGAATCGTCGCCGAATCATTAAGGAAATCGCTAATGCAAATAACTTATCGCGGATGCATTTTGCCATCGCATTTTGACGGAGGATTTATTATGCACTGCGTTTGTCAGCATATTGTACCTTGCCTTTTGACCTCCGAATAAAAGGATTTACGAAAGCAGATAGCGGGCGAATTAATCTAAAAAGCCGATAGCGATGTTATGTTGTTGGATAAGAACATCATATGTAATGAAACGTGGGGCTACTTGTTTGATATTCAGCAAAAGGTGCTTCTTCATCATGGAAATCACGTCCTAAACCACAATCCTAGAAATTTAGGTAGAATTGCACCAAAGAAGTAGTCATGCGGGAGGTGTTTTTTGATTCTCACGGCATTGTCCGTTCCGAATTTATTCCTGAGGGCACAACATCTAGCAAGGAATGTTATTTGAACATATTACGTCGCTTACGGGAGTCAATACATCGTAAACGGCCGGAGATTTAGTGAAGTGCACAGTGGTACCTTCTCCGTGACAAAGTTCTTGCACATCGATCCCTACTGGTCACGGAGTTTCTCACCAGAAACCGTATTAATGTTCTTCCACGTCCCAGCTATTTACCCGAATTATCAACCTGCGATTTTGACCTCTTTCCACTTTTAAGGTTTTAAACAATGTGTCTAAGAGTCCCCGTATCCGTGTTATTGATCCGAAAAATGAATTCCGAAATATCTTTTGAAGTTATGTTAAGCCTTCTTATATCTTTGACCCAAAACCTTTGCTAAATTATCTTTTCTCTTAACATACATAAATAAATTTTATATCGCAGAATAAGAAATAGAAATGAAAAAAATATCATATCCGAGCACCTGATTCCTATAGTTTTTCGCCTATCAGAATAGCATTGCTAATGAGTTTGTTCTAAAATAAAAACAATTATATTTCCGGAAATTTCATGAGAGTAATCTTTTCAGTGTGTTTAAAAGCCATCACATAACAGCCGTAAGAAGGGGAAATGCTATAGCTATCCATTCGTCTTTTAGGAATGGGCAGCAATAACATTTTTTCAGCAACAAAGAACAAAAACTTTGTAGATCCGTGTGACATCTTTTCAGCAGCAAAGAACAAAATTTTGTAGATGCATGTGCACCTCGTTGTTTTAAAAATTCACGTTTTAAGGACTAGGTTAGGAATCTACAGACTCACTCTTCAGAAACTACCGCTTTCGTGAATGGAAGAAGACATACGACTGCGTAAGTGAATAGGTAAACCAAAGACTTTCGTCAATTTGTTTGACATACCGCAGCTACTGATATAATGTGTTTTTATTATTTAAAGGTCATACAGGGTAGACATCAAGTGCTTTATTCATTAAGAAAATGTTTATTTAAAAACTATGATAATTAAAGACTATGGCAGAACAATTGGTTTGTGGCATGATACATGTAAATTTATATTTTTAAAGTTATTGTACTGGCATGCTAAATAATAACTAGGTGGCGGTGATAGAGCGAGAAATCAAAATGGTATTTTTCCAGGAAGATCACAGAGTAATGTGCTGTACCACGAGACCAAATCAGCGTAATTTCAGAAAAGAGTACGGATGACATTTACCACGTGATCGTTTAAATCGTGAGTTTGTTATGCAAAGTTTAAGGAGACAGGAAGTGTAGAAGGTCAAAAGCAAACGGGATGACCGGGTGTTAGTGAAGAAACTGATAGTTCAGTATGAATAACTTTCGTACAGAGTCCCTCGAAATCCAACCGCAAAGCTTCGTCTGAACTCAGAATCCCCTGCACTACACTAAAGAAAACTTTACACAAAAGTATTCGTTCGTATGCTTAGAAAGGGCAGACTGTTTAAACTATGCAAGTCGTTGCTTACATTTTACTGCGTATCAATGACAACAAGAAGTACCAGTAGTATGTGTGTTTATCGGATGAGGCTAATTTTTCCATCACTGGTGAAGAAAATAGACGCAGTATGCGTACTTGGGGCTCGGGGAATCATCATGTTGTGAAACAGCGGAATGCCGCCCCGGTGGCGCAGTGGTCTAAGGCGTTGGTCTCTGAACATTCGTCCGTAAGGGGTCCGGGTTCGAATCCCGGTCTGGCATGGATGTTGTGTTTGTCTTACGGCACTGGCTCTCTCCTTCCCTGGAACCAGTGACCCTAAATTAGGGACGGGCGACTGCTTATAGCCCATTGAGTTGCTCACGGTGGTCGTTAAACCTCCAATCAAAAAAAAAAAAAGAAACAGCGGAACAGCCAAAAAGTGAATGTTTGGTGTGGACTCATGCACAACAGAGTCATCATTTTGTTATGGACGACTAATAACAGCAAACATGTACCTGAACATGATGGAGATTTCTATCGCACCTCAGGTGGGAGAACGACAGTCATGAGAAATTTTCCAGGATGGTGCCCATCACAATGGCGATTAATTGCGCAAAAATTCCTCAGTACTATATTTTCCAACAGATGGACTGAGATGGTCTCTCCGAAGTCATGGTCGTCACAGTCACTTACAGAGCACCGGCAGACATTTCCTATGAGGTTATAGAGTATGTCGAGGTGAGGTTATATATCAAGTTTATTCAACACCACTGTCTGGTATTGAAAGCATGAGAGAAATATTTTCAGAGCAACGTAAAAGAAGGATAACAGATGCTGTTACCACAGTCTGCAAAGAGATGTTAGACAAAGTACTGGTTGAAATTAAAACCTAGTTGATGTTCACCAGGTCACGAACAGTGCTCATGTGTTTTGAAATTCCGAAAAGCGCTAGAAAAGAATAAAACAACTCAGATCAACAGAAAAGGTTTGCAGCCGTTCTAAATGGATTGCGAAGTCACTACGTGCCAGGCGCAGATGTCATTCACTCAGTCGAGAGGAACTACGGATACCTTGGAACCACACATCCAGGTCTCTCTCTCTCTCTCTCTCTCTGCCTTGAGCGCTGTTTGGAAGAGAACGCTCTCAGTGTGCTGTTCTTAATTCTTGGAAAGATGGTGTGTCCTCGATGATGTCGGTGTGTGTAGAAATATTTATTCTTGAAAAAAAGAAGCAATTTTATTAAATGCAACGATCCCGATCATGAGACTAAGATAAGCTACAATACTTCAAGGACGTGTATGTTCTCTTATTTTTGTGCGTTTTCTTCAATAACTACGCAATTTTGTGGCAATGCTGAAATATTCTTCTACCACAAACATGGTGTCAGGAAGAAATGCTTTATTGTGTTATTGTGGAGCATCTATGCGCTGTGAACTTGTCAGCTCAAATTGTATATCGCTGTTATCCTATCATCCTTTGTATTATAATTATAAGTTTTTCGATTTGAATAAAACTCAGTTCGGTATATGATTTTATTATTACTAGTATGAAGTGCTTGCTGTCCTATTATTGTTAAGCACCAATTCTTCCCCTTTTAATGAACGTCTAGAGAAAACCCTTTTTTGTTTAAAAACTACGTACCGGACAAATTGGGGTATTGGTATTTTCTATTTAGCTACACATCCAATTTAAGAATTAAATTCAACAACAATGTGGAGGTTTTTTAACTACATAGAAATAGAAAACTCGATTAGCTTACATGCCTCATGCAACAAAGTGCTTCTTTCTGCCTATTATAGTTGTCTAAATGAAGACTTTCTTAATGACGGAAATACTTCATATCCATCCTGTACTTTGTACTAAATACGAGTGTTGCAAAAAAGATACACGATAACCGTTTGTGATTTATGTACTACGACTGCTTCCTTTTCTTGCAAAAATAACTTTATATACTGTACCGTGCAAATTAATTGGGACAAGCTGTTTTAATTCTCAGAACTGTGATGTGATCGCCAGTTGATGTCAGAAACCCACGTAAACTGGTTTTATCAGCTGTGAGGTGGTGTCACTGTTAGAACTTGATAGTAAGAATGTGGTTTGACTGATTTAAAACAAGAAATAGGCACTTCAGCTTCAGTTGTAAACTTTCGTGTGTGACAAGTGGATATTAGTTTTTCCTCTCTGCGAGTACGTGTTGCTTTCGTGTATTGAAAAATGGATATTTCCCCAAGGAAGCGGGCAAAAATAATTGCTCTGAAGGATCACACTTCTATGACAGTGAGAGAAATCGCTTCTGCAGTTGGTCTAGGAAAATCAAGTGTATCAAGACTGCTTACGCGATACAATGCATCTGGATCATCGTTTCCAAAAAGGGGAGGTAAATGTGGAAGAAAACGAAAAACAACTCCACGAACCGATAAATATCTAATCAGAAATAGTAAAATGAATCCAAAAAAAAAAAAAAGCACTAACCTTCAAAGAGATTTATTGGCAAGTGGTTGTGATGTTAGTGATTCAACTGTACGCCGCAGGCTTCTGGAAGTTAGCCGGAAGGCAAGAAGACCAACGAAAAAGCAATATTTGAATGCGAAAATAAAGATAAAACGTTTGGCATGGGCCACAAAATATAAATCATGGACTGCTGACGACTGGAAAAAGGTAATTTTCAGTGATGAAACTCATTTATTTGTGCAATGTTACCAAGCAAATGTCGTTGGACGAAGCAACTGTGAACCCTTAAGACCTGAGCATGTCAAACAAACTGTAAAACACCCTCTTAAAAGAGATGTTTTGGGGTTTTTTCACATCAAATGGCACCGGAAGCTTAGTTCCTGTTCAAAGTATGATGAATTCAGCCAAGTACGTAGAAATATTACAACGTTGGACTGTTCCATTCTTGCAAACTTTTGACGGGACTTTTCAGCATGACTTGGCCCCATGTCACAATTCGAAATTGGTCAAGAATTTAATGCCGGCAAATCAAATTAATTTGCTTGATTGGCCTGGAAATTAACCAGACTCAAATCCCATGGAAAACTTGTGAAATATTTTGTAGAGACGTTTAGGTAAAATTAACTGTACAACCAAAAAACGCATGCTAACGAATGCTATAAAAGAGTGGTTCCACGATTATGAAGTCAAAACTATGTGCACTCAATTAGTGGAGTCAATGCCAAAACGAATTCGAGAGGTCATTTCTGCTAAAAGAGGACATACTAATACAGGTATTTGTCAGTGTATGTCAAGGCATAGTTCTGGAAAAAAGAGTGATTTTTTACTTTGTCCCAATTAATTTGCACAGTATCGTATATATTTGAATTCAACAGTGGCTGCAGCATTATAAATCCTACCCACGTTATGCTAGAACTAATTGAAAGAACATGGAAATACGAACATCCATGTTGTATGGCTTTCATTACTTACGAAAAGGACTTTGATTCTATGAAATCATCAGCAGGTACAATGGCTTTGAAATCTTGCGGTATTGAAAATGCGTATATTAGAATTATCAATAACATCTATGAAAATGCAACTGCACAGGTTCGTTCAAAAATTATAGATAGATGTTAAACAAATGAACATTTCTCGTAGAAACGGAGGACAACACACACAAGTGGCCAAACCCAGAACAATAATTTTTTTTTAAGTTTTCGGACTTTTATTAGCAATCATACATGGGAATTTTCCTGTATGATTGCATTTTGGCATTAACATATATTAAATTCGAAAATCATGTCTCAAGCGCAGATATCCTGTTCCTCGCATAAACATAAAAAATCTAATCTCTGGTATAGAAATAATATCATTAGCGCTCTTCTTGAAATAATAAATACCTATGGAAAAAAAGCACATAAATTGGTCCACATTTCTTGTTAGAAATCATTTTATGCTGACCAAAATAAACTAAAAATAATTTTGATATAAAGTTCGTGAATGATGCCTTTACTGTTCGTGAATGATGCATTTATTGTTCGTGAATGATGCATTTATTTAATTCGGCACCGCATTTAATGTACTAAAGAAAACCTAAGGTAAAGAAAAATATGTTTTTACTTTCCGTTGCCTGTTCCTGCGGATATTTCAAAATTGCATCGCTGTGTTTCGACTTCGATGCATTTAATGTATCTCCTCCAGTACTAAGGGGGGAAATATCCCATAAAACATTACACAGCCGAATATAATAATGACAGGAATTTCCGGAACTATAAAGTGCACACAAGTTACTTAATTAACTCTATGTGTATATGTGTGTGTATGTGTGTGTGAGCAGCCGCGCTCCCCTGTCCACTCTTCGACTCTGAATATTCGATGACTGAGACGAAAAAATCTTTTCTGCACAAAAGCAAACGTTTCCAAAAACTTGAGAAACCACTGAGGATCAGAAAAATTACAGAAATGTTGCAGCATATATTGCAAAACGTTACAATTATGAATTGTTCCATCATTGAACAATGATGCGTCTTCCTCAGCTAAAGTGCTGATCTCAAATGTAGAAGAAGAAGGACAGCAGATTAAAGATTAAAATACTTTTGCACAAAACACACTGACGGAAAAAAAAATCCCAACACCACGAAAAAATAGTTGTAGAGGAATGAAATGGCCGCAGTACATTTGTGTAGGTAACATATTTAATCGATTAAGGTTTCAAGATCATAGCTTAATGTAAGCGCAAGAAGAGCCATTTTAAATGTGAAATGCTGGTACATTAATAACCGGTGTAACCGCCAGAATGTTGAATGCAAGCACGCAAACGTTCATGCATTGTGTCGTACAGGTGCTGGATGTCAGTTGGTGGAATGGAGTTCCATGCCTGTTGCACTTGGTCGGTCAATACAGGGACGGTTAATGCTGGTTGGGGGTGACGCTGGAGTTGTCGTCCAATGATATCCCATACGTGCTTGATTGGTGAAAGATCTGGTGATCTAGCAGGCCACGGCAACATGTCGACACTCTGTAGAGCATGTTGGGTTACAACAGCGGTATGCGGGCGAGCGTTATCCTGTTGGAAAACACCCCCTGGAATACTGTTCATGAATGGCTGCACAACAGGTTGAATCACCAGACCGACGTACAACTGTGCCATCAGGGTGCGTGGGATAACCTCAACAGTGCTCCTGCTGTCATAGGAAATTGCTCTCCAGACCATAACTCCAGGTGTAGGTCCAGTGTGGTTCGGCCGCCGACAGGTTGGTTGTAGGCGCTCACCTGGCCTCCCTCTAACCAACACACGGCCATCACTGGCACCCAAGCAGAACCGTCTTTTATCAGAAAACACAACAGATCTCCACTCCGTCCTCCAATGAGCTCTAGCTTGACACCACTGACGTCGCAAACGGCGGTGGTTTGGAGTAAGTGGAATGCACGCTGCAGAGCGTCTGGCTCGGAGCTGTCCTTGAAGTAACCGATTTGTTACAGTTCGTTGTGTCACTGTGGTGGCAACTGCAGCTCGAATTGCTGCCGCAGACGCAGTGTGAATCGCCACGGCAATACTCCGTACACGGCGGTCTTCCCTCTCAGTAGTGCCACGTGGCCTGCCCGAACCCGGTCTTCTTGAGGCAGTACCTTCCCTTGACCACCGCTGTTAACAATCATGCGCCGTGGCTACATTCCTGCCAAGTCGTTCTGCAATATTGCGGAAAGAAAGTCCACCTTCTCGTAGTCCTATTACACGACCTCGTTCAAAATCCGTGAGCTGTTGATAATGGCTTCTTCGTCCTCTTAAAGGCCTTCTTGACTAACATCCACACACTACGTCGAATCTGAATGATAACTAACGCTCACGAACGTTACAGCGCGTATTTACAGCAAACATGCTTTGCATGTTCCTAGGGGCGCTGCTATCGCCACACGTATGCGCCAAGCGGTAAATTTGCACAGACGTCATCTTACAGATGTACTCTCATAGCCTACCAACTGTCGTTTATCTAACACAACCCCTTCTTGGTGTTGGGATTTTTTTCCGTCAGTGTATGTACATCAGATGATCAAGAAGACTTTCGGGAAATCCATTTGATCACACCGTCAAAATGGCTTGAAATGTCATTTCAAGATTGATTACAGACATTCAACTTTCAACCAATAAAAAAATCTTGGCAGATCTAAAATATCAAGCGTACATAAAGGGCTGGTTTTTCCCACAAAATCATTGTAAGAATTACTCAGATACATTAACGTCACTTAAATTTAATGATTTATAATACTAAAACAAATTTTTAATACAGATATTAGAGTGTCACGTAAATATTGTGTGTTACTGCAATAACGATAGTACAGAAGTGCTTGAGATATCAGCTATTTTCCGAAAAATTGGAAGATGTGATCTTAAACAGAATTCGGTAGCGAACAGCTTATATGGTGTAGGACTTCGGCAAAATTTGTAGCGTTTCTTTTTCTTTGGATTTTTCAGGAATGATCAGAACACAGCAGGTAATTGAATTTTTACATATCCGTATGCATTATTTGATTAATTTTAATTACAGCTGTTACCTGTATTTAAATTTATTATTGTTTATAATCTCTGAACAAGATTCAGTACATAATTGGAAGTGTTAGAAATATTTCTATGAAAAAAGTAGATTTCAGTATTAAATACTTTTAGCCACCATCCGGTGAAAGTCAGAATTATACAGGCGAGAACAATATAATGCTGTTGTTTGATAGACTGGCAGGCTAAATTATCCACGATTCTGTCAAACAACAGGAAACCTTTATAACTGATGCATTTTGGTTTAGGCTGCTAATGGATAACTTTGAATGTACAGCCCGTCATAAATATATGAAATTATTATATAAGTTCATGAACTTATGGTTTATATGACTACTACTATTGTAATTATTTCTTGAAATTTATTTATGTCCCTCAGACTTTACACAATAAAACTATACAAAAAAAAGGTAACTTTCCCTTGCCAATCACCAATATTGCGCCGAGTAGTCTGTTTTTTTCTTAATAGCACAAACTGAAGCTCCACATTTCCCTTTAGCGGTGTGGCATTTTTTTGTAGGAATACTGACTCTAGGTGAAGAAGCTTATGATGTAACAAAGTATTTTGAATGCGCGATATATATTCTATATATGTGTTCTTCTCTTTCATAAGCAAATACATCAATAATATAGCCTCATTAACACCTCACCGCAAAGGACTCGTATATCTACAAAATGTAATAGTGGCAATTTGGAAAAATTTCGTGGAATCATGATTTTAACAGTTTAAAAGTTGCATGGAAATGGAGGCTATGCACTCATGTAGAAGCACGTCAGAAACGTAAAACTTTCTCGAATATGGAAGAAGAAGGGCATGCATGGAATGCAATTCATGGTGCACAAACAACAAAAGCAAGAGTGATTGGTCACCTTATTTACGGAAACAACTTGTCAAAGTCCGAGGGCAGCAGAATATCCAGACGATTTTCGGAGATAAGGAACGAGCACAGTTGCTTGTAGTAATAGCATATTAAAACAAGTTAGTAAAATCATGCAATGCATTGATTATGATACGCTTTCCAACATACCAGAAATCCTTACTCAAGTTATCACTCAAGTTATGAGAATAATGGCTGTGGAATAAATCTCGGTTCTGTGCCCTGACCTTTGATCATATTTTGCTGATATTCAACAGAACCAGTTTAGTATACCTCCGAAATAACATGATAACATTTTGTCGCAATCGAAGCATTTTTACGTAAGTAGCGATTCATAAGGGCTATGGAATAGATCCCTCTCCTGTGTCCTAACCTTTGACCCCATTTCTCCCATTTTCAATAGAATTCGTCCCCAGGACGGCCCCTGCAACATACTGACATTTTATCCAAATTGAAGCATTTTTACGTAAGTAATGGCGATGGAAGTGATTCCGCTCCTATGTCCTTAACGTTGACCCCATTTCGGCCATTTTCAATAGGGTTTGTCGCCAGGTGGTCCTCTACCGCATACCAATATTTTATCGAAACCGAACCTTTTTTACGTTAGTTATGGCGCATAACAACAGTGGAATGGATCCCGCACCTATGTACTCAGCTTTGACCCCATTTCGTTCACTTTAAATAAATAGCGTTCCTTCCCAGGTGATCCTCTACTAGATACTAAAATTTAATCGAAATCGAACAATTGTTACGCGAGTTATCGCGCGGACGGTCATACGCACACAAGGCGTGAGGTAATGAGGCAGATGGGAATGGCGACCATCTGCTCACCGCAAGAGTGTGACTTCATCAAACTTTAATAGGATCCACACACAACGCGTGACGTAATGAGACAGATGGCGTGATCGCGCGCCAACATTCTCAAAAGCGAGATTGTGATGTCATAAGATTTCTAAGCATTGGTAACATTAATGGAACGACGCCATGCCAATAAAAACGTTATAATTCGGGGTGGGTATTTAACCCACTAAACGAATTCTCCTAAAGTCGAGATCAAGCTAAATCGATTTCTAGTACCAGAAAACTGTAGGCTAACGACTTTCATCAAAATTCTTAGAGCCGTTTTCAAAATAAAATGTACATACATACATACATACAAGAATTGCTACTTTAAGGTGGACGTCAAGTAATTTTGCTTCCTATACTTCCAATGGAAAAACTTCTGTACACATTTTCTTCACAAATAATGCGTTCCCAAGAATGAAAATTTGAACATCCATTAAAATAGCTTCATTTCATAACTTGGAATACTTAATATTTTCCAAACCATTACCCGTAATTATGCAATCCAACATGTATTTGTCCACTGACGTCATCAAAGCACAGGTCTCGCCATCTTTTTTCTGGTTTCAACATTACCAAAGGAAACGTTATTGTTTTTTAATATAATTATACTTATGTTTTACAAAATGTTAAGTATTCCAAGTTATAGTATGAAGTTATTTTAATCGATTTTCAAATTTCCATCCTTGGGAACACTCTAATTGTAAAGGAAATGTGTTAAAAAGGTTTTCCATTGCAAATATAGGAAGCAAAATTACTTGACGTCCACCTTAATAGAGTGGGATAAGGGCGATGGAATGGATCCCGATCCTATGTCCTGACCTTTGACTGTATTTGTCCCTTTTTCAATAGGGTTACTGTCCAGGTGGTCCCCTACCACATACTAAAATTTCATTGAAATCGAACCATTTTTACGCACCTTATGACGCATAAGGACAATGGAATACATCTCGCTCTTATGTCCTGATCTTTGATCCCACTTCACCCATTTTCAATAGGGTTCGTCCCCAGGTGGTCCCCTTCCACACACTAAAATGTTATTGAAATCGAATCATATTTACGCAAGTTATGACGCATAAGAACAATTGAATGAATTCCGCTCTTTTGTCGTGACCTTTGACCCCACTTCACCCACTTTCAATAGTGTTCGTTCCCTAGCGTTCCCCTACCACTTACTAAAATTTCATCGAAATCGAACCATTTTTACGCACCTTATGACGCATAAGGACAATGGAATACATCCCGCTCTTATGTCCTGATCTTTGATCCCACTTCACCCATTTTCAATAGGGTTCGTCCCCAGGTGGTCCCCTTCCACACACTAAAATGTTATTGAAATCGAATCATATTTACGCAAGTTATGACGCATAAGAACAATTGAATGAATTCCGCTCTTTTGTCGTGACCTTTGACCCCACTTCACAGATTTTCAATAGGGTTCGTCCCCAGGTGGTCCCCTTCCACACACTAAAATGTTATTGAAATCGAATCATATTTACGCAAGTTATGACGCATAAGAACAATTGAATGAATTCCGCTCTTTTGTCGTGACCTTTGACCCCACTTCACCCATTTTCAATACGGTTCGTTCCCTAGCGTTCCCCTACCACTTACTAAAATTTCATCGAAATCGAACCATATTTACGCATGTTATGACGCATAAAGGCAATGAAATGGATCCCGCTCTTATGGCGTGACCTTTGACCACACTTCACCCATTTTCAATAGAGTTCGTTCCCTGGCGGTCCCCTACCACTTACTAAAATTTCATCGAAATCGAACCATTTTTACGTGAGTTATCGTGCCGACAGACGGAGAGACGGACGTAAAAAGCTGGAGCACATACGCTTCTTCAACCTACGGTTGGAAAGCGCAAAACGTTGACGTTTATTTCAGTAAACGTAGCCTACGGTACATCAGAAGGAATGTGTTTCAACACAGCCAAATACGGAAGTTTAACCTGAAATGGCCTCGGTCCCTAGCAAATTTCCACTTTTTTAAAAACTGTAAAATCGAGCATATTAAGAAGATATTCCTGAAGAGTACCTGCTTAATTCAGAAATTAAATTAAGCTCCTTAAGGCATCCGTGCTCAAAAAGGAAATCGAAACAAGGTTTTCAAATCTTCATGTAGCGCAGTGGAGGATTCGTATATCGGTGTAAAACCTTCTCAAAAATGCCCTATTCCAATGCTTTCTTTAAAGAATTTGAGACACGATTTATATCTGAAGTTTTAAAAATTCTCACTCTTTCGAAGAAGAAATGAAAAACGGTGATCAAAAAGGTTCAAACCTGGAAAATTTAGCTAAATAAAAAGGTAATGCTGTTTGTAAAACAAATTCGACTGCAATTCTGTAATGAAAAAAAACATTTATTCCTAGAATCCCTTATATTGTATCAAAATTGTATTCATGGAGAAGATATGCTGTATATGTTGTTCTTCACCATATCTTCAGAAGCACCCCCGTAGGATGCACTTCCATACCTGGCCTGCGTCGTCTGTTCCAATAGATCAACATGGAATCTCGGGTAGTATGACGTTTCCTGAGTTATATAGTGCTGCCATCTCTCGGGTAACATGAGAAACACAGCGTCCGATGTATTTACGAGACGAATGTTTCCGAGGTATTTTGACTGACCCTTAAAAGGGCCTTTCGGGAAGGTTGAACTTGTTCGATTTCTGAATCATTTACAGGGACGGTAGAGACTTGCAGAATTAGAACCTATCTAATTACGTTGTTTCGTACAAAATTATAACCTAACCTTCTAGCATGTAACTGAAAAAAATAATTACGTCCAGCAAAGAATTATTTTATGATCCGAATCATGACCTCAAAGCAATGTTCTGACGAAAGACGACAGTTCCGTCGGAATACATATACTGGCATATGGTCAGCCAAATGACGTTTACGAGTTCCTTAATTAAATTTGCGTTTGAGAAGTCGCCAGTTGCTATCAACATCTTGGGTATGAGCCCCAGTACTAGGAACCACGAAATTCAGTGAGTGGTTAACTGTGAGATGTTCGAATTCGCAGCTTCCGAGATTACAATATGCAGCCCACTGATCTGTCATGACAGTAGTTCGTGGTTGTACATGTTTGTGTATTAGTGGCAGCAATGTGCTGGCAGATCTATCATTCTCAGAATAGATTTTGTCCCCGAATCGCTTTGTATCACGTTTAAAGATAGGACCCAAGCGCCTTATGTCTTAAGTGCACGGGAAAACTGCTCAGATTTCCTTAAAACATGATTTCTCTGACACCTGAATTGTCCATAACGATGAGACCTAACGACGCTGAGTGTCAATGAATGACCTGCTAAATATGTTCTACTAGTTGGATTGATTACTAAGATCCAATCACTGAACTTCGTGGAACCTAGTAATCAATCCCTGCCACTCACACCACTAAACACGTCTGTTTATCCTGAGAAACGTCTATCAACCCCCGTACTAGGGCACTTCGCACTACATAAAAAATTAAATAAGCGAATCCACGGTGCATGTACATGTGCAGGTAAGTCATCGTTACAGCATACGTCCTTAAAAACGTCAATATACAAACTATCGGCGAAGAGAGTCATATACCTTGAAATCAGTAAACGCATATGTATAAAACCTCGTTTACCTTTCTAGAATTCGATTCTAAGGTGGATAAAATATCGTCCGCAGCGCAAAGCTTGCTGTTACTCATGTTAAAAATGAAAGTAACCCACATAAAAAGATTAAGAGATATTTTAATTAAGAACAGTTATTAAAAAATGCTGTATGAATTGTTTGAATTCCCAGTTGTTTGGATTGTTTGTATCACTAAGAATGCTGATTTAAGGTAAAATAGCAATATTCTTGGTAATATAGCTAAATGGAATAACGATAACTATTTTAATTTTTAAATAAATATTTAAAAATATGGATTTCTGTGGGAGAAATCTTGTTTTATTGTTTGCAAGTATGAAAGTTGCATTTTATGATTTTGAAACGAAACGAGAGAGCGTTCACTACACGAATAACTTATATTTTCCTTCTGTTTGCCTATAACTCTTTACTCCTTTTATTTTAGTTTGATACCCTTCAAATGAACCGTTATTTTATGTATCCTGCCCAATGTATTATGATTTATTATTTAATTTGAAACTGGGATAAATCACACATTTAGCTTTCATGGCGTTGTTTCCGAGATCGGGAGAGAACTTTAATAAAGTTCTAAAGAAATCAGTAATTTCAAATCCAATTTTTTATTATTTTTCTGAAATGTGGTGCCTCAATTGGCTAGGTCCATGAGAAAGTAGACAGCCTAATCCTTGGGTTAAAACTTTATATTTGTGCGCAGTAAAAAATCAGAAAAATAAAATTATTATATTATATGACATTTATGAAATTAAGATCGTTTATTAACACAGAAAATTGTTGGCTGCTCTATGAGAAGCTGTGAAGTCGGAGCAGAATTTCTCTGTGCACACTCAATGCGCAAACTTTCATACGGATACTTTATTTAAGTCCTTTGTACTCAGCGAACAGGTCATTGTTTGGATAATTACTGCTTCTTTATAATTTGAAAACATAGGAGTAATTCTTATTCGTAACTTTTTTTCGTAGTTTCTAAGTAAACTTTGTTATCAGTTATTGCTTAATTGCTAGTGTCTAAAAAGCAGACTCATGCACCATCCACTGCGGCTTCTCATTGGAGGAAGTCGGTCACGTGGAAATGCAAATCACTTCGAATAGCATCACCCGCTAGAATACCTAAAGTATTGATCAGCAGAACGAAACACAGTGAGGTAAAGGTTCAAAATAATATGTGACCACCTTCTTTCTAGATACCAAAAAAAGAAAAAAACATGTGTCATATTTTAGAAGTTAACGCGTGTTCATTCTTACCAATTTTAGTCGCGTACTGCACTGCACCAGAAATTCATATTAAGATCATGCTTGTTATAGAAACTCGCCAACATTTCCAGGAATTCTTATTTTTACTGCAGTGAATGAACATTAGAAGAAACGCTGTTTTTCATCATCATCATTGTCAACCATTGTCAATCCTCTGCTGGATGAAGGTGTCCCCTAGTTTCTTCCCCAACGGTCTGTCTTGCGCTAGTCTTCTCCATGTTACTCCCGCATACTTTCGAATTTCATTCACCCACCTCCCATGTGGTCATCTTCTGAATCTTTTCCTGTCCCTTGGAATCCAGTCCAAAATTTCAGCTGTCCATCGATGGTTTGTCCTTCTGGCAATATGTCCAGCCCATTGCCATTTCTGGGATTTTACTCTGATCATGATGTCGTCCACTCCTGTTATTTCCCTTATCCCCGAGTTCTTCTTCTTATCTTTCCTGGCTACATCAAGCATGCATCTCACGATGCTACTTTGAGCTGTCTGCAGTCATTGTATGTATCTTTTAGTGAAAGGTCCACGTCTCTGCACCATATTTAAGCAATGGAAGGATGCATTGATCAAACATTTTTCATTTAAGATATAATGGCATATTGCTCTGGAAAATTATACTGTATCTTCCAAAAGCTCTCCAGGCAAGATTTATACCCCGACTAATTTCTTCATCAATGTGACATTCACTTGATATCTGCTGTCCAAGATAAATGCAGGTATTGGTTATCTCCAGCTTTCCCCCATCAATCGATAAATCTCCATTTCTTGTAAAGCATTGCATATCATTTCATTTTTTGTAAATGCATGTACATTGTCTACTAAAATTTCACTTTTAATCGCACTTTTTTACTCTTGTCAGCAAGTTCCTGGATCATACTCTGTAGCTTTGATGGGATAGTTGTAAAAGTGACTACGTCATCAACAAAACAAAAGGGAGTTAGCAAATTTCCCTTAATCTGTACTGTGAAAAATTTTGTTTTATCAACAGTGAACATATTTTGTTTTAAAGACATAAATTTGCGAAGAAATTTTGGAGAGAACAGTTTAATAGGGCATTTTAAAACGTCTAGAGAAATGTATGAGAACTATCCATTGCATTACACGAGCTTTTCGAAAATTTCGTGCATGTGAATAAGTTTTCGGGATTCATGAATACTTACCACTTATTCAGCAGTAGATTACCGCAGATTACAATGGATTCATTTGTTCAAGATGATTGAGGATGGCAGAAGATCACAATGGATTCAGTCGATCAATAAACTAGAACTGAATTATCTCGGATCCACACCTATTCCCATTATTTAAACACAAATATAAAACATTGATTAAAGAAAGTGAAAATGCCTTGTGTAAGATGAAGTGGACTACAACATTTCTATACCGAAAAGAAGAATTTCTGGTTTCAGTCAATATAAGACTTTTTTTTTTAGGGTATCTACAAAGCATGTAGTCATATTATTGATTTGCACATCTTTACTTCCTGATGTTTCATTTTAATGATCAAAGCATAAGTTATCTGTATTCTAAAGGATGACGCCAATTAGGGCTATTTGCTATTCCACGTGATCGGTGCCCTCCAATGAGGTGACGCCTCGGGCGGAATATCATGAGACACTTGTATTTCATCTTCTGCAGCAATTATGGATAGTTTCCTGTATTAAATCAACATGCCTGGGTGTGGAGTAGCAGGCTGCTCTCCTTCAGCGGGTAATCTAAAGATATAGATATTGTTTAACATTTTTTCTTGCGGATTCTAATTTGGGAATAATCTGGGTACAACTGTGACCAAAAAGTACTAATCACAGTTAAAAATGCTGGAATTTACTGTAAATACTTTACTGATTATAGTTATACTAATAATGTATAATTCGAATCGGTTGGCTTACCTTGCAAAAAAGAAGTTAAAGACAGATGCTGTACCTAGAACCAATCAGGTGAAACCGACCATAAACACATTACATCAGGTATTTGTCAAAAGACATAGCCCATTTCTAGAGCTGCGAATATGTCTTGCAGCAAATAAATTATATGGGCATGAACTCAGAACAGTGAGAACCTTTCCAAATAAAGTAAAAAATGTGTAATTCCACAATGCGATGTCTTGTCGGGCTTGTTTAAGTTTCCCTCCATAGTATAATAATACACTCTCCGTGTGTCAGGATGCTATGCAAATAGTACCGAAATAAAAGGTAACAAAACACATTCTAGCGCGTAATTAGTTTCATAACACACTTTCAAAATATTAAATTGTGACTCTTACTTGAGTTAATGGTTTTTATTCTGCTGTTAAACACAGTGGCATACCGGGAAATCTTGGCCCCAACCAGCCGCCCGCAAGAAAATATTTTCTGGAACCTTTTTGGGAAAATTAATTTGCTTTTATTTACTGAAATTTTTTCATTCCTTATTATTACCAAGGTCTTATGGGTGAATTAATAATTCAAATTCTTTGGACCGTATAGGTTTGTTAATAAAACCAAAATTATTGCAGTTTGTCGCCCGTAATATACACTGCTGTTAAAATATTTTGCAACACGAAGAAGGGAACAAGCAATCACATTGAAATTTATGGAAGCGATTAGTTTTAGTACAACTTCCAAACGATCGCAATTACACGCCGGCTTGTGATGCGAAAGGCCAAAAAATTAGTATTATGTAAATTCGTCATAGGCGTGTGAGGTTTGTTGATAGCAAACCTCTCACGCAGTGGAATTTAATGAAATATAGTTTAGATGGCCGTCTGTTGTACTGCATTTCATTCTGCTTCTGCACGCATCAACAGTTCGTTGGTTGAGACAAGCGGCGAGATCATGCGACCAATCGTTGCGCGATGACACCACAGAAGTTCTCTGTAGGTGACCAATCTGAAATGTGAGCAAGCCCAGGACGGACGAGTGACTTGATGAGCACAGAGTACGTCATGAACAGTACGAGGTACATGGGGTCGGGCATTTTCGTGTTGAAGAGGTCTCCCAGGATCGTCTGAAGGAATGGTAGAAGTTCAGCTTTCAAAAGTTCCATGATGTAGCGTTCGCTGTTCAGTGTACCTGTCATGCGTAGAAGGCAAGTGCGTGAGGGAAACGCAATAGCGCCCCAGACCATCACACTCTGAGAGGGACCGGTATGGCACTGCGCAGTGTATTTTTCCAGATGCCGTTCACCACGGTATCTGGGAACGAACATTCACCCATCGTGATATATTCGATTGAATCTTATCTCGAACAATGATTTT
This sequence comes from Macrothele yani, assembly GCA_039090855.1. Taxonomy (NCBI): domain Eukaryota; kingdom Metazoa; phylum Arthropoda; class Arachnida; order Araneae; family Macrothelidae; genus Macrothele; species Macrothele yani. Next base: position 69,215,312 of record CM077033.1, on the reverse strand, counting down.
TAGTAATCATCATCATCATCATTGTCAACCATTATCAATCCACTGCTGGACGAAGGTCTCCCCAAGTTTCCTCCACAACGGTCTGTCTTGTGCCAGTCTCCTCCATGTCACCCCTGCATACTTTCGAATTTCATCCACCCATCTCCCATGTGGTCTTCTTCTGGGTCTTTTTTATAGTAATAAAAGTAATAAATAGCTTTATATATTTTAAATCACGTAGAATGTTTTTAACTCGGGATGTGTATGGCAATATTCCTGAGAGCAGTTAAAACTGCAGTTAAAAAACATTATAAAGTAATAAATTGTGATGTAAATATAAAGATATGTAATTGAAACCTAGAAATTCCTACTTTTTGTCACTTTTGGCTAATCCGTCAGAGCGGATTGTCCGTCAGAGCAATGGGTGTGTTGTTTTGTTTGACGGCACAGGCTACCTCCCTGTTAGTGGCCCTACATTTGGGACGAGCAACTCCTTATATCCATTTGAGTTGTTCACGATGGATCTAAAGCCATCAACCAAAAAGTTTGGCTGTACTTCCAACTGCGGCCCGATCTCCGTTAATTATTTTGATTACAGATCGGCGAATAGATGGCAGCACGATCGCTCTTTCCTTAGCGCGCTTAGTAGTAGTTTGCTTGTTGAACTTGTGTTTTGTAGCAGGAGCTATTAACATCTTTTTTGTTTAGGACACATTTTTACTGTGCTGCAAGATGTGGAACTGGAAGACATTCTTCAATGAAATTGGTAGGTATGAGGCAACATGTATTTCCTGGTATGTACGGCATGGATTGTTACTTTCTACAAGAAGACGTCCTGATGATCTCCCAATGACACTTAGAGTGGATGTGTATCATCGTTTTGGACAATTCAGGCACGTTTGAGGAAAGCATTAGCTTTGTTCCAGACAGTTGGCACATGATTCTATAAAGCTTATATTCCTCTTGATATCATGATGAATCTAGTGTAATTTTTTTCTAAAGATTTGTCCTGCAATGAGGCAATAAAGGAATCGAACCAGGATTATGTTATCAAGTACACTGAGAGAATTATCGACAATTGTCACTATTGAAGAGAACTGGCCTCAGATTTCATGGTAGCCCACAGCGTGACGAAAGAAAGCTCAATGGCGAAATAATAAACGTAGAAGTAGATGAAGCAAAGGTCGGCAAACGGAAATACATTTGCGGTTGCCTGTTGAGGGTACTTGGATCTTTGGTATCTTTGTACGAAATACCAAGTGATTCAGAGTGGAAATCTGCCCTGAAAATAACCAATGCACCGAAACACTGCTGTCTTCCATCCAGAAACCTGTGTAGCTGGGAGCTACAGTTATGACAGATCAGTGGGCTTCTTACCATTATCAGCCAAGCATAGGATTTGTACTTCTTACATTAAACCATTCTCTGAATTTCATTGATCCACACAGGGTTCGCACTCTAGGGACCCGTACTCAAGCTGTGGATAGTAATTGGCGTCCCCTGAAGCGCAAACTGCTACAAGAAATTAAAAAACTTCGTTTGGGAAACCGTATTCTGGAATTATCATTCCGAGGGATGTCTTCCTTCCTATTGCTTTGACATGATGATTCGTATCGTCAGACAAACATTTCTAGCACGTAATAAATTCATAGTAAATTAACGTTACCTATCGGTTTATTCTGCCAGATACACAACTTCTCATTCGTGAGAAAACTAATTTTCCCGTCATAATAAATGTTTCTGAGTTGAGACACAACTCTCTTAAAGGTCCTAAATGTAAGCCAAAATTATTAACGAAACGGGATTGCTACACATCTTACGTGGAAAAACTTTCAAAACGGCCGAATAATGGCGGCACCGAAATGGTTTCTTGTAAATCGCGCAGCGAGTTCCGCAAATGGAAGTTTAACCGTGCTAATGTACCTATGAAAGTGAAATGTATCACATAGTTTTAAGCGATAACTTTGGTAATTTTTGCAAAGTTCATTAAGAAAAATGTGTACTCTAAAATTTTCATAGTACTGAGACTATTTTCATGACAACCACAATTTAAATGATTATGGATAAATTTATTTCAAACCAAATAAAAAAAAAATTCTTTCCAACTTTGGTTCTGGTATTAGTTTAACATTTTTTCGTATTTTCTGTAAAATTAGCATCAAAGGAGACTTGGATATTTCAGTAGATTACTTAGATTCTTTTACTTCACAAATGAATTCCCCAGTAGACTATTTTACTTCACAAATGAGTTAAAGGAAAAGTGAGAGCCAGTGTTGTAAACATTTTTTTGTTCTATTTAGTGTAAAGAACCGCAATGTTTCAACATTTGTCCAATATTTTTTGAGCTGTCGCTGATGTTTTTTAAACAGTAATTGCACAGACAACTAACTTAATTCAAGAATTGATAATGTCTTATAAATAAAAAGGAATACCAGATGACCAAGTTTAATACAGAGAAAGTGGAATTCAATGTTGTCCGTCAATTCACCTGAATTTGATTCATTGGTAGCAAATATGCAAGGGATTTGTTTATTATTTTAAATTTAATGAGGAATGACAGTAATTTTCCAAGAAGGGGTAAATCATTATAGATTAATGTCACTTTTTCCAGTGTGAATTGCAAAATTAATATTTAATCCTTAAGAATATTTAGACAAGTGGCTATGTGAAAAAAAAACATTTATCACAAAACACATCAGTTCTTATATTAAACCTGTAGTCTCACTAATAGATTGCAATTACACGGATTTAGAAAACTGAAGGGTGAGAAAGCCCAACTGAACACATTTAAAGGAAGTATGTGGCAAAAATTTGCGGATTTGCCGTCAATTTATTTAATATACAATATTTCTGAAAAACGGTTGACTTCGTTTACGGATATTCACAATTTTAGATTAAAGCCACTTAGTGTTTTGAGTTTTTCTCATGAAACGAAGACATTTGTACCACACGATACTTCTGTTGCCTTTTTTTCTTCGGACGAGCACAGAAATCTGGAAAGTCCTGTTTTTCCCAATTTGGACTTTTTTTTAATGTTTCGTAGAGTACCATTAACAGGAAGTTCTTTATGAGCGCACCCTAATATATATAAACTGAATTCTTCAATGGTGTGTACGATATTGAAAATCATTCTACCCAAAATAATGATAATCATCATTTTATATCATCGAATGATTGTTATTGTCTGTTCTTAAATGTTATTGCAAAACCGTAATCATCCTAGGTGAGTTACCTTATAAAACTAAACCAAACGTTTTAGTGTATCAAGCACACAGCACCCACTAGATATGCTTTTCTATTCTAGTTGAACCAGGAGCAAAATTGAAAATATAAGCATATCGTTATTTAATTAAAAAATATGAAGCGAACGTTTTTTTCTAAATTGCTGAAACTCACGAATTTTTAATTACATCAAGGAAAGGTTATTTTGAAAACATGCATGTGGAAACCTAGATGTTAAAGTACGTTAATCGGTTTCAGTAATTTGAAACTGATGCGTGCTAAGACAAAAGAGCGTGCTCCGCTGAAAGATATGGTATCATAAAATCACAAATAACAGTAAAAGATGAGTTGTATAAAGAAACTCAGATAAATTATATGAAGCCACTTAAGGAAACTAATACCTTTTTTCAATTGACTTGTCAACACCGTGGATATTGCTGCGATTACATTAGAAGCACAAGTATTCTCTTACGCCCTCTAGCGTCAGGGTGTTTGGTAAAAATTTGAAACTTATGCAAAAACTTCCGCTTGAAGCGCTGTATCCGCTGCAAAAAATATTTCTCAAATCGGATTTTTAGATGCCGACATATCGGATAAATCGCAATCCACATTTACGACTGTAGCGGAATAGCTATTCGTTACTTGAACGAGAAAGTTTACAAAACAGTCCTCGTAATAAGTGGCTTCGAAATAAATAAATATTTTTTTTCAATCCGGCATTTTGAAACAAAAATGTAGAAAAAAATATATTTTAATTTCACAGCAGCTGCAATACGCCCTCTTACGGCATATCCGTTAGTCTAAGCAGGACCGAGAGCAAGGAATATAATTTTCACCTTTTTATCTTCTCGATGAAAAAATATTCTTTCAAATAGGACTAAGTAATGCCGAGATACTAAAGGACAAATCGATTATACAAGCACGCACATTATTTTACAAAAGACGTGTTAAAGTAATTATTGTTGGCACGCAACACACTTAATTATAAGAACATATGACGCTAAGATGAATTTGGGAGGAAAGATTGATCTCTGCTATTTGTAGGAATAGCAAGTGTAGGTGCTACTTTGTACGTGCGCTTAATTTGAAAATCGGGGATAGCGTTTGGTCTTAGGCACCACTTAAATAAGCCTACAGATGTGCTGAAATTTTTAAATAAGGTAACTTGGAAATTTTGACTAGTTCACTAAATAGATATGAATTTTGAGATACCATGCAAAATTCTAGCAGGAATGTTTTAGCGAATGTATGGCGCTTTTATTCCTTTTGTCTCTGCAGTATCTGACTTTCAATCGAACACTTTTCCGGAGGGGGAATTAATAGGGTAAGAACTGAAAATCATAACGAGGAATTGTGCACCAACTACACTAAAAATAGTATAATTATACTGGGAATCCGAATAAATTGTCGTAGATCTTCAGCAGTACCATTTCTTAATTCCAGTTTTGTTAAAATGCTCTAAACAAGAATACTCAAGAAGTATATCAATCATTGAAGTACGTAACAGTAGATCTCTATAATGTTCTTTACCTGAGTGAAACAATATTCTGTTTTTTTTAAACGAACAGCGAATGGTGCATTGTTGACTAGCTTCATTTCTTATGCCTGCATTCTTTGGCGTTTGGTGCTTCGAAAGGAAATTTATATACTCGTATTTGTGTGCAGCTTAAGCGTAATAGCTTCAAAGGACCGACACTTTCAGATTGAATAATCCTTTTTTTTTCAGCCATTCAGATCGAATGACCCTTTCGTTATTTTTACTGCCTGCTATCGAAGTCGTTTGATCCTTCAACATATGTCGTATCACTTTCACTTGATTTAAACCAAGTGTTAAGTGGAAAGTTCTACAGGACCAGAGGAGTTCTTCCCCGTTGGAAAAGTTTCAATTTCATGTTTACTAGGCAACAGGAATAATGTTGTTTTCTGTTCTTTAATAATTCCGCCCTTCCCCGTTGGAAAATTTTCAATTGCATGTTTACTAGGCAACAGGAATAATGTTGTTTTCTTTTCTTTAATAATTCCGCCCCTTCGTAGGAAGACATTTTCAGCTTCCTTTCGGTACGGGTGCGGCGACCCAAGTCTGAGAAGTGATAATTCTTTCTTAATTGTACGGGAACTTCGTTACTTCCCTACAAGTGTTCAGGATAGCTGCACTTGGAAGTTCCATGTAGGTGTTAAATTGAAGGTCTGGTGTCTGCACAGAGCTCTTAGTTGTCTTAGATACAACTCCTTTTGCTGTCATCAGCATCATCATCATTATTATTATTATTATTTTCTTTATTCGAAATATACGAACGACAGCCTCTGACAAACAAAATAAACAGCAAATTATCATTGACTGGTATTTATGAACTCATAGAAGTTTCCACAGGAGACCTGGTTATCAGTCAAGAATCGGAGTAAAATATATGATGTCCCAAGTAAAGCTGTCTTCTGCAGTTCTGTAGGTGGCATATCAGAAAGCTGCAATTTTTCAAAATGATTCATAAATTTTTTGACATTGTTCCAAGTGCCCCGATGACAATGGGGACTACCGTTGCGTGTTTAGTCCATAACCGGGTAACTTTTATGGCAAGGTCTCTATATTTAGTCATTTTTCCAATTCTTTTTATTGGCTCTGGCATCTCCAGGGATCGCTATATCAATTAGCCAGACTTTCCGATTTTCTATGACTGTTATGTCTGGTGTATTACGTTCTATGTGTCGATCGGTTTGAATTATGAAATCCCACAAGATCTTGACTTCATTGTTTTCTATGACTTTCTCAGCCTTGTGTTCCCATGAGTTTTTCGATGCTGGCAGATTGTGCTTCCTGCATAATGACCGATGAATCAATTTTGCAGCCCTGTCAGGTCTAACTTTGTAATCTGTCTGTGCAATTTTGCTACATTCACATAGTAGATGAGAGACAGTTTCATCTTTTTCTTGACAAAGTCGACACTTTGGATTATCACTGACTTTCTGGATTTTAGCCTTCATAACATTTGTTTGGAGTGCCTGTTCTTGTGCAGCAAAAATCAGATCTTCTGTTTCTTTTTGCTGGTAACCGATTTCAGCCATGCCCAAGTCAAGTTGTTGTAACTTTTTCCATCAATATTCTTTAGAAATTGTCCATGCAGTGGCTTGTTCTTCCAGCCATCTAATCTGCTTTCATACTGTTTCATCTTGTATTCAGTCTTGTTTTCTGTTGTTTTTAAGATATTTTCACTATTCACTACCTGAAGTAGCTTTTCTCTGCTTCTGTTGACGTAATCATTCAGACTTCTTTTTTCCTGTACTATCTGTTGTACTTGGAGTAGTCCTCTGCCTCTAATCTTTCGTTGTAAATATAATCTGTCAACATCACTTTTTAGATGGAGTGCATGATGCATGTTCAATAACTTTCGAGTTTTCCGATCCAGTATTTCTATTTCACTTTGGGTCCAATCAATTCTTCAAGTTGGGTATCTAATTACTGGAATGGCCCATGTATTTATGGCGTTGATTGTATTTCCACCATTTAGTTTTCATTTCAATATTTTTCTTACTCTCTTGATATACTCACTCTGAGTCAGACCTTTGATTTTTGTGTGTAAGATGTTATCTGATTCAAGAATTCCAAGGTATTTATAATTTTCATTATCTGACAAAGATTTCATTATATTACCACTTTCTAGTTCTATTCCATCTATATTCTGGACTTTTCCCCAGCGCGTGTATAGTACTGCACATTTTTCCAGTTCAAATTACATCTGAAAATCATAACTAAATATTTGCACTGTATGCAGCAATGTTTCAAGTTCGGCGGAACTTTTTGCATACAATTTAAGGTCATCCATGTACAGCAGATGGTTTATTTTTCCAGGTTGGTTTGAAATGTGGTAGCCCATTTTTGTTTTGTTCAACATCATTGACAATGGAATTAAAGAGATATTAAAGGATAAAGGCGACAAAGAATACCCTTGAAATATGCCTCTCTTGATATTAACTTCTCCGAGTTCTTCACCATATGCATGTAACCCTGTTTTCCAGTTTTTCATATTTTCTTTGAGGAATCGGCAGATGTTTTTGCTAACTCCAAATAGTTCCAAACAAGTGTTAATCCAGCTGTGGGGCAATGAGTCAAAGGCCTCATTATCCCACAGCTGGATTAACACTTGTTTATAATCTATCCATGCCATATTCAAATTCGTTTTTCTTCTTTTGGAGTTTTTAGTACCATTTTGTCAATTAGCAGCTGGTCTTTTGTGCCTCTTGACCTTTTGAAGTTCCCCTTCTGTTCTATTGGGAACAAATTGTTGTTTCCCCATAAGTAGTCATATATTGATCTTGCTAGTACTCTTGTGAAAAGTTTGAATGTTGTTCGGAGGCATGTCATTGGACGTTAGTTAATAGGCTCGTTGCCTTTTCCTTGATCTTTCATTATAAGGAATGTGCGGCCTGTTGTCATCCAATCTTCTGTGGCAGAATTCTGTAGCATTATGTTGAATTGCATAGCTATTCGTTGATGAAGACTTGTAAGATACTTCAACCAAAATCCGTGCATTTCATCTGGCCCTGGTGCGCTCCAGGCTTTCACCTTCTTTACTTGCTGTGTAATCATATCAGTTGTTATTTTCAGATCATCCATGTGTATTCCTTTCCAATCTTTACGAACATCGTTGATCCACAAGGCATTTTTATTATGTTCTACTGGGCTTTCCCAAATTCCTTTCCAAAATGTCAAGGCATCTTTCTTGCATGGGCTGATGTTTATTTGGATTGCCTTCTGTCTCAATGATTTATAAAATACTTGTTGCTGATTCCGAAATTGCGCATTTTCTTTGTACTGTTTTATGCGTCCGTCATATCTTTCAATTTTCTTTGCAGTAGCTGTTATTCGTTGTTTTAATTTTTCCATAATTTCAACAATTCGTTTTTTTTTCAGGTCGTATTTTTTGCAGAGTTCATCTTTTATTTTTCTACTTTTAAGCTTCCCATCTTTCAGGCACTTTAAGTTACTAATGTCAATACTGAGTTTATTTATTTTATTTTCTAGCCGAATTTTCCACTTAGGAGTGCGAGGCATTTTCTTCTTTGGCATCTTGTAACTAAGTTCCATGGTTACTATGGCAGCTGTACTGTACATGAGCAGGTTTGTTTCCTTTAAAGTATGAGTTGGAATTTTGTCCACGACATCATTTGCAGTTTTTAACAAATCTTTCACTTGTATGCTTCGTATTTGGCGAATTACAGGAAGTATTTGTCGTTCCTCACCTTGCATCATATGAATTAAATTTTTCTCTTTCAGGAGATTTTGCTGTTGTGTCAATTCATTATTATTATTATTATTATTATTATTATTATTATTATTATTATTATTGTGACGTATGCGACGTAATCGAGATATCACGTGACAAGGGACAAATACGCAGTGATAAATTTCGTCAGTGTAGCTTAGTCGGTTAGATTACTTTGCTCTGGAACTAGGGGACACGTCTTCGATCGTATTTACTGACAAACTCTTGTTTTCACACGTATTGGAAAATCTAGGTTCGTTCAAGTTTGACGACAATTTCTCAAATTTTACGTTCTCAATATCATCTCATATCAATAGCTTTTATCGTCAAAAACACCATCTGGCTGTGTAAACAAATTATGTGATCTTATTAACATGCATTTTTAAACTGAACACACTGATCACCTCATCTGTCTTTCTACCGTATCTTTGAAACCGAATTTAAACCACAGCAGCATTCAGGGAACACGGCATTCCTCCTTGGCCAACTTTCAGGCATTTGCTGCAAGACAGCTGTCGAAGACACAGAAGATTATTTATTATTACACAGCATAGGTTTTAAAATTACAACAGCTTTCATAGAACATGAGATGTATCTTGGACAACCGTCAAGTCTTTGCAACAAGAAAAAATATTTTTCACTACACAGCCTAGTTCTTTCTACAGAGTACCACCAAGCGCTCTCTCTCTCTTACTTTTCACCCTTTCAATCGATAGGAAGTAGCGATTAATGTCAAAACACTCGACCGCATTTCTTGGTCCTAGACTCTGTTAGCAATAAACGAAACAAATTGAGTGGGAACCAAATTTGTTTAAAAAAAAACCTGCCCTTTTTCCGTTTGACTGTTGTTCCTGGATTTCGTTAACGTTCGTTAAAACCGGTTGAACGCAACAGCTTGCGTCTGAACATGTGATCTTCCTGTGTTCCGCAGAGTTCATTTTAGTTTTGGCTTTCAAGTTTTTATCACAACAGGTCTTTTGTTTGTTCCCAACGCACTAAGTTTAATGCATTTGCAACAATCTCATTCATCTCTTTTGCACTCTACAAAATGAGTTGTGAGTTTCATCTGTCGTCGGCCCAAGTCATATACGTCCTTGCTAGAGAGATCAATCTTTCGAATCATCATAACTGTGTCGAAGAGAAGTTTTTTGCTCTGCAGGTAGACTTCGACTAGTTTAAAGAAAATATTTCACACGGTCCGCGATTTTCTCGAAATAACATTTTTTTTTTTTTTGTTGAGTCAAATCTATTCAGATTTCTCTTTGTTTCACTGTTCCGTTTTTCGGTTTTAATGGCAAGATGGCCATTGAAGGGTAATTAGAGTTATTTCACACATCAATGTTTTTATACTGTTTTGCCCTCATTTCACAATATTCTTGTGCTCTTTGAAACAAAAGGAGTTAATTATCTCTTTTATACAGCATTATGTTCCACGTACGCTCACAGTCTACACTTAGCCTTCAAGGTAGCATACCTATCGCCTATTTAGTTCACTTTTATATGTCTTCCTGGTTCATTGTCTAAGTTTTGTATATTTTTCCGGTAATCTGTTGTAATTACTCTGTGTTACGTGAAATAGGTTGCCCGTGAGAACTCTTATTAGATCATATAATTTTTTCCCTACAGTTAAGAGTCAGCTTTCAACGCACTTTCCTATGAAAAGTTCAGCATTTTTGCTGATGATTTTATCCTCTTTAGTTAGCATCATTCTGCCACAGGTTATTCAGGTACTTTGGAACCAGTTGAAGGTAGCCACTCACTTCAGTCACCAAGACCTCGCTCTTTAGAGCACAGTGTTCTTTCTCCAAGAACCATGCCTTTCGACGGATGAATATGTTTCCTCCTGTACATAGCAAGAGCGGCCTACTTTGTCATCTAGAATGACAAATTAGGCCGCTCTTCCTGAGCAGCGTACTTGCACATCCAACTGGTGTTTTCTGAAAATGATCTTAAACACATCGCAGTTCTATTTACATTACATGATCTTTCCCTTTCGTCAAAGGCCCAGTCTTCGCTTTCAAAGCAGAATGACTCTCAAAGGAACGGTTTTACTTGGAAGATGTCAATGTTTGTCTAGTTGGTAGAAAAAATATCAATTTATTTTCTGGTGCTTTACATTTGCATGCAAATATTAAGTGTCTTCATAAAACATGATAACCATGCTTGACTCTCAGCCAGAATGTGAGAAAGGTATAAGTCCGTACCACACGTTTTTGGTGTATCACAAGCAATGGGATATATGTTCTACAGACGAATTTTTAGCATTTTAGTGGAGAAGAGTGAAACAAAGAGGACGTCAGAGGCTTCAATCTGTTTACGCTAATATATGCCGTCGGCTGTGTACGTTTAATCAATACATCTGCTGTACAGCTTGGTTACTTGACGTAATGGAACTATTCCACACCCCGTACAATGCACTCCAATCTCCGATACCCTTGTCCACTCGTTTCAGCATACAGAAAGATGGCTGGCTCTCTGTTTTGGTGATTGTGTACCGGTCACTATACATTCTCGACACTGTTGTTTTTGCTTAGCCGAGAAGGTTTGTCGCTTATGATATGCTTGCACTTGCCCTCAGCTCCCACTATCATACCTGTTTCAAACTTGCTTAATTCATGAGTTGTTTCCATTTAACCGGTATCTACGCTTCATACATGCCTGAAACTTTCGCTGTGAAATGTTGATAAAAGCATCTCAATGTCCTACTTACCTTCTAAATCGAGAATGGGAACAGTGTTATAGCTATTCGGTAATTCTAATAATTTGATATTTATTTTTGTACAAATTTAGTTTAATTGTGTACTTCACTGCAACAAAATTTGTTGCACATATGATCGTTTAGCAATATATATTATCACTATAATATACATTCTAAAACGTTTGCATTATAGGAATTTGTCAAGCAAACGTTTTTGTCCCTGAGCCATTTAAGATGACGAATATGCCAAAGAAGTTTTCTTTAGCCTCGTAAGTATCCAAAATTTAATAGACAAAGTTCGTAAATTAGAGGAATTGTGTTGCTAAATTTGGCATGTGAATATTTCGCTGGACATTATATATATTTAAGCAAATAAAGCGTTGATACAAAATATTTTTGGGATTCAATAATTCTGTCTGTTTATGATCCGATGTTTTTTATGTATAACCAGACCAGTACATGATTTACTTCATATGCCTCAAACAATACTTTTCACTACTTATTTTATACGATCGGGACTCTGTAGTTACTGCCTTTCGTTATCCAAAAGTGAACAATTAGAGATCAAATGTAAACTTTTTCAACAGCTGTACAGCAGTAAAACTGAGATTTTTCACTTCTGCGTATATCGAAATTACTACAGTTCTCATCATTTAATTAAAAATTACATGAAAAGCCGCACAAATGTCAAACACAAAACTTGTTTCTTTTAAATATTTAACATCACATTATCAATAACATTGCAAACGTACCAACTGACGTCGGCACGTTGTTATTAATTATAATTTAAGATGACAAGAACATTTCTACGTCCCCGCTAAAATTGTACAAATACATTCAGAGGAGACTTCACACGTGCAGAAAAAATGACCTTTCTAAGTTTTGTGACCCAGTATTTCATTATGCTGCGGTCATGCTCTGGTCTGACGGACAATATACGTAAAGAGAAAATGCCTGCTTTCAAAGGTACCCGTTTTAACACGTTTCGCATATCGCCATCTCGTTGCATGGCCGACGCAACTGGTTTAACTCCTCGTTCCGCTGTACCTCTATACCAGTCCATGATAATAGCATGTTCTATTTGTCGTTCTACAAAGTATTTCCGTTTTCATCCGAAACCAGATACAGTAAACTGAGGTTGGAAAACTAAACCTAGACCCAGATATTCATAAAGCAAAAGCCATGAAAGCATTTTAATTTTTCCGGAAATAGATTTATTGACAGGGTAAGGGAATGCCGCACATAATCTCACTTTATATATCTTAATCGGATTTTATAACAGAACGGGAGTAAAAAGGATTTATATGAGAATTATCATTCATATTCATCACCAAGTGTCTTCCCAATCGATTTTCATTTTGGAGCAGTACTTCTGAAAAAGTCATATTGCGTATTTGAACTGAGAAAAAAAAGTCAAATAAACATAATTCCTTACTAATTACTGGACTTACAATTATTTGGTAGTACAGGTTAATACGGACATAGGAGTATTGACGTGTAGTACCTGATTAGTGAACTGATCTCCTTCCAATGTTCCGCGTTACATAAGGTACAAATGGGCTTTAATGAAAGCAATGAAGACTACTCACTGAACTTTAGAAAAGTATCGTTTGTTTCACATGGATAATACGGTAACATTCTATGTAGAGTGGCAGAACTCTTTCGTTAGCTTCTTTTTCAGGAAGGCAGAAAAGTAGTGATAAAGAATTGTTTCGTACTGTGTTCCATAACCAAAATGAAACAGAACTTAAATTTCAACAGTTCTTCTTTCAAGCGGGACTCCGAAACCTCTTGCAATGACAATCAGTAGGAATAGAAAAGATCCTCCCACAAAAGGATTCATCCTGAAAGCTTAACATTATCTTAGATGTTCTCAAGTTTCATGACACAACTCTACCAGGAAGTTAATTGTAAGATTTTTATAATTTACAAGCAGATACCTTTCCGATAGCTATTTCAGTAAGAACTAAGGCAGATCCCTTTACTTTATGCCACCACACTTTCATGAAATACGTCCACCGTTTATTGAGCAATTGATGTTTTTTCCAAAGGGTAAATAATAAATGCCAGTCATTTTCGACTGCTAAATATTCCGACTGCACAACAGTCACAATGTTGGGTATTGCATGATGATCATCAATATCGTGTAATCACTGTTTCTCAATGGAAGGTACTCGCTTTGTCTCGCAGGTACAATAACGTTCACAAATTATATTTCAAATGCGACTGTTTTTCAAATCTTATGAAAGAGATTAAAAAAACTGCTAAATATTCCAACTACAAAGTAGCCATAAGGCAGAAGCTTTAAACAATTATTATCATCAATGGTATGTATTCACTTTTTCTCACCGAAAGATACTCAATTTATCTTGCAGTTGGAATAACTTTCAGAAAATTGTGTTTCAAATGAAGTTGTTTTTCCAATTTAATTTAAGAGATTAAGCATATTTTCCTTTCTGTAGCGCAAAGTTAAAGTTATATTATTTAAGAAACGATTAAAAAAAAATTAGTGAACTGATTTTTTCTACGTGGTGCCGGAAATTTGGAACAGCTCTCATAACCCTTGTGCGAAAAATAATGAACAGGTATACATGCCTACAAATGCATGATAACTGATCCATATTTCGTCGCTTTCTTTAAGAACAGACATCATTTCGACTTCAAAAAACTGGTCCAGAGTTTCAGATGATTTCTTAAGTTAATTCTGATGCGAATTTTACGCACTAGTGATGTAACAAGTATAAAAAATTGTCTCACAACTCACATTTCGGCAGTTCTTTTGTGATCGTTGTATTCACATTAATCAGAAACTTGGAACTTGGGTGTTCTGGGTGTTTTAGTGGTTTGCACACTCGGGCACTATCCGGGAGACGCGGGTTCGATTGCCGCTCCAGGAGGAGGACATTTTCCAGTTTTCCGATATCATCTGACTTACCATCATCCATGTCATATTTATACAATTAAACAGATTTACACCCAAACGTCCATGATAAGCAATTTGATGGGTTATGAGCAGTCGTCCGTCAAACATTTAGCGCCGCTGGTTCCAGGGAAGGGAGAGAGCCAGAGATATAGAACAAACACAACATCCATCACTCGACGGGATTCGAAACCGAACACATCTTTGGCGAACTGTCAGAATCCATCGTTTAGAACACTGTGCCAGCCGGGACGCTCGGGAAATTTAATAGGTTTAGCATTGAATCAGTGTTAATCTCCAAGCTGTGTTTCTTTTTTCATGCTGTACACAGTTTCTTCCTTGTTCTCCACCTTTGGTATTTAAGTCAGAAATGGTTTTAAAATTCCAGGTTTCAAATTTATTTGGCAAAGAAGAAGGAGGAAGAGGAAAAGCGCAAGTTGATAGCCTTTGGAACCAAACAAGAGAGGCCAACAATACCAGAGAAGCCACCGACATTTCGAATTGGAAGAGAATATTACTACAAGAGCCCCTTCCCTGTTGGCCCGGGATCTTATGAGGTCGAACGCATGACATCCAACTCCTACCTTCAGAAGAAGAAAACGTCGACCAACAAGAAAGGTTGGGGATTTTCAAACCGAGGAAGTCCACGCATGGAGGACCCGATGCTTTCAATAGCACCTCCACCAACGCGTTACCAAACCGATATTCCAAAGCACAAAACTGTTGAACCTGCCGCTAAGCCTTTCGGATCCAGTGCGAAACGGGTTTATTTTGAGGACAGACTGCCATGTCCCCTCACACCTGGACCTGGTTTCTTTGAACTCACAGGAGAGATTGGCCGCAAGTTCGAGAAGAAGTCTGACTTCGGCGAAAATACGAGAATTGTGATGCCTGTCACCATTAAATGCGTCACAGAGTTTACTGAGAAGTGCATTGTTTGCAACCGGACACCTATTGGAGACTACTGGCAGAGGAAGAAGGAGGTGATGTGTCGTCCATGCTATGAGTTGATGTCCAACTGGAGCGATTCGACGATGTCTAATTATAGCGATTTCCCTCCGTATTCAGGGCCGTTGGCTGAGTTCAAGAAGTTCAGGAACTGTGATTTCATGCACGACCATAAAGGATCTGACAAACCAGTGCAGACTCTCAGCGACAAAAAGATAAAGAAGCTCCAGAAAAAGGAGGCCTACTTGAACCTTTACTTTTGAGCATCATTAATGAACTTCTTTCATCATGTGTATGCAATATATTTTGTACTTTTTGAAGTCCGTTGCACAAATTTTAAATTTCTGAGCGTATAAACAAGAAAATCATAATGCACTATTGAAAATGAATTAATCCTTGGATTTTTTTTATTGAATTTTGCAATTTAACTTGAACATCTTCGTCGATATTACGAGTTTTCTAACATGTTACTCATTAGCTGTAAGGAGACATGAACCAAACTGTACGAACAACTGTCCTGATTCTTCATTAGGATTTTCAGCGGATGAAGACGACAACCCGATATATCGGTTTAATGTCATAAGAAATTAAACAAACATTTTTTCAAGTTTTCCCTCATTGTCGGGTGGCTTTATAAAGGCTGAAAACAAACGTTACAATTTAAATAAAAGCATGACAAGACTAATGAAATAAAAAAAGAAGCTATTAAATACAGACAGCGTAATGAATTTGAAGCCACGAATTATTCTTACTGCCACTTTGCATTTTGGATGAGAAAAATATTAAGGCATTTGATCCAAATTTCAGCAACTCTAAAGGAGCGAAGTAGTTGCATGTGTCACAGTTAGTGCTGATCTCCAATGTTTTGTGTAAGACTAATGATTTAGGGTTGGATTGGGCAGATAATTTTCAATACCATACTGAATAGTTTCATAGACTTCAGTATTACCTCTGTGGAAAGTGATGTGGGCGCATCATCTTGCATGGCGCACGTTTGGTGTTCGCTGATACTGATCCCAAAAGAGCGCTTAGTCATTCCGATGTAAGATTGTTGATATCATCAAGGTAGAAGAGTGGTACGACATAAGTACCAACCCAGTTTGTGATTGAAAGTCTGTTAAAGCATTTTTTAAATATGCTGTATAAAGATATAGGAAATTTGAAGTCAACATTCAGGCCTGCCTGTTTAGGAGTCCTTCAGTATGTAGGAAAAAACAGGAATAAAGGTTATTTATCGAAGTTATAGGGGATATAATAGAGAGGCTGCGTGGTAGTGTTTCGTTGGTTTTTAGCATAATGCTGGACGTATGGTTCAACGAGTACCCTGGTTTAATGTATAGTTCTGTTATATCATGTAGTTCGGATTGTGTAGTGAAAACAACGAAGGAGAGAATAAATGCTCTTTGAAGACGTCACCTGAAAATGTTGTCTTTTATGATGCTGCTTCAGGAAAAGCTTAGGAGCTTCGGACTTACTTAGGCTTATCCTGTACTACTCAGCAATTTTGTAACACTCTTGTGTTTCAGACAGCAATTACATCCAGGTTTAGCTAAATTAACTCCATATCCCAAATTTATGTGAATCGCCTTCGGAGAAAAATTAGAGATCGACATCAGCTGTAACGTGCACAACGATAGTATAATCTTAGATTTGCCAAAAATGCCGAACAGATCTTCCTCCCCCCTCCCCCCCAGACTCTCCCTTCCGGTTCACCCATTAAAACAGTTACCCTTGTGCACGTTCTCTCCGCCGAAACGATTAAAAGTGATAGACAAATCATCTTAGAGGGGAAATGTACTTTTGCATAGCTCGACATAAATTTACGTAATTTAAAAGTGGTTGCTTACAAAATATCAGTACATTTAATTTTTTTGTCAGTTAGGTGACACTGTTTGCTGCAGAAATGCATTGGAGACATTGGATTTTCCATAAATATTATTTTCAGTTTTAGAAACCGTACCAAACTTGATTTGGAAAGCGGACCAATGGGGATTTTCATAATACTGATCGAAATGGGAAATAATCTTTTATAATTTTTTTATGGACTTCTTTCTCTACAAAAGTTAGATTGGCATAATCAACAGTTACTGGATAGCAACCTATTTCCGGAGTGTAAACTTAAAAAGAAAATAACTCTACATCATTAAATTATTAGATACAATTTTTGTATATCTCTATTCAAAATCGGATTTCTGATGACTGTTTTGTGTATACCACGCATTACAATGGTGAGAACATCGCACAAAAACATTGAAACTTCTCAGCTTAAAGAATTATGAAACTTTAATCCTCCAACACCACGATTTTTTCATAGGATTGCTTAAACACGCTCTTTCTCTCTGAGGGGAGTGAGGCTAATTTGTTTCACATTTTTTAAGGGTGACAATAAATTCATGTTCGCCGAAAGTACTGTACACTGAAACATTGAGAACGATATATTTTTTTTCGGTTGTTGTTTTTGTCAATTTAAAGAAAGGGGCTTAGAAAACAAATGTCAACAACCCACGAAAAATAATTTCACGAGAAATCAAGGTTACAGTAATTCTTAGTAAATGAAACCTTAAATTTTAATTGGTAGCTGGAGTTTGTGTTACGTTTGTTTATAATCTGAAGGAAGGAATTATAATCGCTACGAAACTAGCATTCTACGTAAAACGTTGAAAACATAGAAAAACATACTTTTGTACGATTACCTTTACCAGTGTTGTCTGCGCGCATTCCTCAGTAAGGGAAGTAGGAAACCCTGCCTGCCATTACCAGGGGTAGGCAACCATCAACCTAATTCCATTGTCACTGTTATTACGGTTGTAAACCAGTGGCAGTTTGCTCCACCCTTTCAAAGGGGGAGGTGAAAACAGGCAGCCGTCAATGAGGTAGGTTTAGTAGAAAGACGTTGCCGCCGATAAAATGATTGTTCAAAGCAAAACAGGAAAATGTTCTTAGCGCCCAGAGGGTTAAGAGGTCATTGAACTGTTTTGTTTACAGCAAGCGAGCAGGAGGAATGTGTGCGACTGAGAGAGATCCCTGCCACCGTCGAAAGAGCGTCGGGAGTCCATAGGTCACTGGAGAAGAGACGCCAACAGCAGTGTGCGACTAGGTTCTGTCGAAGAAAGTCTGTTCCGTTGACGGCACGAATTCAAGATATTCGGGTTGAATTTCTTCGACCCTCCCTAGGAACGAAATACGTTGATGCTGCCCAGCGATCTTTCTGCCTAAATAGGGAAAAACGGGAAGAGAAATGGAAGCTCCCTATGAATCTTTCAGAGGCTCTGTCTCCCCTGTCCAACAGCCTGACCGGTGTCTAGTTGCGGGAACCTGCAGCTGACCGCTTCGTCACCAAGTTGGTGCCTACAATTCGGAAGCAGCGTGAGTGTGTGTATTTGCGCGTGCGCTATATCAAGGATGGCTACTGCTAGCCAGTTCCTGAACATGTGGATTACCAATAACCTATGATTGGTACCTACCTGTAAGTAATGTACATGTTATTACTTTCGCATGCATCTAGCAGAACTTTGCTTAAGCAGAGCGGACTGCCATTTAAGGAGCACAGATCTGAACTTGTGAATTGATATAGCGTTTATTGGGGCGCGTTCTCACACTCTTCGCTCACAGAACTAAATAAGCGTTGTAAGTAATTTGTAGATAATTGTAAATAGTTGTAAATAATTAAATGTGACTGTGTTGTCCTAAGTCCTGAGCTTGTCAGTGCTAGTCTCTTGATCTCTCTCAGAGATCCAAGCCTCGGAGCTTTCGCTCCGACCAGTTCTTAGTTTCTTTTAAGAGGGATTCACATCCCGGAGGCCCCAAAATAAAGGGTCAACGTAACATTTCATGGCGTCAGGAGTGGGATACTGCTACATTCTTATGCTAGCTGAGATATCAAGGGCATAGTAATTTTTGTTTTCTCCGAAAAAAATTGTGAAAGAGCACTGAAATAGTTTTTGAAGTTCTTTGAACTAATTTGCAAAGTAGAAAAATGGAAGCATTTATTGCTTTGTTGGAGAAATTGAACGAGCAACTGGAAGTCCAGCAAAAAGAATATATGAACAAGTTTGATGAGCAGAACCGTAATTTCACTGAACTGTTCAAAGTTCAAAAAGAGGACTTAGACAAAAAATTGGACACGAAGGCACGGAATGTCACCACCCAGTTGAATTCTCAAGCGCAGTATTTTACTGCTCAATTGAATGCGCCCACGAGAGAACTGGGAGAGAAAATGCAGACGCAAGAAAAAAGCTTTCATCGCTTGAAAAGCAGCAATATGCTACCCAACTGCATCTAACTGAACTTTTAGAAAAACACAAAACCGAAATGCACAAAAGTTCGGAGCAAATTAAGCAGAGTGTTGACGCAAAATTAGATCAGCATGAGGCTTCCGTAACAGTGACTCGGGAACACGTACAGTCCGAAGTGCTTAAAGTTAACGACGTATGTTCGAAATTGCGTAAAGAACTCTCTGCCCAGGATAGGTATGTGCAAGATCATTTCGCAGCAGAAGCAGAAGCTGTCAAGACAAAAAATCTAGGTTTTCGCAGACATATTGAAAATGAAATGAAAATAGTCGCCAAAAAAGCAACCTCGTAGACAAGGCTTCGCGAAGAGTTCGAAGAGAAAATGAAGGCTCTAGAATCTAAAATGGCGATGGGGCAACTGGGGGCAGCTTAAGCACTGATCGCGGATTCCTTAAAATCCTCTGGGATAAAAATTTGCCCGTTTGACGGTACATTAAGTTGGAATGTTTACAAAACTCAGTTTGAGTTAATCTCAGAGGCAAATAAATGGAACGAACACGAGAAGGCCTGCAGTCTAGCGGCAGTGCTTCGCAGCCCTGCGGTGGATGTATTGTAATCTCGGTCTGAGGAAAACAGGACGAATTACAAGTGACTGATCGCAGCGCTAGAGATGAAATTCGCTGAGTAGCACCTGAAGCAGCTGAGGGTAATTCAATAAAAAAAACCGCGGTCAGGTGGCTCAAGAATCATTGCAGGAGCCAGCAACAGATATAATGCGACTGACGAAGTTAGCGTACATACAGTGCTCCCCAGACGTGTTGGAAAATCTGGCAGAGCAGCACTTTGCCGGTGGTATACTGTACCCGGATATCCAACATGCTGTTCGTATGGCTTACTGCAATTCGTTGAGATACGCGGTACTTCACGCGATGAAGTACGATTCGTCGCGGCAGTCGAGAGGCTCCCGGAGATCCGTGAAATTGGTAGCCGCCTAACAGCGTAGGCCAAAATCACCGGAGGAAGATGCTGCAAATGATACAGCGAATTTTGTCAACTCGTTCGTCTTCTACATCTCCGGGGCGGCGCAGGGAAAGAAATGCATCAGTAGGAAATACTTGTTGGGGATCGGTTCCATAGGTCATCACCTTTGGCAGTGCCCTAAGCTAACCGATCAGTATGCGGAAACCAAAGCTAAGACACGAGATTCGAGAAACGCCGAAGGCCTAGTACCGAGGGGCAGGAATTAAGCGACTCGTTTGCGGCGCAACGCGAGGTCCTAGCTAGAATTTCAGGGTTATTTGGGGATACCTATGGGTTGCTTGTGCAGTGGAAAATCAAAGGGGTAGACTGTGATTTTGTGTTGAACACAAGGACAGACGTAATGTTCGTGCGATCAGATTTCTTTGAAACTATAATGAGCCCGGTTGTTCGGTTGAATCAAGAACCGAGAATTGTTCTACGTACTGTGAATGGAGAAAACGGGAGTTCTCAGAAAACAGTTGAACTACAGTTTCAGATTTAAAACAGGCTGTGCAAACATCCAGTGGCGGTCGCGGACATTTCCGACCGGTGTATTGTAGGGTTGGATTTCTTGTGCAGGTATGGCTATGGGTAGAACCTTCATGATGCAAGCGGCAGCTGAGGAATTGCATTTATTGAATAGATTCTGCAGAGAGCTGTCTGTTAGGAGGCTAGAAGTGTTAGTCCAAGAGGAGGTTGTAGTTCCGTCGCGGAGTGCAGCGTTGGTTGTCGGCCATATGTCTGGGTGTGAGACATGCTCCCCAATGACAGTCTACGAGATGGAGGATTGTCCGCCCCCTAGAAATTTGCTAATTGCGAAAGCGCTGGTACTTCCTATTCCAACAATTCCTGATCATACGAGGAATGTTGGGCGCAACCGCATCTAAAGGAAGGTGCAACCGAGAACGCAGATGATCTTGCGCAGCGGCGGCACCGGGTCCACCACTTCGCCCGCGAGATCACTGAGATCACGTCCGAAAAGATGAAGACACGGTATGATGCGAGATCTTCCAGGGCTACTTTTAAAGTTAGAGACTTGGTATGGTTGTACAACCCTAGGAGAAGGAAAGGACGATCCCCTAAGTTCCAGGGCCACTGGGAAGAACCATACCAAATTCAAAAGCGGCTGAATGATGAAATAGACCGTGCAGGGTTGTGCACACAGATAGGCTCCCCCTTACAGTGGGGAAGGCCACCAGCAATAAGCGCAGAATACTGCAGGGTCAGTCCGAAGAACCTATGCTTGGTCGCACAGTCTTGCAAAGGCTGGGGTAGTGTTACGAAGTCGAATTGGACAGGGTATTCGCGATGAGTTTTACAAGATCCGTTTTGCGTTTATTGGAAGCGCAAAACGATCTTGTAAAACGGGCGGTCGTAGTGAGTGATGGGTTTGCCTCCTCGGGGCGATCCGTGGTAACAATGGCACACATAACAGCAACTAGGGCCCCTGTGAATCTCGGAGAGGTGCAAGCTAGTTCTGTGTGACATTAGCGAAAATACCACAACTCACTGGGTTTTGTTCCAGAATCTTTAGGTTGAATGACCAACTGGAACCCTCAGCTGTGGGCTAATCCCCCACACTGATGTACTTACCTGATTACAAAGACAAAAAGAAATATTAAGAGTGACTCAAGTGTGGGATATGGTGGACCAACCACACTTGAGAAGGACGGTCCACCACGGAATCGACCTGGACTTTCTAAACGGCGTATGAGAAAGCTATCTCGGCTGAGTGAATGTAAGATTGGTGTATGGAATACTAGAGGTATAAATGGCAAGATGAGTGAGGTGATTGAGGAGATGAATAAGTATAGACTGGATACGCTGTGTGTAAGTGAAACCAAAAAGAAGGAAATTGGGGTAGAAGTAGTGAATGACACGGTGAGTGTGAGGTCTGGAGTATTGAAAAATATGAGAGGACAGGCTGGTGTAGGTGTGATTTTAAGTGAAAAGATAAAGAACAACTTGATTCACTATAGTTGCATAAGTGAGAGAATTCTCTGGATTCGTTTGAAAGTGAAACTTAAGAAAATTGTAATTGTTGTAGTGTATGCTCCTTGTGGCTCGGAACCTTCTGATAAGAAAGAAGATTCTGGAATAAGCTAAAAGCTGTTTTGAGCCAGTTTGGTGCTAAAGAAAAAGTTATAATAGTAGGGGATTTCAATGCTAGAGTAGGTGTGCAGAATGCAATTTCTGACAATGTCATGGGTAAGTTTAATGATCTTTGTGTGAATGATAATGGTGAAAGATTAATTGAACTCTGCTTTGAGAAAGATTTGTGTGTATCTAATACATTTTTCAACCACAAGTATATACGCACATATACTTGGGAAAATCGTACTCTTGGTCAAATGAGTGTGATAGATTTTGCTGTTTACGATCAGCGCTTGAAACACTTTGTGGTTGACACCCGTGTAATGAGAGATGCAGATGTTGGTTCTGATCATTACTTGGTAGTGTCACGAGTGAAACCTAATGTTGGTTGGAGGAAAAGGAATAGGAAGAGACCCAGGATAGAAAGAATAAAGGTTGATAGGCTACTTGAAGATCATCAGGGGTATTCTGACTTACTCAGAGAACGACTGAAGGATCTAAAATCTTGTGAGAGGAATGTAGAAAAGAAGTGGGAATGTTTTAAGAACTGTGTTGTTACTGCTACTAAGGAGGTCTGTGGCACCACAACAGTGGGTAACAATAGAGGTGATGCTTGTTGGAATAGTGAGATTGATGAGGCATTAAAGAAAAAGAAGGAAGCCTATTTGGGGATGTTGCAAGGTAGAGTATCTGTGGATGAATATCGCTGTAAGAAGCGAGAAGCTGCTAAGCTGGTTCGCCACAGTAAGGCAAAAGATAGGAAAGAGAAAGTGGAAAGGCATGAACTGGCTTTTTGGAAAGATAGGAAGTATTTCTGGAAGTACATGAGACTCAGGATAAATAGGGGAAACAAAGTTGTAAGTTGTGTGAAGAATGATATTGGGGAAAGGATATGGGAGCCCAATAAGTTAAGTGACAGATGGGGCGAACACTTCTGTGAGTTATTAGATCAGCAGAGCAAAAATGATTCTGAGACAGATGCAGATGATGTCACAATGAGGGATGAAAGCACAGGAGGGATCTCAAGAGAAGAAGTGTGTAAAGCTCTAAAATCTCTTCAGAATGGTAAGGCTCCAGGAGTTGATGGCATAACTGCAGAGATGTTGAAGTATGGTGGTGACTCTATAATTGACTGGTTAACTGAAATTTGCCAGTTGTGCTGGGAGTTAGGAATGGTCCCTCGGGATTGGAAGGATGCTATCATTGTTCCCTTGTATAAGGGAAAAGGTGATCAGACTGAATGCAAGAACTATCGTGGTATTAGCCTACTGAGTGTGCCAGGGAAAGTGTTTGGTAAGGTTGTTATTGAAAAAGTACGGGGTCTTACATCAAAGAAAGTGTGGGATGTTCAGAGTGGATTTATGCCTGGTAAAGGCTGCAATAACCAGATTTTTGCATTACGCATGATGATTGAAAAGTATCTGGCTGTTGAGAAGAAAGTTTTTACTGCCGTCATAGATTTAGAGAAAGCTTACGACCGAGTCAATAGGACACTTTTTTGGAAGGTATTGAATGAATATGGCGTTACTGGGAATCTACTTAATAGTGTAAAAGCCATGTATGCTGGTAGTAGAGCTTGTGTACGAGTGAATGGTGTTTTATCAAAATGGTTTTCCATTGGTGCAGGAGTTAGACAAGGTTGGGTAATGTCACCATGGATGTTTAATATATTTATGGACGCATGCATGCGTGAGGCCAAAATAGATATTAGTGGCTTATGTCTTGGTGATATCCGTGTGTGCAGATTGCTGTATGCTGATGACACTGTCCTGTTGGCAGAGAGCAAAAGTGAGTTGCAGAGTATGTTGACTCGGATGCACGAAGTTTGCATGAAATTCAAACTGAGTATAAATAAGGGAAAAACTAAAGTTATGGTGTTTGAGAGAGGAATGGGTTGCACTGAATGTAATGTAAGTATAAATGGCACTGTGATTGACCAGGTGAGTGAGTTTGTGTATTTAAGAAGCATGTTTGACAGAGAGAACAAGTTGGATGGTGAAATCAGTAGGCGAGTGAATTCTTCTTTGAAAGTCATAGCTGCTCTGGGAGGTTTTCACAGTAATGATGGGTTCTCTAGAGAGTCCGGCATGGCTGTGTACGAAACAGTAATTGTTCCTACTCCGATGTAAGGCAGTGAAACCTGGGTACTGCAAAAGAAACATAGGAGTCGTTTGTGTGCTGGAGAAATGCGTTACTCACGTGGGGTTTGTTGCAAGACACGATCTGATTGTGTGAGGAATGAAGATGTATTGCAATTGTGTGATGTAAAGCAACATGTTGTTAGCAAGGCGGAGACCAATATACTTCGGTGGTTTGGCCATGTTAAAAGAATGAGTGATGAAATGCTTACTAAGAAAATATTTTCTGCCAAAGTGGCAGGAAGGAAAGGCAGAGGACCGCCCCGGTGGCGCAGTGGTCTAAGGCGCTGGCCTCTGATCATTCGTCCGTAAGGGGTCCGGGTTCGAATCCCGGTCAGGTATAGATGTTGTGTTTGTCTTACGGCGCTGGCTCTCTCCCTTCCCTGGAACCAGTGTCCCTAAATGGGCGACTGCTTATAGCCCATTGAGCTGCTCACGGTGGTCGTTAGACCTCCAATCAAAAAAAAAAAAAAGGCAGATGAAGGCCAAGGAAGACATGGGTGTATCAGATTCAGGAGTGTCTGCATGAGAAAAAGATTATGAGTATGAAGTATAAAAGATCTTGTGTACGGCGTGTAATGGATATCAGTGAAGCGCGAGTTGTATGTCAAGATCGCTGTAAATGGAGAAGTTTGATACGACAGCAATAAGTAAAAATATCTGGAAGTTTGTATTTCTTTTTGGAGCTAACCTCTGAATCTCAGAGAACAGCTTAGTGATATGTATGTATGTATAGAAACGCTTAGAGCTGAGGTTCCATAAAAGTGCCTCTGTAAGTCGCGCTGCTCGTCGTTAAGAGGACATTGAACTGTCTTGTTTACAGCAAGCAAGCAGGAAGAATGTGTGTGACTGAGAGAGATCCCTGTCACCCTCGAAAGAGCCTCGGAGGTCAAGAGCTTACTGGAGTTGAGAAGCCAACAGCAGTCTGCAATTGGGATCCGGCGGAGAAGATCTGTTCCGGGGACGAAACGGAATGCAAGAGATGCATTTCTTCGACCCCGCTATAGACGCAATGCGCTGATGCCCTAGAGCATTCTGACTAAAGAGGGAGAAAAAATTAAGCTCCCTCTAGATCTTTCAGCGGCTCTGTCTCTTCTGTACGACGGCTTGCCAGGTGTATAGTCGCGGGAACCTGCAGCTGACCGCCTCCTCACCAAGTTTGTGCGTACACTACGGAAGCCGTGAGTGTGTGCGTACGCCATCTCAAAGCTGGCTACTGCTAGCCAGTTATTGAGCTTGTGGATTACCAATAACCCATGATGTGTACCTACCTGTAAGTACAGTACATGTTATTGATTACTTTTGCATGGATCAGCAGAACTGATGTTACGTTCGCATGCATCTGGCAGAACTGTGCTTGAGCAGAGCGGACTGCCATTTAAGGAGCGCAGATCTGAACTTGTGAACTGTTATTGCGTTTTTGGGGATGCGTTCTCGCCCTATTCGCTCCCAGAGCTAAATAAGCGTTGTAAATGATTTGTAGATAATTTGCAAATAGTTGTAAATAATTAAATGTGCATGTGTTGCCATACGTTCTGAGCTTGTCAGTGCCAGTCCCTTGCTCTCTCTCATGGATTCAAAGCTCGAAGCTATCTCTCCGACCAGTTCTTGTTTTTTTAAAAGGGGATTCGTATCCCAGGGGCCCCAAAATAAAGGGCTCACGTAACAATACGATAAGTTCTTTCGAGTTTCTGATTTTATCACGTTCATGTTTGAAAACGCTTGTTCGCTGCGGTATGAGAGGCCAACATCGACAGTATGAGAAGCAAGAAGTTGTAAAAAATATATATATCGCTCTTTTGAAAGAAATTTGAAGAACTCTGTCTTTTGGGTAAGTATGGGTCAGCCTGAAGTTCAAGATGTTCCACCTGATAGCGCTGTTCCGAAGACGATATGCGATCGTTCTGGGATTACTGAATAGCATGAGGAAGGGTAGAAGTTCAGCGGTCATAAATTCGTGATTCAAAATTACTTACTAGGACATCCAAATGGGATTTCATCAGCCGCTAAAATCCAGAGAATCACCAAGTTAATCATGTAACTCCTAGCAAACAAGAAAATGAAAAACGTCGTCGTCTTCAAACTTCTTCGCACGCAAAGAGAGACTGCGCTGTAACCCACCAACTGCAGTGTACAGTTTACAAACATCTTGATTCACACTGCAAAGAAAGGGGTCTGGTTCATTTGCCCGACGTTTACTTCATCGAAGGGATACTTGACCAAAAATCACTTCACCGAAAGATCACTTCATCGAAAGGTACATTTCACCGAAGGGTTATTTGATCGAAAAGTTCATTTCTCCCAAAAGTCTCTTTACCCAAAAGTACATTTCAACAAAAAGTCATCTGGCGCAAGTTCGGCAGACAGACCACCGAAACGTTAGGGGTTCATACTCAAATTGCACTTTTGATTTCTCGGTGTCACAGAGAACGCAAAGATTAGTACAGACATTTGACGTGGACTAGAAACATCAAACAGAGGGTTCGATTTCCGGTGGTGGGCAATGAGAATTTTTCTGTGACTCACTTATAAAGGTGGAAAGAGCGATGACTTCTGTTTAATATTTATAGTCCTCGGCAAATATCTGTATTAATTATTCATTTGCCTTCTAGTTATTTATTCAGTTGCTGCTTAGCATCTTTGGCGAATCCCCGTATTATGCGAGGCTACAAAATGAAAATTGCCAAGTGGCTTGGTATCTAGTGTATGTGAGTCTGGAGGAATTCGAGTTCGCTGTGGTGCAGTGGAAGCATGTCCGTCGCGTAACTTTTAGACCCTGTGTTCGATTCCCGGTGACGGCGAATAAAACATTTTCCGTGACTCACTTATAAACGTGAAAAGAGCGCTGACTTCTGTTTGATGAACGCAAAGATTTAGTTTTAAGAGAAAAATAATTCATTTTAAGTCCCTACGCCTCGGCTTAGGCCTTTCTAGCAAATTTTAATCATGTTCACAAGGTTTACATAAAAGCCATGTTCAATGCTCATGTTCATAAGGTTTACATAAAAAGTAAAATTAATAATGCTACACATTTTTTCAGACAAAAAAAAAACTATTTTAGGTGCCTAGGCCTAATATTAGGCCAATTCACACAATTTTAATCGTACGAGCTCATGCTCATAAGGTTAACCTAAAAAGTCAAGTTAGCAATGTTGCTCATATTTTTAGGCAAAAATAATCAATTTCAGGACCCTATGTCTCGGTTTAGGCCTTTTTAGCAAATTGTAACCGTGCGTGCTCATATTCATCAATTTTGCATAAAAAGTTACTTTATATGTTATGTATTGCTTATGAATATGAGTAGAGTTAAAATCTGTTAAAATGGCCTGTATCTAGGCCTACGGTCAAACAATTTATGTTTTGTGGTTGAGTAAAAGTGGAACGCTATTTACTTGACTTACTATGTAACCCTTTTGAATATGAGCTCGGAGGATTAAAATGTAACCAAAAGGCACAGATCTAGGCTTTATAATTAGAGTTACATTTCGAAAAACCTACTCATGTGGAGGTGTTTCATAGAAATTAAAAGTGTATTTTTTATACAATCCGATAATGTTTAGGTGGCCAGTATTTCAAAAACACGCACCACACTCCAACACATCTCTAACAACAAAATCTTAAGTTTTCGGTGAACTGACCATTCGGTGAAATGATTTTTTGATATAATGAACTTTTAAGTATAGTAATCCTTCTGTGAAATGAACTTTTCTATCAAATGTCCTTTCGATGAATGAACTTTTAGGTGAAGTGACCCTTTGGTGAAATGTACCTTTCGATCAAGTGATTTTCCGTCAAGTGACCTTCGGATCAAGAGATTTTCGGCCAAGTGACCTTTCGATCAAGTGAAGGATACCACGAAGAAACCTGTTGAGTATGCTAAGCTGATTCGTAATATCGATTAGAAACACCAGTTCTCTCGAATGCTCAGTATGAACCATCTTTTGTATGAACAATCATTGCTGTTATTCCTTGCCGAACTGTGTTTCAAAGGCCATTGTTTAATTTTCCAAAGCTAATTGTGAGTTCTGCTTTTAGGCACTGTTGTTCTTGTTCCACTTAAAAGTCAATGAATGTCGTTGTTGCTCATCACCTCAATGTAGGACATACGTGTTGAACAAAATCCTGTTCTTTTATTTCAAAATCTAACTTGAATATCTTGTAATATATCGTACAACTTCGCATTCTTTTTCATTGCGCATTTACTAGCATTTATTCCTTTCGTATTCAACTCGGTCGAATTATTTTTCGAGACTGCTTTTACGAGCATTTTCTGCTTCTGATTTTATTCCCTCCTTTAAAACCCTAACCATTTAATAATTCGGTTTCATGTTCATGGTTACCTTTCCTACTTGTTTCGTTGTATCTAAGGCACCCAGTTTGGCTATGAACCCTGTCTAAATTTGAGTCACTTGTTCTAGCCCAGTGAGGCAGTGTTCACTTGTAAGGTGTTCACACGACCCAAGCTACAGCAGCGAATCGGATCTCTTCTCACTTTTGATAGTTATCGATCACCGCAAAATAAACACACAACTCAAGCCACACCAGCTATTGGACATCTAACTTTCGACAGCTATCCACTAACGTAAAGTAAACACATATCCCAAGCCTCATTATCCACCACCGTGAGGTAAACACGTAATCGAAGCCTCACCAGCCAATCGGACCTCTCACTTTCGACAGTGATCCAACACCTTAAAGTAAACAAACAACCCAAGCTTCACCAGCGAATCGGACCTCTGCTCACTTTCGACAGTTGTAGCGTCTTAACAATCAGTAGTGTGGTTCACTTCTGACATGTGAATCATGAACTAAACGTTAAACAAACACTAATATGGAAAATTATTTCTATAGGACATGAGACAAACGTAAATCCTGTTTTTTACGCTTTCCAACCGTTGGTTGAAGAAGCCTATATGCTCCAGCTTTCTCCGCCTATCTGTCCGTCTGCCCGTCCGCACGTTAATGCGTGTAAAAATGATTCGATTCCAATGAAATTTTAGTATGTGGTAGGAGATTGCTTGGGGACTAGCCTTATTCAAAATGGACAAAATGGGGTCAAAGGTCAGGGCATCGGAGCGGGATCCATTCCATTGCCCTTTTGCGTCATACCTTGCGTAAAAATGGTTCGATTTCGACGTACGTTTAGTATGCGGTAGGGCACCACATGGGGAAGACCTTTTGTGAAAATCAGAGAAATGGAGTTAAAGGTGAGGTCATAGGAGCGGGATCCATTCCATTGCCCTCATGCGTTAGAACTTGCGTAAAAATGGTTCGATTTCGATGAAATTTTAGAATGCGATAGGAGACCACCTCGGGACGAACCCTATTGAAAACAGAAGAAACGGGGTCAAAGGCCAGGTCATAGGAGCGGGATCCATTTCATTGCAATTATGCGTCATAACTTACGTAAAATGCTTCGATTGCGACAAAACTTTATCCTTTTGTCCCGGCTGTATACTGAACCGGTCCTGTTGAATATCATCGAAATGCAGTCAAAGGTCAGGACACAGGAGCAAGATTTATACCACAGCCATTATCCTCATAACTTGACTAAAATACTTCTACTGCGACAAAACTTTAGTATGATGTTCATAGGTATACTGAACCAATTCTGTTTAATATTATCGAAATGGTATCAACGGTCAGGGCACAGGAACGATATTTTTTCCACAGCCATTATCCTCGTAACTTGTGTAATGATTTCTGGTATGTTGAAAAGCGTATCATAATTAACGCATTGCATGATTTTACTAACTTGTTGAGGTTACGGGACGCTTTCCTCCATCACACTCAAATCATCAACAGAAAATCATCAGTAGGAAATTCAGGGTATCGACCTGAAACCGTTATTGGTGTCGTTTTGGACACGTAAGGATGCTATCCACTTATAGGAATGATGAGCATAAATTCATACAGAAAACTTTCGTAAGCGTTTCACGTATAAGAGTACAATACCGCCATGCTTTTACAAATCGAGGATAGATTATAAAACTACAATTGTACAGTTTGTAATTTTAAACATATTTTATTCAACACTTGAATACGAATCGTAAATTTCTGTGAGATCATTTCGTTTAATTTTCTAAAAGAATGGTACTTATACCATTTTTTGATGGCGGGGAAAGCAGTATTTCCAGAACTGTCGCGAAATGATTCATTTTCCATAGTAAGGGAAAACGTTTCTATGGAATACAACAGCTTTTGGCACCACCGCAGCCCATCGAATCAGTCAGTAAATATCCCGGTGGGCAGGGATTACCTCGGTTCACGCAAATTCCACGCCAACGACGACAATAAGGGTTCACAGCTCGTCCTGAAAATTAGAAGAGTTAAGTACTTCGTACTATATTAAATGTTAATAATCAGCAATTTCTATTCAATACACGCAGTTAGAAAGTACATCTTAACGTAATTGAAAAACACATGCACAAGTGTTGTTATGGTGGCCACCAGTTTAGAATTATTTTTATCTTTAAAAAAAAAGCATATTGCTTTGAATGGCAAAATGCAGTATTTCCTTGACGACATCTTATTACAGTTTTTGTATCTTCCAATTTAATACATCTGAAAGAAGAATGAGTCCTATATGACTTTCATTACACTGACAAAAGTCACCGGACATCAAGAACAGAAACACACATAGCATTTATTGACATACATTAGTAAGGTGTCGGTCCACCTTTGGCCTAAGTCACGTTTTTCTGAGCTCCGTGTTGTGTGCCTATTTAGTGTGTTTTATCGTGTGGTTCGTCATTTTCCTTTCGTGTTCCTTCAAGCTGAAGGTTCGTGCTTTGTTTTGATACATCTCCCAAGTTGGTGAGTAGTTTATTTTTTCTGTTATCATCATTTGAATTGTCGACCGAGCTGGTCGATTTCTCAGGTAGCCCTCGTCATTAACAATGGTGGCGGCTGCTGCTGATAAGAGCGATGTCCACGCCCATATCAGCGAGGCATTTCCTGCCGCCTCCTCCTCCTCCTCGGCACGAGACCAATCTCCTCCAATGCTTGTAGGCGACGTCACCCAACCACTAGAAGTGGAAAGTAACTCCTCAACTACAGCTCAAGCTTCTTGCCCTGCTTCGACCAGTGACGTCAGTGCAGCGCAACCCTCTGTTGCTTTAAGTGAAGACATGGATGTGTCTGACAGCGCTGCTAATTTACCCTCTACTTCAACTCAGTTCAAACAGCCGGTTGCGTTGCAGCCCTCACGCTCGAGTCCTGCTCCTAGGGCATGCTCTGCCGCTCTTACTGGAACAAAAGCTCCTTCCAAGTTTGTTGCAGAAGTCTTACCAGACTCGTACGTCATTGTTGATGGCATTACTGCCACCATAGATATTCCCGAAGATTCCCCAGCGGGAAAACAATTCTATTCTAGAATGGACTTCGGAGTGTGTTTTGATGTGCTCCCAGACACAAAGTTGAAAGAATATAGTATGGCTCTCAAGCAGATACTTCCAGCTGGAGCCAGTATTACTCACATGGCTCGAAAACCTCGAGCTGTGTTGGTGTACTTTGCTCTTAAAGAGCATGCGGATCTTGTCTTGACAAAAGGTTTGTCCCTCAAAGACGTCTATCTTCTACCAGAACCTGTCTCTCAGCGTCCAATCCAGGTTACATTTTATCCGGTTCCACCTGAGGTGTCTTACGTTGCGCTGTGCACTGTACTCAGTAAGTTCGGCCGAATTGTTGGGCCAGTTACTACTCTTTCAGCCGCGCCGAGAGATCCAGACGATAAATCCATAGGGGGATTTCGCCGAAGTGCAAGAGTGATCTTTCCATCTGATGAACATTTGCTCGCCTGCCCAAAGGTGCTCAACGTTCGTTGTGGACAGCAACGTAGGAGAATTGAAGTGACTACCTTCCTCCACTGCACTTTTTGCCACGGAGAGAATCATTTACGTGTGCATTGCCCACATCTAGCATCACAGGCTCCTAATAATTCTCCTACAACTTCTGGCCCTCTTCTGAGCCGAGCAACACCTTCTTCCGCTGCACAGAAAGCTTCCGAATCGAAACTTTCACAAAAGTCGACTGCAGGAGTTGGTCAACGCGTGTCTACGGACCCTTTATCCTTCGACCAGCAACTGGATTTTCCTTCACTTAATTGTTCGCTTCCCATGCGTCGTCATTCTGTAGCGGCGTCCCCTTCAGGGGGTTTCTCCCCTGCCCTTATCATCGATACTTCTAAATCTGCTGATGACGGATTTTCTGGCCACGAATCTCGAGTTGATGAGAGCTCAACTGAGCCTTCGCTGAAACGTCGTGGTTCTTCTCGAAGATGCCCACCGAAGAAGCCGACTGCCGCATCACCCCGTACCTCTCCCCGTACTGGTAGTGCCTCTCGAAAGAATTCACCATCAAAGGTTGCTACCTCTTCTGTCCAGACCGACGAAGAGCCTCCTCTTAATTTTGAGGATCTTGTCGAACACCTTAAGGATGGCTCGGTTCCTACTGGGCCGATTTCATTTGAAGATTTACATCAATACCTGTCACATAAGACAGACCACTCCACAACGCATGCTTTACTCTCAAAGTATGCATCGTTTCTCCCTCTAGTGCTTGATCAGATCCAAGTCCTTAATCAATGCATCTCCCGCCTTCGCAAGGAACATCCGTGGGCTAAAACCTATTTTAATCGACTCAAATCATTTCCTCCTGTTGTGAAGGCTCTTCAGCAAGCATTAATGGAAAAAAGTCTTCAAGATTGTATCTCTTAATTGCAGGGGATTTGCATCCCCATTTTCTAATGCCTTGGTACATGAAGACCTCACTCCGTTAGGAGCTGATCTTCTCTTACTACAAGAGACAAATTGCCAATCCACTACGATATTCTCACGATGGCGTCAGTGGGACTACACATTTCACCACGCCTACCAACTATCATCAAATAGTGGTCTAGCTATAGGTATCCGCCATACTTTCAACTCCATAATCACCTCTTTTTCGGTTCGAAACTTATGTCGAGACCTATTACAGTGTGCATCATTCACCATAGCTTCCACATCTTATCATATATTTAATATTTATATTCCAAGCTCTTCAACCCACTTGACAATACTTTTTAATCGCCTTCGTCGTGCCTTGTCTCGCATTCCTCCCATAGATCATGTTTTAATTGGAGGGGTTTTCAATTGCACTCTGAATCCTACCCTGGACCGATCTCCTTCCACCAGAGAACGCCGTGTTAACTTGGTGAATCTTCTTCAGTCGATGGTCTCCGACAACTCATTCATTGATGTTCACCGTCACTTCCATCCTTCATCGACTGTACATACTTGGCGCTCGCAACATAATCAAAATCCGTACACAGCTCGCCTTGACAGATACTACGCCTCATCTACTCTGCTTACAGCTGTGACAGAATCTATTATCACTCCTACAGCTTCTTCTGACCATTGTGCCATCGTTCTTATTATTCAAGCAGTTCCAGCACAACCCCGTACAATTCGTCCATGGACTCTTGACGACACTCTTCTTACAGATCCAGACTTCTGTACTTCAGTACGCTCCTTTCTTGAGGACAAACGACCTCAACTTCAATCAGCTCCTTGTGGTCTGACTTTGTGGTTGGACATTAAACAGCAACTCGTTCTCCACGTTCGCAAACTTTCTTTTAAAGCAAAAACGCTTCAAAACATGCGTCTCAACCATGTCCGTTCCATGCTCTCCATCCTAAGCCTAAGTGATCCTCTCTTCTGCCACTATCAAGAAGAACTGCGATCAATCCTCCTTCCTCTGGCTCAACAAGCTCTACGACGTCTCCGGCTACAACATCTATCGCCAGACGCATCCAATTACGATTTCCTTACATCCATGGAAAAAACACGAACAGCATCGAATTCACTTCGGCACCTTCGCCTCGCATCTGGAGAGGTGTCTGATGATCCACTCACTCTATGTTCCCAGGTCCGAAAGTTCTATACAGAGAAGTTCTGTGAATCTCCTCCGCCATCCTCTTCAGCTTTGGCATCACTTCTTTCTAACCTACCACAAGTTCCTCCCCATCTTGCCTCTTCCTCCTCCTTCCTCCCACGTTCTCTGAACTATCCTCTACGTTTTCTTCTTTAAACTCTAGGGCCGCACCGGGTCCGGATGGCCTCACTTTCCTCTTCTATAAAACCTTTCTACCTCTCCTTCTACCATTTCTCCTTTCTGCACTTTCTGCTGCTTTCAATCACTCCCCACTACCAAGGCGATTCACAGTAGCATATGTTGTACTATTCCCTAAGAAAGGTGATCTCCTTGACCTGGGGAATTGGCGCCCTATCTCCCTCTTAAATCTAGATTATAAACTTTATACTAAACTTCTTTCCCAACGCCTTAACCCCATTCTCACTCACATTCTCTCCCCAAATCAAACTTACACAGTTCCCGGCCGTTCACTTTCTCATAACATCCATCTACTAAATGATCTAATCCATCTTGCCCGATCTCGCTCTGAACCCCTTGCCCTTCTCTCTCTTGACCAACAATCCGCTTTTGATAATATCTCACATTCCTATCTATCGGCTACACTCCTTCACTTCGGTTTTCCTCCTTCCTTCGTCTCTCTTCTTTTCTCACTCTATCAAGACGCCGTTCTCCAGGTCAAGTTGCCCACCTTTCTCACAGCGCCTATTCCCTTCCCGCCAGGGAGTGCGGCAGGGTTGCCCACTCTCCGGACAACTCTTTGCAATCGCCATTGAACCCTTCCTCCGCTCTGTACACCAATCCTTTAAAGCAGTTCTGCCACCACTCTCTGCTTGCACAAGACATCATGCCACTACCTCTGTTGCATACGCAGATGATGTCACCATCTGCATCCGTCATGACTCACAGTTTCCGTGTCTCCAACGTCTATTCGCAGCTTATGCCTCATGCTCCGGTGCAGCGCTCAACTCATCTAAAAGCACTGGTTTATGGTGCGGCTCATGGACACATCGTGTAGACACCCCTTGGGGAGCAAGCTGGTCGTCCATCTCACAGCGCTTCCTTGGAGTTCATCTTGGTTCCTTGCAAGCTGCCCCCTCTACACGTGGAATGCTATTCACCCACCCTTGCTCAGGTCAACTGCCTCCTGGAGGAGAGCCCAGTTCTGCTCATCATTCTTCCAGAGAGCTCGCCTCTCTCGAACTTACCTGATCTCCTTGTGCACACACTCTTGGCTTGGTGTCAAGTCTCTACAACTCCGCCTTCATGAAATTACCCGATGTCTTACTTCTCTGATATGGACCTGCCACCACTGGGTCAGTGTCACAAAGCTTTGCCTCCCTCCGGATCACGGCGGCATCGGACTCATTGATACACAGGAGTACTACAAGGCCGTCAGAATTACTACTTTTCTCCGTCTCTTCACGTCGCCAGTACCAGATGCCGTTTTAGCTAGGGACGTCATCGCCTCCCCGAGCAACCCTAACTTTTCTTTTCTCTCCTTACTACTCATGGACCACCGACCCCTCACCCTCATTCGACTTCCCCCTGTTTACCGTGAAGCTCTAACTTTCCTTCGTTCCCTCCCTCTCTCTCGTTCTCCACCTGATTCCACAACTGAGCTCCTTGCTGAACCCCTCTTTTATTCTTCGATTCTTCACCCTCTCATCTTCCGTACTTTGCCTATCCTACCTGGCTCCGAGCAGGTGTAGTAACAGTTAAAGATCTCACTAACCCTGACCTTTCCTGGCGACCCGTCGCCAGCCTCCCTCCCTCTCTTCTCCTCTCCTCCTCCTCTCATGACATCTACGACTCTATTCTTTCATCTATCATTTCTCAATTTCCTCATCTTGCTTCCCACTCAGGTCTTTCCTTTGTTCCTTCTGCTTCTCTCCCATTTCCTCTTTTCTTGCTTACTTCTGGCTCAGCTCATCCCATTTCTTCTCTCTCGGTGTCAGCTCTTTATCGGTTCCTCTCTATGTCCCATTCTTCTCCTCCTCTCCCCATTCCTGATGTTCCCCCTGCTGCCACTGCTTCGGTGTGGTCAGCCGCCCTGTCTCCTCTTTCTGCTCCTCTAGAAATTAATACCCATTGGCTTTTCCTCCATCGCCGCCTTCCTGTTCCCTCCGTTCTTTTCCGAATGTCTCTTCTCGATTCCCCTCTTTGCCCTTTCTGTGCTCGGGAGGCTGATGTCTCCCATGTCTATCAACATTGTGTTATATTACTCCCTATGCTGAACTTGGCATTTACTATCGCCCAATGTTCCATTACAGCAGATCTTACATTTGATGCATATCGGACTCTTCTGCTACAGAACTATCCCCCAGTCAAGCTCCCATCAGTCTGTGCCTATATTTTTATTTTAGCGAAGCATGTAATCTACGTGTTTCATCAACGCTGCAGATATTTGACTACTCCTCTGACTGTGCATGAAGCTTCTACGGCATTATTATGCCATTTCCGCGACCGTCTGACATCTAAACTTCGGCTAGAGTATTCTGTTGCAGTTACTCAGCGTCGGGAGAGCCAGTTCCTTGCCACCTGGTCACCGGCTGCCTCATGGTTTACCAGCTCGCCAGCGTCATTGTACCTGACGGTCGGCAGATGTGGTATTTGACCTTTTTGAATCAGAAATGCATATGTAAATCTCAACAATCTGTTTTCTAGATCTTTGCACAGCTTGGAAATTTACCGCATGGGTTTTTGTTTTTCTAAAGGGCTGTCCGTGTTTACACAGCCAATTGTTTTTTGTGACACTCATCTTGTATTTTTTTTCCTACATTGACGTTCAAGTTAGTTCGTCTTTAGTTTACATTTTGAGTATAAATATTGCAGTTAGTCATTAGCATAGTGCTGTATAAACATAGAAATTGTTTCTGCAGTGTAGTTTTTTGTAATTTTGTTCTATTTTGTTTCCCGAACATGTTTGCACTGTGCTGTATAATTGTATATAGTTTTCAAAATATTGCGGAACAAGTAATCCATCTTATTTGCATCAGGATGTCCAAGTTTAGTTATTTCCTGTCATTAAACATTCCAATGATTTGTCTGATAATCAGTTTTTTAAATTGCATAGTACTGTACATCCTTGTAAATATGTTGTGTTAAAACTCACTGTCATATCGTACCTTCTTTCAAGAGACATGTTGACTAATGATTCTTACTGTATTTATTTTTGCACAAGTTAGTCAATTGCGTGGTGTTGTACTCATGAGTAATATATTTTGAAAAACATTTTACCTATTTTGTTCTTTTGTGTGAGGTGATGCTTGGTACTATCATTCTTCTAATACTACATATGGATAGTGAGAATATGTTAAAGCTTTATTCATCGTGTGTTTTCTTATTATACTTACATTTTCTATCTGGTCAACAGAATAGTGTTCCATTTCTGTATATGGTCCGATTTTGATTTGTAACATGTTGACACTGTGCTGTATATCTGTACATTGTTTCTGAATATTGCCGAACAGGTAATATATTATATTTACACCAGGAAGTCCAAGTTTGTTCTTCTCCTGATATTCATCATTTCATTGATTTGTCTTATGATCAGTTTGTCAATTGCTTTGTACTGTACATTCTTGTAACTATGATGTGTTACAACTTACTGTCTTATTGGTTTTTTTTTTTTTTTTTTTTTTGCAAGAGAAATGTTGTCTCCTGAAGTTCTCAATATTTTCTTGAACAAGTTTGTTAATCGCACAGCAATGCACTTATGAGCAATAAGTTTTTTGTTAAAATCCTTCCTAAATGCCCAGACATGCTTGTCGCTGATAATTTATCACGAGCTGTAATTTTGCTCCATTTTTCAACTTGTGCACTATGCTGTATATTTTTATATAGGTTTTAGTGGTTTAACGATCTTTGATCGTATTTTATTTGTATTAAGACGTCCTTATTAGTTCGTCTCCTGATTTCTACCTTGAATAAAGATATTTTGAAACCACCTTTGGATTAAATGCGTGCACTGACCCTTCGAGACATCCTTTCCACAAGGATTTGGAACACATCGATAGGTATGCGTTTCTATTCAGTACATAATGTTGCCGCGAACTGTTGCTTAGTAGTAGGTCTTGGCAGTGTACTTCTTATGCGGTGCTCTATGGGATTAAGACCAAGGCTCATGGGCTGGGCAGTCCGCACACGATAAGGAATTACCGTCAAGCCATGCCATAACAGTCCTTGCTTTATAGCTAGGTGCATTATCCTGCTGGTACCAACAAGGCTCGGTTCCATAGTATTGCCACAAAGATGGAAGGCCGTAATTGTCCAGAATATCGAGGTAGACATGCTGGTTAACAGTTTTATCCACGATAACGAATATTCCGGGACCATACCACGAAAAGCACCCCCACACGAGTACACTGGCAGCTGCAAACTTGACCGCAGGAACAGTACACTGTGGTAAATAGGGTTCCCCCGGCTTCCTCCATTCCCACACACGGCCATCGGACTGATGGATTGTGTATCTGGATTCATCAGTTTATAGGACCCGTTTCCGTTGAACTACGCTCCACGATAAATGTTCTTTACACCATGCTAAACAACAAGTAGCATTCCGAGTGGAGATAAAATGGTTATGAACAGCCGAATGACCATGGTAACCCATGGAATGAATTTCTTTGCGAATGGTACATGTAGGTACCGAGGTTCCAGCATTTTTACTCACCCGTACACTGAGGGCTTGTGCAGTACTCCGTCGATTAGCTGTAACGTATCTCCTGAGGCTTCGACGTATTCTATCAGTGATTTTCTTTGGTATATCGGTACGTTTTGCTTCTTCAGGGCCTCCATGTGTTTTCCACTTATTCAGTACATCCAAAACAGCTGACTTTGGTATGTTTAAATTCCTCTCGTTTTCTCTTATGGACAATCCAGTAAATATAACATACAACGATGTTTCCTTTCTCAAAGTCAGTTCTCTCCCGCCGCGACATTTTCACACAACCTCACAGTGCGATATGATCGCGGTCAGCTGCAGGCTTGGTTTTATACCATTTACAGCTGTACCGCGCATGTTAACAACGCAGCGGATCCTTTTAATTTGCTTTTGAAGGGGTGTCTGGTGACATTTTTTCAATATAGTGTAAATTTCAATATAGGGAAACTGTGAGTAGAATACTTCATTTACAAGTATAGGGCCCGCGCGCTTTTTTATTACTTCTCCTACAGTGGTTCGTAGACGGAAAAATATGATATGCATTCGACGCACTTAGTGTCAGAACGGAAAAATTACTCCTAGAATTTCAATCGCAAACATTTATTTGATCTTATCCCCTTAACCGGATAGAAAACATTAACTCGCACTGAGCAAAAGGACTGAAACCAGCTGAAAATAATATATTCTGTGTCTAAGAAGTGTACCGAACGCTACTGGAACATGTGAACCTGCGCATCAAAAACCGTAGTTTCCCTTTTAGCTTTGTTACTCAAAGTTGTCATTTAGGAGCAGTATTGAATCTTTTAGAAGGTAATCAGGCTTTCTGATTAGTTACTTGTTAAAAAGGTCCAAGACGAGCCTAAGAAGAGAGAGATGTTTGAGTTACTTGTTACTACCCTGCGGCATGATGTTCTTGTCAGAGGACTAGACCTTCTCCATTCGGCGTTAAGGCATAAACAAAGCATAAATGTCTAGAAGCAAGCGGTTATCACTAACAATGGGTTTATATCCGGTATTGCTGAGCTAAGAGCCTTAAAGGAATTGTTTTGCAGTATTCTTCTGCTAAATTCGGTCTATGTGGACATTTGTGTTAGGAAGGTGCACAAAACATTGGGTACCGTTTGGTACATTTGCAACGGCGGCCTAAAGCACTAATGCTGCTTGACGTCGGAAAAATCACTTATCTTATTACCGGACCTGTCTCCTTATTAGTGCTGCTATCCAAGTAGCATCCATATCTATGTACTTACAAAATGTTATGAACCTCATTCTTTTAAAAGCTTTTTATCTAAAATTTAATCAGGAATACGCTTGCACAAGCTTCTTACCCTGTGGAACCGAAATTTCCTGTTTGGCTTCTTTGAGACCTGAACAGCACATTAAAAACAGCAAACCGAAACAAAAATTTATGGGTATAATGTGCAACCCAAATTTTCGAATACAGTTTCCGAAAGTCAAAAGAACATTGCGTCCTGATATGAGGCAAAAGGCTTACTACTATTATTGAAAGTAATAACTACAATACTAATCGTGGAAGATGTACGCATTTTCACAAGAGTGCTTAATTCAAAGGTATTGAGACACCTGGTAAAAATTAAATTTGAGATAGCTTCAATTCTTTGCTTTCTTTAAATAACAATTCCTTTAATATTTTTTTCACTTACACTGTGTACATTCAAGAAGACTGTTTAATTTTTTTTCGTGAGCTGCAGAGACATCTCTAACATATCCGAGTAATTGATGCATTTTAAGTTATCAAGATTTATTATTTTTCTCACATATTTGCGACATTCAGTTGCATTGTTGCTGACTAGGTTGAACGATATGAACCGGTAAAAATGTCTAATGAATCAACTGCCTACGATGGCATTCAAAAAAGGCACAATATTATTAAAAAAAAAGGAGATGTTTCACATAAAAAAATTCAAGGACACTAAAACATTTCTAAAATAGATACTGTAGGAAAGGAGAGAATTTTTTTCCAAATTAAAAGGAATAGAACGTCACATTTTTTTAATTGTGGTCTCTGTTTTTCCATTACACAGCTATTTCGAATGTGAAAACGAAAAAAAAAATGTTTACTTTTGAAAGAAAATTTTGCAACTGTCCTGACGAAGAGTACTGTTAGTACCATGTGAGGTCTGCACTTTTCCACTGGAAGTTTTGAATATCATTCTGCTGTTCCTTGAGAACTTTCTAGGTTTTAAAGATGAATTGGCGGTAGCTATAATATTTCTGAACTTATCGACGGTGCACATGATTGTGCAATGACATTTTGTTGTATGCAAAGCGTAATATGTTTCACATATAACCCAGTGTGCTACAATTCAGCCCATTTTTTATCTCCAACAGAACCGCTCCAGGCTATTCAAATTGTTCGCTCCTTAAGAATTTCTCCGTTAGATTTTGCGTTTTCTAAATTATTATTTTTTCCTTGTTTGTGGTTTATTGACAACCGTGAGCAACTCTGTGGGCTAACGCTGTCTCCCGTCCCTAATTCAGGACCACTGGATCCGGTGATATAAGGCAAACAAAAATATCCCTGCCACAGGATTCGGACCCGGCTCCATCTCGGACTTCAGGCCAGAATTTAGACTAGTGCGCAACTGGTGTGTTCCTCTTTAATGTCAATATTTATATTTCAATAAGGGCATTCGATTAAGCCTTTTCCTAAATACAGTTAATATGAAGGAAACAGTCCAGATGAAAATCAGCTACAACAAAAGTTTTGAAATTATATTGAACAAATTCTGCACCGTAACTCACAATGTACAAGTTTTCATCTTCTTTGCTGACTGGGATTTTTAGACATGTGACCTTTTTAACCCAGAGTAATCGCTGTGTGCTTTCTAATTGATATTTTATGACTTTAAAAAGAACAATTTGATTCAAACCAGAAGCACATCGGTTTTCTTTAGTATCTTGTTAGACAGCTCTTTTAACTTGCGAAAATATTTCTACATGAAACTATTTGCTTTGAAGTATTTTCGTAGTTCCTTCATTCAGGCGTGAAGTATTTGTTAGAAGGGCAGCCGATTATGCATCGTCACATTTCATACCAGTTGTTCATTCTCTGGCTTCTGACTATTCGACCGAGAGGAGTTCGGGTTCGAATTAATGCGAAGCATGGAAGCTGTGTTTGTCTTACATCACTGACTTTCTTCCTTTCATGGAGAATGTAGCCCTAAATTAGGACCGGGTTTCTTATAGTCCACTGAGTTGTTTACAGTGGTCGTTAAACCTTCAACAAAAAAAAGAAGGAAAGAAAATGATAAATATTTTTTATTATTTATTCTTAGGCTGCCTGTCAAAAACTTCCATCGAAAGACCTATTTATGGACTTATTAGCGTGAGATGTAAACTTTTTCTGAGCCGTTTAAATTTCCTCATCATTGTTATATTCAAAATTTCTGTTCATTTCCACTATATCTTTAATAATGATAATATGGGCGTCTTAACAGATTAAGAATTAGGAGTTATACCACTTTAAAAAACACTAAGTTGGACTGGTGACCGAATAAAAATAAGTAAATAAACTATCTCTTCAGAGGTAAAACAATGGAAGATCACTTGCGACAAGAAAGCACCTGAGAGTAATAAAAAATTGTGGAATCAAAAATTGGATTTCTGTTGCCTTTTTTAAAAAATATTCATTAAAATAGTTCTATTATAATGATCTCTACTGTTCGTTTATATAGATAATCATTAGCAGCTTACAAAAGAGCCTAAAAGGAAAATATTAAGCACTCGAAATTTCTTCGGTTTTTCTTCTTTTCTTCTGTTTTTCAATCTTGTTTTCTTAAGATAAGGCTCACCGAAACCTACGATTAAATAGGGCGGAAAATTACGTCTCATGGCCCCATACTCATCTTGCCGGGGGATATATTATTTTTTTTATTGGAGGTTTAACGACCACCGTGAACAACTCAATGTGCTATAAGCAGTCGCCCGTTCCTAATTTAGGGTCACTGGTTCTATGGAAGGGAGAGGGTCAGTGTCATAAGTCAAACACAACATCCATGCCTCACCGAAATTCTAACCAGGACCCCTTTCTGACGAATTATCAGAGGACATCACTTAAAACAGAGGTTTCCAACCTTTTGCGTCGCGGTGCACCATGGAGTCACCGGTCTTGGTCTGCGGCATCGCGACTATAAAGAAAAAAATTAAACTTATAATTCATAGCGAAACGCAGCATGCAAATTTTCACTATGTGCACATATTTTAAAGAATGAATTGTACGAAATAATGTTTAAGAAAAAATAAAACACATTTTTATTGTTGTGAAATAGCTTCCTTCATCTGAATTCAATACTCAAGCAGGCGATTTTGTGGAAGGACAATTAAAAATCAAGTGATTTTGAATGTTTTCCTACGTTACACAAGTATATTAAAAAAAACGAGGTGCCATTAAGGGCGAAAGTGAAATATGTGATTTTGGAGCATTTATCTCAATTCTACGTTCAAATTGACAGAATTCACTACTGCTGAGTAGGAACAGTGAATAGACGTTTCTTCAGACTCCACACTGAAAATGACATTCTCTTCCGGAGCTCTGCTACACTTTTCGAACAGTGTGGCAAAGGAGTACATAGAATTGAGTAAGAAAGCCGTAAGAGTACTTCTTCCTTTTGCCACATCCTACCTTTGCGAAGCAGGATTTTCAGCTTCTGGCGATAATAAAATCCAGATATAGAAGCAAATTTAGCGTTTAGAGATCCGCCTAGCTGTATCGAACATTGTCCTAGATTC
Source organism: Macrothele yani (assembly GCA_039090855.1). Lineage (NCBI taxonomy): Eukaryota > Metazoa > Arthropoda > Arachnida > Araneae > Macrothelidae > Macrothele > Macrothele yani. Next base: position 69,171,479 of record CM077033.1, on the reverse strand, counting down.
GATGTTTTCTGTGAAAGCCAGAAGAAGAGTGTTACCATTGTGAAAATATGCCCATCTCATCAATTTCTTCTCATTCAGTTCCATAATTTTATTCTAATTTTGTGTTTTTGCATTAAAAAGAATACACGCTAGTAATCTATAATACCATTTTCTTTTAAAAACAAAATACCACAAACTCGAATTTGAGTATTTTTTTTTTAATTTTGGTTACAGGGTCGTCGCGTGGCAAATACGACATGTGAACGGCGGCGCGTTCTCAAAAAGTTTGGGAACCTGTGGCCACAGCGCAAATAGGGCGGCGGAGGGAGATTGGAGCTGACTTTAGTGGCAGTGCTGATAGAAAAAACTCTCGACCATTCATTAAATTTGAACAGCATACAGAATCAGAAATATCGTAAAGAAAGCATTCTGTTGTTTTTTTTTGTTTCAGTTCTTGAAACACCACCATGAGCAAATCTGAGGGCTCTAATTGGCCGTTCATCCTGAGTTTTAGGCCACTGGTTCTACAAATAGGAAAGAGCTCCATTGGGCAAACCCTCCACCTATACCTCAATTTCGAGTTGAAATATAGGCTACGTACACACACTGGCTACTGATATTCTAAACGTTATTCATTACCGGTTTGGATCTTCTTCAGCCATAATTACCGGAAGCTTGCGATTTGGCCTTGATACAACAAATCGATAGGGATCATCTAGGCTTTCAAGTTACAAGACGTTAACTAGACTATCCTTTAAACGGCACATCTTTAACAGAAAAGGATTTTTATCCAAGATCTGTTTTTCTAGCATGTATCATAAATTCCCAATGGTGTTCAGATACGGGCTCTGCTTATGGACAAGGAAGGTGGTGGAAGTCCCTATCGTACTCGCTGAACTGCTGCTGAACACTCCTTTTGCGAAGGATAGTAGCATTGGCGCCCATGCAACAACCCTCAACGGATGGATAAACGTCCGCATTAAGGAAGAAGTTCATCGTCAAAAATATTCAAATAATCCTTGCAGGACACCCGATATTCCATCATTTTCAGAGGATTGGTTGTTCCGTATCAAATACCTATAGAAAGTGACACACACCAGCATACCACCTTCAGAACATTTAATTGTGATTACAGACAAAGCTGGGACAATTGGTTCTTGGGGATCCCAGTAAATTGCCTGTCTACTTTCGGCATAGAAAAAAGGTGCATCGCAACTCGTCGGAGCACATGACGTTTTTCCTGTCTTACACTGTCCAGTCCTCCTGTTCTTGACACCACAGTAGACGCACTCTCCGTTTCTTCGTAGAAATTAGTGGTTATCCTCGAGGCATGCAGCTACCGGTACCGATTATTTTCAATTATCTACACACAGTTCGCTGAAATATGATTTGGGAAAAGCCATTATCACTGTTTCGGCCAACTGTTGCCCATAGAAAATCGCTGTTTCTCAATAAAAAATTTCTCACAAGACGCCGATCTCGTTCTTCATGGATTGTCTTCGCGCTACAATTATACTTCTTAGACAAGCCATGTAGGTTATAATTCCACTGATTATTGACCCAAGATATCTCACCGTTTGAAAAACCAGTAAGTTCTGCTGATTTCGAAATCTGCTCTCCTGACAGACAGGGACCAACAATGAGCTTTTTATCGAATTCCGAAAGACACTTTGTTTTTCCTACTGGGATTAACAAGGCTGACGATATTTTTCAACCGTCCCGGTAAAGCAGTGTTCTAAACGCTGGCTTGTGACCTGCGGCTCAGGGTTAAATCCCAGAGAGGCATGGATGATGAGTTTGTCTTACGGCACTGGCTCTCACTTTTCACTTGAAACAGTGACCCTAGATTAAGGACGGGCGACTGCCCATTGAGCTGCTAATACGATGAAAAAACGGACGGGAGAAATGCTGACAAACTTAAAAGTGTGACAATTGCGGACAACGTTTTCATTGCATAGGATATTTGCAGAGAAACACTTCAACGGCAGGAACAGGCTTCCAAAAAGAGAAAAGTGATATCGAAATAATATATACCCAGGTATAAAAATAAAATTATTTGTTTTGAATGTATTTTGTTACCGTCTTTTTGGAACGTGTTGTGCGGTTGCTAAGCTGACCGTTAGACAAGGTTTATAAACAGTAAGGTTAGCTCATCCTACATTCTTCGCAGAAGAGTAATTGTGACTTTAGTGAAGGGTCCTCAAATGTCTAACGTAGATCCGAACTATACCTATAGAGGAAGATGCCTTGTAAATAGTTTTTATAATTCAAACACAGAACAAAAACGTACGCAAAATCTTATTTACAGTAAGTACAGAAGAAATTCGCAGTCATATAAATTATTTACCGACGGAGATTTTGAAAATACCTCGCGCACCTTTTTGTAATGCAAAGTGCGGAAAAAAACTGTTATATATTTAAATGTTTATTTAATTACGCAAACGGAATTTTTATTTACATTTTGAAGCAAAAAGGCACATATTATTGTATTACATAAATAATATCAGGTTGTACTGCCCAATAAGAACGTCTTTCTTTAACTAGTTCTCCATTTGACGTATGTCGTTTCGCTTTGTTTACATACAACCTGATCGCACCCAACGTGAATCAAGATAATTAACGATAAATTTTACGCGTATCTATTTTAGAATTTTGTTTTAATGATAATTATAAGGAAATTCAAAAAAATGCATTGAAATATATATATGCGTGTGTGTGTATATATACAGTATATGTGTGTACACACACACATATGTATATATACATAATTTCTGACTGCATATACACGGTCGACCCACATTATTGTGACCACTAGCTGATATCTATAGCAACCACCGTGTGCAGCGCTGACAACACCTAGACGAACTGGGAGGGAATCATAAGGAGCTGAAAGGTGTTCACAGATATGTGGAGTCCTGCTGACTGCAGTGCATCTGAAAGCTGCTGCAGGGTGTGTGGTGAAAGATCCACAGAGCGAACATTACGATCGAGGTGGTCCCACAGATGCTCAATTGGGTTTAAGTCTGGAGAATTAGGGGAGCCAGGGAAGTACTTTGAAGTCTCCATCGTGCTCTTCCAACCACTTTCGAAAGTTTCTTGCTGTGTGACACACGACATTGTCGAGCTGGAAGACCCCATCCACCCTAGGGGAGACGATTGCAATGTATAGGTTTACGTGGTATGCAAGGGTGGATTTATAACAAATTCGGACCATACTGATTTCGACAAGTATAAATGAACCCAAAGATTGCCTGAAAAACGTTTCCAGACGAGAACGCTGCCCCCACCAGCTTTTGTTCTTCCAGCAATGGTTGAAGAGTGTTTGTTCTCCGATGTTTCTTGCCTTATACGCGAACATCCATTCGTTCGATGAAGCAGAAAACGTAACTCTTCGGAGAAGGCAATTCTTTGCCTTCTCCGGTGAGTTACGAATGCAAGCCTCTTCAAATGCAAGCCTCTTCGGCCGATGCACTTTCGATAGAATATGTGCAGTGACCACCCGTCGTCATCGGAGTCCCATACACGGCATGGTTCGCTGAACTGTCATTTTAAACACACTTCCAGTAGCACCCTGGTTCATTCGGCCTATGAGTGTTTCTGCTGTAGCGTGTCGATCGGCCCTCACGCACCTTCGAAGCCGACCTTCACCTATCACATCAATGGCATGTGGTGCTCCGCAGCTTCCATGGCGCTCTTTCGCCAATGGTGCCATTTCTCTAATCACGATACACTTTAATCACAGCAACACGGAAATAATTCACGAACTGCGTGGTTTCGGAGCTAACCTTGGCTCGAAAGCCGATTATCATCTCTTTCTGCAAATCTGATAAATTGCTTCTTTTATCCATGACAGCTACGAATTACATGTTTTCAGAATGCCTACAGCACACCTTACATACCCTCTAAGCCAGCTCACGACACGTGCCTTCTTTCATTGGCAACGCCTTTTTCTCGTCAAAAGTATGAAGCGGTCACAACAATGTGACTGGACTGTGTATTATTTTACGTACTACTATCTAATAAAAAAATCAGAATACATTATGTATTAGTACAGTAATAAAAACATTGGGATCTATCTCATCAGCTTTTTAAGCACGCCAACGAACTCAAATCAAATAGTTTTATTTTTCTATATAATATATTTTTTCAGATATTTGTTCTTTAAATTACTTATTTAATAATTTTATTTTTTTAAACACAGTCAAAACAAATAATTTAATTTTTATTTATCATTTCGGTTATCAGTTTTCTAATTTGAAGAGACTGTTTCATACCTTGAAGAGTTTGTCTGCAAATGCTCCATCGAAAGAAAACTTGTCCGCAATTGCCACTCTTCAGTTATGTCCGTATTTGTCCCGTCCGCTTCACGATGTATATTTGGTGCCACTTAAATCTACTAACCCTACAGAGCTCGATTTTTGTTATGTGGGCTCTACCACTCGTATTTCAGGGCGCCGCATTTACGAACATCAGTATAATTTCAGGACGCATTCTGGTGCTACATCTTTGTCGAGACTCTGTTTAAACGGTTCTTACCTACCATGTTGGAATGACATCATTATTCTTGATTCTCCCAGGAACCGTTGATCAACACTTTTCTGTAAAAGTATTTACCTATTCGTCAATTATGAAAGATACTGTAACGATTAAACACCCGTGTTTATCCCCTTTCCTTGGAGAACACTTTTGGGCCAGGTCACGCCCACCAACTATGCCTGTACCCACTGAACTTGAATTGGACTTACAGAATATTGCACATGCGTATTAACTGCTATGTGTCTTGTAAAAGTATATAGGCTACTTACTTCTGTGCTCACTGCTGCACTGTTTTCTGAGGATGACGCCGTTGTGGCGTTGAAAGTTCTTAAACATATTTATTTTAATTGTACATAGTTTTTTGAAATTAAAGTGTATCGTGCAGGAAACGGCATTTGCTTTCAATTCAATAGTCATGCTAACTGCCTATCATATCTTGAGCCATGAAGCAGCATCAATGCCATTCATGAAGCAGACGCCACCTACTGGATAAAAACTCAGTACTGCACGATGGACCAGATCAGCAACAATATTCAGATAACCCTTGGAGAATATTTCACCATTTGGCAATATCACACGACCTGTTTCGCAACAACAGGATGTTACCCAATCCACGACGCCACTTCCAGAAGCTAGGGTTGTGATTACAAGGCAAGCTGGACCAATTTCTTCAGGGAGATCCCGCCAAACTCTTTCCTTAACATTGGTACAGAACAATATGTACCCCGATTCGTCAGACCAAATTATTCTTTCCAGTCTTCTAGTATTCACTCATCCGTGTTCCTGACACCACTGTAGATAAACTTTCCTGTTCTTCGTAGAAATAAGCAGAAAAAAATAGAAATCGTAATGAAACTGCATTTATAAACACCATCTGGAAACAACCACTTCAGGTTGTTGTTTCCAAATGGAATGAATTATTGTTACATCATTGTTGTTTCCGCACATACGGGATCTAAATTTTAAAGTTTCACACATGATTCCTAATCGTAAATGTTTACATAAAATACACCTGTCAAATGATCTCTATTTCAAACAGTGTGGTCTTTTGGAGAACACTAAACCTATTTTTATTGAAGATGGTTTTGCAAAAAGACATTTTATCTGATTATGGTTAAAGAATTGCTTGAAAATTTAAACTTTAGGGTTTCGACAATTAACAAATCCTATAGTAACGCAATTCTTTTTAACATATATTGATTCTAAAAAGTAATGCAAAATTCATTTAACTTTAATAGCAATTACAAAATATATAATCTGTGGAAAAAAGAAATTTATGCCATTTAATCAGAAACACCGAAATTCGGATCAAATACAATTACATAATTAAATAAGATTTTCGAAAGAGTCCTAAAATTCGAAAATAGAAAATATGGCTCAAATAGAACTTTTAAAAAGTTAATATTACTAAAACCAATACTTTATAGAAAAGGTAATGGTGTTCTAAATATACTGTATTGGAATAAAAATAACATTGAACAAGTCACAAATTTATAGCGGGATCCAGAATCAAATGTTCGTTTTTCATGTGTTGGAAACTTTCTCTTCCTGTTGAGATAAGAATTGTTTTAATACTCTCCCCTTTCTTTCACGGTTATTATTTTTTTCCCCTTTTCCTCATTTTTAAGGAATCACTTCAGTATCGGTCTCTTCAGATAGTGCTCCCCGATGGAGATGATCCTAAAAAAGTTTAAACCTGCTTCAAATGGATTTTCCCGTGCATCCCCCCCCCACCACCACCAACCTAGCACTATGCCAAGGATGTTGCTTTGTAAGATGATTCGGTAAAAGGCAAATGTGTCGGTTTGACCCACATGAAATTTATTTTTTGAATAGTATATCTGTTAGAGATATTTTAATATTGGTATATTAAGATGAATAATTTAAATAAACAGTATATTAAGAATATTTCAATATTTTGGTATATTGGTGTTGTAAAAAATATTGGGATATTGGTGAGAAATATTTTAACTTGGTGTTCTTTACTTTTTTTACCCCAGCAACTTGTTTATAGTACTCCTTACCTATCTGTTCTGGTAAATACTAGCTTAAATGAATTCGGCCAAGAATTTTAGATAAATCTAAAAAATTTATTTAATTTTAGATTTATCTAAAAGTTAACCAAAATGGTATTAAATTGAGTACATATTTTAGCAAATGGTATTAAAGTGAGTAAAAACTTCTGTCTAAATGTGATTCTCGTAAACAATAAATAAATCACTTAACAATTGATTATGAATCCCTCATGTTCGACTTTCATTAAGTTCCAGGAATTGAGAATTTCCATTAAAAATAAAGGAACGGGAAAATAGGGCAACTGGATGGGTCATGTATTAAGAGGAAAACAGCCTGGTTCAAAAGAATGACAGAAAGGAAAATTGAAGGAAAGCGCACCTCAAAGATGCGAAAGAGACGACTAATGGTTGATGAATTAGTGGGCACAGGAAGCTATCAAAAAATGAAATGAGGAAGCAAGGAACAGAAAAAATGGAGTCAAGTGACGACACACTGTCGACGATGATAGGCAAGCGACTGCCGATACCAATCCTCTTCAAAACTCTACACATGGTTCGCTGAGACATGTCTCGGACACAGCCTTCATTCAGTGTCTTTGGTCAGTTGCTGTACACAAGAAGTCCTGTTTCTCTGAATGGCCATTCTCTTCAATTCCTTACACATGGTTCGCTGATACGTGGCTCAGGAACAGTCTTCATTGAATTATTCGGTAGGTTCCCGTACACAAGAGCCTGTTTACCCTGAATGGCCATCCTCTTCAATTCCTTACCACATGGTTCTCTGATACGTGGCTCAGGAACAGCCTTCATTGATTGCTTCGGTCAGTTCCCGTACACAAGAAGTCCTGTTTCTCTGAATGGCCCTTCCTCTTCAATTCCTTACGACATGGTTCTGCTTGATACGTGTAGCTCAAGAACAGCTCTCTTCATTGAATGCTTTCCGGTCAGTTCCCGTACAAAAGAAGTCCTGTTTCCCTGACAATGGCCATCCTCGTCAATTTCTTACACATGAAATAAATAAATAAATGCATCGCGCTTTCCCACTTTCCAGAAAAACACATAGCAAACGAAAAATTGTTTCTCAGGCCGCCGCCGTGGAATTGAACAACGGGAACTTCCTCGATATCAAGCCGAGCGCCTTAACTTTACACCACGGTGGCCAACAATCCACGGTAAAACTATGTGTATTTTTTAAGTCAGCTACTGACATAAATCCGTATGATGGGCTCCAGCTACTGAGACGTCTCCATCTTGTGAGCATTAACGGCACTGGCTATATACATATTATAGCAGACTAATCCGAAGTGCGAGATTCAAGGTGAAAATCTCTCCAAATACGTGGCGTCAGTAAATAAATAAATGCATCGCTCTTTACACGTTCCGGAAACACATTAGAAACCGAAAAATTGTTTCTCAGGCCGCCGCCGTGGAATTGAGCGACGGAACTCTCATTATCCAGCAGAGCGCGTTAACCACGAGATGGAGACGTCTCAGTAGCTGAGCCCATCTTACGGATCTATGATGTCAGAAGCTGACTTAAAAAATACACATAGCACCATGGATTGTTGGCCACCGTGGTGTAAACTTAACGCGCTCGGCTAGATATCGAGAGTTCCGTAGGTAAATTCCCACGGCGGCGGCCTGAAAACAATATTTTTCGGTTGCTATGTGTTTCTGGAACGTGGAAAGAGCGAGGTATTTATATATTTACTGACGCCACGTATTAGGAGGATTTTCATCTTTCAACTCCTTACATATGGTTCGTTTTCGATACGTGGCTCAGTGAAAAGCCTTCATTGAAACTTCAGTCAGTTGCCGTACACAAGACGTCCTGTTGCTCTGAATGGCCTTCACCCTCCTTCAATTTCGTACACATGGTTTGCTGACAAGTGGCTCAGGAACAGCCTTCATTAAATGAGTCGGTCAATTGATGTACGCAGGAAGTCGTGTTTCTCTGAACAAGCTTTCGCAGGCGACAGCGCAACTCGTTTCCTCGACATATTGTAGCGCGCCGCAAGACAAGCAATGTGTTTTTTTTTCTCACTGATTGAAGACTCGGAATAAATCACCTCTTTAGGAAACTTCTAGAAAGCTCTTCTATTTTTATAATTGTTTGCTCCAGCCAGACAGGCACTCGCAATAAGCACTTCATCAAACTGAGAAATATATTTTGCTTTTTCCATTGTCAGACCAAGCGACAGTTACGCCCCTTAAGCACAAAAATGTGTGTTGTTTTTTTACTGATTAAAGACATTGAATATCACACCTCTCAGGTAACCAATCCGAGTCTTCTGTTTAAGAAATACTGGCTTGAGTTAAAGATGCACTCAAAATAAGCAGTTTATCGAACTCCGAGAGATATTTTGCGTTTCCTATGGTAGCTAACACTACTAACGATATGGTAGTCTTAAAATGCTGCCGATTAAAGATGAGGAGCAGTTTTAAATAGCTTAATAGATTACGTAATGGTGACGCGCACGTGACCACGTATTTTATAAATACGCTATGTAACTGACATTGACGTGCATCTGTGCACAGAAGGTTTCTAACTCAATCGCAGGTGTAAGACCATGTTTAAGATAGGTTATATACACTGACAGAAACAAAATCCCAACACCACGAAAAAATAGTTGTAGAGGAATGAAATACATTTGTATAGGTAACATATTTAATCGATTAAGGTTTCAAGATCACAGCTTAATGTAAGCGCAAGAAGAGCCATTTTAAATGCGAAATGCTGGTACAATAATAACCGGTGTAACCGCCAGAATGGTCGTTGAAAATGCAAGAATGCGTAAACGTTCATGCATTGTGTCGTACAGGTGCTGGATGACAGTTTGTGGGATGGAGTTCCATGCCTGTTGCACTTGGTCGGTCAATACCACAAAGTGACGGTTAATTCTGTGGTTGGGGGTGACGTGCTGGAGTTGTCGTCCAATGATGTCTCATACGTGTGTTCGCTGATTGGAGAAAGATCTGCTGGATCTAGCAGGCCATTTTGCGGCAACATGCTCGACGCTCTGTAGAGCATGTTGGGTTACAACAGCGGTAGGCGGGCGAGCGTTATCCTGTTGGAAAACACCCCCTCAAATGATGTTCATGAATGGTAGCACAACAGGTTGAATCAATAGACCGACGTTCAACTGTGCCGTCAGGGTGCGATGGACAACAACTGGAGTGCTCCTATTTGTCATAGGAAATGGTTCGCAGACCATAACTCCAGTGTGAAGGTCCAGGGTGTCTCGGCCGCAGCACAGGTTATGAAGGTTGCAGGCGCTCACCTGGTCTCCTTCTAACCAACACACGGCCATCACTGGCACCCAGGCAGAACCACGGCTTTCATCAGAAAACACAAAAGATATCCACTCCGTCCTCCAATGAACTGTGGGGATTGACACCACTGACGCCGCAAACGGCAGTGGTGTGGAGTAAGTGGAATTCGCGCTACAGGGCTGTCTGGCTTGGAGACTGCCCTTTAAGTAACCGAAATGTAACTGTTCGTTGTGTCACTGTGGTGGCCAACTGCAGATCGAATTGCTGCCGCGGACGCAGTACGATGCGCCACGGCCATACGCCGTACACGGCGGTCTTCTCTCTCAGTAGTGCCACGTCGACGGCCGGAACCCAGTCTTCTGGAGGCAGTACCTTCGCTTTGACCACAGCTGCCAACAATCATGCACAGTGGCTACATTCCTGCCAAGTCATTCAGCGTACTGCGGAAAGAAATTCCACCTTCCCGTAGCCCTATTACACGACCTCGTTCAAACCTCCGTGAGCTGTTGATATTGGCTTCTTCGTCTTCTTAAAGGCATTCTTGACTAACATCAACACACTACTTCGAATCTCAACGATAACTAATCGCTCACGAACGTTCACCAGCTCCGTATTTACAGCAAACCTGCTTTTGCATGTTCCGAGGGGCATACCAGCGCCACAGGTATGCGCCGAGCGCGAAATTTGCATAGATTTAGTCATCTTGCAGATGTACTGCTCACCGCCTACCAACTGTTGTTTATCCCCTAACGCAACCCCTTCTTGGTGTTGGGTTTTGTTTTTCCGTCAGTGTATTTATGACTTACATAACCATGAAAATCCCGTCATTGACGGTCCCATTGTTATCACCAACGTTGGAAACCATTTCTCTCAAAGCAGTGTTCTCAGATTAATCTGGCTATGTTTTTATAATTTTATTTCTTTTGTTTATTTGGGATTCCCTGACGAACGTTAACGATAATTAGACCCTCTCCTGACACTTGATCTCAAATACCACATTATATTAAGATAATACTGTAACGTAGTTTGTCAAAAATATGTTATTTTTAAATCCATAAACAAAATGAACTCTTTAGGATCAAAGGACTATGTTGAAGACAAAACCTGGTGTTGAATTTATCAAATTGCATGTGAATGTGGTGCTTCGTATACAGGACAGACCCGTAGTGTCTTGCGTTTTCATTCGGGGAAAAATAGCACAAGACTTACATTCGGAACTGTAGCTAAAGCAATCATCGAAGGCTAAACGCCGTTACGAAAAGTGCCATGAATTTTTCACTGACAAAACTATGCCCAAGCGAAAGTTCTAACCACCAAACATGATATTTTGAAGATTTCCATATATATTAGAAGTCTTCGCAACTTTTTAATGACATGGCATCCACGCCATTTCTTTCCAACCCCGTGGAAGCAACTAACCAAAACCCGTGATTGTAAACACCGTCTTTGATATCATATACAATTTGGGAAAATTACGTTCCATTCGTCTTTTCCTCATACGTCTGCAGAGATGTAGTGTTCCCTCGAAAATGTTATTTTCCGGTTACGTAAAAAAATTCAGAAATCTTTAGTATCATAACTCAGATCTGTTTACATGAACGAATTACTCTCCGAAAATATAGTTCATAGGTTGGTTATGGTTTCAAAGACCGGTTTTTATTGAAATGGAAAACGTCCATAAATTTGGCCCTGTAAATCAAGAATTTCAGTGTTGAACTGAAAAGGATTTCGTTTTACAGAGAGGAGAAAATTTCCGGTTTTCACAGTTTCGTTTAATAGTGTATGAAACTGTAATTTAAAGGAGTTGTTGATTTGCAATCAGAAAATATCTGCTGTTACCGCATCCGAAATTGCGTTTTTCAAGCCATAAGCTGGTATACAGTATGACTCATGGAGATAATACTATGGTTGGGAACAAAGGTAGGTTCGCAACTCTTTGCAAAAATTAAGACGAAATACCAAGCTCTGCAAGTCGCCAATCTGTTATCTACCAGCAATTCTATGGTCGAACCTACTTCAAATTCTAACCAAATTATAAAAATGTCACTGTCAACTTTTTCCATTCAACCAGCGTGCGCGAGAAGCTTCACTGGAAGCGATTTTGACATTCGCATCAAAACAAGCGGGGAGCTAAATATTGAGACCTATACTTGCATTACAGATGTAAGAAGTTGGATGCTTTATGGAACATTACTTTCAAAATTGACCGCAATCGTGTGTGTTTTTCAGAAAATAAGAGTTTTAAGCAATAAAAGCGTCCATGTCCGCAACTGAAACACTAAAATCGGCTTAAGCAGACACATTACTGTAACACTGAGAGAGAGAGAGTGAGAAGTTTGAATAAGTGAAATTACCTAGAGAATGTAGAAAATACACTGGCGGAAAGTGAAAAAGAACACCAAAGAAGGAATTGGGGACGAATCATGAGAATTTACATATGTTAATAGGGTCGAAGTTACGTAGGTGTGATGTTAATTTCCGGGACCTACCGGTGAGCGCTTACGCCACAGCACGGCATAATATGCAAATTATCGTCGGTGGTATTTAAAGAGTACGGCGAAGTCTATGTAATCAGTCGTCGGTATACACACACACGTACGAAGACCCTGAAGAAGCTGCAATGCCTAGACATGGAAGACGCGTTATGCGAATTCAGCAGTTATCGAACTTTGAGCTTGAGGTCGTCTAGTCGGACTTCTCCGCGAGGCCGGGTGGTCGTAAGGTCGTATTGCGGAGCGAATTGGACAGGAAGTATCAGTGGTGGTACAATGGTGCCGTAGATGGTACGAGAAACATTCCCACACGAGAAGACGTGGAACCAGGAGTAACAGACGGACTGATGAGCGGACCGATCGACACACAGGAAGAGCGGCGTTGTCAAGCAGAACATCTACTGCGACACAAATCCGAACTGCCGTTGCACCTGAGGTGACTGTGCAGCAACAATCCGCAACCGTCTACTGGATGCAGGACTACGTGCACGTGTGCCTCTGGCATGTGTACCTCTAACCGTCAGGAACGGCTGCAGTGGTATCGCCAGCGTCACCTGCTCCCTGGAGAACGCAATGGCGATCTGTCGTGTTCAACGGTAAAAGCAGATTCTATTGGGAGCCTCCGATGGCCGTATGCGTGTTCGCCGACGCACAGGGGAACGTCTCCACCCATCTTGCATCCACCAGCGACACCCAGGGCTACACCTAATCTCCTGGTGTGGGGAGCGATCAGGCTATCACTCCCGTACACAACTAGTGTTTGTACCGGGTACGTTAAACAGCACCTTCTACATCAACAACATCATTCAGCCAGTTGTTGTGCCTTTTTGTAAGGTCGGTTCATCGTGGTGTTTTCCAGCAAGGTAACGCGACGCCTACACACGGCACGTGCAACCCAACATCCTCTTCAGGGTGTGAGACAACTTCCATGGCCCGCACGTTCACCGGATTTGTCCCCCATTGAACACGAGTGGGATTTTATGGGCCAAGGATTTATCCGGTCTCCTGGCCAGCCACGACCATCCCCGATTTACGTGTCCAGGTTGCTGAGAATGCTTGAAACTCAATACCCCAATATACATCCAACATCTGTACGATAGACTCTATGCCAGAATTGCACAGTGTGTCGCAGTTCATGAAAGCGGTTCAACCTCGTACTAAACATGTTACATGGAAATGTTTATTTTTCTTGTTTACCAGCAAATACAGCTGTATTTTACCATAATGTTTTGATCACGTTATCCTCTGTATTCCGTTAGTATGCTGTATAAATTTCGTTGGTATCAGACGTCTCCATCTTGGTGTTCTTATTTTACTTTCCGCCTTGGTGTAATAAGTGAAGTAGCTTTGTGAGCATCTTCAAGAAAAGGCTGTTTATATTTCAAAGCCCCAATTAAATCGATTGTAAAATGTTTTACAGCAAACCACAGGCTATAACATAGTCTGTGGTTGCTACATGGAAGGGTAATTAAGTTTTTATATAAAAGTACCACAAATACTCATGTATTACAGTTAGCCTTCCTAATTAATTCGTTATTTTTTTTCCCATGGACGTATTTTCACACATCCTTTTCCTCTTTAATACGTATGAAACACCTGACTGGATGAACAAATACTCATTACTTCCCAGTATTTGTAATTTAATATCCGCATAATACACTATAAGTAAAAAAGAAACTCTTCCAAATACATTTTAAAACGCTTAGTCAACAGCCCGTGTACAATGACGTAGCAAGTTCTGAAAATTTTGGTGATAATAAAAACAATTCAAATATCTCAGTTTTTCTCAAAAATAGTAAAACGAACTTTTTTTTCTTAAAAATGAAACGAAGGCGAAAATAATTTCCATTTCTTCTGTTCGAAATAAATTCTATGTAAAGCAATCTACACGAAAAGGTTGTCTCGTGAAAAAAAAACGAAAAATTGTAGCGAAAGGTTTTATACTCAGCATTGATAATGAACCAAGACATTACATTTCATGTTTTTGAAAAAATAGAAGCACTGTTTCTATGTTGAGGAACAATTTATTACATGCATGCATTTATAGAGGAAATTCGGGAAATATCGAATGTCTGAATAATATTACTTGTGTACGAAAGTTCTACCCCTTCTTCATAGCTTTGAGAACAAAAACTAACTTTTTAATAAGTAACATCTCATTCGTTTACATAATTTGATCTGAAGTCTTTTTCCATCTTTTCTCGTAGTTATTAAAATCCTCTTTCCTAGAAGTCCTATTTTTGGGTCAAAAAACTCTTGCAGTACAAGTTCGGACATCATCATCGAGGGTTTTTTCCAGCGGTGTTCTTCTGAAAAAAATCTAAAAAGGTGGTAGTCCGTACTTGCAAGTTCTGGAGAATACGTGGGGTATGGTGACACTTCATATCCGGTGTCCAGGAATTTTCTCTGAGTAGCCAAAGCTGTATAGATTCTTGCGTTGTCATGGTGCAAGATGACGCATTTGCAATTAACAATGTCGCTGGTTGCTTAGGATTTTTAATTTTTCTTTTCAGCCTTTCCAATCTGCTGGCAAGTACGTTCAGTATTTATCGTTTGGTTATGCACAACCAGCTCCCAGCAGATTTCCTCCTTGACATCCCACCGAACACTTAACAAGGCCTTTCTCGGATGCAGTCCTCCTATTGAGTTCGATCGAGCAGTCCTTCTAACTCGGCATGTAGTACTTTGGCGCCTAACATTTCTGCAAACGACCAACACCTTCGTCACCCGTTCGACGAAACGTTTAGTTTCTGTGACGCTCAAACAAATTAAGATAGTTCGTCATTCTGTGCTATCCATTTCTTGCGGATATGGCATGTGATACTTACTAGTTCGAAAACCAAAGCACAGGTATTCATCTTTCTTTACTGTTCTTCTGTGCACAAAAACACCTATCTCATAACTCTTCAACTTTTAGATGCTGTTCAAGAAAAGGTTGAGAGTCTCTTCAGAAACCTCTGATAGAAGTCCAGAACGTGGTTGATCTATTTCCCTTCTGCCTCCAGTAATTTCCTCTCACCAAAGGTGGCATGTGCTTTCGTATACTGGCATTCTCATCATAATATATCTGACAATTCTAGCGGCAGGCTCCAGCTGCACTGCTGTATTTTTCGAACTCAAAAAGCCATCAAGTCCTCATGTGTTCCATCTGGCTGGACACAGTAACCCTTGTGAGGGACTTATTTACAAATGAAACTCACCTGCATACTTGGTGCCATTTCATAGCACACTCCGCGAAGCATTTTGTACATCACACACTCCGTCTGCTGTCGAACGTGTTACTTAGATTCTTTTACTTTGAATTTGCATCATGAAAAAACGGGAAGAATAATTTCCCACTAACCTTATACTTAGTTCCAAAGATGAACAGAATGCGAAGGGAAGTGATATAATCCTACCGTAAAAAACTCCGTTGTTTCAACACCTTTCAGTCACAAAAAATATCTTCCTTTTGACTTTAATTTGTTCTTTCTGGGATTAAAACTATGAACGTTTGTAGCGATAAAAAGTGGAAACAAATTTGTGCAGAACTACATATGGCACAATTTATCAACTCCCCTCACTTGCTCAGAGCTAAAATGGTTGTGAACAAATTTGCGAAGCGTGTGTCGCTGACTCATCGCAAGAGGTTACCTTCCCAATTTGCAGGCATGGATTTATTTAAAGTAGTGGAACAAAGCTCACTCCTTCACATCAGTTTATAGAATCCAAACTAAACACAGAAAGGTCACATGAATTAAAACAATTTTGAATCATTCGGAAGTCGAAATATTCATGAGGAATTTCAAATAATCTTGGTAGAAAGGTTCTTTACATAACAACTTAGATAATTCAAGGAGAAAGACATCATGTCCTTACAATTTCTTTGTGGTGTAATCATACAGGACACCACGTATTTTATAAATATTCTCGAAAGAACAATCCATAAAATGATATTTAACGTCTTTGTTTATGACATGTGGTATTTTAATGTTGAGTATGATAATCCCTGGCAGCCATATACTCTTTACAGTACTTATGAGTTATTGTTGAGGTCTCGAATTAATGACCACTTTTCCTACGTGAAGAGTTTTGACCTCTTAAGTGCAACTACGATAACATCAGAGAATCAGAACGACCAGGTAACGCGTTTATATTCACCTACACTGCCCGGTGTACGTAAGCGCCAACATATATCTTAAGAAAAGCTGACAACCTGTCCTTTCCTAAATAAGAGCGTCACCGGTTTTAGAAAACGCACACATAATTTAATTTAACAGGTAGTCGTTTTTCCGAACAGTGACTAGGCGTTTTTCTGTCGTTCTACCTAGTGGAAATGGAAACTGCCAAAACCGTTAGCAGGCACTATCGAGAAAGAAAAATGACCATGCAATTGAAGGCATGCGCGAAAAATGGAGGAGCCAAAATATTATTCAGGAAAAGTTTATATATTCGTTAATACTGTTTTCACCTAAACTGCTGAATCTTTGTTTCCAAAGTGCTCTGAAGAATTTTCTCTACCAAAGAATAACATAACGTCATTTCTATTCCGAAAAATATTGTTCTTATGCTGTGAAAATTGTATTTTGGAAAACAAGTTTTATTTGAACTTTGAAATGTTTTAAAGTTTTATGATTTGAACTCCGAGTAAGGCATGAAAATCTGGCAATCATTTTTATTATAATCATGCGCACAACAATTAAAAAAAAATATTGTTTACAGATTTCTGATTAAACAAATAAATCACAGACCTAATCGCGGAAAATTTATTTGCAACTAAATTTGATAAAATTTAGTTGCAAATAACTAAATAGAGAAACTGCTCAAAATGTGTATGTCCAATTTTGGATAAATGAAGAAAGTTGCAAATGTCGTACACAACTGTTCCATTTTTAATGGAAACTTTACGCCGCAGTGATTCCCAGCATTTCAGTCTCTGGTTTTTGCTCCAGTTCTCTTGGTTAATTAACTTCGCTGACAATTCTAAAAAATTTGGCAAGTTCTCAGAGGCTTCTTTTGGTTTCTCTTTTTTACCATGTGTGAGTATCTGTGCTCTACATTTGCATTTTTGCCCTTCTCCTTTCAGTAAATAGATCAAAACCTACATCTGGGTGGGACTTACTTTTTCTTTTCGTTCCTATTTAGGTAATCTTCCTAATACAGACAACTTAGAAATCCACCTAGAGATGCAACGAAATCTCGAGGCGATGATCGCAATCAGACACGACTGCTACCTTTGGTGACGATCGTCAACTATTCAACCACTAAGACGGCCGTCTTCAAATTGTCTCTTTGTTATAGTAACCCAGGAAACCGCTGTGATTGGTTGAGTTTTTCTCTTTTAAACAGAGCACATATAGGTACTATACACTAATATTAAATTAAGCGTGTAACATTAAATGCATACATGCTGATTATCAAAAACCTTAAGGAGAAAAATAGCTTTATTTTCTCCCTGTTTCTGGATGTGCAGTTGTTCTGCGGGGTAACCGAGCGAGACCACAAATTAGAAAACCGAGGGATCAGGGGTCTATGCCAATGAGTCGATACTTCAAGGGTTGTCTCTGAACTAAGGTCGACACTGCAAACTTAATATCATTTGTTCTGAAGGCCGCTTACCGGCTTAGGAGAAGTGATATCTGCAATACATTGTTTAGTGGATCCTAGGCTAAGACATGAAAAATGTCATTAATATTATTTCTCTGACAGCAGGTAAAACAGTAAGGCAAACAGAGAAAATAGAGCTAGTCTTCAACTTAAGGTTCTCATTATCAGCATGCATGCATTTCATGGTACACGATTGCTTTCGTATTAAAGTACTGTACCTATTCGTGCTATGTTTAAAGGAGAAAAATCGGTCCCATCTTGGCTGTGTTTTAACTACTCTTTAAAACGCAATTCACAGATAGGCCCTTTTGAGGTCACAGAGTCGACGATTGTCATGAAAGATAGCTACCTTGTCTGACAGCAGTCTTCGCCGCGACACTTCGCTGCATCTCCCGGTGGGTTTCAAAGTTTTGTGTATCAAATTTTTTTACACCCGTTTATATTTTACAGCGTGATGAGTTTGTTGAAGTATATTAATTTTGGCTACGGAATTCTGTCTCTCTTTTCACTTATTCACTTCACTTTATCTTTTTACATTCAGTTTTTGTATAAGAGTTCTTCCTTACAGGAATATCGCCAGAACTGAATATGCCTTGTTCTTATTCAATTTCGGAATGAACTTTAGTTCCTCACCCTTTACCTCTGTCTCGTTTTGGCGTTAATCGCTGTAATTATATGTATGTACTCAAGTAAAGATCAAGTATTTTAAAAATGTAATTCTATAAAGACCTGTAATTAAAAATTAAAAACAGAATCCGTTACAGACAAATCGAATCTCATTCTGAAAAATATGTTAAGAATTAGTATTGTTTTTGGCAGTAGCAGTCAAAAGGAAATAAGTACCCTACAGTCAATGGAAATAGCAAGGTCCAAGTTGATCTGATGGTTCAGAAGTTGTGTGATTCTGTAAAATAATTGTGGCTATTTATTTGCACTTTTTAGTTCGAAAATTTTATTTCAGTTTTAATTGTGTAAAAGCTTCGTGAATTCATTTTTAATGTTATTGTAAGAAGTGCTTCCTAGTTTGCCGATTGCTAAGTATTTGCTCTTGAACTTGTGCCGGTGCAGAAGAAATTGCATTTTTCCCGATTTGTGCCTAACGAAACAGATTTTGCCTGCACGTATTAAGATATAAGTAAGAAATGTCGTAAAATTCGATTAGAGTTAATCAAAGTTTTTGAGAACTATAACATGCGCTTTGCTGCTCTTAAACGCAAAGATGCTAAGCCTGAAACGGCAGAAGTAGCTCTTTACATTGCCGGGAGGAGTGTGTCAGTGTTCGCTAAATAGAATTATTGTGTTGCTCCAAATGCTGTTAAACCTATGGCAGGTTTTTCTTTTATTTATTTCCTTTCACAATTTATCATTTTACCTGTTTTAGTGCCACGAATAAAAATCATTCGTAAAACTAACTACTTCTCAAAACCATGACAGTTGCTACTAAGGGCAGCATTCCAAAAGTGGAAAATTCAAAATGGCGTTTCAATAATATTGTTTTTAGATATCATTAATTTGATCTTAGTGTTATATGCTGCAAATTATTTCAGCTGATAGTTTATGTATTTAAAGAGTATTGCTGTGGAAATATAATTCGATGTCTAAACTTGCTTGTTTAAACTTGATTTTTTAAGCTTGTAATAAGTTTAGTTCCTGCTAAATTCTGTAATCGGTATATACTGGTCTTTGGATATTCACCAGAGACGTGTACCGGTTCGAACATCGGTGGAGGTATGGATCCGGTGTTAATCTACCGTCACTGGCTTTCCATCATTCATTGAAAAAGTCGTGCTAGATTATGGATGGATGACTGCTTACTGGGCGTCGCGTTGCTGACCATTTAGTTCAAATTCCCCAAAAAGCAAAAACAAAAATAGCCAAATTTTCGAAAAGACACTAATCGTCACAAGATTTCACGCACCAAAAAAAACCGTGCGATTAACGCGAAACTCGGCAAATAGATACGGGAAGGGCAGACATGCAAATGATTAAAAGTTCGTGTGATTCCGCATGTCCGGGTGTCCGAATTCGACCCTATAATTGCAATCCTTGGGGTTATAAGGCGCCGTGCAGAGGACTCAGCATTCGTGCCGAAGTGTTCGGTAATAGTCAGGTGAGATCCCTGAGCGATAGACATGCCGAGGAGCCGACGTAAGTGTGCGTACCGTACTGACACACTTTGAACGAGACCGTATCGTCGAGATGAAAGAGGCAGGGTGGTCGGAGTGCCGAATCGGCCGCATTCTAGCCGGTCGGCCAGTACGGTGCGATCGTGTTAGGAACAACGGACACGGGAAGGCACCCTGATAAGGCAGACCTCATCTGGACCACCCAGACACATCAAATGCAGAGAAAACCGTGGGATTGTGAGGGCTACACGGACAGATGCAACGACATCCTTGTGTAATATCCAGAGGCATGTGGAAACTGTGCATTAGACGCCTGTGTCCGTCAGGAGGATCGCAGTTGAGCTCTAGAATGCCAAATTGACTGTTCAATGGCACACGCTCCGAACTGCAGGCGTTTTGTTTTTTGTGTGAGATTGGCGTATGACAGCCGGACATCCCTCGCACTGATCCGAGGGACGTTGACAGTCCAGCGCTACGTACAGGAAATCCTGCGTCCCCAGGTGTTGCCTTTCTTGTCGGACTGGCCTGAAGCCATTTCTGAACACGATAAAGCTTGTCCTCAGACGGCTTGGGTTTCCCAGGACTGTCTACGCCATGCTTCAACGATTCCGTGGCCTGCCAGGCTACTTGATCTCTCGACCATCGAGCACGTGTGTGACCAGATAATACGCCAGCTTTCTCCATGTCCCAATTTTCGTGATTTAGAGCGTCAGTTACAAGGCGTGTAAGCCAATCTGTCCTAGGATAACGTACGCCGTCTCTTTGACAAAATACCGGATCGTATCGTCACATGTATGCGAGAACGAAGTGGTCCGACGTGGTAGTAACGCTGACTGGAATGTGTACCGTATGTCAGCGGGAAATCGTCCTGCTGCTGTGATATTGCAATCGCTTCTGTCCTTGGTATGTACCATTTCACTACTGAAACGCATTTGAATTCGACGCCTCCTTCTTGGTGCGCTGATTTTTATAACAATGAATGTATAATTTCCTTAGAAGTACAGGAAAAGCAATGCGTATAGAATTCTTCATTCACAAATTCCTTTATCGTAAATTCATGCAACAGATCACTGATACAAACTTAAGAATTATTAATATTTGAAAACATTTTGCCTTGCTTTGGAGTTTTATAACTCTTGTATGATATACGATCATATAAGCAACGGTTATCGCTACCGACTTCTTTTTTTTTGTAGGACGCTATTGGTCTAGTTTAGCGAAAATTTGCTCAACCCGTCTGTCTGTCTAAAAGCGCTTTGTCACGGTTCCTGTTTTCAAGAAACAGGTTAGAAAATACACCAAAGTTTAAGACGTTTAAAATTTTGAAATAACAACAGCTTTCATATTTCTTTTTTCCAATACATTACTGAATCCTGGACACCAAAATTTCAAGTATATAATAATGAAAATTTGTAAGCTCAAAATGTTTTGTCAGTACAATCGTATGTAGAAAGCAATTAAATTCCTTTTAAAACACATAATTACAAATCCTGCAAAATAAATTCATTAGATTAATTGATCGTAAATCACATCCTAATACTCGACTTTTAATAAATTTTAGAACAAATTATATCCTAATAAAATTAATATACTTACTGTTACTCAACTATACTACGTTAATCTTGGTAAAATTATGTTCAAACAAATTAAATATAAGGTATATTCAGACCTAATGTTTCTTAATACACATGCAAATTCGTATGAAACAAGGAATAAACTACAATTACAACATATTTTTACAAAAACGGAATCAATTGTACTTCCTCTAGATTACAGAGGCCCTCAATACTGGAATTCTTTACCTAGCAACTTGACTGACTTTAACAATTTTAATTTATTTAAAAAATAATTCAAACTCTATCTTCTTCAATGATTAAAAAGAAGAAGGGATTGGCAAAACGTCTTCTGATTGTCTGACTTGATGTGTCTATCTGTTGTTTTATTTGTTTCTTCTACGGGGAGTATAGGGCTATGTCAGGCCATTTTGGCCTTTTCCCATATCTTCCCTGTTGTTACAGTCTATGTTCATCATATATGTACTGTCATTTTTTTCCCATTCGTTTTTTTTTCCTTTTTCTTTCTTTTCTTCTAAGAGCATGTAACAACAAAAATAAATAAAACAAAATAAAATTATAATAAAAATTTAGTTAGATTCGGTACAACAGGCAGTTAGGCGACGAAAATTATTATTTTGGTTAATTTATTAGGGTTTAAGTTATTCACGTTCATTTGCTAAATAACATTTTCTCTCCAGCGGTAGGATATTGGACTAAAAGTTTCATTATCTTTTTTGATTTGAAAATTTTAGGACAAAAGTCAGTAAGTAGCAGCCTATACACTATCTACCAACAAGTAAGTTGGACACCCCTGCAATCCACGTATAGGTCAATGGTCATCAGCTAGTCTTTAAAACAGATGCTTATGAAAACGCCAGATATTCGAAAGAAATTATTGACTATGGCACCGATATGAATTTAACTAGCAGCCATGATGGGACGTTTTGACATGGAGTCTTCATATTCTATCCATACGAGTGCCGAAGGCTGTCACAGCCGTTGAAGAAATATCCATCGCTTCCAATGAATTTAAACAGACCTAAACCAAGAAAATAATCAGCACCCTATCAGCACCTTAAATCTATTTAATAACCGCAAATGTTTTAAGTTGAATGGAGACATTTAAAGAAAAAAAGTACCACCACTGGTTTCACCTTTTTTTAAATCCTTGCGAAAGCAGTAGTCAAGCCACCAAAATACCCAATCTCTCTGAATAACATTAAGAAACACCGATTATGGATCCGCTACGCTGAAGTTATATTCTTCATATAGGAAAAGGCCGTAGGCGAATTAAATGATTTCTTGCTCAAGGTAAATAACCTGCACAATACGACAAAAATCACTAAGGTGCTTGAAAATGGTACACTAAATTTTCTTGAATTCATGCTCAAAAGTAATGAAACATTCAGTTTTGATTTTGTTATGTATATCAACCAACCGCAGTGCCGAATCTTTTCCGTCCTGTTCACGCTGCCCAAAAGAAGGCAAATTCTCTGCGTTTAGAGCATGGTTCTATGGAGCGTATAACTCATGCAAACTCGATTCTCTAAAAAAAAGAAATGGAGATCATTTATATTAAAGGTATAAAGATCAGATATCAGAAAGATGACAATGAAAAAATACATAGAAGTGTAAGAAATAGAATAATGCCTGATCTAACAAAACCAGCTAGTGTGTTAATGAGATACGCATGGTTCACCACATAAGCCCCATATCTTACACAGTGATTAAATATTTCATTACGTATATACCTTAGCACATATTTCATTACGTATATACCTTAGTCATTTTGGAGGGGTTTGGTTATGGCCAAACCCCTCCAAAATGACTCCACAACTTAAATCTTGGCCCTCAGTCTCCGGCAGCTGGAATGTGCCTGGCCAAGGCAGCGGCCAGTGCGACATGAAGGCAGAGGGTGCTAAGAATCCCCGGAGGACCGGACTAGGCTGCCATCTGATGCTGACCTTGGCAACGTACAATGGACGCTCGCTATCTTCTGATTCAAGGCTTCTTGAATTGGAAGAGGAACTACAAAGGATCAAGTGGGACATCGTGGGGCTAAGTGAGGTAAGGAGAAAAGGAGAAGATCTCATCGAACTGAAAAGTGGACATCTCTTCTACTATCGTGGGACAGATACTGGCAGAACTAGTGGTGTTGGATTTATAATAAACAAGAAACTGAAGGATAAAGTTGTAGAAGTTGAAAGTTCCTCTGACAGAGCTGCACGGCTTGTTATCCAACTCTCGAAAAGATACCAGGCTCAGATTATTCAAACTTATGCACCCACCACAAGTCATCCTGAAGAAGAAATTGAAGAATTTTATGAGGAAATTTGTCATCTAAATAATAAAGGTAAGCAGCACTTGAAAATAATTATGGGAGATTTCAATGCAAAAATAGGGCAACAGCAACAGAATGAAACTTCAGT
Organism: Macrothele yani; assembly: GCA_039090855.1. Lineage (NCBI taxonomy): Eukaryota > Metazoa > Arthropoda > Arachnida > Araneae > Macrothelidae > Macrothele > Macrothele yani. The sequence goes on along the minus strand of CM077033.1, from coordinate 69,147,487 downwards.
AGGTAAATTCGGTCACGGCAACAGAAACCAGCGTGGAAATACTCTCGTTGAGTTTGCAGAGGCAGAAGCGTTTTTCATCTTGAACTCCTTCTTCAAGAAAAAGCCACACAGGAAATGGACATGGAGACATCCAAATGGGACGACAAGTGAAATTGATTTTATTATGTGTAACAAAAAATTTGTCATAGAAGACTGCAGTGTGCTAAACAAGTTCAACACAGGTAGTGACCATAGATTGGTGAGATGTAAGATGCACCTCAACACTAAACTTGAACGTGGCAAGCTCTTAAGACAAACAAAATCAATTGACATAACCAACCTTAAAAAACACCATAATACCTTCAAGTTGGAACTGAAGAACAGGTTCTCTGCTTTAGAAGGCCTAACATCGGAAGAAGTGGACATCTCTGAAGTTAACAGAAAAGTAACCAAAGCTCTTATGGAAACAGCAACAAAATTAGCTGGGTCTAAGAACAAGTTGCATGTAAATAAATTATCAGGAAAAACGAAAATGTTGATGCAAAAAAGAAGAGAGATGAGGACAACTGAAGAAGATGTGACTTCCAAAGTGGAATATATAGAGCTATGCAAGACAGTAAGAAAAAGTATCGCTGAAGACGTAAGAAAATTCAACTGTGAACTAGTGAGGAAAGCAATTGAAAACAACCAAAGCCTAAAGATAGCAAAGGGACATCTCAGTAAGGGAAGAAAACAGATTATGGCACTGAGAAAAGAAGATGGTTCTGTAACAAGAAATAGAGGCGAAATTTTGACAAGAGTGAAAGATTTCTACTCCAAATTATATGAAAGGGATGATACATGCACTCCAGACATCATGAAAGATACCAGTACCAGAGTTCCTCCAGTCCTTCCAGCAGAAGTTGCACATGCAATCAAGAACATGAAGCGGGGAAAAGCTCCAGGAGAAGATGGAATTACTGTAGACATCATACAAGAAGCAAGTGGAGAAATCGAAACAGTACTCGCCCAAATTTTCACTCGATGCCTTAATGAAGGAAAGATTCCTGAGGATTGGAACACCGCTACAATGATCCTGCTACATAAGAAAGGTGACATTGAGGATCTCGGAAACTACAGACCTATCAGCCTCCTATCAGTAGTTTATAAAATCTTCACTAAAGTTCTTTCACACCGCTTGAAGGTAACACTGGACATGGCTCAACCGAGAGAACAAGCTGGATTCAGGAGTGGCTACAGCACAATAGATCATATCCATGTGCTGAGAGAACTAATTGAAAGAGCGAGGGAATATGAACTTCCATTGTGCATGGCTTTTATCGATTATGAAAAAGCCTTTGATTCGGTGAAACCATCAGCAGTTACAATGGCTCTGAAAACCTGCGGTATTGAAGATGCATACATTAATATTATTAATAACATCTATGAAAATGCAAGTGCAAAGATTAGGCTGTTCGAAAATACAACACACATAAAAATTGGAAAGGGAGTGAGACAAGGTGACACCATATCTCCGAAGCTCTTTAATGCCACATTGGAGGGTGTTTTTCAGTCACTGAGCTGGGAAAACAAGGGGATAAAGATTAATGGAGATTATCTAACCCACCTTCGTTTTGCTGATGACGTAGTCATTTTTGCAACTAGCCCATCAGAGCTGCAGAGTATGATCCAGGAACTTGCTGACAAGAGTAAAGAAGTGGGATTAAAAATGAACTTTCAGAAGACAAAAGTGATGTTCAATGCTTTTACAAGAAATGAAGATTTATCGATTGATGGAGAAAAGCTGGAGATAACAGACACGTACGTTTATCTTGGACAGCAGATATCAAGTGAGGGTCACATTGATGAAGAAATTAATCGGCGTACAAAACTTGCTTGGAGAGCTTTTGGAAGAAACAGCATAATTTTCAAGAGCAATATGCCATTATGTCTTAAAAGAAAAGTGTTTGATCAATGCATCCTTCCAGTGCTTACGTATGGTGCAGAGACGTGGACCTTAACTAAAAGAGACATACAAAAGCTGCAGACAACTCAAAGTAGCATGGAGAGGTGCATACTTGGTGTAACCAGGAGAGATAAGAAGAGGAACTCGTGGATACGAAAAATGACAAGAGTGGAAGACATCATGATCAGAGTTAAATCCCTGAAATGGCAATGGGCTGGACATACTGCCAGAAGGACAGATCATCGATGGACAGCCGAAATTTTAGATTGGATTCCAAGGGACAGGAAAAGACCCAGAAGAAGACCACATGGGAGATGGGTGGATGAAATTCGAAAGTATGCAGGGGTGACATGGAGGAGACTGGCACAAGACAGACCGTTGTGGAGGAAACTTGGGGAGACCTTCGTCCAGCAGTGGATTGATAATGGTTGACAATGATGATGATGATGATGATACCTTAGCACAGTAGCCATGAAATCACGGACAACATAATAACATACAGCATGAAATTGCAAAGCGAAACAAAGTGAGAAAGAAAAAGTGCGTGCGTGAGCTATATCGTCAGTAAATACGGACAAAACAGAAAAGTATATATCAGAATAATAAAGCGATTTTTAGACACTAGATATAAATAACATATTCGAAGTGTCAACTAGCACATTCAGAATACACCACTTGGCAGAGAAGCCATGCTCTGCTCAGTAGCATCCATGTGAAGCATTAGAAGAAATGCCCCTCAGCCGAACATAAAAAAAACTACTGTCAGGGAAACAAACGAAATCGTCTTCAGCAAATTGATAAGAATTTCAGGAATTCTTTTCAACTGCTGAGCTCGTTAGCTAAAGTTATTAATCATTTAAGGAGTATCACACAGGGCTCTATAGGCACTAAACAATATTTATTTTACTAGTATTTATCGGCAATTTTTGCAATTCTTTACAACAGAATAATTCGATATTTGCCTTATAAAATAACCAATGTAAAAATACAACAAAAAAAAGCATATTAACATAAATTTATTAATAAAAATTTTGTGTAAAGGGATGTGCTTTCATGGGAATACCGTGGGTCATATTTAAATTAATTGTACACGGTTTGTTCCTATGAGTCATATGTTTTAAAATTTCGTTATGCACGTGGAACACGTTCCGAGCTTACTTGAGATAGCTCTTGCTCTCGAATTTGAGAATTTATCTTGAATCCTGCCGTAATGTTATAAGGTAAAAATTCTTTCTGAGATGAGATAAATCTGAAATTTTCTGATTGTATCTCTTTTCTGTGAGAAAACACATGTCGTCAAAAGATAAACTTCTTCTAATTTTAAAGAGAAAAACGAAACAACTTTGTTTCTTAAGGTAAACATTATAAAGATAGATTAATGTAAATTACATCATTGTTAAAAATATCAGCATTTATCAAAACACGTCAAAATATTGCATTTATACAGACGACCAGGAATATACAGCAGTTTCGGTAAAATATGAAGTTATAATAACTGTTTTTCTATAGAAAAAAACTAAAATGAAATTTTCTCATAATACTTTACATCACATTCATTAAGCAACCGTAACGGTTTTCACTATATATTCAAAAAAATAATTTAGAATTCTTTTAAGTCTACTTTATTTGCTTCTTCTTCTTTATCATGATTCCAGTAAATTTGGCATTCTGCCAAATGAAAAGCACTCAGATATCGTCGACAAGAATGAGATACATCTTCAGGTGTATTGCGGCCATGCTCAGTTTTTTGAGATGTAACGTGACTTTTGGCATTTTCGTAGTAATTACTCCACTGTAGAATTTATCATTATTTACTTTAAATTCTATGCTTAAGAAGTGTGACACATTATGAGGTAACACACTGTACAAATAGAAGTTTTGAGTTGTATCTAGTTGTTTTCCATTTTGGAGGAATCCATTTCCATTAGGTAATTTTGTGGCATTTCTTCTCAACTGGTAAGTATGGCAAAAATATTACTCCCACAGAATAACTTTGGTGTTTATCTACTGACTTCTGGTGCTGTAGTTTGAAAAATCTTCGTATGTTCTGCACCGAGCCATTGCATTTGAAGGAAGGAGTTTCCACTTGAAAAGGAAACAAATTCACTTGATTCGTGTGATATAAAGGTTTAAAGTGAGTGTGATAAACCAAATGTTTCGGCATTAGATAATTGTTTCAATAATGGTACTATTAATATATTGAGAGAAAGGAATGTACTACTGAGCAATACATCGGGAAGATCCTTAAGTGACTAAAATTCAATACCGTGTGTTTCGGAGCTATAATTTTAGGAACTGGGCTGCGTTTTGTTCTTTGTATGGAAACAGCTCATGAATACCCTTGTTAGCAAACTAATTTTCAAATTTTATGCGACTTTTGGATGTGTTTTTAAATCAATTCGTTTGAACACCGCATGTAATTTCTTTCATTTTTATAACTTCGGAAAAAGGAAATCTTTTCTGATCGTGACATAGACCTCAATTACCGATATCACTAAGCAGTGGCACGGGGTTGCGCTAGCATCTAAAAATTTTTCAACGTCACACCTGCCGCCATGCCAATGATGTGTTTTTTTTTAATTATAAAAACATATGAAGCCTTTTTCAATTTCTTTTATTTCCCCAGTACGTCCTCTGGGCGTATTTTTGCTTCATACCATTTTTTCCTATCCCGGTTTTGATAGCCAATGTTTCGAAGATATCTGCCCTCACCATCCACGTGTTTCTCCTACGCCACTCTTCTGCCACCCCTGATATTTAAATCTTGCTACGCCTCTGCCTTTAGCGAGTCAAATTGGAGAAGGTTTGATATCTGATGGAAATGTCTTTTTTTTTTCTAAGTATGTATGGATAGAAAATGATGATACGGAAAACAAATAAGTAAAAAAAATAACACTTCTTTACAATTGCTGGAGCCTCCCAAACATTATTCTTACCAAGCTAAGGAACTTCAGTGGAAAAAATATTTTTCAGAATTTAGAGATATTTTCTGTGTGTGCTGTGATACTAATTATATTTGTGTGATATAATTATAACAAAAATGTGTGGGCTGAAATAAAGCAAAGAAAGAAGGTGACATAGAATCATTTCCAAAAAATTGTTTTTCAAAGGATTCACTCAAAACTGCTAGAATTCAGGACTAGTGAATTTTCAGTTATATGACTTCTAAACTGATTTTTTTTACTGTGCATGTGTTACGTGCAGATGAAGTTTACATCAGCAAACTCTTCATTTTCTTTCGGAACTAGATGAAATATATTTTGAAACAAATATATAATGGGGTCAGCAGTTTTAGCTCCAAGATTCGGTTATATTTCAAACCACGGCCCACTCTCCGCGAATAATTCTAATTTATTTTGATCACAATTCGGAGGATAGACGGCAGCATGTCATCTCTTTTGCTGGTGCATTCTCAGCTCGTTGGGCAGCTTATTAGCTCTGAGTTTTAATGTGTTTATTTAAAGTGTGTTTGTAGCGGGAGAAAGTAAGTTCTTTTTATTCTGATTGTCTTTTTTCTTCGCTGTAAGAAGTGGAACTGAAAGCGATTTCCGATGGAATTGGTAGATGCTTTTAACTTCAACAAGGTGTTCAGAGGGTAAGCCAATGAGTCTCAGGGTAAATATATGTTATTGTTTTGGACAAACGAAGTGTCGGAAGAAGCACGTGTCAGAGAAAGATGAGATGTGTTCCCGTTGGTTCCATAATATTCATATTCTTCTTGATACCGTTATGATTCTAGTGCAGTGTTTCGCCAAAGCATTTTCTCAAAATACGGCATTCAAGGAATCGCAACAGGGAGATATTACCACATCCACTAAAACAGTTAGCCACTGCAAACAGTTGGAGACTAGAGACTGATGCAGTTAGCACCTGATAAATATACTGCGGGGAACTATCATCATACAAATTTTCCTTGACTCGTAATTAATTGAATTTAAATTCATGTAATCAATTGGATTACACTGAAGAGCTATTGAATTAGAGATACCTGTCTAGTAAAGTGTAGCACCGCCTTTCGCCCTGATGACTGCGGCTATGCGTCTCGGCATGGACTCGACAAGACAACGGGAGCGTTGGAAAGCCATACGGATCCACGAACCCTGAACAAGCTCCCACAGTTAACGAAGATTTGATGGATAAGGGACAGAGCCCCGAACATCTCTCTCGATGGCGTCCCAGATGTGCTCGATGGGATTGAGGTCAGATGACCTAGCTGGAAAAGGAAGTGAGGTCACGTCGGTGGAGTGTTCATCCAACCATTCGGATACAATTCGGGTGCGATGGCAAGGTGCATTGTCTTGTTGCAGGATGAGGTCTCCAGTGGGATGTTGAAGACCCACAAACGGGAGCACATGGTCGTCCAGGATATCCCGGTAACGTTGACCTGTAAGGGACGATGTCACACGTACCAGCGGTCCCATTTCAGTCCAAGTGAACAGTCCCCAGACGAGAATGCCACCTGCACCAGCTTGAAGACCACACTGCTGACAGAAAGGTTCCATCGTTTCAGGTGGATTGAGCCGTACTTCTAACCTGCCATCCGCATGTACCAACGTGAAACTCGATTCATCAGTCCAGGAAACATTTTCCCACATGTCTAGGGTTCAGTGGCGATGTTCCGCGCCCATGCCAATCTTTGCACCCTCTGATGTGCGGTCAGCAGCGGTACCTTCGTGGGACGATGGTTTCCGTACCCCATAGCGAGGAGAGGGTTCTGGATGGTGTGGCTGCTTCAACGTCGATAAAGATCTCCCCTTTTCAATGCACACTTCAACTTCGGTGAGCGGAAAGTGTCTGCGGAAGCCATCTCTGGCGTGACTGTTCAATCAAACAGATCGAGCCAAAAGCAAACATTCCGCACTTCCTGTAGAGCTGTTCAGCGAGTAGCATGTGATGGGTTTTTCAGTGAGTAAGTAGCGTTTGCTATTCGCCTGTTCTGATGTTCTCCGATTAGCCAAGTTGTGATTCTCTACTCATCGGCAAAAGTTTCACTTGCCTTCACAACCTTTTTATTTGTCCGTGCTAAAATTGTATCGTGCGTTGTTCATCCTCCAGGGACTCCCCCATTTTTAAACACAGT